>CM028130.1:146150000-147350000 GCA_016271365.2 Neoceratodus forsteri | reverse complement strand
CAGCCAATCCAGTCAAGAACTGGGAGGAACTCAAAGGAAGTGCCCGGTTTTGTCTGTTGGAGTTTTTCAGTTGAGCCCTGGAAGTTAAGAAGGAAGGGGCCCTGTTCTTTTCCGGTGTGCAGTTTTAGTCAGGAAACGTGTGTAAGGCCCTGAGTTCCGGTCTGCAGCTTGTGTAACTGCTTGTTAGGACTGAATCTGTCCTGTGAAAAGAATCAAAGGGTATCTGAAGAGTAGAAACCAGGCTCACCCTGTAGAAGACTGGAGAAATTGCTGAATCGCACTCTGTCTGTCAGGAACTGAATCTGCTGTGTGTTCTCCCGGGTATTGTGCAGTAATTGCGATCGGGATAGAGAAGCAGCCTGCCTGGTATAGTACTTTCTTTTTACCATATAAATGTGTGAGGAGTCTCGTTGAGCTCAAGAATAGCCCTGCTGACGTTGAAGGACCCTATCTTGTTTGGAGGTCGTGAGTACTAATTCAGGGTCGCTCCCTGTTGGAATTGCCACATTAAATCCAAATGGAATCACTGTACTGCTGACTGTTTAAACTAATTTTCTTTTCTTTGTGGGAAAGGGCCCTACCAGCTGCCACAGTTTGGACTAGCCACTAGGGCTTGGGTACCCAGGGACAGTAACTGGTAGGGATAGGCCTTGCACAGAGCCATAGGTAGATGAGTAAAGTATAAGCTAATTAACCTGATTTCCCCTGTCCTTGTTATATTCCCCTAAATAAATCAGAGCTGCTTGTTTCAGCAAAGTTATACTGCCTGAGGTATTTGTCTCATGTTAAAGTACTGTACTGTGATTGTTGCACTGCATCTTATTTCACAGGAGGTCCCAGTGCGGAACCAGTCCTGGGGGTAAGTGTATACTGTGAAGGTAATTCTGATATATTGTGTGGGCCACTAGTGGGAAGAAAGGGGGTTGCAGTGTCCCAGAGGGCTGTGACCAAGTTAGTTTAACTATTGCAAACCCTGACCTCTGGGTGGAGGCACCCGCCATTGGATCCAGGCCCCTCAACCTGTTAGTGGCAGATCAGGCAGGGGTAGTAGCCCCTGGGATAGCGCCATCTAGGGGTTACATCTGTATTCTCCACCCTATGATACCGTGCTCTAGGGACCAGTAAATAGTCTATCCTGGGCCACGATTTGTGGTGGTTAAAACATAAAAGTAAACTCCCTGACTCCTATGATTGGCCTCCTGCAGACATTGACCATATCCAGTTCCACAGTCCTTTTACACCAACATCTAATCCCAGTTCCTGTTTTCCTGATCCACTCCAGATCTATCTAGTTTAGGCATCCAGAGTGCAGTTGAAGTCACCACTTAGAATCAGGTTAGAGAATTGCTGTTGCTGCTGTAAGGCTAGCGTCTAGTTAAAAACCTGCTGCTGTTGTTGCACACGACTCTGGGCTGTCTCTGCCATCTGCTAAGGAATGTTACTCAGTTTCTTTACTGTACCTACTATTGTAATATATGGACTGTTTGATGTCCGTCACCTGTTCTTGTGATGTTGTACTATCTGCTGTTTTGCACACGACTCTGGGCTATCTATGCCCTCTACTATGTTGTTACTCAGTTCTTTACCTTACCTGCTAATGTACTATGTGGACCGATTGATGTCTTGCACCTGTACTTGTGATACTGTACTTTGTTTACCAATGAGGAGCCCTTGCAAAAGAGACTTTGACTCAAAGGGTGTAATTCTGAATTCTCAATAAATAAATAAAAAAATAGGGTCATATGTTGTGGTGCACAAATGGTCCCCAATGTACTGTGTTCCCCATATACAGTAAGATGCCCTGTATAAAAATCTTTGCAACCACTGAAGAGATCATCCACTACCCTCTTTCACAAAATCAATCAATCATTCGTCTCTATTTTATCAGGCAAAACACCACTGAGACAGACTTATTTGCAAGGTGGACGAAAGGAAGAGTCTGCTGTATTAGTATAGCCACTGCTCTTTTCTTCCCATTGAAGGAGGCAGCAAATAATTGGCCTACCCACTCCCTCACCAATTTCTAATGCTCGTCTCTGGATAAATGTTGTTTCCTGGAGCACTGCTGCTTTTGTTCCTGGTCTGTTGAGCAGTTACACACTTCTTTCTCTTCACGGGTTTCGAAACACCATGGATAGTCCAGATGCAAACTGTCAGTCCATACATTAATATTTTACCATATGTTGAGGTCCCAGGGAAGAGGAATCCCCTACCAGCCACAGATCTGAGATCATCATTATGTCACTGCTCTCCTCCCTATCCCACTTGTCTTTGTGTCTTTCCTCTCTCTGCTTTGTGTGTTGAACAATAAAACATTACAACACAACAGAGTAACATTAAACACTACCCTTCAAGGGCAGCCTTGCAGGCTTAAACCTCAGCAGCTAGCTTTCTTCACCATTTCCCTTCAATCTTCCTCATTATTCCTATCTCCTCCATAACACACACTGTGTGCAGAAAATGTAGCAGTATCTGCAATCAGCAGCCTCCCCCCTGCTTCATTCCATACCATGAAGTTACAATTTTAAGCATCATCCTCCTTCCCCCTCCAGTGCTTGCTAATGTGACTCAGATTTGAGGCCATCAGTCACCCCTTGTTCTGCAGCATATCCATCAGGGTGGTTCCTGCCAGCGTCTCCCCTACCCACACTGATCCTTCCTTTCTGTTATCAGTCGACAACAATGCCACTGGGCTACCATCATTCATCGAGACTTGGATTCAAGAGGGAAAGCTATTGAGATCCCTCAGCCCAGATATGCTGATGCAGCACAATGACTTGCTCTAGGATGTCCCGCCTGAACAGGAATGGTGGTATCACTGTGCAGATAACTTGCATGCTCCCCCTGAGTGGTCCCCTGCTCCAGACCTTCACTCCATGCCCAAACCTTCCCACCAGTGACCCCGTATCAATCAGCTTGTTCGCAGCGTGTCATTAGGCTACTACCTTCTGTCCTGATTACCTTGTGTTCTTCGCTCCACCTCACTGGTGTTGTGGCGCATTAAGTCTCCATCTTGCAGGTCTCCCTCTCTGGCTTTCCCACCCTTCTTTTTGTGCACAGATTCCCCCAGTAGTGACCTGTCTGCAATACTATTTCCCGGCGCCCTCTCAGGTCACTTAATACAAGCATTCAAGTTAAGCTTTACATTATATACACAAGAGTTTCTTACTTTGCAGTCTCTCCTGAGTAGTCTGTAAAAGTTGTCAGACTGGAGCCAGCAGTGACATGACCAACAGCCTCACCCATCACCTCAATGTAGCCCCAAGCTGTGCCGCTCCAGACCAGGGGAAGGCAGGTTTAACTGTTTCTCCAATGGTGGATTAAAACACCTTTATTGTTGCTGAGAGACAGATTAGGCATAAACAGCCCCCACCTCCAAGGGAATGGCCTGGGGTTATCAGTCAGATGCAATGCGGATAGGATTATGTGAGAAAGGAGGTACACCGCAGGACTCCCAAGCCGCACACCATGCGCTCATCCCTCTGAATGCACTACAAGACAGGTGCATCACAAGGAAATAAAAACAAACTCAGCATCTTCAGGAACTGCCTCATTTCTCTCCTAACTACGTTTTATCATGCAAAACTTCTGGACTTTCTGTAGGTCCCAAAAGGAGTAGGACTGGCTTTCTATCCTGATCATTAAAAGGGTGGGGAAATGTAAAACAAAAGTGTATCCCCTTTGCTCTCAGTTCATTCATGAGGGGTGAGAATGCCTTTCATTTCATTTGTTCATGCCTGGAGAAATCTTGGAAAACGTACAGCTGCAATTCATTGAATTATAGTGTACCAAGTGATCAGTATGCAGTGAGAATCTGCTGCTTTAGAGGTGAAGGCAGAAAATGATATGTTGTGGCTTTGGGCCAAGTGCCCTCTGTGCTTGGTCAATTCTAATGTGCTGCCTTCGCCACACTGAGTTTCAAGATCCCTGGAAACCATTTTATCAGGAAGTCTACCATGCTGGGACCTTCTGTTCCCTGTAGCAGACCCCTAATTCTGAGGATGTTTCTCCGCTGGTTATTTTCTTGACAATCCAAGTGCTTCTTCAACTCCAGCAGGTTTTTTTTTTCAGTTTATCCACATAGCCAGGCAGCCCGGCCAGCCCATCCTCCACCACCAAGTCCCTTTTCTCGACTGCGGCAATCCTTGTAGCATGCTCCTTGATTGTTTTGGCTAACAAGTCCAGTTTATCAGTCACCTCAGTTAATTCAGGCATTTTGGCGCCATCATCTCTTCTTGTCCCTTGGGGCAGGCACCCTCCTCGTCCCCGTTCCAGGCTCGCCTTTCTTGGCATCTTTTTGTGCTCCCCTAGCTGACTTGGGCCCTGATCCTGCAAAAACATCGTCCATCTTAGTGTTATGGACTGACATTCTTTTTGCTACTGTTTTGGTGTCAACAGGATGCCATTTTTAGACTTTAGTTAGGAGTCGAAGCAGGAGCCAGCGCAAAAGCTTCTAGCCCGATATGGCGCACATGCACAGTCACTTTGAATCTTTAAACCGCTTAGCTTCCTCCCAGACTTTGAATTCATGCATTAATGACAATGGCTTTCATTTATCCATTCAACACCCTGTGACAGTGTAATGCATGCCTCTGCATCAGTACAGACACTGTTTGCATGTGTGCAGTGAGGCATCCCTCTGTGTGAACTGAACTGCCCGTAATGAAAGCCTCATTGTGCAAAGTAGTTTTACTGCAGCACAGAAGCACACAAGGAGCACGTGGCAATGAGACAGCATCTCGTTACCATATGTGCATCAGGATAATAGAAGTCTTTTGCACATGCCAGTAGCCTGCTGGAGCATGCTACTTAAAACAAGCAAAAAGTACATTTTACTGGAGTGCAAAGCACCAGCCAGCATCACCTGCACTCCCCACAATCGGGTGACGGTGGGCATCACCTGCACTCCCCCCAATCGGGTGATGGTGGGCATCACCTGCACTCTCCTCAATCGGGTGATACATAGATACATAGACAGTGTCGGCAGATAAGGGCTTATGGCCCACCCAGTCTGCCCATTTGAGCTTGTAAGTTCAGTTTGTTTTCCTAGAAGTCTGTTGCCCCTTACCCCTGACCTCTAGAATTCCTTTATGTTTATCCCATGCATTCTTAAATCCCGTGATTGTTTCAGCCCCACCACTTCCTCTGGCAGGGTGTCCACTTGTCCACCACCCGTTCTGTGAAGAAATTCTTTCTCATGTTTCCTCTAGATTGTCCTCCTCCAACTTCATCCCATGCCCTCTAGTCCTGGAACATCTTTTTAGCTTAAAAATAGTGTTTTCCCTGCACCCTGTTCCTCCCTGTAAGATACCTGATGTCTCTATCATATCCCTCTCTCCTCCTCTCCTCCAGGGAGTACATGTTCTGGTTCCTTCAACCTGTCTTCATAGGACTTGTGATGCAATCCATGCACCATCTTTGTTGCCCTCCTCTGAACCTTCTACCCTGTCTATGTCCTACGTAGGTATGGTCTCCAGAACTGTACACTGTACTCCAGGTGGGGCCTCACTAGTGTCTTGTATAGCGGAATTATGACCTCCCTTTTCCTGCTGGTGATGCCCCTGCCTATACATCCCAGCATCCTATTTGCTTTACCTGCTTCCTTGTCACACTGTTCCCTACACAGGGTCATCCAGAGATGATAACCCAAGATCCCTTTCCTGCTTGGTGCATGCTATATCCTCACCCCCAAATGATAAATTTTTTCCAGGGTTTTGTGCCCTATATGCATTGTCTTGCACTTCTTTGCATTGAATTTCAACTGCCAAACCCTGACCATTCTTTAAGTTTCTGCAGGTCCTTCTCATTCTGTCTACACCCTCTGGTGTGTCTACTCTGTTACAGAGCTTTGTGTCATCAGCGAACAGTGAAATTCTGCCTTCTAGGTCCCACTAATGTCACTGATGAAGATGCTGAATAGGACCGGTCCCAGCACTGATCCCTGTGGTACCCCACTGGTCACTCTTCCCTCTGTGGGTGACAGCCATTTACCACCACCCTCTGTGTCCTGCCACCCAGCCAGTTACCTACCCACCACACTACTGTCCTGCCCCATCCCATATTCCCCAGTTTATGTAATAGTCTTCTATGTGGCACAGTGTCAAGGCCTTGCTGAAGTCCAGATAGGCCATGTCCACTGCCCTCCCCGATCCACCTCCCTAGTCACCCAGTCAAAATTCAGCAGGTTGGTCTGACATGACCTCCCCTGGTGAAACCACGCTGCCTTGGGTCCTGTGGTCCATTGACAGACCAGATGTTCCACCAATCTCTCCTTCAGTAGTGCTTCCATGATCTTCCCCACTACTGAGGTGAGGCTGACTAGTCTGTAGTTCCCTGCTTCCTCTTTGTTCCCACTTTTGTATAAGGGGACTACATCTGCTGTCCTCCAGTCTTTGGGTGCCTCCCGTTTCAGTGATCGGCTAAACAGGATAGCCAGAGGTTCAGCCACCACTTCTCTTAGTTCTTCAAGGACCCTGGAGTTGCACCCATCTGGCCCCATTGCTTTATCAACTCTTATTACTTCCAGTTCCTTCAGGACCCTTTCTCATGTAAAGGGACTTGTGTCCATTTCTGCACCATTCTTACCCCTTGTACTCCCTTCAGACCCATTACCCTCCTCTTCCTCAGTAAAGACTGAGCAGAAATACCTGTTCAATATGTCAGCTTTACTGTTGTCATCCTCCACACGGCCCCCATCCTCTCCTTTCAGTCTCACTATCCCTCCCTTTGTATTTCTTTTTTCACTTATGTACCTGTAAAAGGGTTTTGTCCCCTCTACCCACTGATTTTGCAATGTGCTCTTCAGTCTGAGCTTTGGCTTCCCTTACTGACCTCCCTGCCTCCCTTTGCTTCTCCTGGTACTTCTCCCTATCCCTCTGCCTGTGTCTTTTGTATTGCCTGAATGCAATCTTTTTTGGCTTTCACTTTCTTTGCTACCTCTTTGGAAAACCATAATGGTCTCCTCTTCCTTTTCCTCTTTGCTAACCTGCTTAATGCATAATTCTGTTGTTCTTGTAATCCCCATTTTAAATACTGCCCACTGTTCCTCAACCCGATTCCTGTCCCATTCTCTTAATGCCTCTTTCAAGTATCTCCCATTTTCCCAAAGTCTGCCCCCCTAAAATCCAGGATACGTGTTTTTGTGTGGTTTGGTTCTGCTCCTTCTGTGATTTCAAACCACAATGACTGGTGGTCACTGTTTCCCAGGTGCTCCCCCACTGTTACCCCTATCACACTGTCCCTATTTGTGAGCACAAGGTCCAGTATTGCCTTCTGCCGAGTTGGTTCCATGACCAGTTGCTTGAGGAAGGCACCCTGAAGGGAGTCCAGGATAAATCTGGTGATGGGGGGCATCACCTGCACTCCCCCCAATCGGGTGATGGTGGGCATCACCTGCACTCCCCCCAATCGGGTGATGGTGGGCATCACCTGCACTCCCCCCAATCGGGTGATGGTGGGCATCACCTGTACTCCTCCCAATCGGGTGATGGTGGGCATCACCTGCACTCCCCCCAATCGGGTGACGGTGGGCATCACCTGTACTCCTCCCAATCGGTTGATGGTGGGCATCACCTGCACTCCCCCCAATCGGGTGATGGTGGGCATCACCTGCACTCCCCCCAATCGGGTGATGGTGGGCATCACCTGCACTCCCCCCAATCGGGTGACGGTGGGCATCACCTGTACTCCCCCCAATTGGGTGATGCTGGGCATCAACTGCACTCCCTATCGGGTGCTGGTTAGCATCACCTGCACTCCCCCCAATCGGGTGCTGCTGGAGGGCACTATGTGCTGCTCCATGAACCCTCTCCCTGCCCAAGCCTCCTTGGTGTTGTTTTCTCACCTCCCTCACAGGATCTCCAAATCACATTAAAATAAACATCATTGACATCAAGTGGTCCTCCCTCCTTCACCCAATCTCTAAAAAACTGTCAAGTACAGTATTTACCCCTGGCATCCAGTGGCCCGTCTCCCAGCCTTAGTAACCCCCAGTATCCCCGTTCTATATGTGCTATATGTTATAATATGTTCTATATGACACCCCTCCCCCCAGTCCCGACTCTACCAACACCAACAGTCCCACCCTTGTACCATTCAATAAGTAACCCTGCCCACACCCACTAGCAGCCAGCACCTTCATTCTACCCTTCATCACCCAAAGGACACAGCATCAGTGAGCTGGACAAAAAGAAAACCGTCACAGACAACGACCAGTGACCAGTAACTTGCATCACCGATTCATTCACAATGAATTAATTGGTGACGCTGTGGTAGTAACAGTTGATTGGTCAGTGTTATTGACCAGTCAGCTGTTACTACCACAGCATCACTGATTCATTCAGTGCGAATGAATCAATGACGCGAGAGGCTGGTCGCCAGCTGTTGCGGGGGACAGTTTTCTTTATTTCAGGTTCACTGAAACTGTATCATCTGTGCAATGGGGGGGTGCCAGTAGGTGTTTTGGATTACTACATGACTGGTACCAGGAGGTGGAAGTGAAAATGAGACTTTTGCCTTTGACATTGTCAGGACTGGGGCAAAGGGGCAGGGGTGTCATATAGCAGTTCAATGTAACTGTAACCATTAATCAATATATCTGTATTCTTCTAGGTGAATACAATCTCCGTTAGTTAGCTGGCGCTGTCGTTACATATTCATTTTGTGACTATTTTACACAGCGACATGCCTGATTTGTACATGTCTATATGTATCTGAACCTGCCTGTATCTATATGTGCTTCTGTGACAGTATTTCCCTGGAAATGCTTATTTGCTTCTCTGTCTTTATTGTATCTCTGCAACTCTGACACTGACGTGGAACCTTTGTGAATGAACACTTGTGATCGAAGGTCCTCTCCAAATATCTCAACAAGCAAATAAATGAATCGCTTTATAAATATAGTATGTATTGTGACACATACAGTACACAGTATACAGAACGGGAGATACTGAGGGCTACCAGAGCTGGGGGAAGGGGCTGCTGAACAGCAAGGACAAATACATAAAGAGCTGGTGACATATGTCCAGGAGAACTTTAACAAAACCTAATACTTGTACACAGTCCAGCTTTTATTTCCCATTAGTTCTGTATTTCTCCTCCCCATTATTTATTACTGAGGTCATTTGCATGAAAACATGATCTTTGCTCCTGAAGAGTTTATTTATACCTGCTGATTTCTTCCTACCCAAAGTCACAAGGCACTACTTGTGGCACCACAGTTATTCCTATAGCAACAGATTGTGATGTAACAACAGAGGGACTCTAAAGGAACTCTAAGGGATAAAGATCATATATTCATGCCAATTTTCTTAGTAATAAATAACGGGGAGGAGAAATATACAAAATATAAATGGAATGCAGGCAGAACTTTACTTAATTATTATGTGTTTTAAAGTTTTCTTTGAGGTGTCAGTAGCTCTTTAACAGTGTTTTGGGGATCAGGTGAAGGGGCCACTGGATGCCAGGAATTATTTATGTTAAAGTGATTTGGAGATCAGAATGAAGGGGGACCACTGGACCCCAGGGATGTTTATTTGACAGTGTTTTGGGGATCAGTTGAGGGAGGGGGAACCATGGAATGCCAAGAACATCTGCAGCTACTGGGGGAGCTCCTGTGCTCTGCGTATCTGTCAGCCTTTGGTCACTTACATGTGGGGAAACTGGCACGTGACATGAAGGGCAGTGTGGGACACTGGCCCTCATAACATGGGACTCTGCATCAAATATGGGGACTGTGACAGAAATGGGAAGGAAAGAGTTAATGGTTTGGATTCTGTAGGTGCCTTATTTTTTTTAGCAGTTTGAAAAAAAAAAATACAATCGGGCTAAAATCCTCTGTCCAGCAGCATCCAGCTTGTGGAATTCCTAGCTGCTAGATAAAAGCTGGGTCATAAATCTCGAGTGGACATCTCCAGACACACACAGACATGCAGACATGGACACAGGGCAGTTTGAATGGATTGAATCATTCAAATATAAACTTAAGGCTTATCCAGTAGGTAGGGAAATGGGCAGACTGGGTGGGCCAAGTGGTCATTATCTGCCATCAAAGTCTATGTTTCTATGCTTCTAAAAGGGAATATAATTGGTCATTGATAGGTGTTCACTCTGATTGGGACAATTAAATACATACATGTTAGCTGGTTGGTGCATTCAAAGGGAGAATAGGAATGACCTATTCTCCAGAGAGTATATAACCTTCTGAAAGACAGAGAAGGCTCTCTTTTTGCTTGGGAAGCTAGGAGGAAAAACATAAGCTTGGAGCCTACCTTGTAGCTATATCCGCGGGAGCTGGCAGTTAGAACAGGGTCCAGTGTCTCTTAGAAGGACAGGAAAGGGTAAGTTTAGCGATAGCATATTTCAGTAATAGCCTTCTTCTTTTGCCATCTGTTATTTGAAAACATTTGTTTACTTTTCCTGCATGAGTGTTATTCTCTTGTAAATATGTATCCTGTAAATACTCAGTGTACTTTCTGCTAAGTAAAAAGCTATTTATTTGCTCAACAGTTGTGACTGTGATGTCATTTTTCTAAGGTAACATTTAGTTTCCACTGGCTGAGGTAAACTCTGTGTAGCATCCGCCACCTGAGAGAGAGACACTACCAGACTTTAACTTGTGCAATTGCACGTTTAATTGTTCAAGTTTGTACACTTGAAAGAGGTGTCGGAAGGAAAGTCCGGCTGGTGGCAGTGAATACCCGAGGACAGACACCTCTCTAAAAGCTGTTTCAGCCCAGAGGGAGAGGTGGGTTGTCACATATTGGTTGGCAGTGGTGGGGTGATGATAGCGGACTCATGAGCACACTGAGATAAGGAGTTTGCCAGTGGAACAGTTACAATAGCGTTAAAACAGGATATATAAGAAGATACATTTGTACAACAGTTTTATTTGTTTCTAGATAGCACAGTAAAGTGTAGAAGTAGAGAATAAGCTCCACTGAGGATGACTCACTTACTGTGCCACAGCTTTTTGAAAGGTGCTAGGAAAAGGGGATTCAGCCTGAAGGCCTAAAACACAAGAAAAAGGCAGACCTCATAGCTGCCCTCTTGGCATGTGATCTAAATTAGACAGTCACTGGGGGTGAGCCAGGAACTGAGGCAACAGACCCCCCAAACCAGCTTAAGACACTGCGACTGCAGCTGTTGCTGCAAGAAAAGGCACTGGAGGTGAAAAGACTGGATGCTGAAGCAGAAACAAGAAGGCTGGATGCAGAAACAAAAAGACTGGAAGCCGAACCAAAAAGATAGGAAGCAGAGACAAGACAGGAAGCAGAGGAAAAACTTGAAGAAAAGAGACTGGCAGACAGAGAGAAAGAATGTCAGGAAAAAGAGAAGGAACGTGAAGAAAGAGAAAGAGAGCATGAACTCCAGAGACAACGGCACAAAAAGGAGATGATGACCCTGCGCAACCAGCAAACCGTGAGTAATGGTGGAGTGAGTTTACCTCATGAAGCCAAAATGAATTCTAAATTGTTCCCTCAGTTTAAAGAGGAAGATGATCTGGATTTACTTTTAAGGTCATTTGAGAGAGTATGCGACCAACTGAAATTGACTAAGGCTTCCTGGTCAACTTATCTCACACCCTTACTTACGGGGAGAGCTTTGAATGCATTTTCTACAATGAGTAATGAAGACTATGCTGATTATGATAAGGTTACAACAGTGTTGTTGAAACGTTTTGAATTAACTCCTGAGGCTTATAGAAGGAAATTTAGGGAGTTAAAGAAAAGCTCAGAAGACAGTTATGTAGAACTGCAGGTTCAACTGCGTACTTACCTTGATAGGTGGATGGAGGGGGCTGAAGCAACCACTGTGGAACTGATTAAAGATGTATTGGAGAGAGAACAATTCCTTAAAATTGTACCTGAGGACATGCGTGTATGGCTCACAGACAGGGAATGCGCCTCTTCCACAGAGGTGGCAGGAAGCACTGACATGTATCTGTCTAGCTGGCCATACACACAGCATAAGTCTTATGCTGGGGGCGGGGGGGGCAGCACATGGTCATAAGGGATCCCATGGGGGGCAGCCCAAAGGAAACCAGCCTGCACCTCAGCCCAAAGTAAAGCCCTCTGGTTCTAAGGGGACTCAAGAAATAGGACCCAAGAAATGTCATATTTGCAATCAAGTGGGACACTTGAGATATAACTGCCCTCAGAAACTGGTTAAGGGGCAGAGGTATTGGGGAGTTGGTGATCAAAAGAGCACTGGTGTGTTTGTAGGGTGTGTCCAGTCTGAAGAGCCACTCTGCTCTGATGAGAATCTGCATCCCACTACAGTTAATGGAATAGTAACACAGGGACTGTGGGGCACAGGCACTGACATCTCCCTGGTAAGGCAGGATCTCATCAGGGCAGAGCAGATGGTGCCTGGGAAATACTCCAGGGACCGGGCATTCACAGGTCCACCAGTCCAATTACCAATGGCTAGAGTCTTCCTGAGCTGGGAAAGGGGCCATGGAGAAAAGGAGAGGGGGTTGTAGAGGACCTACCAAATATGATTGTAGGTAAGGTTGGACCCAAAGAAAAACTTGTGTGTTGTAACTCGTGAGTCAGCACAGGGCAAGCTTCTGAAAGGTGAAGAGGGGTGACTCTGGGTGGTCCAGACACCTACAGCAGCTGATGAAGCGTCTACAAGGTTGAGGCTAGCAAAGCAGCAATCAAAACCCAGTCACAAATGAAGCCCTGGGACTTCCTTCTGAAGGGGCACTGAGAAAGGTCAGATGAGGCAGCTGACTGCTGTTGCAAAATTGAGGAAATAGTTCATAGAGCTGAGCATCGCCGAGGGGTAAAGAGCCCATTTACTGGGACAACGAGCTGTTGTACAGAGAATGTACAACAGAGGAAGGGCTAGACGGTGAGGTACTCCAGCAGCTGGTAGTCCCTAAGGTTCTCAATCGGCAGCTTTTGGCGCTCACCCATGATATCCCTTTTTCAGGGCACTTGGTGGTGAGGCACATGAAAAAGTATCTAACCAACAATTTCTTCTGGCCTGGTATTGGCAAGGATGTGGCAAATTATTGCAGGACTTGTCCACAGTGCCACTGGGTGGGGAAAATGGGGGACAAGGCCAAGGCAGCTTTGGTGCCCCTACCCATTATTGATGAACTCTTCAAGAGGGTAGCTGTGGACATACTGGGGCCACTGAGCACCCCAAGTCGCACTGGCAAGCGGTATATCCTGGTGGTTGTAGACCATGCCACCAGATACCCAGAGGCAGTGGCCCTGACATCCTCTGAGGCAGAACCAGTGGCAGATGCACTGTTGGGAATATTTAGCCAGGTGGGCTTTCCCCAGGAGATACTGTCAGATTGGGGTGCCAGTTTTATGTCGGGGAAAATGAGCAGTGTGTGGGGTGAAGCAGCTCAAAACATCCCCATACTATCCCCAAGCTAATGGTCTAGTGGAGTGATTTAATTCAACCCTTAAGACCATGCTAAGGATTTTTGCTGACCAGCATAAAAGAGACTGGGACAAATATTTGCCTCATCTCCTATCTGCATACAGGGAAGTCCCCCAGGAGTCCACAGGGTTCTCACCTTTCGAGCTCCTGTTTGGTCATAGGGTGCGGGGGCCCCTAGGTTTGATTTGGGATGAATGGGAGGGTGACCGTGCCTCCCAAGGGGAGTCTGCTGTGGAGTATGTCCTGAACTTCAGGACCCACCTTAAGGAGCTCATGGGGTTTGCTCAGGAGCACCTGGCCACTGCACAACAGCGGCAGAAAGTCTGGTATGACCGTGGGGCCCGAGCCAGAGAATATAAGGTGGGACAGTGTGCGATGGCACTCATTCCTGTCCGACAGAATAAATTACAGGCAGCATGGGAGGGGCCATTCTCCACTGTCCAAAAGGTTAGTGATATCAATTACATAATAGAGCTACCGGACAGGAGATGCAGATGAAAGGTGTATCATGTTAATATGTTGAAGCCCTACTATGACAGGGAGGAAATGGTCCTTGCTGTATGCAGTCCCCCAGAGGAGGAAACTGAGATGGATCCACTGGTGGTCCTGCTTGGGCAGGCCAGGGTTGCATCCACTGTGGACAACCTTACCCTCTCGGAACAGCTGATGCCAGCCCAGGTGTAAGAAATTAGGGGTGTGCTGAAAGAATTTGCGGACATGTTCACAGGGAAACCGGGGTACACCACGATGGCAGAGCACCGTGTGGATACAGGGACCAAGGTTCCTCTGAAACAGTCCCCCTACAGGGTACCTGAGCATGTTAAGCAGACTGTGAAAGAGGAGCTCAAGGATATGCTGGAACTTGGAGTAATCCAGGAATCTAGTAGCCCCTGGGCATCACCCGTGGTACAGATCCCCAAAAGGGATGGCACCACACGATTCTGCGTTGATTACCGGAGGCCTAATAGCTGCACAGAGTCTGATGTCTATCCCATGCCCAGAAGAGATGAGACCCTGGAGCGACTGGGGGGAAGCCAAGTATTTGACCACAATAGACCTAACAAAGGGCTATTGTCAGGTACCTCTGACCCCTGTGGCCAAGGAAAGATCAGCTTTTGTTACTCCATTTGGTTTATATGAATTTAAGGTACTGCCGTTTGGAATGGAGAATGCACCAGCAACCTTTCAATGGCTTGTAGATTGCATTCTGTAGGTGAGTTTGCATTGGCGTATATGGATGATATAGCCATATACAGCCAGACCTGGGATGAGTACATCAAGAATGTACGGGATGTGTTCCACAGGCAGAAGAATGCAGGTCTGACAGTCAAGGCAGAGAAGTGCCACATAGGTATGGCACAAGTGTTCTACCTTGGGCACCAGGTGGGTAGTGGACACATCCGCCCGAAGCCTGCCAAGGTTGATGCCATCCTGGCCTGGCCTACTCCTACCACAAAGAAACAGATCAGGGCATTTCTAGGGACAGCAGGGTACTGCCGAAGGTTTGTTCCCCAATACAGTGATCTGGCTAAGCCTCTGACAGACTTAACCAAGAAGGGAAAGCCAGATACAGTGAAGTGGTCAGAAGGTTGTGAGGTCGCTTTTCTGGAGCTAAAAAAAGCCTTAAGCAGCCCAGCTGTATTGGCTAGCCCCAATTATAGTTTAAAGTTTATGGTCCATGTGGATGCCTCAGATCATGGGCTGGGGGCTGTGCTGAGCCAAGTCACCCAGCAGGGGCAGGAGCACCCAGTTGTGTACCTCAGCCGGAGGTTTTTGCCCAGAGAGGAAGCATATGCCACAATTGAGAAGGAATGCTTGGGAATAGTACGGGCCCTTCAGAAGCTGCAGCCTTACCTATATGGGAGAGAATTTACTGTGGTCACATATCATAATCCCCTGATTTGGCTTCATAGGTCAACTGGGCAAAATTAAAAACTACTACGCTGGAGTTTGGTACTGCAGGCATACAACATGACCATCCAGCATCGCAGTGGCAAACAAAATGCAAATGCGGATGGGCTATCTAGACAAGGCTAATGGCCTGGCTGGATACTTTTGGACACGTCCCAGTAACTGCATGAACAGCTGTGTCTCGAAGTCATCCGGTCGGCATAGTAGCCACTCAGCCGAGAATAGCCTTGCTGTGCATAGTCACTCATACACTATCCTATATGTGTAATCCACTCCCCCACTGTTGGACTCTCTGGTGAGAGCCAGTGTTTGGTGATGCATTTCTTTGCTGCCACCAAAAAAATCTCCTGCAAGTATTCATTTGTAGGAACACAAAGGCCCTGTGAGTACAGAGTGAAGAGGAACAAAGTTTGGGTAACTGTGATTAAATATTTCCTTTCTGGCACTCTCTGACTCCTTAAAAAAGGGGATACCTTTGCACAGTCCCAAATAATGTCAAAATGCACAGCCAGCAGCGAACTGTGGACCCCATCCTCCACATCCATTGGTGTTTGTTTTAGTTTTTAATTCAGGAAGGGGGGGGGGTTAAAACTGCTTATCTTCTGCATATTTGATTTTCCTTTGTGGCTAACTGGACTGATTACTAGAATTCTGTGAGAATCTGCATCAGTATATTTTACAACTTTTGATGGGGTTGCATGATTCAAAATAGCAAAAGCTGCAGGTTGTAATTGGATGCCAAACATAGCCTGAGGTGAGGGTAACTGTCTTCACAAGTCAGAGCTCAGCATCATAGCCATTTGTCTAGCTAGACCATTTCAGCATTATTCAATTACTATAAACTAGTGGTGTGATCCTGTTTGAGGCAGAAGTCCATCTTCTTCCAAGTTGTGTACAGGAGTGCTTGGAAACAACTGAGAAGCTGCGTGGGATATACTATTTTGGATAAAATATCTGTAACTAAACTCTCTCTCTTCTTGCTTACATCTGAGAAGTTTTCCTCACTTTAAAGTGGTATTGCTTGGTGTTTGTTTTAGTTTTTAATTCAGGAAGGGTTTTAAAACTGCTTATCTTCTGCATATTTGATTTTCCTTTGTGGCTAACTGGACTGATTACTAGAATTCTGTGAGAATCTGCATCAATATATTTTACAACTTTTGGTGGGGTTGTGTGATTCAAAATAGCAAAAGCTGCAGGTTGTAATTGGATGCCAAACATAGCCTGAGGTGGGGGTAATTGTCTTCACAAGTCAGAGCTCAGCATCATAGCCATTTGTCTAGCTAGACCATTTCAGCATTATTCAATTACTATAAACTAGTGGTGTTATCCTGTTTGAGGCAGAAGTCCATCTACTTCCAAGTTGTGTACAGGAGTGATTGGAAACAACTGATAAGCTGCGTGGGATATACTATTTTGGACAAAATATTTGTAACTAAACTCTCTCTCTCTTGCTTACATCTGAGAGAAGTTTTCCTCACTTTTAAAGTGGTATTGCTTGGTGTTTGTTTTAGTTTTTAATTCAGGAAGGGGGTTTTTAAAACTGCTTATCTTGTCAGCATCCTCAGAAGGGCTGAAATAACTGCATATTTGATTTTCCTTTGTGGCTAACAAACCAACAGGCTGTTTTGGGGCTGGAGAGGTTTACCTGAGTCTGACTTGGATGTCTGGATTTTTCTCTGTTTGATTAGCACTGTACTTTCTCTGTCAAATTGTTGTGTAGGGTATCTTGCTGACAGGAAGGCACTCATCGCAGCGGTGGGTGAGAGCTTGTAATTGATTGTTTTGTGAGGACACAGTTTAGGCCCAACCCTTTCCACCCCTCACCCACCCACCCTGGAAATAGTTCCTTTATACCTGAGGTTCTGACATCATTTCCTCGAGTGCAAGGTGCATTTCACTGTCATATCCTCTCTAGCAC
Source organism: Neoceratodus forsteri (assembly GCA_016271365.2). Classification (NCBI taxonomy): domain Eukaryota; kingdom Metazoa; phylum Chordata; order Ceratodontiformes; family Ceratodontidae; genus Neoceratodus; species Neoceratodus forsteri. The sequence continues at coordinate 147,332,770 of CM028130.1, read as the reverse complement.
ACTGCACTGATAATATAAGCATACACATTGTATAATACATATATATATTTCTATATAACAAATCACACACGCAAGTGCGCACACACACACACACACAAATACAATAAAAAAAACAACTAGATAAACATGTGGGGAGTAGTGCAATGTAATGGCTGTGGGTCAGCAGTCTTCCGGGAGTCTTTCTGGAGGCTGAGATGCTGCCCTATTTGCAGACAACTATCTGCCCTGAGGGAGGAAGTTGCCTGTCTTCAGGCCGCACTGGACAGTAGTAAGGAAACCTTCCCCCAGGCCACACTGGACAGTAGGAAGGGAACCTCCCCCATCCAGGGAGCACTAGTGCCACCACCACTACCTCAGAGGTTGCGAAGAAAGCACAGCAGTTGGACCACAGTGGGCTCAGGGAGGGTGAGGAGGGTGGAACAGAGGCACACCCAGTCAACTGTTCCACTCCACAATCCATACACCATTCTGGGGGAGCATAGCTCCCCTATGGATGCACCAGCAGAGAAGAATGATGATTACTGTCACAAGGGAGGCCCACAGGAAGGAGGCAGAGGACACCACAGGGAAAGGAAGCAGCTCCTTGTGGGGGACTCAATTAGTAGGGGTACAGAACTGGGGGGAGCTGGGAAAACTGAAGTAAGGTGCCTGCCTGGTGCCATGGTTTGGAGGGACAGGAAGCGCATCCTCAGGATCCCGAGAAAGCTGCAAGGGATTCTGAGCTGGACGTAATTGTCCACCTAGGGACAAATGACTTGGCTCATCATGAGATTAGAGCAGTGCAGGAGGACATTGCAGAGTTGGGAGGGACCTAAGACAAGTAGCACACACAGTATCCTTCTCAGAGGTGCTGCCTGTCAAAAGCATGGGGGAGGCGAGGGTAATTGGCACCATGCAGTTTAATGAATGGTTGAAAAAATGGTGCGGAGCACAGGGGTTTAGCTTCATTGGGGACTGGGGTTCCACCTGGAGGGACACCAGCCTATACTGGCAGGATGGTCTGCATCTATCCAGGAAGGGAACAAGTCTTTTGAGCAATCGGTTTAAATGCTTCATTGGCAAGCTTTTTTTTTTTTTTTTTTTAGTTGTTTAACCAGGTATAGCACACTAAGCTGAAAGCTTTTTTACAGGAGCGACCTAGGAGCACAAGGAGGTTAAGTGACTTACTCAGGGTCACACAGTATGCAAGTGGAAGCTGTGGGATTCAAACCCAGGTCTGGTCTGCTGGATGTCACCAAATTTGCAGCTCAGAGCCTTAGACCACTGCGCTACACTGCCTCCAAGCTGCCAGCTTTTAAACTAGTCAAAGGGGGAGGCACTGACAAGCAGCAGGAAAATCCCAGCCTCTCCCTACAAAACAGGGTACTAAATGAGAAAAAGACTGAGGTAGAATGGTCAGTGGGGGATGCTGCAAAAGAAGGTAAGGCCATCAAAAAATGGAGAGCAATGAGTACTAATGCCCGTAGTCTGGGTAACAAGCTTCCTGAATTAGTGGCCTTGATGGAGGAGGAACATCTGGATATCGTGGCAGTCACAGAAACATGGTACACACAAAACCATGACTGGGACATAAACATACCAGGATACACTGTCTACAGGAGGGACAGGGAGGGTAAAAGAGGAGTAGTTCTTTACATAAGGGAAGGAATAAAAGCAACAGAACAAAAGGGTAAACAGGGAGGAGAAGAAGCACTGTGGGTAAATTTGGAGACTGGCAATGGCACCACAATACGCACAGGGGTTGTATACAGACCCCATTCTCAGGGGGAGGAAATGGACAAGGAAATGATAGAAATTATACTTAGAATGGCAGAAAAAGGGGAGATATTGCTGATGGGTGATCTGAATACGCCAGATGTTAAATGGAGTGCAGTTGCAGCTGCCACTTCGAAGAGTGCAGTTATTCTAGATGCCCTACAGGGGGCATGCCTTAGACAACTAGTACTGGAGCCCACTCAAGAGGGAGCAATATTAGACTTGATTCTCTCAAATGGAGATGGAGAGAGGATCACAGATGTAGAAGTGGGTAGCCATCTGGGAACTAGCGACCACTGAACAGTATGGTTCACAATAAACACTGCAATAGAGTCAAGCCATACAAAGACAAACGTACTGAACTTTAGCAGGGCTGACTTTGCCAAAATGGGTGAGTGCCTAAGGAATGCACTAGCAAATGGGCAGGAAGGAGGGGTGGAAGAACAATGGGGAATAATAAAAACTGCCATCACAGAGGTAACGAGCCTTTGTGTGAAGCAAATAAACAAAACAAGACGATGTAAGAAACCACTATGGTTCTCAAAGGAAGTGGCAGTGAAGGTTCAAGAGAAAAAGCATTCAGGAAGTACAAGGAATCGCAGAAGGAGCAGGACAGAGAACTGTATCAGTTAAAGCAAAGGAGGCTGGGAAGGCAGTCAGAACAGCAAAGGCCCAAACCGAGGAAAAGATAGCCAACTCAGTTAAGAAGGGATAAAACCTTTATAGGTACATCAGGGAGCAAAGGAAGACCAAGGGAGGGATAGTGAGGCTTAATAAAGGGGAGGGAGGGTGGGCAGAGGGAGACTGTGAAAAGGCAGAGATACTAAACAAATATTTTTGCTCAGTATTTACAAATGAAGAGGGGGAGGTACATAAAACAAACAGTAGTAACACTCTGGATACAGAAGTTGATACCAGCCCATTTACAGAAGAAAGGGTTCTGAAAGAACTCTTAAAACTGAAGGTGGACAAAGCAATGGGGCCTGATGGGATTCATCCCAGAATTCTAAAAGAGCTAAGGGCAGAACTAGTGACACCACTGACTACCCTTTTTAACAAATCATGGGAGGATGGGGTGGTACCCGTGGACTGGAGGAGGGCAGATGTGATTCCCCTTCACAAAAGTGGGAGCAAGGCAGAAGCAGGAAACTATAGACCTGTTAGTTTAACCTCAGTGATAGGTAAAATGATGGAATCACTTCTGAAGGAAAGAACTGTCGAGTATCTAGAGGCCAGAGGGGCACAGGACCCTAGGCAGCATGGATTCACAGCGGGAAGGTCATGCCAGACAAATCTGATAGATTTCTTTGATTGGGTGACCAAAGTAGTAGATCAGGAAGGGGCTGTGGACATGGCCTACCTAGACTTTAGCAAGGCATTTGACACAGTCCCACACGAAAGATTAATATACAAGTTAGCCAGCCTGGGAGTGGGTCCCAAGATGACAGCCTGGGTAAAGAATTAGCTGGAGAATAGGACACAGAGAGTAATAGTAAATGGAGTCCACTCAGAAGAAAGGAGGGTTACTAGTGGGTACACGAGGGTTCAGTATTAGGACGGTCCTCTTCAATGTCTTTATAAGTGACATTGCGGAAGGACTGGAAGGAAAAGTATGTCTCTTTGCAGATGACACTAAGATCTGCAACAGAGTTTATGCACAGGGTGGGTGGAAAGGATGAGAAGGGACTTGGCAAGGTTAGAGGAATGGTCAAATGTATGGCAGCTTAGATTCAATGCTAAGAAGTGCAGGTAATGCACCTGGGAAACAAAACCCAGGGGAAGAGTACACAATGGGGGTGAGATACTAACAACAACAAAATGGAAAGGGACCTGGGGTAGTCATATCAGATGACCTAAAGGTGGGCAAGCAATGTGAGAGGGCAGCAAGGGGGCTGGGTGGGGTTACTGGGATGCATAGGAGAGGCATCACCAGTAGAAAACAAGAAGTTATTATCCCTCTGTACAGACAGCTGGTGAGACCCCATCTGGAGTACTGTGTGCAGTTCTGGAGACCCAATCTCCACAAAGACATAGACAGGATGGAAGCTGTCCAGAGGAGGGCAACTAAATGGTGCAGGGTCTGCACGGAAGACATATGACGAGACTTAAGGAGCTTAATATGTATAGCCTCGAGGAAAGGAGGAGAGGGGGACATGATAGAAACTTTCAAGTACCTCAAGGGAATCAACAAAGTCCAAGAGGGTAGCATCTTTCAAAAAGAGAGGTGTGCAAGAACAAGAGGGCACAATTTGAAGATGGGGGCGGCTCAGAGGTAATTTAAGGAAGTATTTTTTCACAGAGAGGGTTGTGGATGCATGGAACGGCCTTCCAGAGGAGGTTGTGGAGTCAAAATCAGTGGTGGAATTCAAGCATGCATCGGACAGCCATAAAGCAATTCTAGGGTGTGGGGATAAGAAGAAGTAGGCTGCTGGTTAACTAGGATCTGCAGCTTATCCAGTAGGTAGGGAAATGGGCAGACTGGGTGGGCCAAGTGATCCTTATCTGCTGTCAAATTCTATGTTTCTATCCTCCTGTGTACCTGCTGCACTAGGGTGATGAAGTATCTGGGCAGGCATTTCCAATTGAACTCCCTGCATATCACAGAGTATGAAACTTTATGAGTATTCTTGTAAATGATTTTCCAGAGCTCCAGTTTCACTGATTGTCTTAGTTCCTGGTTCCACAGCTCAAAGGCTTTCAGCAATGAAGACTGTTTCACAATGAGGAGGGAGGCGTATAGTGAGATGTTTGGTGAGTGGTAGTGTTCCCCGTTAGCGCTGCAATGACAATCTGTAAAAGAGGGCTATTTGTCTTACCTAATGTGGCAGATATGCTTGGGGCTGAAAGAATCAAAACCTCTGTTTGAGGAAACCCCAACCTATCCTTTACTGTTTGAAATGTTTTCACTATCTGTTCCCGGAGAAGTTAGAAGGGATATCTTAAACCTCTAGGGTAGTGATTTTTGTACCCCAAGTCCAATATAGCCAGGGAGAAATCTGTATGCATATTTATGGGTATTATCCCGAGGAAATACAGGTTACTCACCTGTAACAGGAGTTCTAGGAATGGTGTATGTTGTTCATCTACACTTATTGGCAGGTTCCTGGCCGCTTTAAATCCTGCCGGAAGGTCTTCAAGCTGGCTCCTCCCACCCACCTGGGTGGTAAAACTCTCGGCTCCGCCTCGTGATGCCAGATCTAGCCCGCTGAGCCAGGTTGTGCACTGGCCGGGAGGTCGGGAGGGTCGCGGATGAACAACATACCATTCCTAGAACTCCTGTTACAGGTGAGTAACCTGTATTTCTAGGGACATGATATGTTGTTCATCCACACTTATTAGCAGACTCCTAGCAGTTCTCGGGGAGGAGGGAGGCAAGGTGCACACCCCCTACTTAGGTAAGAAGACTGGAGAACCGAGGCCCTGACCAACATCCCAGCGTGACCCAAGGTCGATGTGGAAGGGGAAAACGGCATATGTCTGCTTCCAGGCAGGATCCCTGCAGATATCCTGGACAAGAGTACTCTCGGAAGCAGCCACCGATGCAGCGGAAGAGCGGGTAAAATGAGCACTTATCCCTCTGGGAGGCTCCATGCCCGCCCACCTAAAGCGGAGACCTATGCAGGAGGTGATCTGCCTGCTCGTCGTCCGCTTGGCTGCAGGTCTGCCAGGTGCGGCTTCAGCGTAGATGACAAACAGCTGGCAAACCTCTCCCGAACTTCAGCCCTACGCTCCCTGGGTAGGCGAGCGTTGAAAAGGGTCCCAATGGATCCTATACACGGCCTCCGAGGCGTGAATGGGGATGAACCCCGGCAGAGACAATACCCGATTAGAGAAAGACTTTGCCCCCGCCTACGGAAGGAACTTCGGGTGGGGCGCAGCACAACCTTGTCCCTGTGGAAGACCAGACAGGGAGATTCAAAGGAGCACCTGGAACTCTCCCCTCCTTCTGGATAGCAGAGTGGCCCCAAGAAGGTGTTCTTCCACAATAGGTGGGGAACTCGCACCTGTGCAAAGGTTTGAATGGCTTGCCCGTGAGCTAAGCCCATACCAGCGAAGATCCCCCAGAAATGGGGATACTCTCCCTGAAGGGGAGGTGTGATCGAGGCCTAGAAAAGCGCCAGACCACCTTTTCTGCGCTGCCGACTGCCTTCCGGCCCGCGCCCGGAAGACAGGGGTGACCAACAGAAGCACCCACAGGGTCGTCGGCCAAAGCTCTGGTTCAAAAGAACAGACCGCAGATGGTCCAGAATGCCCGAGGGACGGGAGAGGGGCCCCAGGCCCTGTCCCAACATCAAATGGAGAACTCTTCCATTTGAAGGTGAGCATGTTTGGCCGACTCCCAGCAGGATGCCTCGAAAACATCGAGGACCTAGCCGAAAGACCCCAGGCCTGGCCCCTAGCTGCACAGGGACCAGGCCTTTAGGTGCAGGGATTGAAGGTCCAGATGGAAAACCTTCCCCTGAAAAACAGAGATCAGGACCGGGTGGGCCGGAAGCCGCCTCGGGAGCCTGGGGCTGAGACTGAGGAAAGCTGGATACCAGAGCTGGCCAACCAGTCTGGGGCTACCAGCATCGCCTGCGCCTAGTCCCTCCTCACCTTGCCCGTGGGTCAAAGGAAATGGGGGAGAGGCGAAGAAGAGGCCCGGGTTCCGCGGCATCCCCTACAGCAAACCTTGCTGAGGGGGCGGGCATGAGACAGTCTTGGCCTCGTAATCTCCCTGGAGGGAAAGAGGAAGAAGATCCTGTGCTACCTCCAGCAGGGAAGACCACTCGTGAGGCGCAGCCTATGTCCGGCTTAGGGCATCAGCCAGGGTGCTGGAGGCTCCTGCCATTGAAAGGCTAGGAAACCGCCTCCCAGCTGCGCGAAAGACACAGTACAGAGAACCTCCTTACAAGATGCAAGGGGTTCATCCGAACCTGGTGGGGAAGGCAGCACATGGTCGTGATGTTGTCCGCCTGGACTTAAACCATTAGACCCCAGAGAAGAACCCAGAAGGGGAAGGAAGGAAACATATTCAATTCAGTGCTTTAGAGTAACTGGTAATTGCTATTTTTCTTTTAAACTTAGACTGTAGGCCTTTAGTGACACTATACTTTCTTTGTTGTCTTTACTTATAATTGTTTTTGGGCTGTTGAAAATTTAAAACATAGTGGTGGTGTAATTCTGTGCTGTCTTTAATTGCTGCAAATTTTATCTTGGCTTGTCTGACTGCCCTGTAGTTGGGTGAAGGGTGTTAATTGTCTGGCCTCTGACCTCAGCTACATGATAACTGGAGGTGGGGCTTAGTCAGAGTTAAAGTAGCAAGCAGAGTTTTAATTTCTCAGAAGAAGCCAGAAGGGGAAGGAAGGAAACATATTCAATTCAGTGCTTTAGAGTAACTGGTAATTGCTATTTTTCTTTTAAACTTAGATTGTAGGCTTTTAGTGACACTATACTTTCTTTGTTGTCTTTACTTATAATTGTTTTTGGGCTGTTGAAAATTTAAAACATAGTGGTGGTGTAATTCTGTGCTGTCTTTAATTGCTGCAAATTTTGCCCCTTCCCCCAACTCTTAATTATATGCCCTGTTAAATCTGATTGACAGGAGCTAAACACAGGGTATAGTAAGGGGTGTGAAGTAGGAGGGGCATAAGGGGGAAGAAGCCCACCCTCAGCACGACAAGTGTTTTGACTAATTTGTTTATTTATTGGTTTCTTTTTCTTTAAAAAAAAAAAACAATTATCTGAGGATCAGTGGCAGGATTTTTAGGACAGTAAATTAATAAAAAGGGAACTAGGAGAGCTTCAGTAACAGACAAGTAGTGGAACTGCAGTATAATGTGGGGAGTGGTGCAATGCAGTGGCTGTGGGGCAGCCATATTCAGGCAGACCTTCTGGACACTGAAGTGCTGCCCTATCTGCATGCATCTCTCTGGACTGCGGGATGAGGTAGCCAGACTCAGAGCGGAGTAAACTGGGTCAGGGTACCATCACCCCTATCCAGGGACCACCCAGTCCAATGCAACTGCCTCAAAGGATGCCGAGACGAGGAGCACTTGGATGACAGTGGGCTCAGGAGGTTAGAGCAGTCAGGCAGAGCACATCCCAGATCCTATTCCACTCAAGAACTCATATGCCACACTGGCAAATGAGACAACCAAATAGAGGTCCCAGAGAAGTGGAGGGAAAGGATGTGGAGGTTAGCCAAGGAGGTGACCTCAGCGGGAAAGCAGTGGACCCCAGAGGAGGAGGCAGAATCCTGGTGGGGACTCCATCATAAGAGGGATCCAGCTAGGAACACAGGAGGGGAGGACAGGGAGGTGAGGTGCCTACCAGGTGCCACGGCATGGAGGGATGGAAGGAAGATCCTGGGATCACTGGGAAGGCAAGATGGGAGGGTGAGCTGGATGTCATTATCCACCTAGGTACTAATGACCTGGCAAATGGGGAGCCAAGGAAGTTCAGGAAGAGTTTAGGAAACTGGGGAGGGTCTCAAGCAAATAGCTACTTCTGTCACTTTCTCAGAAGTACTACCTGTGAGAGGCAAGGAGAGCATAGGTGCATGCCAGGAACTTTAACTCATGGTTGAAGAACTGGTGCTGTGAGGAAGGTTTGGATTCATTGGTGACTGGGGAACCACCTGAGGATGGAGGTTTGTCTGCCTGACGGCCTACATCCATCCTGAAGGGGAATCCAAGCATTCAATGATAAGTTTAAATGCTACATTGACAAGCATTTAAACTAGCAAAGGGTGACAGGCCAGCAAGGAGGGTACCTACTTGCTCACCCCCCACAGCTGGCAGTGGAACCAGTGAACCAGATGAGTGGCTATCTCTGCAAAGCAGTGTGCAAAAGATGGAGATTAGTGCCCAAGAGGTGGATAAGCAGAAGGGCAAAATTCAGCAGAAGGGCAGACAGCAAGGAGAACCAGGAATAAATGACAACAAGGAAGGGGCTGAGTAGAACAGTGAAACAGTCTAGGAGGTCAAATCATGGAAAGCCATGTGTGCAAATGCCAGGAGCCTTAGCAACAAGATGGAAGATCTGGAGGCAGTCATGGTACAGTCAGACCTGGACATTGTGGCCATCACTGAAACCTGGTGTAATGATAACCACGACTGGAGATGACCATACCTGGCTACAACATATTCAGAAGAGACAGAGCAGGCAGGAAGGAGAAGGAGTGGCACTGTATGTGAAAAATGACATAAGGGCCACAGAGATCCAGGAGGAACAAAATGGGGAGAGATACTGTGGGTTAGCTGGAAAGGAAAATGGGGACAGCCATCCGCACAGGTGTAGTCTATAGACCACCAGCCCAGGAGGAAGAAACAGATAGGAGCTGATGCTAGCCATCCAAAGGATGGCAGACAAGAGGTGAGGTAGTACTGGTTGGAGACTTCAATATTCCGGACGTGGACTGGAGCATCCCAGCAGCAGCATCAACTAGAGCAGATTTATCCTGGACCCCTTCAGGGTGCCTTCTCAAACAACTGGTCATGGAACCAACTCAGCAGAAGGCAATACTGGACCTTGTGCTCACAAACAGGACAGTGTGATGGGGGTAACAGTGGGGAACACCTGGGAAACAGTGACCACCAGTCATTGTGGTTTGAAATCACAGAAAGCAGAACCAAACCACACAAAAACACGTATCCTGGATTTTAGAGGGCAGACTTTGGGAAAATGGGAGATACTTGAAAGAGGCATTAAGGGAATGGGACAGGAATCAGGGGTTGAGGAACAGTGGGCAGTATTTAAAATGGGATTACAAGAACAACAGAATTATGCATTAAGCAGGTTAGCAAGAGGAAAAGGAAGAGGAGACCATTATGGTTTTCCAAAGAGGTAGCAAAAGTGAAAGCCAAAAGATTGCATTCAGGCAATACAAAAGACACAGGCAGAAGGGGGACATGATAGAGGTCTTTAGGGTACATGAAGAGGGTAAATAGGGAGGAACAGTTAGGGTGCTTGAAGGAAGGAGGAAGGGGCCACTAGAGGGCATGGCTGGAAGCTGGAGGGGAAGATTCAGGGGAAAGGAGGAGGTGCTACTTCACTGAGAGGTGGTGGAGCCATGGAATGCACTGCCTAGGGGGCTGGTGGAGGCAGAGACAGTGGAGGGGTTCAAGAGGGGGTGGGACAGGTACAGGGGAAGGGTTCTGGAAGCAAAATCCAATGCAGCAAGAATATCCGGAACTGGGAAGGGAGAAGCCAGAGAAGGCGAGGGGGACAGCAAGGTCAGCACCCAGGTTGGGGACTGACCAAACGAGCAGACACGAAAGACCTATTCCGCTGGCATTTTAGTATGTTAGTATGTTAAGGGGATAGGGAGAAGTACCAGGAGAAGCAAAGGGAGGCAGGGAGGTCAGTAAGGGAAGCCAAAGCTCAGACAGAAGAACACATTGCAAAATCAGTGGGTAGAGGGGACAAAACCTTTTACAGGTACATAAGTGAAAAAAGAAAGACAAAGGGAGGGATAGTGAGACTGAAGGGGGAGGATGGGGGCCACGTGGAGGATGACAATAGTAAAGCTGACATATTGAACAGGTATTTCTGCTCAGTCTTTACTGAGGAAGAGGAGGGTAATGGGTCTGAAGGAGTACAAGGGGTGAGAATGGTGCAGAAATGGACACAAGTCCCTTTACCGAGAAAGGGTCCTGAAGGAACTGGAAGTAATAAGAGTTGATAAAGCAATGGGCCAGATGGGTGCACCCAGGGTCCTTAAAAACTAAGAGAGGTGGTGGCTGAACCTCTGGCTATGCTGTTTGTGATCACTGGAAACAGGGAGGTACCCAAAGACTGGAGGACAGCAGATGTAGTCCCCTTATACAAAAGTGGGAACAAAGAGGCGGGGAACTACAGACCAGTCAGCCTCACCGGTAGTGGGAAGATCATGGAAGCACTACTGAAGGAGAGATTGGTGGAACATCTGGTTGTCAATGGACTACAGGACCCAAGGCAGCATGGTTTCACGGGGAGGTCATGTCAGACCAACCTCGTTGAATTTTTGACTGGGTGACTGGGAGGTGGATCAGGGAGGCAGTAGACATGGCCTATCTGGACTTCAGCAAGGCCTTTGACACTGTGCACATAGAAGACTATTACACAAACTGAGGAATATGGGTGTGGGCAGGACAGTAGTGTGGTGGGTAGGTAACTGGATGGGTGGCAGGACACAGAGGGTGGTGGTAAATGGCTGTCACTCCACAGAGGGAAGAGTGACCAGTGGGTACCACAGGGATCAGTGCTGGACCGGTCCTATTCAACATCTTCATCAGTGACATTGCACAGGACTAGAAGGCAGAATTTCACTGTTCGCTGATGACACAAAGCTCTGTAACAGTGTAGACACACCAGAGGGTGTAGACAGAATGAGAAGGGACTGCAGAAACTTGAAGAATGGTCAGGGTTTGGCAGTTGAAATTCAATGCAAAGAAGTGCAAGATAATGTATATGGGGCACAAAACCCTGGCACAACATATCAGTTGGGGGTGAGGATATAGCGTGCACCAAGCAGGAAAGGGATCTTGGGTTTGTCATCTCTGATGACCTCAAGGTAGGAAACAGTGTGACAAGGCAGCAGGTAAAGCAAATAGGATGCTGGGATGTATAGGCAGGGGCATCACCAGCAGGAAAAGGGAAGTCATAATTCCGCTATACAAGACACTAGTGAGGGCCCACCTAGAGTACAGTGTACAGTTTTGGAGACCATACCTACGTAAGGATATAGACAGGGTAGAGAAGGTTCAGAGGAGGGCAACAAAGATGGTGCATGGATTGCATCACAAGTCCTATGAAGACAGGTTGAAGGAACTGAACATGTACTCCTGGAGGAGAGGAGGAGAGAGGGATATGATAGAGACATACAAGTATCTTACAGGAGGAACAGGGTGCAGGAAAACACTAATTTTAAGCGAAAAGATGTTCCAGGACTAGAGGGCATGGGATGAAGTTGGAGGAGGACGATTCAGAGGAAACATGAGAAAGATTTCTTCACAGAACGGGTGGTGGACAAGTGGAACGCCTGCCAGAGGAAGTGGTGGGGCTGGAAACAATCACGGATTTAAGAATGCATGGGATAGACATAAAGGAATTCTGGAGGTCAGGGGCAAGGGGCAACAGACTTCTAGGAAAACAAACTGAACTTACAAGCTCAAATGGGCAGACTGGGTGGGCCATAGGCCCTTATCTGCCGACACTGTCTATGTATCTATGACCCCGCACAAACGGAGCAAGCGGTGCATGCAAGCGGACCACCAGGAGCTCCAGTGGGTAGGAAAGACACTGGGACTCCTGAGAAGACTAGAGGTGGAGCACTCTGTATTCCCCTTGATGGGCACCCCAACCCATCCGAGAAGCATCGGTCGAAGAAGACTGTCGACTCGGGGCGGACGAACAGGATGTTCTCCTGCAGGAGCTGGAACAGTCCGAAGGAGAGCGTTCCCCAAACTCCTGGGCTGTAGTCACGAGCTGGTCCGAAGGAACGCAGCACTGTGACCGCTGGCTGACCAGCCCCCACTAGGGGGACGCATGAACCAACGGGTCCAAACAGACCGCGCTGGAGCAGGCCACCGCGAGGCCCAGGAGGTGCATGAGGTCCCAGCAGGGCGCAACTGCCCAGTCAGACCTGACTAGGTAAGGGAGGAAGAACCTCAGCCCTGTCCGCGAGGAGCCGAGCTCGGACTCAAGAGTCGAGCCTCGTCCCGAAGAAGGATCACCCGCTAAAATACGAGTCCCAATGTGGCTCCGATAAAAGGAGACCAGTTTGAGAGCCAGAACTCTAGATTGTCCCCTTCCATCCGGAAGGGTTGCAGTCAGGCCACCATCCAGATGGGGTTATGCCCGGACCCCTCGATGCCGCAGAAGCTGCTGGGCAGAGACCGAAGGGCCTGGCCTGGAACTCATAAAGGGATCCCCCGCTTAAGGAAGGGAGGAGTCTCCCAAGAAAACGGATGTAACAAAGCTATGAATGTCCTGGAGGTCCAGGAAGAAGCCTCGTTCTAAGGATGGGATATTTGAGGCAGAGAGACCATCCGGACTGCGGAAAAAAATGGGGCATAAGCCCCCCATCTGTTTGGGCCCAGGAATACCTGGACACGAACCCAGGGTCTGAAGGAGGGTCCGCAACCTTCCTGATCACCTCAATCAGAGGGTCAGGCAAGTTGGCTCAGCGGGCCGACAACTAGGCTGTGGATCCCAAGACCCCCATGGGGAAACGGCTTGAAAGGATGGTGCCTGCTTGCAATCCTGAGGCAGGGCCTTCCCCTAGCACCTCCGACACCCAAAGATCCAGGAAGTGGACCAGGTGGAGGAGGGGCGGAGCCGCCTCCCCACGGGGGAACCCGGGTAGGAGTGATGGGGCTGGGGACAGCGCCCCTAGCCCATCACTGGACAGGCTTGGAGGAGTAATTGGCCGAGGGAGCTCCTAGGCCTTTGCCTCCCTGCTTCCTTTTAGAGGAAGACGCTGGTTTGGAGTCAGGACACCCAGCGCAAGCCTGCTGGCCCTCGTGCTGGGCCAGTCGAGCCGCAGGGGCCGGGGGGCAAAGGGGCTTTCGCAAAGGCTGCCAGCTGCCCTTGTCCCTCCAGGTGGGAGTAACCGAATCCGGAGTGGCATCGGACTTCTAGGTCCCCTGGACGTGTCCCTCCACTCCAGGGCCAAAAAGGTCAGTCCCCAAGAAGGGGATGTCCGCCAACTTGTGCTGAGTTTCCAGTGAGAAAGAGGATAACCTCAGCCACGCCCTGCGGCGCATGGCCACTGCGGCCGCCACTGACCTGGGACAGGAATCACCTAAGTCCAGAGCAGTCTGGAGCTGCTGCTTCACCACCACCCTACCCTGGTCCCGCACCCGCCAGACCGTGGTCCGCAGGTCGACCAGGAAATGAGGGAGCACCTCGTCCAGTGAGCCCAAAAGGGGGTGGGAGAAATGTGCCATCAGTAAAGTCGAGCTGGCCTGTCGGAGGCCTAGGGAGGTCAGAGCGTAAACCTTGGGCCCGACGTAGTACATCCTTTTGGACTCCTTGTCAGAGGGCCTATCCACATCCCGAGCGTTCCCAGAACACTGGAGAACATTGTCGGTAATTAACCCCTTAGCTGAGTGGTGCTCCGAGAAACCGGGCGAAGAACCGACAGGGACAGAGTACTTCCTGGCCATCCTGGCCAAGGGCGCAGGGCAGGAAGTAGGCCGCCGCCAGAGCTCCAAGGCTGGGCCCATGATGGCCTTGGCCACTGGGAGGGCCTCCGAGGGTGAACCCCTTCGGTCTAGAATCTCTGTAAGGGGATAAGGGGCCTGTTTGGACATGGGCTTGAGCTGCATCCCGGTGAATTCTGAGATGAGCTGAAGCAGACCTATGAAGGACGATGGACTGTCATCCACAGATCGTTCCAGAGAGGACCCCGGGTCCTCCCAACTGGGGAACATAGAGAAGTCTACTTCGGACTCCAAGGGGTCTGCAAAAAGCTGCCTCAGGCCTGAGTCACTCTTCGTCCACCGAGGGCGGGCGGGAGTGAGGGGGACAGACAACCTGCAGGACAGGTCATGACCTGACCGAGGTTCCACTGAGGGTGGTGGGGCAGCCGGGATAGGATGAACAACTGGCCCCGGAGTGGGCACCTCGACTGCAGCGAGTGGTTGAATCGACCGATTGGGTGGCAGCTGCTTGCTGGACGTGGAATGAATCGGAGTCGATTGATTCCCGGAAAACAAGAACTGCTGCCACATAAACTCCTCGTAACGCCGATGCCATCGGCACTGAATCCACTCCTCATCTGAGGAGGGAGACGAGGAAGAATGGTAACGCCACTTAACTCAGTGCCCCGACCGAGAACGCCGAAGTCGGCGTGAGCGGCTTGACCAAGAGGATGACCGAGACCAAGACCCAAATCCTCGGGGGAACCGAGGGCGGGCCTGGGAAGGAGCGGGGCACGCCCGCTTCTCCCTCAGCTTGGAAGAAAGGGCCGAGGTCTGCCGACCCGAAGGAACAGGCAGAACCTCAGCCTCCACCGGGGGGACCGCCAAAGGGATGGCAGCTCCAGCAGAAGATAGCCCAGAAGACCGATCGAGAGACTCGACAACGTCGATGGGAGTCCTGGCTGGCTGACCTGACGGGGACACCATGAGGCCAGAGGCCTGAGCCGCACCCTCAACCGAAGTCGAACGTCGGCCGGCAGGGAGGGGGAACTCTCTACCCCTCCAGCGCCGACGGCGGGACTTAGCACGTGACTCCCTGGACTTGGGCCGAGAGACAGGTCCCGAAGGTCCCTCTCCTTTCGAGGAAAGGGACTGGCGAAGCTCCTTGAAAAAAGCTGAATGAGGAGAACTCAAGGAGAGCGGGATAAGCGCCACGACCGAGGAGGAGGGGGGAGCAGCCGCCCCCTACCTGGAGGAAAAAGGATTGAGCTGCTCAGCCGAGACAGCCAACGCGGACACTGCCCGACGATTCTCTGAGGAATTTTCCGGAGCGGAAAAGGCTTCAGGTCACCCGAGCCCCGAACGGGCCGTATGATCCTCCAGAGAGCTGGTCGAAAAGGCACAGCAAAATTCACAAAGTTGCGGATCATGATCCAAGTCGAGGCAGTAGACGCACGTGGAGTGCGGGAATTTCTTGGAGGAATTAACTGGGCGCCTCTGGGAGCCAGAAAACGAATGATTCATCACCACAGCGAGAGAAGAAGATCGAAGTTTAGAAAAACTTCCAATTAAATTCGGAGAGACCGAAAATTTCAGGAACTAGTCGAAAACGCAGCGCGCTAAGGTGGGAACCTAAGCTTCCAAGCGGTAAGGAAGATCTGGCATCATGGGGCGGAGCCGAGAGTTTTACCACCCGGGTGGGTGGGAGGAGCCAGCTTGAAGACCTTCCGGCAAGATTTAAAGCAGCAAGGAACCTGCCAATAAGTGTGGATGAACAACATATCCATGTCCCTAGAACTGATCTTTCAGGGCCCCCCATGGTCCATCTCCTCCACACATGTAGTGGGGTGAGCGTGAAGTGGGTTTTATAGTTCTCATGTGCTGGGAAGTTATTGGGGTTCAATAAAGCATGTTTCTGAGGATGGCTGGGTGGGTATAACTGTTTGTTACAGCTGTGCCCGTTGTTGTAAGGGAGGATTTCTGAGCTGGTATATTACCGGTTACAGTTGTTCGGCTTAGTAGTAGGGCAATGGTTCTTAGACTTTGTCACAGTGAGCCTCCCCAAATCCATGGAAAAGATTTTGAGCCTCCCCCAAACATTGAAATAATCACGGGCCTCCCCAAAGAAAAATAGCATACTGTACTTTACGCAGTACACCCCTTTTAGTACTTGGCTCACATTCAGTTATTTGTCCAATACTGACATGGAACCTTTGAAAAAGAACTCCTGTGCTCATGGGTCAGACAACTTTCTTTGTTTCCTCTCCATATGAAATAACCTTCCTGCATACTTTGCCTCTCCCCCTCCTTCCCTGATCCTAAGCAACTTCCCTGGGATTACTTTGGTCCTTCCTGCTGTTGTTCTTAGCACTTTTATACTCAACCCTTGTATTTGGGCTGTTCTGCCATCAGTCTACAAATTGATCAATTACCACCTCTCATTATAAGTTCATTGTTCGTATTTGTTTGCACTATTGTTCATTGTGTATTTCTTGATTGTTTTGCAGTTACCTTTGAAATGTATTCACTACCTACCCTTCTCTGGGTACACCTGAAATGAGCCTTCGCTATTCACCTTTCCTTGTCACTTATTAATAATTAAATACATAAAATCCACTTACTATTATCCTCTTTCAATTTGCTTCATCTCTTCACACAAAATATATAAAACTCAAAATTTATATACAGTACTTTTTCAGACTTGCTTGAGCCTCCCCGGGAACAGGTTGGGGCCTCCCAAGGGAGGCTGGCCTCACCATTTGAGAACCCTTGTAGTAGGGGTATCACAAGTTGGAAGAGGGAGGTATAAATCCCTCTTTACAAGACACTAGTTAGGCCCCATCTGGAGTACTGCATGCAGTACTGGAGGCCACACCTTCACAAGGACATTAACCAAACTGAAGTAGTCCAGAGAAGGGCAACCAAAATGGTGCAGGGACTCCATCAGAAAACATATGAGGACAGATTAACGGAGCTCAATATGTATACCCTAGAGCAAAGGAGGGAGAGAGGTGATATGATCGAAACATTCAAACACCTTAAGGGCATTAACAAGGTGAAAGAGTCTAACATGTTTCAATATAAGAAAAATAGCAAGACAAGAGAACACAGCAGGAGATTAGAGGGAGGCCGATTAAGGGGTAATGTGAGGAAGTTCTTTTTCACAGAAAGGGTGGTGGATGCATGGAACGGCCTACCTCAGGAAGTGGTGGATAGGAATACAGTGCAGGGCTTCAAACAGGCATGGGATAGTCATAAGGGAGCAATACAAATGACTATGAATAGATAGACCATTGACAGAGCGAAGGCTGACGGCACATTCATAAGGTAGAAAAAGAAATGGGCAGACTGGATGGGCCTTGCAGTCCTTATCTGCCGCCAACTTCTATGTTTCCTGGTAAAGCTGTAGATCTGGTACTGTAGGCCTTCTTGTTCCATTGGTCTGCAGAGAGGCAAGGCACATTTAATTTTTCTAGGTGCCCAATCCCAGAGGCTCTGGGTGCTGTACAATAAAGCAGTCTATTGATATAAATACATAAATACTAAAAACACACACAAATAATAAAACAGCACAGAATCAATCTGTCAAGAAACAGACACTTGGTTGCATCCCCTGCCACAAAAATCTATAGATTTGTTTGTTTTATTTATCCCAAGATCATTGGGGAATCAGGAGTGCTATGGATTACAGCTGCAGTAGGCATAGCCCTACAGATGTCTTGCTATGATAGAAGAGAAAGGCAGCTCTCTAGATACTCGATGGACTAGATAAACTTAGAGGTTTTGCAGAATCACTGCACTAATTGAAATAAGCAGTCTGCTGTGTTCATTTAAACTGAGCAGTCTTGAAAGCACTATTTTGCATAGTGTGGGTAGAATTTTAACATACTAACATACTACAATGCCAGCAGAATAGGCCTAATGATCTTTCGTGTCTGCTTGTTTGGTCAGCCCCCACCCTGGAAGCTGACCTTGCTGCCCCCCTCATCTTCTCTGGCTTCTCCCTTCCCAGTTCCGGATATTCTCGCAGCATTGGATTTTGCTTCCAGAACCCTTCCCCTGTACCTGCCCTACCCCCTCTTGAACCCCTCCACTGTCTCTGCCTCCACCAGCCCCCTGGGCAGCGCATTCCATGGCTCCACCACCATCTTAGTGAAGTAGCACCTCCTCCTTTCTCCCCTGAATCTCCCCCCCCTCCAGCTTCCACCCATGCCCTCTAGTTGCCCCTCCTCCTTCCTTGAGCACCCTGACTGCTCCTCCCTATTTACCCCTTCATGTACCTGAAGACCTCTATCATGTCCCCCGGTCCCTCTCTCTTCCAATGTGTACATATTTAGCTTTTCAAGCCTCTCCCATAGGTCCTGTCCCCAAGCCCCAAATCATTTTGCCCTCCTCTGGACCCTCTCCAGGAGTTTAATGTCCTCTCATGTGGCCTCCAAAACTGCACACAGTACTTGGAGGTGCGGCTCTCACCAAGCAGTTACAGAGGAAGTATCACTTCCTCCTTCTGGAGGTGATCCTCTAGCGATGCATCCCAGCATCCTGTTGGCCTTCCTGCTGCCCTCCTACAAGTCTCAAGTTGTTCATCTTGACATCCACCACCACCTCCCCCCAGGTCCCTCTCAGCCATCGAGATTTGTAGCATTTCTCCCCCCAGGGTGTACACTTGGCCTAGGTTTCTGGCCCCCAGGTGCAGTACCTTGCATTTCCCTGCATTGAACCTCAGCTTCCACTTTCTAGACCATCTTTGCAGAGCCTCCAGGTCCCCTTGTAGGGCCACCTTCCCCTCCTCCTCATCCACCACCACCCCCAGTTTTGGATCATCCGCAAAGAGACTCATCTCACTCCTGATACCTGTCCTTATATGAGAGATGTAGGGGTTGAACAGGAGGGGCCCAAGGACTGATCCCTGTGGGACCCCACTAATGACCCTGCTTGGGGATGAGACTATCCTGACAACTACAACCCTCTGGGTCTGGTCCTGGAGCCAATTGCCTATCCATCTGATCATCTGGTTCCCAACCCCCATTTCTCCCAGCTTATCCAACAGGCCTTCGTGAGGAACAGAGTCAAATGCCTTGCTGAAGTCTAGAAAGAGGACGTCCACTGGTCTACCCAGGTCCACTGCACTCGTCACCCAGTCATAGAACTCCACAAGGTTTGTCTGACATGATTTCCCCGGGATGAATCCATGCTGCCTATTGTCCAGGCACCCTGACTTTTCCAGGTCCCCCCCAGCCTCTCCTTGACAATGCCCTCCATCACCTTGCCGACCACCGATGTCAGGCTGACAGGCCTGTAGTTCCCTGCCACCTCCCTTGATCCCCCCTTGTGGATAGGCACTATATATATGCGCCAACTTCCAGTCCTGGAGCACCCACCCTGTCCTCAGAGAGATGGTGAAAAGCTCTGCCAGGGGTTTCGCCAGGACATCTGCAAGTTCCTTCAGCACTCTGGGATGTATTTTATCCAGCCCCGGTGCTTTCTCAGTCTTAAGGGACCTGAGGGCTTCCCTCACTCTCTCTGCTGTGATTTCCACTTCCGCTACCTCTTCTCCCTGCTTAGCCTTCCCCCTTCCTGCCAGTGATGCCTCCCCTCTCCCCAGACCTGCCGATCGGTGGGGTCCCCCCTCCTCAGTATCACTGTCTCCATGTATGATGCAGCACCCCCATTTTCCTTGGTGAAACTGAGGTGAAGTACTCATTTAGTACCTCAGCCTGCTCCCTGGGTCTTGTGCCCATCTCTCCTGTTTTAATCCTGCTAATCTGCCCCATCACCCTTCGCTTTTCCCAAATGTATTCCAAAGAACCCCTTGTTCTCTCCCACTTCCCTGGCCAGGTTCTGTTCCTTTCTTGCCTTAGCCGCCTCACCACCCTAGTGGCCCTTTCTAGCCATCAGCTCATACTCCCTCGATCCTTTCACTCCTTGAGCACTCGAATTGCCTATAGGCTGCCTTCTTTCCCCGCACCACCTCCCGGACCTCCCTGGTCCACCAGCAGGGTTTTCGGGCCCTACTGCATTTTCGTCTTACTCTTGCACAGGTGCTGGTAGCATCCTGCACCCCTCTCCTGATGATTTCCCACCTACTGTCAACGTCCATGTCTGACCCAATCACATCCAAATGCTCCTTAAGGATCCTTCCCATTTCCTTAAAATCCACCACCCTGAAGTCAGTTACCTCCATCTTTGTGCAGCCTTCAACCCCTTCTAGATCCAGGCAGAACCAGACCATGGCATGGTCACTCCCAGCCAATGGGTCCCTTACCTCCAGGCCCCCAATCTGGTCACTGTCTGCCAGGGTCACATCCAGTACCCGTGCCTCCCTGGTTGGTTCCCCCACCTGCTGAGTTAGGAACGCGTCTTGAAAGACATCCAACAACCTCTGTTCCCTGGCCACCGAGGATGTCATAGTCTCCCAGTCTGTTCCTGGCATGTTTAAGTCCCCCAACACCACTACCCTTCCCCTGCTCAATCTGCAGTGCCTCCCAACATCTGCCACCAGACTCTCCTTCGGCTCCTCCGCCAGTGCAGAGGGTCTATACACCACTCCTATTTTTACTCTCTTGCCCCCGCTTGTTATCAAGGTGACCCAAATTGTCTCCACAGTTCCCTCTGCCTCCTCTACTCCCCCTATGCCAATGCAGTTTTTGACTACCATTGCTACCCTTCCTCCCTTCCCCCCGTCCTTCCTGAACATAGTGTAACCCTCCAGGTTCATGTCCCAGTCATGTCCTGCGGTGGCCCAGATCTCAGTGACTGCTGCCACATCCACCGCTCCCCTCAGTTAGCATCGCCTGGAGCTCAGGCTTTTGTTGCCCAAGCTCCTGGCATTTAGCAGGACTACCTTCCACCCTTTTCCTATACTTCCATTTCCCCTGTTCATGTTCCCACGGGGATTCCGTTTTCCCCTGGTCTGTGCTTTACCAGTCGGCCTTTTCCCGCATTCCTCCAGCTACCTGGGGGGGGGGTGGAGACAGAGTCACTCCTTTATTGGACCCCCCTCAACAGCCTTTTCTCCCATCCCTCCCCCCTTTCAAGAAAGATTTATAGCTCATACACATGTTAACTTAATCAGCCTTTCAACTGTCATTGAAAGTGATAGCTCCCTCTCTTTCTTTTTCCTCTTGCCTGTGTTGCACAAAATAGGTGATTTCATAACAGGGATTCTAAAAAAGAAAAAACAGTTTCACTGTATACATGAATGCCACAGTTTTAGAGAGAAATAATTAGCTGGGCAGCACAGCACTACATATAAGATGTAATGGTGTTAAGGTTAAAAGCCACAAAATGAATGCTATGCAGATATACAAGGCCATAAAACATTTAATACTGAAGTCTTACTTTTAAGACAAGAGAAACTGAAAGACGCTGCAAGTGCATTTTCAATGCTGGCATTGTGCAACCATGTTTCTGTCTGTAACTGTGTTATTTTGTCAATATTATTTGTGAATATTCAAGCTTGCACTATTTAAACATGTTCTGTCTATAACCTTAATATCTGATCTATAAGGTTTCCTCTCTCCCATTAGTATCCTCTGACTACAACTCTGCTATGTATTTCTTTTATATTACAGGGAACTATCGACCTATATCAATACTCCCACCCCTCTCCAAAGCACCTGAACGCATCGTGGCAGACCAACTCTCAGACTACCTGGACAAGTACAATCTACTCTGTAAACAACAGCATGGTTTTAGGAAAGGACATAGTATGACAACAGCCTTACTTGACCTCTCTGGAGAAGTCCACTCAGCCCTGGACAAAGACTATCTAACCTGTGCGGTCTTCATTGACCTCACAAAAGCTTTTGATACAGTCCATCATGGCCTACTTATCTCTTTATTGACCAGCTTTGGCCTGGCTGAAGGACCTAGTGCTTGGGTAAAAAGTTACCTGTCAAATCGGTCACAGGCTGTAAAAATCTCTGCTGTACTCTCTGACTTTAAACCTGTCCTCAGGTGTACTGCAGGGATCAATCCTAGGCCCGCTCCTCTTTAGCCTGTTCTTCAACTCTCTCCCAGAATTCTGCCCGGAAAAATTAATCTTATATGCTGATGATGCTGTAATTCTCTCTTCTCACAAAGAGCCAAACTCCCTACACCAGAACTTACAACTTGCTTTCTCTAGTGTTGAAAAGTGATTCCTGGATAGTAAGCTTGTGCTAACCACAATAAAACAAAAACCTAATATATATATATATATATATATATATGCAGCAAAACAAAATGGTTATATTAAATACACGCTGAAAATAGAAAATAGAGTTTCAGGGAACATTACAGAGCAGTCAGGAATGGTGAAACTGCTAAACCCATTGTATCCCACTTTATCTCCAGGGGCCACAATGTCAATGACCTTTCTGTTTGTGTCCTTCAGCAGGGCTTCTGGGATCCTGACCATAGAAAAAAACATGGAAGCCAAGCTGATCATCCGTCTTGGCTCTCAGCAGCCCTCTGGTTTAAATGATAGACTTATTTTCCACTAACATCTTTCAGCCATCCTTTTTTTTCCCCCTAAAGTCTATTTGTTTTTGTACTCATTTAATTGATTTTTCATTTTCACCATATGTCTCCATTTCTGTCTCCTTCCCACACATTTGTCACCTTTCAGCCTTCTTACTAGGCCCTGTTAATTAGTCCCCACCTGGGAACTTCCCCGTTCTTTCACTCCCATTATGCTTTATCTTCCATCACTTCCTTTCGCTTCATGTGATTCTCTCTAATCTTATCATTTATCACTTTTTCTCCTGAGCCTCCCCTTTCTTCTTTCTCCACATATATATATCTCTCTCATTTTGCCTCTCCTCTACACTAACTTGTTTTTTTTCTCTTTAGATATTTCCTGAAGAAGACCTAAGGTCGAAATGTCGATTTTTAACTCTATTTTCAGCGTGTATTTAATATAACCATTTTGTTTTGCTTTTAGATCACATGCTGATGCAGCGCCTTGTTTTTGTTTTTTACTATATATATATATATATATGCCTCATTATACCATACTAACATACTAAAATGCCAGCAGAATAGGCCTAACGGTCTTTCGTGTCTGCTCGTTTGGTCAGCCCCCACCCTGGGTGCTGACCTTGCTGTCCCCCTCGCCTTCTCTGGCTTCTCCTTCCCAGTTCGGATATTCTTGCTGCATTGGATTTTGCTTCCAGAACCTTCCCTGTACCTGTCCCAACCCCTCTTGAACCCCTCCACTGTCTCTGCCTCCACCAGCCCCCTAGGTGAGTGCATTCCATGGCTCCACCACCCTCTCAGTGAGTAGCACCTCCTCCTTTCTCCCTGAATCTTCCCCCTCCAGCTTCCACCCATGCCCTCTAGTGGCCTCCTCCTTCCTTGAAGCACCCTGACTGTTCCTCCCTATTTACCCTCTTCATGTACCTGAAGACCTCTCTATCATGGCCCCCGTCCCTTCTCTCTTCCAATGTGTACATATTTAGCTCTTGAGCCTCTCTTCATAGGTCCTGTCCCCAAGCCCCAAATCATTTTGGTTGCCCTCCTCTGGACCCTCTCCAGGAGGTTAATGTCCCTCTTAAGTGTGGCCTCCAAACTGCACCGCAGTACCCAGGTGCGGCCTCACCAAGCAGTTATACAGAGGAGTATCATTTCCCTCCTTCTGGAGGTGATCCCCTAGCGATGCATCCCAGCATCCTGTTGGCCTTAGCTGCTGCCCTCCTACAAGTCTCAGAGTTGTTTATCTTGACATCCACCACCACCCCAGGTCCCTCTCAGCCATTGAGACTTGTAGTATTTCCCCAGGGTGTACACTTGGCCTGGGTTTCCTGCCCCCAGGTGGAGTACCTTGCATTTCCCTGCATTGAACCTCAGCTTCACTTTCTAGACCATCTTTCCAGAGCCTCCAGGTCCCCTTGCAGCCACCCTCCCTCCTCCCCATCCACCACGCCCCCAGTTTTGAGTCATCTGCAAAGAGACTCATCTCCTCCATAACCTGAATCAACCTCAGGGTGACCGACTGGAATTAGTGGCCCCAGAGGAGTTCAAAGAAACTCCTCTCTAAATTACTAATAATAATCACAATAATAATATCCTTGGGCGTAAGGATTAACAAGGAAGGAATACTCGGACCCAAAGGGCGAGCAGAAAATAAAGTCTGGAATAATTGCCAAGCTCTCAGAAATTCAGTTGCAGAGGGCATAATTTTATCAACCCTGATGTCTCCCTAAGTCCTTCAGGAGGGAGGGTCAGAGGAGATTAATCTCTATCTTCGTGCAGGGAAGAGGGCACCTTGCCTGTTTTCAAATTAAAGGCTTGGACAGAGAAACAACTACTACAGAACCGGACTTGTAATAATAGAAGTCCCAAGGGGACTTGTCATTTCTTTTGTGTTAACTTGAGGTACCCTCCTCAGCGCTTTTAGAGGAGGGGGAGGTAGACTAAAAGCCCCGATAATAATAGGCCAAAGCTCAAACAAATCAAAATCAACTTTGAGATTTTTTTTCTCACAAAGAGGAAAAAAACAGAACCACCGCCACACCTCTTGTTAACAAAGCCCATTGCACAGCAAACAAGAGAGTCTCACCCCAAAAGAGAGGGGATTACCTTCAAATATTAATAATTTTTGAATTTAAACAGAAAAAAAGGGTTCCAGAATTTAGCTGGTGTAGCGGAAAAAAATCTTGACGTCATAAAGAAAATCAATGATTTTACAAAGCGCTAAAACCACCGATAAATACTAAAACTAACAAATTAAATAAAATGACACACAGTCATCAGACGGTACAAATTTACTTCAGAAAAACGATTGAAGCGGGAAAATATGAAAAATCCAGCAACTACGTGGAACCCAGCGAGAATGCGGTAAAAAATAGATAAAATGAAAAAATATGAAATACCTTTAAAGCAGCACTCAAAAGAAAGAAAATGGCTCAGGAAGATCTCTGAAGAAAAGAGCTCCAGGGCAGTGTTGCCAGTTCAGCGGAGAAAAAGTTCTGAGGTCCTTCAGGCTGACTGCAGGCAGCACTCTACATGTATCCTGATTGGCCAATGCCTTCCTCATTTGCATGGACTCCTCCTATCTGGGGCAGCTGAACCCAGCTGGCATACTGCTTCTGTCAATAGATGCTAAAGAATTCCTGGGGTGAGAATGTATGTATACCCACCCTTTATGACGTGGAACCTTTGTAAAAAGAGCGGTCTTCCGCTCAAAGGTATTATAATCCAAGACTGAATAAATAAATAAATAAAAATAATAAATGAGGTGTCTAGTTGCAACCCCCGCCATCCAATGTCCCTTGCAGCCTGAAAAGAAGAAAACAGTCTCTCAATGTCTTTTTTTGAATCTGTAAAAATGTGTGTAGACAGGGCACTGCTATGTTACTCTGGAATACATATGTGTATATGTATTAGTCAGTGTGTGTGTGTGTGTATGTATGTATATTTATCACAACAATTAGAAAGTACAGTTTGGTGGCTCAATGGTTAGTGCAAAAATTGCTAGTCTACATTCTGCCACTATCTAGATCAGTTTCGACCTTATGTATGTAACTGCTGATTTAAGTGAAGTCTGTAGTGGCAACCTCCCACCCTCCGATGCCCCTCGGAGCCTGAAAAGAAGAAAATGGTCCTTCAAAGTCTTTTTTTTAATCTGTAAAAATGAGTGCAGACAGTGTACTGCTGTGTTACACTGGAATATATATGTGTATATGTATTGGTCAGTGTGTGTGTATCACAACAATTAGAAAGTACAGTTAGGTGGCTCATTGGTTAGTGCAAAAATTGCTAGTTTACACATTCTCACTCCCCACAATTAAAATATTTTGCAGCCATATTAGCTCTTGGTAGATCCTGTAATGTTTGCTACCTACCTTTCCACAGTCAGAGGGAGCATTGTCTATTTATGTAAACCATTCTGCCACTGTGTTTGTTGGATGGAGCATAACTGACATCATACAACTGTACTACAGTGGACATAATCCAGATCACTAAGTACTTTAATTGGGTAAGATCCCAGAAGTGATATAGAATTTTAAGAGCTGTTGCTGGTACATGCTTTATTGCCAATGTCTGTCTTACTCTCATTTTTTATGTTGTCTTACGCATGCGCAAGCAACATCTTCTGGCAGTAATAGCACAGTGAGAAGTGTGTGTCAGTGTTCGTGAATGTAGGGCCGCTTTAGTGAATCGCCCCTCATTCCCACAATTAGCCAGCGTGGGGTTTGCTAGAACTGGTTCGAAAAGATTCAAAGCATCACGAACCCTGGTGTTTGAGTTCTCATCTGTGAACTCGAACACTAGTGGGTTCGGGTCAATCTACCGCAACCGGCAACGCAAGCTTGCCTAGCCCAGTGCTCTTGCCCAAGGAATGGGACGGAGAGGTTGAAGGAGCAGGATGGGATTGGGAGGCACAGTGCCACAGGAGGCAGAAAGGAGGTGGAGGGAAGGGTCACGGGTGCATGATGGCAGCATGCACAAACTTGTGGGGGCTGATGTGGACTGCACTGAGTCGGAGTCTCGGACTGCGTGCCTGCGTACTTCATCCCCACAGTCGTGTTACCACCTGACCATCTGCTCTGCGGTCAGGTGGTGGAGAGACGTAAACCGACGGGGTTGCTCCATTCATTACCCAGCCAGTGCCATAAAGGAGTTGCAGGGCAGGCTGCAGCAGCTTGTGCTAATCGTTCGCTCCCTCTGTCTGGGCTAGCTCTGCTCTGTGGCTCTGGCAAATGGCAATTACTTGCTAATTAAAATCATTGTGTGTGTATTGGGCAAACTAAAAAAATAAATAAAAAAAGCTAAGGGGTGGGTGGGGGTGAAAACTAAAGGTAGGGGCCAGGGGGGACTCAGGGTTGGGATTGGGAGTGGGAACTGAGGAAAAGAAAGGGCCTGAACGAACGTAGGAACAGTTGGTGAGAAAGCGCTGCCTCAGGATGAGACGGACAGAGCGAGGGAAGGAAGTTAAAGTTGCTGAGTATTTGAGTGAAACTGAGAGAATTTTATCGTAGTCTTAAACAACAGTTCAAAAACTTTATTTTCTGCATGGTGTAGTTGTTTCACACTGGGAAGAAGGAGCGAGCATCAGATGGCTGGGGGAGGGGTGAAGAAATTAAAACAAACAGATTGTGACTCGAGGAAAATTAAGTTTAACTTTAATGTGTGAGTCTCTGAGAAGTTGAAACATTTGAATTTGATGGCATTTTTTTAATTTTTTACTTACTACTTTATACCCTACTCCACAAAACAAAGTAAAATAATCAGGAGGACAGGGAGGGGAGGGGATTCGGTGGTACTGTGCTGCTGAGCGTTCTTCTATTCCATTCTATAAAATTCCTGATAGAACAACACCAGGCTGTTTTTAGTTTTTTTTTTGTTTTGTTTTTACACAGTACTCCCTACTTGTGTGTTGTGTGTGTGACTCCACTACACTGTATCTCTCTACTCTCCTGTGGTGCTCCCATCACCCTGCTGTGGCTGCTGACTGTGTACCCTACCCATTGTGTGTAACTGCGAGAAGCCCATTGTTGGGCAGTCGTGTGGTGGCATTATCCTTAAATACATGACACAAGCCCAGAAATATATTTCCCTGTTGGGAGGAGAGACAGAAAAATCTCTTTCCTCGGTTTGTGTGTGTAACTCCATCTCTTGTGGCCAGCCCATCACCCTGCTGCTGTGCGCCCCTTCACTGCTATGCGTATGCCTATGCCCAGCTGCCCAATCATTCTGTAAGCCTTGAACCTGGGGTCCTTTAGTTGCAAACCGTCATATTCTTCATTTACTTTCAGTCCACTGCATCAGTGTCACATAGCCAAAATAAAATTTTGGAGTTGTAGCCAGTGATCATAGATCACGTTGCTTTCTTACACAGGAATTGTGTGGGTGTATTCTCTGCAGTATACTGGTTCTGTTATGGCTGACACCAACACAGATGAAGCATCTGGTGCTGGTGTTGGAGCAGGTGTTGGTGGTAGTGGTAATCCTGGTGCTAGCAGACATAAGCAAAATGTTTCACGTGATAAAAATTCAACAAACAGCAAAAGAGCAACAGTGAAGTGTGGTAAAGGGGGACCTTTTAAGAAAACCTGTACAGCTGCTGGAGTCACAAGGAGAGGCACCATAAGGTATGCCATTCATGCTGTTAAGATCCCTGTGACTAGCAGCAATAATGCAAGTGACAGTGAGTCCCTCTCTGACTCAGACAGTAGCTCTTTGTCTCAGTCCAACACTGTTGTGTCTCACGACAAATCATTACTTCCTCAACAAAGTGAAATGAGCAAGTCTGCTGACAATGAATCAGGTAGTGCACTTGCAAATGCATCCAGCACTGTTGGAAATGAAAAGGACATATCCATTGAATCCACCACTTCTGTGTTGGCCAGCAATGAAAATCCATCAGAGTCTTCTGCCCACTCTTCTAGCACCAAAGAGCATGTCCCAGGATCTGTTAGGACAGGTGAAAAGACACAAACAGTCTTTAGCTATCGTCCTAGCACTCAAACAAAATCTGTCACATCTGAGGTGTGGAATTATTTCTCTGTCAGTAAAACTGATCCATGCAGAGCAATTTGTTCCCTGTGTAAACAGAGTGTAAGCCGTGGTAAAGTTATGTCATGCCTTGGCACTACAGCTCTTAAACGCTATCTGAAAAACCATTCAGTTTTGCTTGATCATCCAAAACCCATGTCCTCCATCTTCCAGACCACACGTGAGAAGGGTCAGGAATCTGAAATGGGTACTGAATTGTCTGAACTTGATGTGGGCAGAACCACTGCCAGCCCTAGGATCACTGTTACCACCAATGCCAGCACCATTAGTGCCAGTTGCACATCCAGTGATGGCACTGAATGTATAAGTCCTAGTCCACCATCTCCGCGTCCATCTGCCCATTGAAGCACGGTGTATAATAAACCAGCAGGGACATGTTGCAAACAGCTAACACTGTCTCAGGCATTTGAAAGGAAGAATACCTTTACTAGAAATCATCCAAAGACCCTTCATCTTAATCACCGAATTGGTGAACTGTTAGCCGGAGCCCTTCTCCCATACGCTTTGGTAGATCTTGAGGATTTTAGGGAGCTCATGACATTAGCAGAGCCTCGTTACAATGTTCCTCATCGAAGGTACTTTTCTTATGTTGAAATATCAAACATTTATCAGGCTTTAAAAGCGACAGTGATGCTTGCACTTAAAACTGCGGAGGGTGGGGTTATTCATGGCACAACAGATATGTGGACCAGCACTCAAAACATAGATTACATGTCTTACCGCTCATTGGGTCACGTTTTCTTGTGCTTCTTCAAAACAAAGACACCCAAAGATGGTGCTGCTGCATAAAAAGTTTGGGCAAGTCATACTGCTGCAAACATCTTGCAGGAACTAAATGACCTCCTTGACGAATGGGTTTTATTCTCACGGTCTAAAATGTGGCTTCATAGTAAGTAACAATGGAGCCAACATCTTGAAAGCAGTACAGGATGGAGGATTTCTGCATGCTTCTTGCTTTGCACATTGCTTACACTTAATTGTCACGGATTTCTCAGCAACGAAACACAAGTGGATGGTATGATTGCTGTTTGCAAAAAATTGTGACTCACTTTTCACATTCAACCAAGGCTATCGGACATTGTCCGAACTGCAAAAAACACAAGCTGCCCCAGCAAAAGCTGATTCAAAATGTTTCCACTCGTTGGAACGCAACGCTTTATATGCTGCAGCGCCTCTTGGAGCAAAAGCAAGCTGTGCATGAGTACTGCTCCAGTTACATTATTGGAGATGGCATTATGCTGTCTGTGCTGCAGTGGAAATTAATGGAGACGGTGTGGTGCATCCTAGCTCCTTTTGAGACAGCTACAAGGGACATGTCTTCTGAAGGCGCATCTGTGAGTCCAGTTATCCCACTCATAATGCTCATTTCACATCATCTTAGTGTTCTAAATCTATAAATAGAAAAAGACAGATCTGAAGTGCAGACAATGTGTCTCCTGTATCCTGGGAATCTCATAAAGAGAATGAGCGAGCACTTCAAAACCAATGACAAATTAGTTGCAATGACGAAATCAAAACACTACATCCTTGCAACTCTCTTAGATCCCAGGTTCAAGGCTATACATCTTCCAAAAAACAGATGATATAGAGCAGTACAAATGTCTGTTGCTAGATGAGCTGCAGTACTCACAGGAGTCAAACACAGACACGCACAGTACCCTCCGGTTGTCATCACGACAACATGCAGGTTCATCTTCACAAAGGGATACAGAACTGGAAAAGTCACCAAACATTAACAGTAGTTGTTCTACAACTGCCACTTCATCAACCTTTAGTAGCAATCTAAATCTGTGGCAAAACCTTTCCCAAATTGCTGCCATACCAGCTTCTGCTGATTCCTCTTCTGCGCGGTCTCTGAACATCATGGTAGACAGTTACCTGCAAGAACTGCCTATTCCTATTGATGCATGCCCTTTTGAATACTGGAGATCAAAAAAAGTCAATTTGGACAGAGCTGTATGATGAAGCTTGTAAAAATCTTGGTTGTCCTGCCACAAGTGTCTCTTCAGAACGCATGTTTAGTACAGCTGGCAATATTGTGACAGACACCAGAAATAGGTTGCTGCCAGAAAATGTACACACGTTAACTTTTATTAAAGCTAGTAAGTCAAGATTTTCGTATCCCTACAAGAGTATACAAACTGATCCTGAAGTGATTGATGTTGTGGATGTTGATGGTGATGACAACTCAGATGGTGGTGGCTGGTAAATACTGTGTGGGACAGAGTCTCTCCGCACCAAAAAGGAAACTTTTACAGACTGTGATGACTTTGGCTGTCTCCCTCCTTTCTCGATCTACTACCTTGGGACTATATACCCCCCAAAACTTTCACCATTTCATGGCAAAATGCTTTGTAGCTAGGGTCTAAACTAAAGTCAACAAGTTTTATATACAGGGCAATTTTAACATCAGTGGGAACAGGCCCACATTTGGCATAAAAGGGACACTGTCATGTCAATCCTTTCTGTATCATATTATTTATAGTTGAAGTGCAAACATATATTTTTGGATTTACCTTCTGTGACTTTGTGGTGCATCAGTATGGGCTGGGACCGAGGGCAGTCTATTTTTCAATTTTAAAGAGGACAAAACGAGTTCTAATTGGTAGCTGTTTATTATTTTTTCAATTACGGAAATGTTAGTCATAAACCAAAATGGATGCTAGTACATGGGTGAGGTTGTGGGTTGGTTTTAACATTGGGTGTAAGGGTGGTATGGGTGCTACTGCACAGATGAGGGTAGTGGAAGAAAAGTGGAATGGGTGATGGGGTGAAAGGTGGGTGTTGTTTTAGTCCTTTCATTTACAGATTCGTGATTGGCTGGGGATGGTGAGGACAAAAATGATGACAGACTGAACCTACTGTGTACATATAATATTCTTATTAAATACATTGCAAACTGCTGCCACCTAGCACAATTGTCCTGTCTCCTTTAAAAAAGAATAAAGGAATCAGAAATAAAAGAAAATCTGCATCAGCAGTTTTCACAGAATGTGACCTATCATAAAGTGTTTTTGCTTTACAAGTAGTGATAATTTGATACATAATGGGGTTGACAGACGCTGTCCCTTAAACATCACATGCCAACTGCTGCAGCTACATTAAATGTTCCTTAAGTTAGTATGTGGTGAGGAAAACACTTTTTTTATTTATGTGATTGAAATAGAGATTTTATTGAAGTATCAACTGCACAAATGCATCATCTTAGAAAGTTGTATGTATTACTTCAATTTGCCAACAAAAATGTTGGTATATGTATGCATTATCTTATAAAATTTTTTGCTAGCAACAATGACTGGCATATTTTTTTTATTCAAATGTTTTGACTGACTACGTTATGACATAATATGTTTTGCAACAGTTCCACATGCTGCTGCTGTAGTACTTGGCTTGACTTTGTTATAAAAGCTTTCTTTTAAACATAGCAACTTTTGATTTACTCATTTGAAACAGAAAGCAACAAATAGCTGAGATTAGGTAATATCAGTTATTTTTTCTCCTAATTCATGACGATGAGTATATATAACTGAGTACATAAATGGCTAATGTGCCTCTTTCTTTCACTAAGGAACTATGATGCAGCTGCAGCAGGAAAACTTTAACATATGGGTGGGTGGGTGGGCCTGTTGGGTATTAAGTTGCTGGCTTTAGCAAACAGAAGAAACCATAGATAAACCTAGTTGTATTCCTATCAATGTCACACATGATAATTTCTCTCCCCCTTATATTGAACAGTTTTTCCTTTACATGTATTTTATTATTATCTTCATTACTGGCAGCACAATAAAAAAATTGGGTTCGAGTTCTAAAAAGTTCTAAAAAAGATTAGAACCCTAGAACTTTTCCAAAAGTTCTAGACTAGAACCCAGAACTTCAGAGGGTTCTGACAACCCTAGCCAGCATGCTAGCACTGACGCAAGAATTATGTAAAGTGCCACCAACTTGAAGGAAATGTGCCACTGCAATCAGAGACAAGCTCGTCATGCAGCTGCAGAGATGACACGCCTCCTGGATATGTCTTTCCTGGTGAAACATTTCAGTAAACATGGCGATGGACACAATCCCCAAACAAAGCTGACATCAGGGATGCAATCCCTGTGTCCGCATGTCCCTCACCCCCCCACGCATTGTGTGACACACTGGGAGCCCATCCCAGTATACCGCCGCTCACACAAAGCTGACTGTGTTGGCATGGCCCCCCCACCCCCATTGTGTGGCACACTGGGAGCCCACCCCAGTCTGCCTAATAAATCTAGCAATGTCTGTTTTTTTACCTGTAAAAAAGAAAACAGTCCTCATTGAGTGCAGCACCCCCCTCTCCCAACCACCCTCTTCTCACCCTACCTCCCCACATCCCCTACCATCCCCTACCTCCCCACATCCCTTCACCACATACTTACCTTTGGAGATCCGGCACTGCAATCTTTGATGGAGCGGGAACATGTCTGGACTCATCAAAGCCAAACTGCAAATGAAGAAATGCCGGTGAGCTGTATAATGGCATCAATGGGGAAGGGGGGTTCAACATAGGTGGATATTTCCAAATTTTTCAATACGGGGTTCTTGGACCCCACCTCATGAACACATGCATTGCCATCTCGTTATTCGGTCCGGAAAGGTGATTTCACAGTCACTGCACAGAATCACCTTTTGGGACTGATTAACAAAATGACGGTGCCACTCTTCATGAGGTGGGGGTCCCAAAATGCCTATGTTGCAAACTTGGTGAAAAAATTCCAAAAAATGACTGTGTTACGAGCCTGCATTGCACAGATTTGACAGTTTTTAATATTTTCACTCCAGATTTTCAAAATTGACATTTTTTCACACCTCCTTATGAACAGTATAGCTGTCATTTTTCACATTCTGCCTGAAATGTGTTTTCGCACGTCTGCCCTCACTGTGGGAAATCAACTTTTAGGACAGAGTAACAACATCACAGTGCCACTGTTCATGAGCGGAGGTCTCAAAATGCCTATGTTGAAAATTTGGTTAAAAAATCCACAAAACAATTGCATTATGGGCATGTGTTGTACAGTTTCTACGCATGCTCATGACTTCATCAATTTTTCATATTTTCACTCCAGATTTTCAACATTGCCATTTTTTTACACCTCCTCATGAACAGTACAGCTGTCATTTTTCACATCCTGCCCAAAATGCGTTTTCGCACCTGTGGTGCCAAATGGCACAGTTGCTGGGCAAAATCACCTTTCGGCTAACGAACTGATAGTGCCACTGTTCATGAGGTGGGGTCACAAAAAGCCCATGTTGAAAATTTGGAGTGAAAATACCAACAAATGCCTGGGGCATTAGGGTTTCCAACCATAGCGCCCCACCCTGTAGAGACTGACAGGCGTCAAGGGTGTGACTTGGGATTGTCGGCTTTAATGCTCACGCCATTCCACCCCCACCCTGCAGCCAGTGACAGTCATCAAGGTCTGCTTTGGACTCTTCAACCCCAAAGTTCACACCAATCTCCTACACTGCACCCATCTCAGCGTATTTCCTTATGGAATGAGGTGAGCATAAGGCCCGAAGACCCCAAGGCACACTGTGACACTTGTAGGTGTCTGCAGGGCAGGGTGAGGTGAAATGGTGTAAGCATTATGGCCAATGACCCAAAGGCACACCCCAGTGCCTGGCAGTCTCTGCAGGGTGGGGGTGGGGTAGGCATCAGTTCAATACTTCACTGTCATTCCTATTATGCATCTCTCTCTCTCTAACTCCTACACTATCAATGCCAATGCCGGCAAGACAACATTCGGCATTGACAAATGCTCTTTATAACCAGGTAAAAATCCATATGAATATAGGAGAGTTTAGAGTGCCAGAATGTCAGGCAGAGCATAATACTGTTTACATAAAATGCAATAGGATGTGATATTCTGATCGCTGCAGGACTTGAGAGTCCTCAAATGCTCTCGTGTTGACATACTGCTTTTTTTTTTTTTTTAAAGGGACAAATTGCTTTTATTGGAACAAACATAACAGTTAAAGTACAACTAAAGTATAAGTAGTATTATGGAAATTGATCTATGCGACAGTATACAGGTGTTATTTTCTTTTTAATTGAACATTTTATTGATATAATATGCAACCTTTACAGCAATAAATAGTGTTGACATATTGCTTGTGCCAACGGCGCAAAATATATTGCAAACAACAGTGAGAACAGAGGACAACCCTGCTGGGTGCTTCACTGCACACACAAGAGAGAGGAGAGGTCCTCATTTGCACTCACTTGTGCTTTAGGTGAACAATAGATGCAGAACACAAGGTTTATGAAGGGGGTGGGAACCCTAATTTGTGTAGTGTGGCACGGAGAAAGGTCCCAAGACACCCAGCAAAATGCTTTTTCTGCATCGAGACAACGGGCTAGAGACGGGAACCCATGAAAGAAGCCTGCTGTATGACTGCGAGAGATCGCCTGACGTTATGCATAGTCTAATGAGCCCCATCTGACGTTGGTGGATTCTGGGGATAACATCATGCCCAACCGTTTGGCTAGAATACACATGAATAGCTTGTAATCAACACTGAGGACCGATGCTGGCCTATAAAACTCGCATTTGTCAGTTGGCTTCCCTGGTTTGGGAATAACCAAAATTGTTGCATAGCTCCAAGACATTGAGGGTTCCTCACCAGTGATGAAGAAGCTGGCTACTCTGAGGAAGAGAGGGGAGCGCTCAGCCGAAAATGTTTTTAGAAACTCTGCTGGGTATCCATCTGGGCCCATGCATTTTTCGCATTTAAAGTGGCTGTGGCTTTTTACACCTCCACATCTGAAATCAGTCCCTGCAATACTTTCTGCAACAGGTCATCCAGTTATGGGAGTTGTAGAGGAGACAAGAAGGAGTTTAGGATGCCAGGCATCTGGGGTTGGGGGGGTCTACTGCGTATCAAGGTTCCTGGTCTGAGTACCTGTCTCAAGGTGTTTTAAGCTGCTAATGGAGGCATATTGCCAAAACCCTTGCACTCTATTGGCTAGTAACCTAGCAGCTTGTGTCCCTCTGTCACCGTACTTTTGTGTAAGGTAAGCTCTCTGAGACTGTGCCGAGGCCCAGTCATTGAACTGCTTTTTAATCAGTGTTATCTGTGAGGGATCTGCCATTGTGCCCAGTTTGGTTTGTTGCTGCAAAAAGGTGAGCATAGCCAGGAGGTCCTCTCTCTCTGTGCTCTAAATTCCATTACTTTGTTTGTGGTGCAGTTAATTAAACTACCTCAGAGAAATGAAAATTACGTACTCACCATACTTCTTGATCTTCCAGAATATCTGCACCATTCATTCACATATATGGGTTTGTAATGCAGGCACTAGGACCCCACAGAAGCAAAGTCTTTTGCAGCCTACAGCTTTGGGAACCAACGTTGGTGCCAGCGCTGTCCATAAGGCAGACATACAGTAATGACGTAGTGTTCATGGGCTGGCCAGTAACCGATGCTTGACCCCTACCTTCCTCGGTTCTGTTTGTCAGGAGAGAAACAAGCGGGAAAGAAACAATAGAGAGGGACTGCAGTTCTAGCCTAAAGGGACAAGAAAAGGATATAGGATGTAAAATCATAAAAACAATAAAACCCAACTACCAACTCAGAGAAAAATCTAACATATGGACCTAAGGGACACAAGGGTAGCAGGTTAAAAGGGAGCCAGAGCTTACAAGCCACCCAGACAGAAAGGTGGAGAAGGGCAGACGCCCTAGAATGGAGCGCTGGCTAGGCAGGAGAGACTAAAGGAATCTCCTCAGAAAGAAAATAGGAAAGAATGGCTTGTACAACAATACAAGGACAAAAAAAAAAAGGATACGGATATCCCTCTGCCACCCCAGTAGGAAAAAAAAAAGAGAGGCAGAATAAGAAGGGAATGCTAGATATATTGTCCCCTCCAAGGCAAGACTGTTGGCACCCAGAGGCGACCGACTACTAGTAGCAGTGGTTAAAAGGCAAGCTAGACAGCTCTAGAGTGTCTAAGCTCAAGAGGGTACAAAACAGTAGGTGAAACTGCCTAGTAAAGGAAGAGACAGCCTTGGGGAGAAAAATGTTTATAGAAGGAGGAGCACAAGGGGAGGAAGGAGGGAATAACATTCCCTTAAGGAGAAACTTTTTTATGCTTTTTTTTTGAAGGGATAGGAATTTCAAAATGGGATTATTCTCCCTTACTCTCCTTCCTTTTTTTTAAAATGGAGGCACGGTCCCTGTCCAAAAGAGCAGGGAGACCCCAAGGAAAAATATGGCGTGGCGAACTGAAAATCAGGAGATGCCAACCGAGAAAGGTGAAGGGTAGAAAGAGAGATGCAGGATGAGCTGCCCAAAGGCCCTGGTTCTCAACTGAGCAGGGGGTGGTGGGCAGGCACGTGAATGAACAGTGAAGATATTCTCGAGCATCAAGAATTATGATGAGTACATAACTCATAGTTCATATCTTCCAAGAATTAATCTTCAACGTTCATTCCCACATATCGAAATCTAGATTTAGTAGTTGCCGTATTGGTCCTTGCAAGAATAGATCCAGAAGCAAATGATTTGATACCTTTTAATGGACCAACATAGATGTAACAACAAGAACAAAGTGCTCTAGCTTTCGGACCAAGAAGGACTGGTTGGTCCGAAGCTGAAACACTGTTCTTGTTATTACATCTATGATCAGAATATATTATAGGTCAGAGTACCAAGCTTTCTACCCAAAAGGGCAGAGTTGGATCACCCAGACAGAAAATACAGGTTACTCACCTGTAACAGGAGTTCTAGGAGTGGTATATGTTGTTCATCCACACTTATTGGCAGGTTCCTTGCCGCTTTAAATGTTGCCGGAAGGTCTTCAAGCTGGCTCCTCCCACCCACCCGGGTGGTAAAAACCCTCGGCTCCGCCCCATGATGCCAGATCTAGCCCGCTGGAAGCCAGGTTACGCGTCAAAGCCAGGGAGGTCAGGTGAGTTGTGTGGATGAACAACATATACCACTCCTAGAACTCCTGTTACAGGTGAGTAAAGTACAGTTACGTAAAAACTTGCCATAACAGTAGATCTTCCAGAACAGCTCTTGCAGCAGGTTACACCATTAGGACTGAAGCCGGCAGGCGTCAGGACCCCACGGAAATCTTCTAGCTAGCAGTCTTCAGCGGGGACCGCCTCCGACGTTGGTCCTGCCCCCGACGTCAGGCATAGTACATAAGGAGGCAGTCCCGCCAGAATCCCCAGTTCTCCCGCCAAGACTCCCGGCCGCTGGATGACATCAGAAAGGGAGACCGAGGACCCGCCATCAGATGGCCAAAACTATAATGATCTTGCTCAGCGTAGGCTGGAACTTACCTCCTCCAAGGGGGAATGGTGGGCAGGAAGGTACCTGCTGCAAGAGCTGTTCTCGAAGATCTACTATTACAGTAAGTTTTTACGTAACTGTACTATCTTCTTCGAGATACAGCTCTTACAGCAGGTTACACCATTAGGACTGATTCCCAAGCAATGGCACCTAGAAAGGCCATCGGGAGGAGGCAACACTGATACCACAACATGTCCTGAGCCTAGGACAGGAAACCTTGCAGGACAGCAAGTCCGAAACCCGCTCTTCACTGTGAGGCGATATCAAGGCTATAATGCCTGATAAAAGTGTGCACTGAGCTCCAGGTGGCTGCAGCACATATGGCTGATGTGGATACGTTTTTCAGAGCTGCAAAAGAGGTAGCCACTCCCCTTGTCGAATGGCCCTTAACCACCCCTGGTAAGAGTTTCTGTCTACTGTTGTAGCAAAGGGAAATGCACTGGATTAACCAGCGAGAAAGGGTCTGTTTCAAGACTGGGTCTCCCAACATCCTCTCAGTGAAAGAGACAAACAGCTGTTCCGTTTTGCGGTGCTGTTTGGTCCTGATCAAGTAGTATCGAAGACACCAGTGAACATCTAGGGTGTGAAACAGTGCTTCTCCTTGATTAGCGTACTCAGGAAAGTACACTGGTAAATCAATGTCCTGGTTAAGCATGAGGGCTGAGACCACCTTAGGCAGGAACTTGGGATTCGTCCTCAGGGACACCCTGTCCTGGTGAAAAATTAAATAAGGCTCCTTACACATTAGAGCGTGTAGTTCGGAGATTCTTCTCGCTGAAGTAACAGCAACCAAAAATAGCGTTTTCCACGACAGAAAATGCAGCTCGCAATCTGCGGCAGGTTCAAAAGGTGGCAGCGTAAGCTGCTCCAGGACAAAAGGCAGGTCCCAAAGAGGGACAGGATCCCTAATGGGTGGCCTAGGTGAGTACCCTCTTAAGAAGGCCGGGACATATCCAACTGTGCTACTGCGTGCGTGGCCCACCAGGGCGTGTAAGCTGAGATTGCACAAGGTGCACCTTGATCGAGGGTAAGCCACCCTGATTGAAAAGGAGGCAGGTATTCCAGAACTGATTTCTCTGGACAGTCTAAAGGGGAGAAGCCACGTGCTTGAGACCACAGGCAAAACCTACGCCATTTCATGGCATATGTAGCGTGTGTCGCCGGTTTCCTGGCGGTAGAAAGTACTTCCGCCACCTCCTGCGAGACCCCGTGACGCAAAATGGCTATGTCTCTAGGAGCCAAGCGTGCAGGTTCAGTGAATGTAAGTCCGGGTGGACTAGTGAACCCTCCTCCTGAGACAGTAGATGGGAGCTGACTGGCAAAGGAAGCGGAGGTTCCCGGGACAGGTGACTCAGGAGCGGGAACCAAATCTGTCTGGGCCAAAAAGGCGCCATCAAAATCAGCGTTGCGTGCTCCCTACGAAGTTTGAGAAGGACTCTATGGATCAACGGGAAGGGAGGAAAGGCATAGAGGAATCTGCCCAGGAGAGGGACAGCGTCTTCAGAAAACACCAGGCCCTGGATCTAACGAGCAAAAATTGGGCAGTTTTGCGTTGGATGGGACGCGAACAAATCCAATTCTGAGTACCCATCTGTGAAACAGATCCTCTGCCACCTCCTGTAGAAGTTCCCACTCGTGGACCTTGGCCTGGGAGCAGCTCAGGCTGTCTCAAGCACGGTGTTGTCCACTCCGGGAACGCGTGAACTGCAATGAGGTTTGCGTCGTGTCGCATTACCCATTCCCACACTCTCATGGCCTCCTGCAGAGGAGGTAGGAGTGTGCCTCATGTTTGTTGAGGTAGTACATCACCGCTGTATTGTCTGTTTTGTAACAGAAGAGTACTCGGTGGAATGTCCGACTGGAAGGCTTGCAGGGCATAAAGGACCGCTCTCATCTCTAATATGTTGATATGGAGATGAGCTTCCTGAGTAGTCCATGTTCCCTGAGACCTCACCCCGTCCAAGTGTGCTCCCCACCCCAGCCCTGAGGTGTCTGTGGAGAGTGTCATCACCGGGAACAGCGCTGAGAACGGAACCCCCCCAAAGAAGGTTCCTGGATCTAGCCACCATTGCCAGTCCCGAACCACGGCCTTCGTGATTCTGACTGGTTGCTGCAGATGGTCTTGCCTTCGGTCCCATTGCACTCTGAGCATCCACTGGGTTACCCGCATGTGAAGCCTTGCCATCGGGACTGTTGGAATGGCCGCAGCCATGTGACCGAGCAAGCGAAGGACCAATCTGGCTGGGACGGTCTTTTTTTCGCTGATGGGTCCTTATGAGGGACCGGATCGTTCGCCCTGTCTTCGGGAAGAAAGCTTTCCTTGGTGGTGTCCAGAACTACCCTATGAATTGCAGTTTCTGGGATGGTACCAGGAGAGACTTCTTGTAGTTGAGTAGGATGCCCAGCGACTGAAAAAGGATCTGGGTGTGCTGGATAGCTATCAACAGCGCCTCTTCGGAAGAGGCCATGAGAAGCCAATCGTTGAAGTACGGGAACACATAGTGGCCCTGTCTCCTCAGAGACGCTGCCACGACTGCCATGCACTTGGTAAAGACCCTGGAGGCCGATGACAGCCCAAAAGGAAGTGCTCAGAATTGATAGTGGTGGCCGAGGAACTCGAAGAGCAGGAACCTCCTGTGCGCTTGAGCGATGGGGATGTGCAGGTAAGCGTCCTGCATGTCCAGGGATGCCAGGAATGCGTCCTTCTTCAGCATGGGGATTAGGCCTGGGAGGTTCACCATGCGGAAGCATTTGTAGGCGACCAACATATTGAGGTCGCTTAGGTCCAAGACTGAACAAAGGTCCCCTGTTTTCTTTGGAACCAGGAAGAAGTGGGAATAATATCCTGCTCCTCTGTGGTTCACTGGGACGTGCTCCAAAGCTTCTTTCTGCAGCAGTGTGAGCACTTCTTGCCTGATGAGCAGGGCATGCTGACCCGAGTAACGGGAGAGCAAAGGAGGTCTTGTGGGTGGCTTGTCTGAGAATTCCATAAAGTGGCCTTTTTTGACCACTTGTAGCACCCACCTGTCGGTGGTGATCGACTGCCACCCTGGGAGGTGGTCTGCGATGCGACCCCCGACCTTTATTTCCCGTTGATCCTGAGAGGCGGGGGCTGGGAAGGAGTCATGCTGTGGCGGCTGAGGGTCCTGCAGGTTGGACTGACTTGGTGGGACGTTGGCTTCTACCTGAGGACGACTTGCCCTGGGCTTTCCGGGTAAAGGAGCCCCTCTGTTGCAGGCTGGAACAAGGCTGTTGTCTCTGAGTCCGACTGCAAAAGCGACTCTGGCTCCTACGAAAAGAACTGAGCCTAGATCTGTACATGGCCTGGACAGATTCAACGGCCTTCCCAGCTTCCTGCAGTTTGGTGATGACCTTCTCGGGATGCTTCACCAAACAAGACTTCGCCATGAAAAGGGGCGTCCAGAATGTTCTTCTGGATGTCCAGGGTAAATCCGGAGACACAGAGCCATGAGTGTCTCCGGAGACATACGCCTGAGGCTGCCGCTCTGGTCGAGGAGTCCGCGGAATCGTACGCGGCTCGGAGCACCTGGGTCCCCACGTCTGAACCCATACGGAGGAGTTGGAGAAGTTCCTCCTTTGGGCTACCATCTGGCAATTTCTCTGCCAGGTCCTGTCCCTGTTCCCACAGTGCATTCTGAAATTGAACCATGTGGGTAAGGTAGTTCAGGGACCTGACGGTGCAGGTTGCAGCTGCGTAAGTGCGCCTACCAATTGCGTCCAGTTGCTTGGACTCCGGGTCCGGTGGCTGCATGCTCAGATGTTGCGGTCTCTGGGACCGGTCATGAGAGG
This sequence comes from Neoceratodus forsteri, assembly GCA_016271365.2. Taxonomy (NCBI): domain Eukaryota; kingdom Metazoa; phylum Chordata; order Ceratodontiformes; family Ceratodontidae; genus Neoceratodus; species Neoceratodus forsteri. Next base: position 147,291,278 of record CM028130.1, on the reverse strand, counting down.
CTGTGATGACCAGGGAGTCGGCCAGAGGATGATTAGCCAAGTACTGGTCCTCCATTGGGGCCTTGTACAGGCGGTCAGCCTTCTTCGGCATCGCCAGGAGCGAATGTGGACATTTCCACGCTGCCTTGGTGGCATCCACAAAGATGTCCACCAAGGGTGGTACCACCACAGGCTTAGGATCTTTCTGCCGAAGATAGCGAGCTAGGCATAGCCTTTCAGGGTCAAGTTCTTCTGCGTCCCACCCCATGTTCTCTTGGATATGTCTCATAATCTCAGAGAATGAGGGGTCATCCAGAGGAGACCTAGGAAGCTCATGTGGATCCGGAGAGGGGACGCTAATGGGAGAAGGAGATCTGGAGCCATCCAAGATGTCCGATCTTGAGCCCTCCGTAGACGGGGATTAGCGGCGTCTTCTGGGTCTCTTGGGGCTGGGTGAACTAGAAGAGGATCTGGACAGAGGCCTTCTCTTGTCCGTAGGTCTGCCCCTAGGAGATCCGGCTGGCTCCTGGGGTACTCGACCTGCTGCCCCATTGGGTGAAGGAGGGGGTGCTGGGGCCAGTGGTGTTGCAGGTGCAGGAGGAGGCTGCGTGGTGACCACATCATTTTTGATGGTGTCCCACCAGAAAATGAATAACTCCTTCACTTCCGAGATGTTAAGGCCTGATGACAGGCTGGGCGCCGGTGGCCTGTCATCGGGTCCCGGCGTCGGCTCCCCTGGGGTCTCCGGTTCTGGGAAGGGCTCCCGTGGGAGCGCGACAGGTCCGGGGTCGCCCGCCTGGGCCTCAGGCTGAGTGGATTCCTCCTCCGTCAACACCTCCTGGCCGACGTTGGCGGGCGGCGGTGTGGTTCTTCTCGCTGCTGTATTTGACGTCGGTTCCCCAGCCGGTGTCCGGGTAGGAGAGTGCCTGACCGGTGATGGGTGTTGGACTGTTGTCAGTTCCCGGGATCTATGGTGTTTGGCCGATGTCGGGGGAGCCGACGTCGGGTCTGACGTCCTCTTAAGGGAGGTCAGCTCCTTAGTCTTCCGTTGAGGCGGCAGGGAAACTGACCGGACGTCGGGGGCCGATGGACGCTTGTGGTGATCCCCAGACTTAGACGAGGCCATGGAGGAAGAAGAAGGCCTAGAAGTCTTAGCAGGCCGCAGGGATGAAGAACTGCTGGCAGACTTGACCACGACCGGGGGAGGCTGAGAGCGGGCCGAGATGGAGGAGCGCCGGACCTGGAGCTGAGCTCTGGAGTCCGAGGCCCTAGAAGGGATCTAGGTCTCACCTTCTCCTGTGCTTTTCATGGTGCATGCAGGATTTTCAAAGATTCCCTTTGGAGGAAGGTTCCATGACCTTGAGCTTCTCTTCTAAAAGTAAGCCTGAGAGCCTTCTGTCGGCGGATCCGGGTCCGGCTGTTGAAGCCCTGACAGGAAGAACAAGCCTGGGTGTCATGGTCTGGGCCCAGGCACCGGACGCAGGCCGAATGTGGGTTTTTGAATGGAATTTGTTTCCCACAGGCGCACTTGGACGGATGGCCCTCCACGGAGGTTGGGGAGGACATCAGACAGAAGAATGAATCTGGAGGAAGAGATTCTTGAAGAATTCTCGGTTGAAGAAATGGTAGAACAAATTTCCTGATCGTCGCGCGCTAGATACTGACCGAAGGGTCGAGATATGCAAGTTGACGGCGGGAAAGAACTGGGGATTCTGACGGGACCGCCTCCTTATGTACTACGCCTGACATCGGGGCGGGACCGACGTCGGAGGTGGTCCCTGCTGAAGACTGCTAGCTAGAAGATTTCCGCGGGGTCCTGACGCCTGCCGGCTTCAGTCCTAATGGTGTAACCTGCTGCAAGAGCTGTATCTCGAAGAAGATCCTGTATTTCTAGGGACGTGGATATGTTGTTCAATCCACACTTATTGGCAGACTCCTAGCAGTTCTCTGGGAGGAGGGAGGCAAGGCGCACACCCCTTACTTAGGGAATAAGGACTGGAGAACCAAGGTCCCAAAACCAGCATCCCGGCGTGACTCAAGGTCAATGTGGTAATGGGAAATAAAGGTGTGTGCTGACTTCCAGGCAGCAGCCCTGCAGATTTCCTGTATAGGGACGTCCCTAGAAGCAGCCACCGAAGTAGCGGTATGGCGGGTAGAATGAGCTCTTATCCCTTTGGAAGCCTCCATGCCTGCCAACCTATAGCAGAGATCTATGCAGGAGGTGACCCACCTGCCTATCGTCCGCTTGGCTGCAGGTCTGCCAGGTGCAGCTTCAGCGTACGTGACAAACAGCTGGTTAACCTCTCCCCGAACTTCAGCCGTCTGCTCCTTATAATAAGAGAGCGCTCTTCTAGGGTCCAAGGTATGGAGCCTATATTTGGCCTCCGAGGTGTGACTGGGGTAGAACACCGGCAGAGTCAACACCTGGTTAAGGTGAAACTCCGACACCACCTTTGGAAGGAATTTTGGGTGGGGGCGCAGGACAACCTTGTCCCTGTGTAAGACCAGATAAGGAGACTCAATGGAAAGTGCCTGGAGCTCTCCCATCCTTCTGGCTGATGTGATAGCCACCAAGAAGGCGGTCTTCCACGACAGGTGAGAGATGTCACACCTGTGCATCAGTTCAAATGGCTTGCCCATGAGCTTAGCCAATACCAGCAGTAGATCCCACAGAGGTGGAGGTTCTCGCACCAGAGGGGATATGTGATCAAGGCCTTTGAAAAAGCGCCCGACCACCTTCTCCTGCACCACCGACTGCTTGCCGGCCCGCGCCCGGTAAGCAGAGATGGCTGCCAGGTGCACCTTAAGGGTCGTCGACCGAAGCCCTAGCTGAGAAAGGGACCACAGGTAGTCCAGAATGCTAGCCAAGGAACAGGAAGAAGGGTCCAACCCTTTGTCCTGACACCAAATGGAGAATCTCTTCCATTTGAAGGCATAGCATTTTCTGGTTAACTCCTTACGGGACGCCTCAACTATGTTGAGGACCTCATCGGAAAGACCCAAGGCCTGGAAATCTAGCCGCTCAGGAACCAGGCCGTCAGGTGCAGGGACTGAAGGTCCAGGTGGAGAACCTCCCCCTTGTCGACTGACAGCAGGTCCGGGTGGGCTGGAAGCTGCCTTGGGAGCCTGGAGCTGAGGCTGAGGAAATCTGGGTACCAGTACTGGCGGGGCCAGTCTGGGGCTACCAGAATCACCTGCGCCTTGTCCCTCTTCACCTTGAGAAACACCTTGTGGATCAAGGGGAAATGGAGGGAAGGCGTAGAAGAGGCCCAAGGTCCACAGCCTCGAGAAGGCATCCCCCTGCAGCGAGCCCTGCTGAGGGGGGCGGACATGAAACAGCCTCAGCTTCGCATTCTCCCTGGAGGCGAACAGGTCCACCTGAGGGGTGCCCCAATGGGAGAACAGATCTAGTACTATCTCTGGCAGGAGAGACCACTCGTGAGACGCAGCGCCTATCCGGCTGAGGGCATCAGCCAGACTGTTGGAGGCTCCTGCCACATGGATGGCTAGGAGATCCGCCTCCAGGCTGATCACGAGAGACTAAGTGCGGAGAGCCTCCTTGCACAGGGGCAAGGAGTGCGTCCCGCCCTGTCGGTTGAGGTAGTACATGGTCGTGGTGTTGTCCGTCTGGACCTGGACCACTTGACCCCGTACAAACGGAGCGAAGGCGGTGAGAACTAGTCAGACCGCAGGTAGATGTGGCATTGAGACTCCTGAGGGGACCAGAGGCCGTGGGCTCTGAGCTCCCCAGATGGGCACCCCAACCCATTGGAGAGGCGTTGGTCGTCAGAGTGACTGTCGGCTCGGGGCGGAAAAATGGGATACCCTCCTACAGATGAGCTGGAATGAGCCACCACTGTAGGCCGTTCCACATCTCCTGGGTCACCATCACCGGCTAGTCCACAGGACCGGAGTGCTGTGACCATTGGCAGGCCAGCCCCCATTGCAGGAGATGCATATGCCAGCATGCCCAACGGACCATGCTGGTGCAGGCCGCCATGAGGCCCAAAAGGCGCAGGAAGTCCCAGGCAGGGCACAATTGCCCAACCAGAAATGGTTGGGCAAATTAGGAAAGGGCCTCGGCCCTGTCTGCCGGGAGCCGGGCTCTGGCTCGAAGAGTCTCGAGCTCTGCCCTGATGAATTGAATCACCTGCAGTGGCACGAGTTCCGACTTGGCCTCGTTGATGAGGAGGCCAATCTGAGAGCAGACCTGGAGGGCCAGATCCCTGGACTGCTCCACCTCCAACCTGGAGGGAGCTGCAATCAGCCAGTCATCCAGGTAAGGGTATACCCGGACCCCTCGGCGCCGCAGGAATGCTGTCACCACTGCTATGCATTTGATGAAGACCTTGGAGCTGGAGAGAGGCCAAAGGGCATGGCCTGGAACTGGTAAAGGGATCCCTCTGCTCTGAATCGGAGGAATCGCTGAAGAGACGGACGGATTGGGACGTGAAAAAACACATCCTGAAGGTCCAGGGAACAGAACCACATGCCTGGCTCAAAGGATGGAATGATCTGAGCCAGAATGACCATCCTGAAGGTGCAAAACCTTAGAAACTTGTTCAGGTAATGTAGGTCAAGAATGGGGTGCCAGCCCCCCATCCATTTTGGGACCAGGAAGTACCTGGACACAAACCCTGGGTCTGGAGGGGGGTCCACCACCTCACTGATCACCTCCTTCTGGAGGAGCAAGGCAATGTCGGCTCGACGAGCCAACAGAGAGGCTATGAACCTGTAGCTCTGCGGGGCGCATGGCCCGATAGGGGGGAAACTGCTCAAATTCCAGAGGCAGACCCCTGCCAACCACTTCCAACACCCAGCAGTCCATGGTGATAGCGGACCAGGCAGAAAGGAAGTGGCGGAGCCGTCCCCCCACGGGGAGAACCCGGGGAGCAGTGATGAGGTTGGGGGCGACACCCCTCAACCCGTCACTGGGCAGGCTTGGAGGAAGGGCCGGCCAAGGAGCCGCCTGGGCCTTTTCCTCCAGGCTTCCTGCTGGAGGAAGCAGCAGGCTTGGCTTTGGGGCGCCAAGCGTGAGCCTGCTGGCCCTGATGCTGTTGTTGCTAGGCCGGACATGCCGCAGGGGCTGAAGGACGAAAGGGCTTACGCTGCTGCTGGCGGCCTTTGTCCTTTTGGGCACACGTGACCAAGTCCAAGATGGCACTGGACTTCTCATTCCATTGGAGATAACCCTCCACCCTGGACCCGAACAAGTCGGTACCCAGTAAGGAAACGCCTGCCAGCTTGTGCTGGGTATCAGCCATGAAGGTGGAGCTCCGCAGCCAAGCTCTGTGGCACATGGCCACTGCGGCCGCTACTGACCGGGCACACGAATCAACAATGTCCAACAAAGTTTGGAGCTGCTGTTTAGCTACTGCCCTTCCCTGATCCCGCACCTGCTTGACCATCGTCTGAAGGTCAGCTGGGAGATGAGTAATCACCTCATCCAGGGAGCCCAAAAGGGTGTGTGTGAAAAGTGTGCCATCAGAACGGCCGAGCTAGCCTGATGAAGGCCTAGGGAGGAAGCAGCGTATACCTTCTGCCCTGAGTAATCCAACTTTCTGGATTCCTTATCGGGCAGTTTGTCCACATCCCGAGCGTTCCCGGAATGCCAGAAAACGCCATCGGTCACTAACCTTTCCGCAGAGGGGTGCTCCGAGAAACCGGAGGGTGACCCGGTAGGGACCGCATACTTTCGAGCCATCCTGGCCGAAGGTGCGGGACAAGATGCTGGCCGCTGCCACAACTCCAGGGCCGGGCCAACAATGGCTTCGGCCACCGGAAAGGCCTCCATAGGGGAATCCCCTCGGTCCAGTATCTCCGTAAGGGGATACTTGGCCCATTTCTGAACTGGTTCAAGCTGCATCCCAGCAGACTCTGAGATGAGTCAAAGCATTCCCAAACACGAGGATGGGCTCTCATCCACTGACTGACCCCCTGCAGATTCCAGGTCAACCGGCCTGGAGAACAGGGAGGAGTCATTGTCAGACTCCGAGGAGTCTGCGAACAGCTGCCGAGCACCTGAGCCACCCCCCACCTGCCGAGGTCGATTGGGAGTGAGGGTGACCGACAACGTATGGGGCAGGCCCTGACCCGACCGAGAATCCTTGGTCAGGGCCCCAATCTTAGGTTGTGGAGGCAGAAGTTCCACCACAATGGGTGGAGCAGGTGGTTTTGGCCGAACAACTGGCGCCGGTGGCGGCTCCTCAACTACTACGAGGGGTTGTTTCGGTTGCTCCAGTGACAGCCACTTAATGGCCGAAGAAGGTGACGGAGTCGGCTTGTTACCCGGACAGTAAGAGCTTCAGCCACATGAAGTCCTCACAGTGCTGATGCAACTTGTATCGGAACCTATCCTCCAAAGAGGATGAAGAGGATGAGCGGCAGCACCGCTTTTCATGGTGCCAAGACCGAGACCGCCAACGTCGGCGCGACCGGCTGGACCTGGAAGAGGACCAAGACCGAGACCTTCGGGGATTCCGAGGGTGGGTCAGAGAGGAAATGGGGGAAACCCGCCCTTCCTTTGGTACAGGGACCTTAACCGGGGACTCCAGCACAGGAGGCACAGACAAGTCCGCAGTAATCACCGGGGGAACCGGTGAAGTAGGGTTGTCAGCATCACCAGTCGACAAACCGTCTGACGGGTTGAGAAAAATCTCGACCGCGTCGATGGCTGTCTCGGCCTGCTGACCTGACGGGGACACCGTGAAGCCAGCGGCCTTGGCTGCAACCTCAACTGAAGTCGAAAGTCGACGGTCTGGTGAAGGGGATCTCGCCTGCTCCCATGAACATCGACGGTGGGACTTACCTTTTGAGTCCTTCTTCTTGGACCGACTGGAATATCCCGATGGTCCTTCTCCCGTGGTGGAGAGGGATTAACAAAGCTCCTTAAAGGAAGCTGTATAGGAAGAGCCCAAGGAGAGCGGGATAAATGCCACAGCCGAGGAGGAAGAAGCAGCGGCCTGGGCCGCCTCCTCCTCGAGGGCGATCATCTGCTCCAACTGTTCCACGGAGCCCGCCGCTGCGGACACTGCCCAACGGGCCTCCGACTTGACCAGCGGATACCATTTTTCAGGGCACCCAGGAAGAAGTCGAGCAGCGCGGTCCTCCAAGACCAAAGCCAAGAAGGAGCTGCACAATTCACAAGCCTGTGAATCGTGGCCAAGCCCCAGGCAGTAGATGCTGTGAGTGGACGGTCTGACATCAGCCTGATCTACAGGCACCGCACGCAGTTGGAGTCGATGGTCCATCAGAGCCATGAGGGAAGACGTAAGACCGGAGTCTTGTAAACTTTAGAATTAGTTTTGGGTTAACCAAAGAGTGTGGATCCAGGCCTAAAACGCAGAGCGCTAAGGAGGGAAACTGAGCTTCCAAGCAATAAGGAAGATCTGGCGTCATGGGGTGGAACTGAGGGTTTTACCACCCGGGTGGGTGTTAGGAGCCAGCTTGAAGACCTTCCGGCAACATTTAAAGCAGCAAGGAACCTGCCAATAAGTGTAGATTAAACAACATATCCATGTCCCTAGAAATGGTTGTTCCCTCAGCCCTCTGCAGGAGGTAATCACAGAGGGATAGCGACTCCTCACGGGTCTGGTGAGATCCAAGACTGGTCATGGGCAGGCAGAGGCTCCCATGACCTTGGAGCAGGAGGGCACCCTGACAACTGTCGCCTGACTCTGAGGGAGAAAAAAGGTGTCCCTAGGAAATGCGGCCTGAGCACCCTATGCCAGGCCAGGGATGCCAACCAAGAAAGGCGAAGCCATGCCATCTACTGAATGCAGACTGCAGTTCCCACCAGCCTGGAAGCTACCTTACTGGCATCATAAGACACCCTTGCTTGGTGCCACATCAGCTCCAGGCCCTGAATGGAAAGGTATGGCCTGTCTGGTTGTCTAGCTGTCTGGCAGTGATGCTAGGAGCTGACCTAGCATTGTCCACAGGCACCAAAATTAGGTCACCTGATAAGCCTGATGTGCAGAAAAGCACACCATAGTGCATGCCGTCTAAAAAAAACCTGTCTGCCAGGGGACATCAAGCTTTGCAGAGTCAGTGTCAGGGGGGCAGTCATGCACTGGGCAACTAAGCCCAGAGGAGGTCTGCAGGACTAGAATTCCAGAAGAGTAATGAGGCATGTTCCCTAAAGACCCCGAGGGTGTACAATATCTGCACTGGATGTCTCCCGGGGATGGAGCCAGACATTCCTGGATGCGTCCGTGACAGTCCGCGGCCAGGGAGGGATGACTGTTGAGTCTCTCCTGTATTCCCCAAGAAATGACAGTGCCAGGATAGGAGTACTGTGACTTGTGAAGTGCTGAAAACACAGTTGCTGCATCATTCCCCCCAGGCACTGCTGATACTAGCTGCAGTCAGAGGAGAAGTGGACAGATGTAGCCTCTTCCTTGGAGGAGTTAGTGGGAGAATAGGAGGAGCTGCAGTTATGAGGCAGAGGTGAAGGGTTTGAGGCCTGAAGATGGCCTAGTCCACTCTAAGTTAGTAATGGGAAAACACACTAGCCACTGTCCTGCACTGATGCCAGGTCAGAGGTCCAAGAGAGCCGAAAATGCCTGGGAGAGGAGAAAGGGGATGAGAAGAAGGGTCAGGGGAGACCAGGCCAGGTGCTCTGCCAGGGCTGCAAGAATACTCATGGAAACCTCTCCCAGGGGAAGGGCCTGTCAATTTTGCCTGTCAATGAGCGATCAGCAGCAGTGGACCGGTCTGGACAGTGCCCATGGGAGGAAGTCCCCAGGTGGGGAGAGCGAAGTCATGCAGATCCCACAGGGCAGCCCCAGTCCCCACCAGTGACAGTCAGTCAATTCTGGGGAGAAAGATGAGTCTGAAGAAGCGCCGTGACACTTGCTAGAGTTACCTCCTACTCTAAGTAGGAAGTGAGCCGCAGGCACGGAGTCCAAATATCTCCCCTCACCAGAACCTTCCCTGCCCCTTGGGCCAGGCCCAGGCTTTAGGCTGGAACCACAAGAGCAGCAAGTGCCAAGACAGGCAACACACTGTGAATGGCACCAGGAACACACCCAGTACTGGGAATGGCACTGGGACCCAAACTAGTACCACAAACATTGCCAGAAGGGAGCCCCGGCAACCCCTGGGGCAGTGGCCACAGACACCAATCCTCCACAAATTCCTGGCCCTAAGCTAGGCCCAGAACCAGACCCAGGAAGACCCCCTATCCTCAGTCCCCTGTGCAGGCCCGAGGTCTTCACCAAAATCCTCTCCTAGGTCATCCAACCGCTCAGGAGAAGATATGATAATCACCTCAAGGGCCCAAGAAGGACCAGATCCAGAGGCCTTCCCTCTCCCAGTACAGCTAGTGGCACTGGAAGGGGACCTAGTCTTGTGTCAGCACCGCCTCACTCAGTGGTACTGGCCTGAGTACTGGGAGCCGAGGCAGTGCCGGGTCAAAACACCAAGGTGTCCACCGGTGTAGACCCAGCGTATAGTTTTGAGCTCACCACCAGGGCTGTCTACTGCCCCGAAGGGCCAACAGACTTGGGGAGGTGTTAAGCCACTCTTCCATGGGAGACCAAGGGCCTGATTCACAGAGCACCCATGAATGCCACAAGGGGTCCTGCACCACAAGGAATGGTGCAAGATGCAGCTTGTACCACAATATACGCTGGGAGTGATTCTCAAAAACAGCCTGCATGCGCCAAAGGGAGCTTTCGCTAGCCTTGTGCCATCAAATGGGCTGTGGCATTGTGCTAGGACAGCCTGCAGCAGATGCAAGCTACCATATCCCCCAAATCGGGATTCACAAAACCCTCCACAAGGGTGAAATTCTAAGTACCGTTAGATTAGCAAGGACTGGTCTAAGGGTACTTAGAAGTGTGTCCTCTGGGAGGGTGTTGAACATTGTGCCAATGTGCTGCGCCCCTCCCTTAACAACCCTGATCCCATTGCATCCCTGGTGGTCTAGTGGACCCCCAGCCCGACCTGCCCATATAAAAAATATTGCCCTGGTGGTCTAGCGCTCCCCCCACCCCAGTCTCAATCCCCCATCTTAATAAAATTAGATGCATTCCTGGTGGTCCAGTGGACCCTCCACAGTCCCAGTCCCAATATGCCCGTATAATAAAATATTTCCCTAGTGGTCCCCCAGAGCCCCGAGCCCCAATCCCAATTTATCACAAAAATCATGTCTCTGGTAGTCTAGCGAACCCCCAGCCCTGATCTGCTGGTATAAAGACGATTTTTTCCTGTTGATCTAGTGGGCCCCCCACCCTATCCCCGATGTGCCCATATCATAAAAAGATATTTCCCTGGTGGTCTAGTGGACCCCCAACACCACTCCCCCAGTACCATCCCCGAGCCTGCGATCAACACAGCCCTCCCTTTCCACCATGGCCGGTCACAGACTTAGCCGTCAAGGAGGACATACTATGCACAGCATGCACTCCTTGACCAATCAATGAGCATATACTGTATACAGTACAGACTCTGACCAATCAATGAGCATATACTGTATACAGTACAGACTCTGACCAATCAATGAGCATATACTGTATACAGTACAGACTCTGACCAATCAATGAGCATATACTGTATACAGTACATACTCCTTGACAGCTAAGTCCACGTCTGGCTGTGGTGGAGAATGGAGGGCTGTACCAGTGGCGGGCTTGGGGATGGGATGGGGGCCACTAGACCACCAGATAAATATATTTTTATATGATATTGGCAGATTGGGGATAGGGAGGGGGGTCTGCTAGACCACTAGGAAAATATATTGTTTTATAAGGGCAGATCTGGGTTGGGGGAGGGTCTGCTAGACCACCAGGAACAGGATTTTTGTGATGAACAGGGATCGGGCTGGGGGGACCGCTAGACCACCAAGGAAAATGTTATTATATAGTCACATCAGAACTGGGGAGGGACATATCTAATTTTATTAAGCCAGTGATTGGGGCAGGGGACTGCTATATCACCAGGGAAAGATTTTATTATATGGGCATATCAGGACTTGGGGGGAGGGGGGATCCCTGGACCACCAGGGACGAGCAAAATTTTATTAAGATGGGGATTGGGGCCGGGGTGGGGAACCGTTAACCACCAGGGAAATATTTTATTATAAGGGCATATCGGGATTGGGGGGGAGGGGTCAACAGGATCACCAGGGACATATCTAATTTTATTAAGTCAGGGACTGGTGCTGGTGGGGGGGGGTCTGCTGGACCACCAGGGATGTATCTAATGTTATTATGATAGGGATCGGAGCTGGAGTGGGCTGCTAAACACCATGGACTGCTGTTTCTAGTTCTATTGCTGCATGGCCAGCTTGTGGCACACCTTCCAGATGTGCCGTCTGTTTGGCCCAGCGCCAAGGATGCCGTAACCCACAAGACTTTGCTGTCGGGACCCTTTCCATTAGTGAATTAGGTGCATGGCGTACTGGCGATTGGCGCAAGCTGCCTTGGTGCAGCTCGCGCTGACCTTTGTGACTCAGGCCCCAAATCTCCACTAGTTCCCTCCCCCAGGCTCCCCGATGTCTCACCAGTGTGAACGTCTGGAGAGGCCTGGACTTCCCTCAGTACATATAGTACTGGGAAGGGGCTCAGGGGATGAGCCCAGGGACATTATCTTGGCATTCCTGGTGCAATGCCTGCCTCCAAAAGCGGAGGGGGGGGGCTTGCAACCCCACTTTAACGCATGGATCTCTAAGGTGTGGTAGTCCATAGAAAGGCAGGCACTGCGCCTATCCACGATGTGGCTGGTGCGGAAGCAGATTCAGCATTATGCTGATCACAGATGGCGATGTGTCCCGCATAGGTGCACCAACGCATTGGGGCTGCCCTTCGGCTTCTTCGTCTTGGAAGGCTTCTCCCCACGCTCCTCGGAAACTGACATGACGCTGTGAGGAAAAACACACTAGAAAGTAAAATAATAAAAATGGCACCAAGAGGAGACTATACTGCATAGAACAAACGGTGACAAACTGAGGAAGGAGCTGGGATGCAGCACTCCCACAGTGCGCACTCAACAGCAAGAAAAATGGAACTGAGGAAGTCTGGGGCTGGCATCAGTTACTGCCCAGCCCACAAGCACCCCATCATGACATCTGCCTCATGGGCACTGCCGGCCCCGACACCAGTCCCTAAGCTGTAGTCTGCAAAAGACTTTGCCCCCATAGGATACTAGTGCCTCGGACACAGATACATGTGGGAACGAATGGTGAAGATTGATTCCTGGAAGATCTGCCTTAACCACATTAAAAACTAAAGCCGTCCATGTGCCTGAAGTATCATTCAGGTAAATATTTCTATGATTTGTGAATGTAGCAACTTCAAAAAACCCTCATCCTTCAACTAGAAAGAGTCAAGACGACAGTTCGTTTTTTTTTTTTTTGTTTTGTTTTTTATGGAAAAGGTCAGTATCAATTCAGTAAATGCAGAGGCATGATCCAAAAATTAAACTGACCCAGGGATCAAGAGTGCTTCTTGTGCAGATCCTTTTGCCGAGTCAAAACATAACCAATGTGACTGTACATCTGGTGAGGAGGAAAACAGTGAGCAGTCCCACTGCCCATTCTCCAAACATCCTGCCAACCTAGTGTGGAGAGCAGTTTATGAAAATATTGGTATGCAGCAGGAATGTGGCTGTGATTTGCTGCAGTGGTATCCCATGATGCATCCCTCACAAGGCTGCAGCCCCCTGTGAGGAATAAGTCCCTGTGGTTATTTGGGCTACAAGTTTGGTTCGCTAAAAGAATTGAGCAACTTGAACTTTGGGTGTTCGATTCTTTCAGACTGTGGTGAACTGGAGGAGAAACTGGTACACTTTTTGGTTTGACTGGTTCACCATGGTTCGAACAGGTGCAGATTGAGCAAACCAGTCGAACCACAAACTGTGGTTCATAACTGAAAGACAAGGCCAGATCCAGTGTCTGCACCAGAGGAAGGAAAGCATGTGGTATTTGTGTCGAAATCTACTAGTAATTCATATGTGTGTTCCTCACCATTAATCCCGATCACCGACGCCAGTTCCAGCTGGGGTACACTGTCCCGGTTCTCCACAGCCATGTCTCCGGTAGAATTACAAGTTTTTTTTCTATATGTTTCTCTCCATTTCCAAGTCATTCCATCATGGATGGAGCCTAGCAACTACAGAGCAGTGTGCTATGTACCCGAGTTGCTAAGCGACCCTCTCGAACATGTGCAGTGGGGATATAGAATGCCTTGTGAGCATGCGCTGTGGAGATATTTACGGAATACTGTGAGAACTGCTATACTGCAGTAGGGCTTATTGGAATAGGGCAGAAGAGAGGGCTGGCAGTATAGCCTAAAGGTTAGAGTAATGAGCTGTGAATGAGCTTGGTATGTCCAGCAGACAGACCTGGATTTGATTCTCACAACCTCCACTTGCATACTGTGGGACTCTGAGCAAGTCACTTAACCTCCCCAGTGCTCCTGGGTCATCCTTGAAAACAGGTACCTGTGCCTAGTGGGCCTTACTCGGCTACCAAAGAATAAAATAAATAAAAATAAAATTAGTTTTTTGCAGTCTCTAGAGTTGACAAGGATTTCTGGCAAGACCCATGGTTCAGGCATGGGGCCAACACTGGTAGCCAAGTAATACAGTACTTCATGAAAACATGAATTAACACAACACAAATGGTTCATTAACTGATAGATGCCCACCCCATTGCTTTGCACTGGGCGAACCAGGGAAAACCCATCCGCCAACACAAGAACTCTGGTGACCCCCATGCAGTTCTTTTCTTCCTCCCTACAGTTCACCTTAATAAACTTACACTGAGCGTGACATCACTGTTCCCCAAATCTGCTCCGAGTCCTGCCTGCCAAACCAGAGGAGCCTCTAGCAATGTTTTCAGCATCCCATTCTTCCACACCTGACCTGCACAAAATTCCATTGCTTGTAAGGCCACAAAACAGTACAACTTGCTCCCACCCGACTTCCTTGCCTGAAGCACTATATGTGCCTTTCAAAGATCTCTCAAGAGTCACCTCCAAGTAAAACTCGCTTGCACTTGTTCTCCTAATACCAGATGCATCTAACTCTGCTCTTTACTGTCCCCTCTTCCAATTCCACCCATCTTTCTCCCTCATCCTTTACCCTCCACCCCATCCTTTTTCTCAGCACCCCTTCTCCCACCCTCTCCTGCCCCCGTATTTCTTTTGGTTATCCTGTGTATGTAAATGACTCTAAACGCTTTTGTAAATTATGTCCTGTAAATTATTATTTTACCTTGCACTTTCGTTCCCTCATGCCTGTTTATAAGTTCCTGTGTGTAAGATTTTACCTCAGCCTTGTAGGGTGTGTACTATAAATTGTTTTCTCTTTTACCTTTGTAATTCATATACAACTGGACGTTTGTGAAAACAGGCATTTTTGCATACATACTCTCCAGTATAAAATAAAACTGATTGATTGACAGTTTGATGGTCAAAGTTTGTGTCAACTTCAGGAGGTTCACACAGCCCTACTGGTTATCTACCACAAGGTTCATTAGTTGGCGTATGATGGAAGTGTCAGATCCAGGTGGCAGGTACACTGTTGCAACTGTTATGGGGGCCTGCCCACTTCTGCTTGTAAAATGACGCAGCACCCCTGTCTATCCCTGACACCTTTATCTCCTGAAAAGCTACGTAGGCATCTTGCAACTAAAATCGCAACCCTCTACATTTTCCCCGTTTATAGGCAGACGAATACATTGCCGAGTAACCAAATCTAACTATCTTGGCAGCCTCAGCTTGTGAAAGATGCGATTGAATACATACCAAATCACATCGATTTCTATGAATGACAGAAAATGCCTTAGTCTTTTTTTATCGACTTGTTTAACCCATTAGCATTAATGGAGTAGATTTTAAATCTAGAGCTATTCATCGTATCAGTGGTGTATGGGACCCCACTAGGACCACCCAGAATTGGAGCATGGCCAAGGTGTGTTCTGGCACTTTCAAACTAGTTAAGTATGCCACCCTTCCCCCAAGCTTCCGAGACACCCTGGTAATTAAATCATTCAGGAGATCGCTGCGATCCTCTAGCAGTACCCTATTAGAGGTTCCCAGGGTGAGGTCCACTGTGGGGCAAGAGATCCTCTGCTACCTCAGCCTCCTCCCTTTTGAACACCCTACCAGCTATGCTGCAGGACTGCTCCTCACAAGGAGGTTTCTAAAAAGAGCTTAAACTTGTCCTGTTGGAGTGCAGCCTATGCTCTAGTAATCGGTGACTGTAACTATTGGACTATTTCTTTCCTTGGCTTCTTGAAGATGCTGCTTGTCCTTTGATTTGTACCAGCTTACTGTGTGCTAGCTCCTGATTAATCGTCCTGTGACATACTGTAACTTGACCTGTTTGTTTAGCTGTATTGTAAATGCACCGCTTTTGCTAACTCTTTGTACCCCTGTGTATATAATGTATATTATTAACATTTGTACTGTTCCTGGACTCCTTATTACTGTATATATTTCCAATTTTTCTTTCGATATTGACTCCGTAATATTTGCTTTGTCTCTGTTATTAATTATGGGTAATCCTGCGAAAGGAACTCTTGACTCTCGGTGGGCCTACCCAGTTAACAAAATTAATTAATTAATTAATAAATAAATAACATACGATGCCTGTGCTAACAGAGCTGCTCTTCAACTGTTCTGGCAAGTGATGGATGCAGAGGAAACACAGTCCCAGGGGTGAGGGTACCGCAAGGGACAGGAAGATAATGGAAAGAGCACAAATTTGTTTTTTAACAAAGCCTTACTATACATGTGGTGGCCACAGCTCCCCCAAGGGTGGGACGGGCGGATATAAGGATGGTGGGGGGCATGTGTTAGTCCAGCAGCAATGGGACCCAGATTAATTTATCAGTAATGTGACTGATCTGCAGCCTGCATAGCTGGGTTTCCATCTCCCCGGCCGTGGGACAGTCCCCACTCCCGAGAGGCTACCTTCTATATGAGCATGTTGTGACGTACACTGCCGATGTATCCTGTCCTTCTCAGGACATCTGTATCAAGGGGTCCTAAACATCATCTGCTATCTTTAACTTAGGTAGTTTACCAAATAGTGCACATTAGCAGTTGCCATCTTTGCTGAAGCTCAACACCCTCATACCTCCGGTCACCCCCAGCATGGACCACCAAACCCAGAACCTTAGCCCAACAGGGGCAAACTGTCATAAAAGAACTAACTACGCCACTTTCAAACAGCTTCTTAATCTCCGGATTCCCCACCCCCACCCCTACAGCAAGCCCTAGTGCCCAGAAGAAGCTCCCATCTACCTTCAAAAGTCCTGGAGCCCAAACCCAAGCTGGTGAACAAAGACAAGCAGAGATTATTTTATAAATTTGAATTTTGATAACCAGGTGAGCCTGCTGAGACATTACAGTCCCTTTTTTTGGGGGCGACAAGAAAGTGCAGAACATAGACAATGACATGACAGTAGCAGTGGAAACATTTACAACATTTACTGATTTACAAAAATTCAGTGTTTACAGAAACATTCACAGATTGAACATTTACAGATTACAAAGACATGGCAGTTACAGTGGTTTTATATAGTATATATATATTTTTTCCAATTGTTTAACCAGGAGTACCACACTAAGCTGAAAGCTTGTTTGCAGGTGTGACCTGGGAGTACAGGGAAATTAAGTGACTTGCTCAGGGTCACACAGTATGCAAGTGGGGACTGTGGGATTCAAACCCAGGTCTAGAAACCAGCCCTCGAGAATTCGGAAGTCTGAGGCGAGCACGCTGTTGAGCCACCCGACGTTGGATGAAGAACGGTAAACAATGGCGTCATCCATGTAAAGGTGCACAGAGGCCCCTCCGCAGTTATTTGGCAATTCATTAAATAATAGGGAAAATAATGACAAGCCCAGGATGGAGCCCTGAGGGATGCCGTGGGTTACTGGTCTGAAGTTCAAGAGAAAACGGGACCATTTGAATGCGGCCAGTAAGGTAACTTTGGTGCCAAGTTAATAAGGCCTGCAGGTTAATTACTGGGGCACCTAGGCTAACACACACCTGTCTACTGTACGCTAAAGCGCTGGTACTTGATCTTGACGAGCGCCTCAAATATCTGACCTGTACCCTTACAAAAAAGACCCTCCCTGGGCTATCCCCGCCTGGATTGACCACCACCATCCGCTGCTCTGTCCCACTAGTTCATACTCGGACCTCTGGGAAACCTCTTGTTATCCCTAGAGCTAGGACCTCTCACGCCAAAGAGCCTTCAGCTTTAGGCCCCTCCTAGTTCAACACACTGCCCCTCCATCTCCGAACCTCCAACTATATCGTGCTTCAAAACGCTCCTTACGGAACCACCTTGTTAACACTGCTGTAATTGCCACTAGTCAAAGCCGTACTCAATACTAATGACAAAGCTTACTACTAAGCTGCTAAGGACAACATAAATCTGGTATTGTTTGCATCAATCCTACCTGTACCAGCTTGTTTGTATCTATGTCTTAAGTTACTGTTATACTGTGTTATACTGTTATACTGTGTATTTTCGTTTGTCTTACTGTGACAAGGTACCTTTGTAAATGAGCCTATGGCTCAAAGGTTTTCCAAACTGCTGTCTAAATAAATAAAATAAATAAGTGAAGGCACAAATGTCAAGGTCAAGTGAGTGCAGCTGCCGTAGAAGGAGATTGCGGCTGACCAAATCAAAAGCCTTTGTCAAATCGATGAAGACAGCACCAGTGGCAAAGCCCTGGTCCATAGCATGGAACAGGTCGGATGTAACTTTTATCAAGGCAGTGAAGGCACTGTGTTTTTTTCTGAACCCATGCTGGAACCTTGAGTGGAGGTGGTGGTGGTCCAGATAATCCTGTAGATGGTTACAGAGTGTAAGCTCTTGGATTTTTGCCAATGGGCAGAGGATGGAGATAGGCCTAAAGTTCTCAACAGTTGTGTTGGGTCCACCCTTATGCATGGGAACAACCACAACTACCTTCCTTTTATCAGGGACAGTCCCCGAGAGGGGACTAGATAGATGTTAAAGGAGACCATGTAGACTGTTTATATTTCTACTCTGGTGCCCTGTTCTCCTGCAGGATCTGTGGTCATTGGTTGTTGTTCAGCGTGCAGCCGGGTGATAATCTCCTGCTTTGCATCTGCAGCATGTCATTGTCTGCTTGTCTAAACCAACTTCCAAGCCTCCACAGCAAGCCAGGATCTTAAAATGTCAAGCTTTCATCTCTCCACAGCAATACCTTTTGCAAGCAAAGCCTTTTCTGCAACTTCTATCAAGTCAAATACCTGCTGTTCTACAGGGGAGAAGACTACCAGTCGCTGGGTAGGGCATCTGAAATTTGAGTTGACTGCGCCTCGGTGCCTGAAGTTTTGACATGTACATCCACCTATGCTTCATCGTGTAAGGAGGGAAATTAGTATCAAAGCAGACTGTAGTGGGGGCAGGGGGAGGCATGTCTTAGCTTTTAAGAGAACAGATGTGCTCAGGTCAACTCCAGAGAGATCAATTGCTAAATATACCATTTAAATCTTTTTGAGCAAATTTATGCTACCAAGAAGGCTAATACAGCAGCTTGAACTCAACTCCACAAAAAGGGCAAGCCACAGGATGTTGCAATGCAAGAAGACTTTTTTACACCTCAGAAACAACAGAATGACTGGAGGCGTTTACAGCAGGAGGCAACATTGGGCTTGGGTGAGCCACTCAGCAGGGATGTAACTCTCCTAACAGTTTACACCATATTGGAGCAACTCATTAAAGCCATGAAAGACATGGATCGCAAAAGAACAGTTACTTACTTATCGTAATAGTAGATCTTCGATAGACTCTCTTCCCGTAGGCCACACCTTTGGAACTGTTCCCATGTAAGTGCTAGAACTACATGGTAATTGTTGCTAGCTGGGGACCACCCATAATGACATCACATGTCAGTGTCCACATAAATGTGGGTGGTCCCATCTCTCCCCAGTTCCCTACTGGAGAATGCACTCAGAGGTCTCTCTTTTCCGGGAACCAGGAGATTACACCAGCACTTCTGATAGTAGGCAGAGGCAGGGGCTGGAAACAGTAGCCATGAAAAATCCCAAGGCAGAAATGGATGCCACATTCCCCTACAGCTGATAAAAAGAGGGAAGAAGGGAGGGTTAGCATGGCCTAAGGGAAGAGATTCTTGAAGATCAACTGTTACGATAAGTATGTAACTTCTATCTTCTTCAAGAATATCTCTTCCCTTAGGCCACACCTTTGGAATGAGTCTCAAGCAGTCCCAAAACCTAACTGGGAGGATGGTACAGCCTGTTCATGCCAGTAGGCCCTGTAGGATAGCAAGGCTGAAGCCTACACATCTACGAGAGACAATGTCAAGACTGTAATGTTTAGTAAAGGTGTGTACAGTAGTCCAGGCAGCTGCAGCACAGACGTCAGTTGCACAGATTTTTATGAAGCAAGCAACAGATGTGGCCGTGCCCCTTGCGGAATGACCATGAACCACATCAGGAAGTTTCTTATCGTACTTCCTATATCAGATGGAATACAATGTGCTAGCCATTTGGACAAGCACTGTTTTGCAACAGGCACATCTGCTTTCGGAGAGATGAACAAAACAAACAGCTGAGAAGACATTCCGTAGTCTTTGGTGCAAGAAAGATAGTATCTCAGGATTCTATATACTTCCAAAGTGTGGAGCAATGCTTCACCTTAATTGTCATGCTCAGGATAATGAACTAGAAGGTGTATGGTTTTGGTTTACTGTAAAAGTCAGGCAACACCTTTGGCAAAAACTTAGGATTAGTTCATAAAGACACCCTATCTTTGTGGAAGATCAAATAAGTAGGCTCACATATTAGAGCCTGCAGCTCTGAAATACTTCAAGCTGAAGTGACTGCAACTAAAAATAGCACTTTCCATGAAAGACAGCTCCGGGGTCAGATGGAATCCATCCAAGGGTGCTATGGGAACTGGCCGATGTCCTGGCTGCACCCCTGGCAAACATTTTCAATGTTTCCCTACAGACAGGTAAGGTGCCTCATGATTGGTTGGTGGCGCACGTTATGCCCATCCAAGAGGGAGGAGCCGAGTAACTAAAGGCCTGTCAGCCTGACATCGGTGGTGAGCAAGTTGATGGAGGCCATTCTAAAGGAGAGGCTGTGGGCGACCTTAGTGGAACAGGGCTACCTGGATGTTCACCAGCATGGCTTCGTCTCAGGCAGATCGTGTCAGACTTAACTTTGTGGAGTTTTACAATTGGGTGACGATGGTGCTAGATCAGGGTAGGTTGGTGGATGTCCTCTTTCTAGACTTCAGCAAGACGTTTGATTCGGTACCTCACACTGGGCTGCTGGTTAAGTTGAGGAGAATGGGGGTCAGGATACGGAAGGTTACATGAATTGGAAATTGGCTATCTGGACGTACTCAGAAGGTGGTGGTGGTGGGGAAGTCTAGTTTTCCAGAAGAGTCATTAGCGGGGTACCGCAGGGATCAATTCTGGGGCTGCTCCTGTTCAACGTGTACATCTTCGACATCAGAGTAGGTATCAGGAGTGAAATGAGCCTCTTTACGGACGACTCAAAGCTAGGGGCAGTGGTGGATGGGGAGGAGGGTAGGGTAGCCCTGCAGGAAGACCTGGATGCGCTGGGGAGGTGGTCAAGCACCTGGAACCTGAAGTTTAACACAGGGAAGTGTAGGGTGCTACACCTGGGGTGTAGGAACCCAGGCCAAGTGTACACCCTGGGAGAGGATATACTGCAGGCTTCGAGTAGAGGAGGTGGTGGAACCATGGAATGCGCTCCCTGAGGTGCTGGTGGAGGTAACCACGGTGGAGGGGTTCAAAAGGGGCTGGGACAGGTACAGGAGGAGGGTAAATCTGAGTAATGTCATCTCTGGCGGGGGAACTCTGGAGGGGGGTGGGGAAACCCTAAGTGGGGGCAGGGAAGGTGGTTACGGTACTCATCCATGGTACTGATTCTCAAGCAGACTTGATACACCATGTGGCCTAATCTCCTGGCATTTTAGTATGTTAGTAAGTCTCAACTCGCAGCTGGCTCAAAAGGAGCCAAAATAAGTTTCTCAAGCACATAACTGAGGTCCCACGGGGAGACTGGATTATGAGTATGAGATTTCATGGGGAGACTACCTCTCAAGAAGGTATGGAAGATCTCTAGTTGAGCTACTATACGCCCATCTATAGGGGCATGGAAAGTTGATTTAGCTGCCAGATGCACCTTAAGTGAGGAATACTGCAGACTGAAGTTTGACGGTGACAGCAAATATTCCAGCAGCACACTGGTTGGACAGGTAATTGGGTCTAAATGTTTGGAGGTGGCCAACAAAGTGAACAGCTCTCACTTCGAAGAGTATGAATGTCTGGTAGTAGGCTTTCGGGCCACAACCAATGCATCAGCTACTTTTGGTGACACCCCAAACCGTGCAATGGCTACAGGTATATCTTCAGAAGCCATGCATGCAGGTGCAGTGACTTCAGGTCTGGATGGACCAGGGCCCCCTTGTCCTGTGACAACAGGCCTCTGCACTGAGGCAAGGGTACCAGAGGCTCTACTGCTAGTTGCTGCAGCAGTAGATACCAAATTTGTCAAGGCCACGGAGGAGCAATGAAGATAAGGGTGGTACCCTCCATCTGTAGATTCAGCAACACTCTCTGTATTAATGAAATGGGGGAGGGATGTGTACAGACACCTCCCTTTCCAAGAGAGGGGCAGCACATTCAACCAAAAAACTCCTGGCCCTGGAGTGAGCAGACATGTGGCAGTATTTGCATTGTGTGGGGACGCAAAAAAGTCCCATTCTGGATGATCCCACCCTGTGAAGGGGTCATCCACCACTGAGGTCAGCAGTTCCTATTCATGTATCTTGGACTGTGACCTGCTTAGCTTGTCTGTTAAGGTGTTTTGGACACTTGGGAGATGCACGGCTGATAACTCCAGGCCAAGCTCTATCACCCAGTACCTCACAATCATCATTTCCCAACATAGGCGATAGGAATGAGTCCTCCCTTGTTTGTTTATGTAGTGCACAACACTGATGTTGCCCATCTGCACTAGCAGATGACCCAGAGTCAGATGCTCCTGGAAAACATAGAGACTGTATAGAACAGCTCTCATCTGCAGGACAATTATAATGCAATTTTGCTTCCATCTGGGTCCAAGACACTTGGATTTGATAAGGGCCCAGGTGCGTTACCCAACCAGAGCCTGATGCATCCAAGGTAAGATTCTGAGTCAGATTTGGGATTAATATCACATTTTATCTCCCACTGCCAGCAGGGCTCGGTGGTAGTACCGACCACCTGTGCTGTCTCCCCTCCAGCTTGTTGGGGATCATGCTGTGTGGCAGTTCCAAAAGATAGTGGCGACCATCGCAGCAAGTGTACAATGCCGAAAACCAAAAAAAGGCATTGTACACTACATTGACTGTAAACACAGCACAAAAAATTTAGACTGATATGGGACAAAATATTTTACTTACTTTCGAAAGAAAAGTAACTTTCTTTGGACGGCTTTATGCCACAATTGTGGCCAACATAAATCGGTTGCTGTAATGTCGGTTGACAACTTTGCTGTCACACCAGCGTATGGATCCGTGGGGGACGGCGGCAGAGCAGGCCATCATGCATGGGGGTCTGGAATTTTTCTGTTGGCCTGCGTAGAACCCTGGGGTCGGGGACATGCAATGATGTCCTGTGTCTGCCCCCCAGTTGACTAAGCCAGCACAATGGAACCCCCAGAGGTGTGCCCAGAGGCAGTGTTTTCTATTGCACTGTACACAGGAATATACCAAGAGGGAGTGATTTCTATTGCACTGTGTACAGGGATATATCAAGAGGGAGTGTTTTCTACTGCATGGTGCAGAGGGATATGCCAACAGGGATTGTTTCCTACTGCACTGAGCATGGGGATATACCAAGGAGGAGCGTTTTCTACTGTAGTGTCTACAGATACATAAAGGGGGAGGGGGGATGTATTTTGTTGCAGAGTGTATCAGGATATACCAAAGGGGGAATGGCAGATTCTGATCCGATCGGACAGTTTAGGAATGTAGTAATTTCTGATTCTGAATCCGATGCCTATGAAATTCTGAAAAGGACCTTAAAACTGGAACTGGATTGGAATCCTTAATTCCTGTGTAAACACATTTTTTTGGGGGGGGGGATTAGGATTATCAGACTGCAATTCTGAAAATCCTATTTCCAAACACTGGTTCATAATCCAGCAAAACTGATTATGTGACTCAGAATCTGAGCAACCCTGATTCCATTGCAGTGTACACAGCGATATACCCAAGGAAGAGATCTCAGAAAAACACAGAAATTCTACACAGTCAAAACAGACAAATCAAGACATGGATATAAATACTACAATGAGCATGAAAAAAGTAATCAACTTTATGATAAAATTAATATGTTACTATGCAAATATATTAAATTTATAATCTTAACTGCCTTCATCTCACTTAGTATCAGAAACCACTGTATCTGAATTAAATCAAAACAACACTTTAAATCCACTATTAGACCTAGGAAAGGTTCACACTTACTCCATCTCTGAAGCAGAGCAAACTAATTATGTATACCCAGTATGATTGCTGACAACACTCTAAGATTGTCAGAATCTGCCTGTTTCAGTGGAAACTGAGCCAGATTTATTTTGATTCCTGTGAATGGAAGGTAGGAGCTCTCTGCAGGACAGGCACAAATATTAGTGAAGTGATGAATCTCCCTTACCAGGTAACTGTAAAGGACTATGCCAAGCAGATGTAAGTAAGCTAATGAGTCTCCTTTACCTGGCAACTACAGAGGACTCTGCAGGGCGGGTAAGAGTACCAGCGAGATGATGAGTCTCCCTTACCTGGTCTAACAGATTGGTTCTCTCTCAGAACTCAGTCTGCACTGCTACCAATTTTCACAACCCTTCAGACGCCTAAATGGTTACCTTGGTATGCTAGCACCACTCAAATGCAATTTCACTTGGAGTATCTCTAGGTCTGAATCCCTACAGAGTCACTGTCACACAGTAACAGTTCTCTTTTCCAAAGGGCAAATGACCTACCCCAGTTCTCACAGCTGAGAACACTTTGCTTTAAATACGATAATTTTATAGACTGTATCTTTGGAAACGGATCACCGATTTGTCAATTTACCTCCCTGTTATTTATACCTGAAACGACGGAGTCACAGAAAGCATGAAGTATATAAAGATAACATTTAATACTCCATGATATTTGCATATGTTAGATGACAACACACACTAAAGGCTATGGGGAATACAGTCTGTCTACATAATAAACACGTCTGATAAAGACAGAAATCACATAGAAAAAAAAACAAACTCAAAGCTATCCAAATCTCTAAGCACAGTAGAAGAAGTTTACCCCATAAGTGGGAATTAGTGAGTTAAGCAGTCCTTTTCCTGTCCTGTAAATGCCCTTTATTGTGGGTAAACTTCTAAGGGCTGAGTCCCTTTCATTAAAAAAAACAACAACAAAAAAAACATGTTTTGAATGTAAATAGGGCCAAGACAGAATAAAACATTTCAAGCTGTGCTAGATGACCAGGATAACAATGCAAGCCAAGGTGAATACACAAATCTAGTTTAAACTAAGGCCACTCTTAGACGAGTGCCCTGAGACATGGGCCACAGAGGAATTTAGACGTTAGTTTCCAACAGACCTCCCATCTCAACTGAAATACTTTACAGAGGCATAAAAACATATGTGCACACACAAAATACATTGCAAATTGTCACACTTGGTAACTACAGATGACTCTGCAGGGTAGGTATGAGTATTAGTAAGGTATTAGTGAGGCGATGAGTCTGCTTACCTGGTAACAGAAGATTCTGCAGGGCAAGTGTAGGTATTAGTGAGGTGATTAGTCTCACTTACCTGGTAACTACAGAGTACTCTACAGGGCAGGTATGAATATTAGTAAGGTAAGGAATCACTCTTACCTGGTAACTGTAGAGGATCTGTAGGGCAGGTATTGGTAAGGAGATGAGTCTTTCTTACCTGGTTACAACAGATGACTCTGCAAGGCAGGTGTGACTATTAGTGAGTTGAAGAGTCTCCCCTTACCTTCCCTTACCTAGTAACTAGTGAGGACTCTGCAGGGCAGGTAGAGTATTAGTAAGGTGATGAGTCTCCCTTACTCCCTTACCTAGTAACTATAGAGGACTCTATAGGACTGGCATGAGTATTAATAAGGTGATGAGTATCCCTTACCTGGTAACTATAGAGGACTCTGCAGGTTAGTGGGTAGGAGCGAGTGTTACAGACAGGACTGGATCCGCCTTCCTCAAAAGTATCACCACCATCATCAAAATCATCAAACTCAGTAAACTCAAATTCATCCATCTGGAAAGAGAAAGACGGAGAGACAAACAGACACATTAAGAACTGTTCATTTTCAGATTAACCATTTCCAGTACTGTATATATCAGGTATTTTTTTTTCTTTTAGTAGGCTCCTTGGCACACTTTAGGCAGTCTGTCTGAAGAAAATACAAGGTGCTCTGTATTGCCCAGGCAGGAAGCCTGCCATTGGCTGGCAGAAACTGGTTACAACTGCTGTAGCAGTGCTTTCAGTCTCTGGAGAGCAACACCGAAACTTAGAAAATGTTGGCAGACAAAGAACATCAGTCCATCCTGTCTGACCTATTTTACCCTATCCTATCCCAGGACCTAATGAAACATAGAATCTGTCGCCAGATAAGAACCATACAGCCCACCTAGTCTGCCCATTTCCCTACTCTTATCTGGACTGCCTTTACCCCGCTGTGCTGTACAGCAGGGTGCCTTTATGCTTATCCCATGCACTTCTGAATCCCTGTACTGTTTTCACTTCCACCACCTCCACTGGTAGGCTGTTCCACGGATCCACCACCCTCTCTGTGAAAAAATACTTCCTAGCATTCCCGCTAAGCCTCCTTCCCTCCAGCCTCATGTTATGTCCTCTTGTCCATATGCACTTTCTTCTCTGAAATATGCTTCCCTCCTGTACCCTCTTTATTCCTTTAAGGTATTTGAAAGACTCTATCGTATGCCCTCTGTCCCATCTCTCTTCCAGTGAACAGATGTTAAGTTCCTTGAGTCTTTCCTCATAAGGCTTGTGGTACAGTGTGTGTGTCATTTTTGTTGTTCTCTGGACTGCTTCCATTCTGTCTATGTCCTTCCTGAGATGTGGTCTCCAGAACTGGGCACTGTATTCCAGATCAAGCCTCACCAGTGAGCTATACAGTGGTATCACCACTTCACTCCTCCTACTAGTGATGCCCCTTCCTATGCACCCCAGCATTCTGTTTGCCTTCCCCACTGCTTTTTCACATCGTTTGTCTGACTTCAGGTCATAGGATATAACCCCCAGGTCTCTCTCCTGACTTGTGGTGGCTAGAACCTGCCCCCCCCCAATCCTGTATTCCTGTCTTGGGTTTCTAAACTAATGTTTAGTCAGGGTTATTGCCTTCACCTCCCTCATTTGCTTCCTGCCCTACTGCTTTCCCCCAGTGTAACTATTAAGTCTTTTACTCTGTCCAGCAGTGTCAAACTATTAATGATCCATGCACACACCACTCACTGCTGGTAGGCTGTTCCATGGCTCAACCACTCTCTCTGTAAAACAAAACTTTCTCAAGACCCTCCTGAACCCCCCCCCACCCCGCCAGCTTCACTCATGTCCCAGTGTTCTTGATTCGCCAGCCCTGCTGAATATTTCCTTACAGTCTACCTTGTTCATTCCTTTCAGGAGCTTGAAGGTCTCTAGCGTATCTCCCCTCTCCTTTCTGGTCTACAGTTTAAGCCGATCCTCATAGCATCTGCCCTGCTGGCTCCAAATCATTCTGGTTACTCAGTGCTGCACTGTCTCCAGCCTGTATTTGTCATTCCTTAGATGGTGACTCCAGAACTGGGCACAGTGTTCCAGAAGAGGCCTCACCAGTGATCTGTAGAGAGGCAGTATCACCTCCTTCCTCCTACTGTCAACCCCCCTCCCTACACACCCCAACATCTTGGTTGCCTTGCTGTAGGCCTTGTTACAATGGCTAGGTTGTTTTAGGGAGTCACTAACGCTGACTCCCCCATCCTTCTCCTCAGTGGTAGTATCCGACTTAACCTTTTCTGTCCAATACTCCGTCCTGGGGTTCTTGTTCCCTATGTATATCACTTTGTACTTCTTGGCATTGAATTTCAACTGCCGAACTTTGGATCGTCTCTCTAACCTTTGCAGATCCCTCCACAGCTTGCTACTCCCTTCCTCACTGCCTACTCTACCAAAGAGCTTGGTGTCATCTGTGAAGAGGCACATCTTGCCCTCCATTCCTCCTCCTATGCCACTGATGGGCATACTGAAAAGGACTGGCCCAAGGACTGGACCCTGTGGCACCCCACGCATTATCTCCCTTTCCCATGACTTGGCCCTGTTTAACACCACCCTCTGCTGTCTCCCCCCAGCTAGCTTCCCACCCATCTAACTAGATCCTCTGACTTCTTCAGCAACCTTCTGTGTGTCAGAGTCGACTGCCTTGCTGAAGTAAAAGAGCAAATCCACTGCTTGTCTCTTATGCACTGCTCTAGTTACCCAGTCAAAGAACACAGGTTGGTCTTATAAGACCTCCCTGCCACAGACCTGTGCTGTTTACTACCCCGGAGCCGATTTCTCTCCAGGTAATCCTGTAGAACCTCTCTGACTAGTGTCTCCATTAGGTTGCCTGCTATGGAGGTAAGCCAAACGGGTCTGTAGTTCCCTGGTTGCTCTTTGTCCCCTCTGTTGTGGAGCGGAACTATGTCCACTACCCTCCAATCTTTCGGAAACTACCCCTGGCTATAGGAAGCTTTTAAACAACCCTGTCAGGGGTTCAGACAGTTTCAATACCAATTCCCTGAGAACCTTTAGGTGTAACCCATCTGAACCTGGAGCCTTCTCTATTTTCAGAGCTGCTACGTCTTTATAAACCCTTTCTCCTGTAATTACCACCTCTTGCAATACATTTTATACCACTTTCAGGCAAGGGCACACTAGCCTCCACTGTGAATACAGAGCAAGAGCAGCAAAAAGAATAGCTTCCTTTTGCCTGTCCTCCTCTATTACCCTGCTCCCCTCTGTCAGCCTAATAAGTTCCCCTCTAGTCTTCCTTTTTTCCCCAAATGTATCCCCCATGACCCTCTCCCGCAATATGCAGTTCCGTGACTGCTTTTGCATCCCTACTGCTTCTCGGCCTCCCTCATCCCCAACTGGTAATCACCCCATTCCTTGTTTCCCTGATGCTCTTTGCATCCAATACAGGCCCTTTTTTAGCCCTCACTGACTCGCTAACCTTCTTTGAGAACCAGACTGATCTCTTGTGCCTGTCACTGTTGGAAACCATTCTCAAGCATGTCTTAGTTGCCTCTAGAATGGCCCCTTTAATTACTCCTCAGTTCTCCTCCACCCCCTTTTCCCACACCCCTATCTTGTCTACACATGGTGCATAGACGAGAGTAGGCGAAGTCTGTTTGGTAAGTGAGTAGCTCCAGTGGGTCATATGTAACATCACAGGAGAATTACAGCTATGGCAATATCCTTGAGGGGGAGAGGGACTTAAATTACTAGCCAAACTGTTCATAAAATGGCTGGCCTGCAAGAGAAGACAAAGCACCCCCTCCAAGCTGAAGAATAACATCGTCTGCCACTACTGTGGCCATCCTTCTTGATCTCACAGTGCATTTCTACGAGAATTACTGTAAAGTGGTTAGGAGAGTTTGTCCCATTACCTGGTCAAATGAGGAGAAAAACGCAGCAGATGTGCTATCTTGTGGAGACCCGGGTTCACACTGTTTTCCCCACATCGTGCCGCAGGTCAGGTGAGTCCTGGAAGTACTGAGGAGGCAGAGCTCTCAGACTCCAGGAGTGTGGCTGTGATCCTCCCGCTACATGGGTGCCTTCCAGGGCGTGGACTGGAGAATGCAGTGGCTGAACAACATCTGCCAGTGTTGTTAAGGACAAACTGCTGATGAATGGTGGCTGGGTCTCTTATGTGGAAATGTCATGGACTGTGCCAATGCTGGGTTCCCATGGGGTCTCCTATTCACTGGATGTGGCCCAATCTTGGTTCCACCACCCCTTCAGGTTTGCAGAATATTACGGGTGGTCACAAGCAGAGCGAGCACAGGTGGACACTAGTGCACCAGTGGGAGCTGAACTAGATAAGCTGGATAGCAAAACAGAGTAATGAAGTAGCTGACTTGGTCATGCTGCCACCAGCTACTCTGACAAACAGAGTTCGGGAGCAGAAGCGGGTCAACTGTGGGTTGGCTGGAGGAGTGAGGGCAGAGTGTCCTATGGACAGCTGTCCCCTCTTGGGAAGGAGGAGTTCAGGTGTACTCCTACCAGCCTGCCAGCTGGTAGAGCAGCAGGGACCACCTCAGCAAGGAAGGGGCGAACCTCAGATGCTGATAAGCACGTGTGTGCGGAGACACGCAGGCATGGTGCATCACTTCATGCCAGATGGCCCTGGGGAATACCGGAAGAAATGTGCCAGCAGACCTGATCACTATGCGACCCTCCATAGGCCCTGCACCAATAATTAGGCACAGCTCTGGGATTCTTGATTGTGCTCTTTTGGGGGGGACGGGGACTCCCACTGAAGGAAATTCATGGGAACTATTCCACAGCCAGGTGAGTCCCAGGGAAGGTAGGTGATGGGGCTTTTAGGACCAAGAAAGAAAGGGCCCAGCTGTCAGACTGGAGGCATAAACAATTGGTGTAAAGAGGTCATGTGATGTGTTCAGTGTGAAAGGAAGCTTCCCTCTCAGCTCTGTGAACTGTGACAAACTGCAGCTAAAACCTGCTAATCTTATCTGTGTTATTTTTCACTCCAACTGTCAATAGTAATAACGAACAGGGTAATGCCTACCGATTTTTAGGAAAAATGGAAAGAGGAGCAACAGAAAGTTGACTTTAACAGTGCCCATCCAGTGCCACCACACTCACAGGCACACAACAGACTTAAACAGGGCTTACCCCTTGACTTGCCACCAGAGCAAGACAGCCACAAGGAACCTGCTGACAAACTGGACAGGTTCTTTTCTGAGCTGGTGACTATCAAAATTACTCTCTTGGAGTTGGCAGGTGATTTTAGGGCATTCAAACCAGCCCTGGAGTCCCTCACATGCCGAGTAGGTGATGCAGACGCTCCTATCAGCTTGGCAGAAGATTGGCAGGAGAAAGACAATGCTGAGCTGAAGGAGCTACGGAAAAAAGTAGCAAAGCTAGAGCACAGAATAGAGGACCAAGAAGGATGGAGCAGGAGGAACAACCTGCTCCTCATTGGAATACCAGAGAAGGCTGAAGGGAACATCAAAAGCAGTTGCAGAAGGTTATGGGGCCACCAGAGACTGGGGTTGTCTACATGATCGAGAGGGCTCACCCTTCCCCGAGACCTCTGCCACTACCTGGGGGAAGCCCAGAGCCATCATACTTGAGTGCTTTAATTTCCAAGAAAAAGTATATATCCAAAGCCAGGCAAGGAAACAAGACACTCTGATGTGGAACAGAACCTGCTTCTGTATTTTCAGTGATGTTACCCCTGCTGTAAGGGACAAGCAAATGGCTTGCAAGACCATCAAAAAAGCTCTCCATGCCACCCACATTAAATATAGGATGCTCCACTCTGCCTGTCTTGTGGTCACCATGAACCATGGTACACATGAGTATGCTAACACAGACACAGCACAAAGAGAACCGCCAAAGCTAATTCCAGGACTTTTCAGTGAGATGGGAGGAGAAGGGACTTTGTAGCCTTGCCCTGGAAATGGAAGGATGGAGATAACAGGGGAAAAAAGATAGAACACCAGTAGATGATGTCTCTGCAGGCTCTCCCGCCTTCAGTATGGGACAGCTGAGATATCTGTTCAACCAAGCTCCTCTTTTCAGCAGACATGATATCCACCTACTGCATGGGGAGGCATTGGAGGGCACAGGCTCTGGAGGTTACGAGGGGCCTCATGGGTATCGGGATATGAGTTTGGAGCCCTCTAAAATGGCAGTGGGTTGACATCCAGAGGAAAGAAGGAAATCTAGGGTCTCCATAGAGGAAGGTGGACAAACAAAACTGTAATACAAAAGAGTAGTACTCCAGGAAATAATGACTCAAATGCAATTGATCATTGAGAAAACATGTATGCATCCCATGGGCCAGCATTTGAGCAGGTACAATAGCCTTTATCAGGAATCGTACAAAAAAAGACAGCTACATCAGATGTACTGTTTACTTTCTCCTAATTTGAAATATTGTAAATCCAATAGAAAATAAAATTATGTGCTGCTACTTCAGAAATAGATTCAGAAATAGAATGTATTTACCACCATTGGTACCTGTAGATACAGCTTTCAACCAAACTCATTGTGCCCTTTTCCTTACTGAGCTAGAGAATTATTAGGGAAATGGGCATGCGGGTTTTGAAAAAGGCCCACAGTGCCGGCCCAGTGGTGTGGAGGGTTGAGGCATCATGCCTTACCTCCTGCCACACAGGTGACCTGTGTTCGCGGTGTGAGGCGGGCGCGGGTCGGCTGGGGTGGGAAAGATTGAGCATCCAGAGGACAGCCTTTCCTCTCCCAGGAAGGGAGGGACATGGAGACTGGCGCATTTCTGATACCTAGCAGTGGCTGGGTGCCGGAGTGCCTGGGTCCCATACGTAACAGATGGGGGCGGAGTAGTTGGCTGGCGTGCTGTGGGGGCGGGAGGCAGTGCAGCTCAGCCATTGCCAGCACCACATTGCTCTGTCTCAGGAGGGGCAGGAGGGAGTAAAGGAGGAGAAAAACCCTGGGTGCAGCTGGATGATGCTGACCCTGCAGGCGTCGCTCCTGAATGGCAGGCACCTCCTGAACGGATCTGTTTTTGCGGGTTAAGCGACCCCACTACCCCGCCACCCGGAGGTAAGCCGTGGAGGAAGAAGAATGGAGGTGTGCTGGCGGGGAGATGGAGCTGGGGGGTCAGCTAGATAGAGGGCCACCCAGGAAGGAGCAAAAAGCAAGTATAAAAAAAAAAAAAAAAGGCCCACAGTGCAAAAATAAGTAACAAGGACTAGCGTCAGAAAATTCAGGTAAGGCTTTTGCTGAAACATAACAATGGCATTGCAACTCTGCTTAAAATACTACATTGTGTCTCTTAATTGTAAACTTAAATTTGTAACCGAAATCTTAAAGGTTTCATATGGACAGGTGTCCACACTCATAGCCCATCAAGAGAGGGTGGCATGCCAACCACAGTCCTCTGGGGTGGCACCTAGCAAATGGTAGTTTACTCACCTGGTAATGGTGACTTGAGTTAGTTTATATCCACGGAACTCTGATCCTTATAGCTTGGGTTATGTACACCTGATAGGCTGCCAGATGCACATGTGACATTGTATCACATTTCACCTATCCACTTAAGCCCCAACAGCTCCCTTCATTCTTTAGTTAAGATAAATCACTAGCTATGAATTCACTGAACCGTGCAGACTCTGACAGAAAACACATACTTGTGTTTCCACTAACATGGTGCGACTTTATTGAAGAACTTTATACACACTAGATATGCTAAAAAAAGAGCAGAGCTGAGAAAATACAGCTGCATTCTTCTCCCATAATCCACACCTCTTGGTCTTGTAAGGGCGGGCCCCAGAGTGCCATGGGTATAAACTAATACAATCCCCCTTTACCTGGTGAGTAAAGTACAGTTATGTTGTGTTTATATCCATAGAACTCCAATCCTTACAGCCTGGGTCTTAATAAGCAGCGTAATTCAATGGGCGGCCGGGCTACAGCATACGGTGTTGGAGCCTGTGAGAGTAGCAGTGGATAAAACCTTTGTTCCAAATGAGAATCTGTGGGACAGGCTAGTATCAATGTCTGTAATGTTTAGTAAATGTATGAATGGAAGTTCAAGTGGGCACTCTGCATATGTCTTCTGCTGATGCATTATTCTGCTCCACACATGATGTTGCCATTGGTCTGGCGTAATAAACCTTGCTGCCACTTTTCTTATTTATTTTTTATTTATTTATTTG
This sequence comes from Neoceratodus forsteri, assembly GCA_016271365.2. NCBI lineage: Eukaryota > Metazoa > Chordata > Ceratodontiformes > Ceratodontidae > Neoceratodus > Neoceratodus forsteri. The sequence continues at coordinate 147,258,314 of CM028130.1, read as the reverse complement.
AGGTATCGGAATTACAAACCTTTGAGTCAGAGACTCATTTACAAAGGCTCCATGTCACATTACAAACAGTACAAACTAGCGTTCAGAGATACAATGCAGAGGCAGATACAATGCATAACTTGTCAACATTAATCTGTTCCTGCTGTATACTTTCAGTATTGGGCATTTTCGCCAGTATGCTACTGTGGATATGGGTGCTACCAAGCTCTTTTTGCAGCCTTGAATAATCACAAACAGCTTTTCTGTTTTCCTGAATGGTCTAGCCCTCTCTAGGTAAGTAGTGAAAGAGCATTTCACATCAAATGTGTGCAGGGTTCTTTCCCTTGTATTGCTGTGTTCAGTACAGAAAGTACGCAGTTCAACTGCCTGGTTAGTTTGGAAGGCCAAATGCACTTTTGGGGGTGAATGAAGGTACAGTCTTGAGGGTAACGCCTTCTTGTGTAACTATGTTGAATAGCTCCTTGCAGGATAGGGTGTTTAACTCCCCTATCCTTCGAGCTGAGCAGACTGCTACTAGAACCCCAGCCAAAACAGATCTGCATCTCTGACTAGTTGAAAGTAGTGCTGTGGGGAATTTCTAAATTCTGGCAGAATGGAATATCACGGAATTTCATCAAATTTTGTTGGAAGTGGAATTCTGTGGCGGAATGATGTGGACTGGATTCTTTGCTCCGTTACCATAGAATGAAATTCTGCAGATCTCGATATATTCTATGGAAATTGTTGTGGAATGATTTTCCATGGGGAAATGTTGTTTCACATAATATAATTCAATGGATCACAGCAGGTATGATTCCACAGAATGAACAGCGAAATTCAGAAGGACATTTTGATGGCAAAATGGTCATTCTACACTAATTCCTCCAGCGGAATTCTGCATTCTGCACAGCACTGGTTTGAATGGTGTCATCACAGGGAGTGACTTCAGCATTAACGTGAGGTTCCATGGTGTAATCACGGTCTTAGTTCTCAGTCAATGTTACTGGCCATTTTCATATATCTCAGTATATCCAGGTGTGTACCTGAAGATGAGGGGTCAACCCACCCCAGTTCCTCCCCAACTGCTGACAGCTGGACTCTCAAGAATGCTGGTGAGAGTTATTTTTTTGGTCCTTGTTGTAGGTAAAGCAGTATATCAGAAACTGTAGTCATCTCCGGTGTTTGCTGCCTTGACTTGCACCATGATTCGAACATCCTCCACTGTCTGTGGCATGTGGAGTTCGCTGAAGACCCTCTGGACTGCAGCATTGTTGCTATTACTGACCTGTGACAGACTGACTTCAGCAGTCTCTCCCTTGCAGGAGCCAGGCTATGAGTTTTAGGTTCTGTGGATTGGGATTTGTGACCAGCCCCTTTATCTGAATGTCTGGGCATTCTGGTAGTGGCCACCTGTCTATTGCCATTTCCATGACTGTAGCAAACCATGCCCTTCTAAGCCAGTATGGTGTGATCATGATTATCAGTCTCCTTGAACGTCTTACTTTTGCTATCACTTGCGGAATAAATAGTAGCAGTGGAAATACGTAGGATCTGTGATAGGTCCAATCCTGAGACAGGGTGTCTATCCCAATGGCCCAAGGCTCCCTGAACCTGGAGTAGAATTGTTCTATTTGTTTGTTCTTGTTATTTGACATTAAGTCTACTGCTACTGTGCATACCACTCTAGTGCAAGTTGGGTCCCCCTGTATATCACATGCTGTTTAGTGTAAGTTGTGGGCTGGAGAGACAGAATGTTCCAGAAAGTACAAGAAGAAACCAGTCCCACTTAAACAGTTCCAAAATATAATTCAATTTATTGTGTGACCTCCTGACACCACGATCCCCTGACCATGCCCAATGTTTTGTCCTACGTGGGCTTCGATCTCTATGGATACATAAAAATATTATCAGTTATTATCAAATTCCATAATGGAATTACTTTATTTAGAAAAAAATGTTTTTTTGTTTTTTTTTATATTTTTTCTTTTTAACGTTTTCCAATATCATACGTACAACACCAATACATCCATTTTTCATTGTCTATTGTATTTACATCTGCGTGTAGTGTATACTGCTTTTTTCTGTCAAATAATGAATTACCTTGTTTAAATATCACATCCCAGAATTATTTTGCTTCCCTGATAAATGGTTATATTTATAAAAAAATATTTTTGGGCAATTCCCCATTCCTTGGCGTCATTAAGTTCTAAACAATACCTTACATAGGTCCTTCTTGGATCTAAGTGCAGTCCTCCCACCGAATTTCTTTGACCCTCCTCACCCCTCTCTCCCTCTCCCATCCCCCCTTTCTGTTTCCGTGCCATCGATACCCATGAAGCTAGGCCTTACCTCCTCAAAGCCATTAATGGCACACGTCACAGTAGTGACGCCCTGGATCTCCAAATACTCAGACTAGTCATTGACCAGGTCCTCTCCCCTCTCATCTTTATCCTAAACTGCTCTCTCTGTCTTGGTAAGTTTTCCTCTGTATGGAAAATGGCCACTATCACCCCAATGCTCAATAGTGGTGACCGAACCTTGGCTGGTAACTATCGTCCTATCTCTATTCCCCCCCCAAGGCACTGGAAAAAATAGTATCTGATCAGCTCTCTGACTACCTCTCTAAGTATAACCTTTTATGTGAGGAACAACATGGTTTCAGGAGGGACCACAGCACCACCACTGCTCTGTTAAGAGTCCACTAACTCTATCCACTCCGCCCTGGACAAAGGACACCTCGCTGGTGCAGTCTTCACAGACCTGTCAAAAGCTTTCGGCACTGTTAGTCACCCCCTTCTAATATCCACTCTCTCTCAACTCGGCCTATCTAGTGATGTAACTGCTTGGTTCAAGGACTACCTCTCCTCCAGGTTCCAGCAGGTAAAAATAAGTGGGACCCTCTCCAACTGCCTCCTTGTTCACTCTGGGGTCCCTTAGGGCTCTATATTAGGACCCACCACTCTGTTCAGTCTATTCGTCAACAAGCTCCCAAAAGCCTGCCCTGGGAAGATTCTTATGTATGCAGATGATGCCATCCTCTTTGCTGCACGTCCCGACCCAACATCACTACAGCAACCCCTTCAGGACTCCTTCAGTAAAGTAGAGGCCTGATTCTCTGATCACAGATTGGTGCTGAACAGCAAAAAAAAAAAAAAACATGCTCTTCTCCAACTACCAAAACAAATTCTGCAACTATCCCCTCCTGATCCACACCGAGCATCACCAACGTCTGGAACAAGTCCAGAACTTCAGATACCTCAGGATCACCCTTGACATGGTCCTTACCTTCTAAGCTCACATTCAACAACTCGCCATTACTATTAACGCAAGACTTGGCCAGCTTTACTGCCATCAGCACTGTCTCCCCCCTGAGGCCCTTAAACTGGCCGTGTCCTCGTGTGTACTGTCCCTTGCTGATTATGGTATACTGGTCTAAGGGTCCGCTGATGTCACCTCTCTGAACAGAATTAGGGTATCTCTAAACAAAGCGTGTTGCCTTATCACTGGCTATGACAGACTTACACACACCTGCACTCTCTATGACATGGCTAAATTACTCAACTTTGATGAAAGACTAAGGTATCAGACTTGCCTAGTCGCAAGAAAAATCCTCAGTGGCCTTGCCCCACCTGGCGTCTCCTCACTCCGTCACCCTTCCCCAATAACGGTAGCTACCCATAGCTCCACCAAATCCTCTCTCCAAGTACCACGTCTCAGGACTGCCTTAGGGCAACACTCCTTCTACTATCGTGCCCCCACCTGGATAAACTCTCTACCCAATCATATCGCTGCGACTCCCAAGTTTGGGAAATTCAAAATCCTTCTCCGAGATCATCTTTTCAACTCTCATGCCTGTACCTGCCACTAAACATTCACTTCCTTCTCCTCCTGTCTAGCGACCCCCAACCCAGCCCACCTGCCCGTGCCACCGTCAAGTCTCAGATAATTTAGCCTCTCATTCGATTTAAGGCACTCCCACCCCTTCCATCCTGCCCCCACCCACCAACCTCCTTTCTCTCTGAGAAGGGACCTCCATCCTGCCTATGCTAGCTGTAAAAACCCAAGCTCTATTTCTGTGAATGGCACCATCCTCGACGACCCACTCCCCATAGCCACTGGTTTCAACAATTTCTTTACTGACCTCCAAAAATACACCTCGAGCTTCCACAATGCTCCCTTTCCTCCCACAGCTCTCCTGCCCAACCTAGGGGGTAGTCCTGAATTCCATGTGAAACTAGCCACACTCAAAGAGGTGCAGCAACTTCCATCTAACCTAAAACCGGACAGCTCTCCCGGATTCGACTTGCTGGAACCAACATTTGTTAAGCTGGGTGCCTCTGCCTTAGCTCGCCCCATCTGCAACTTCTTTAACCAGTCCTTCCTCTCTAACATAATGCCAGATAAGTGGAAGGTGGCAGCAGTAGTCCCGGTCCACAAAGAAGGACCTAACTCCATCATAGAAAACTTTCGCCCTATATCTCTACTTTCTCACCTGGCAAAGATCCAAGAGCGTATCATTTATAATCATCTCCAAGACTACCTTGACTCCCACAAGCTACTATCACCCTGCCAGCACAGTTTTCGAAAGAATCACAGTACCCTCACTGCACTCATAAAAGTAACATCTGACATCTTCCACGCAACGGATAAGAGCCAGGCCACTGGAGCCATATTCGTGGCTCCCACGAAAGCATTTGACTTCGTGAGTCGTAGGCTACTGCTTCGACAGCTGCATCTACTTGGCGTGGACTACAATGCGCTACACTAGATGAAGAGTTATCTGTCTGATCACTCCCAAAAAGTTAAGTGGGATGGTTCCCTCTCTGGACAAAAAACTGTTTCCCATGGTGTTCCGCAAGGCTCAACATTGGGCCCCGTGTTATTTTCGCTCTTTATCAATGGCCTTCCCAACTTCTGTGGGGGTGCCACAGTCTACCTATATGCAGACGATGCCATCATCTACCGCTCCTCACCAGATATTAACCAAATCAATCGGAACCTTGCCTCAGACTTCGCCTCCCTGGAAGCCTGGTTCCAATGTAATCATCTTGTTCTCAACTCAAAGAAGACAAAATGCATGGTTTTCTCCCATCGGCCTGGGAAAAAGCCTAATCTACCTACCACTAACTACCTAACCACTAGTATTTCCACTAACAAGGGTGACCTGTTAGAGGTAATTCACTCCTTCAAATACCTGGGTGTGACCTTGGATCCTGCACTATCGTTTGACTCCCATGTCTCTAACACTATCAAAAATCTCAATCAGAAAATTGGATTCCTATATCGTGTGCTCCCATACCTCACACTTGCCTCTTGCCAAAAAATTGCTACTGCATCTCTCCTTCTCCTACTATCCTCTTCATTAATTCCTCCTCCATGTCCCTCCTCTCTCAGGCATACCACAGCATTGGTCGCTTTGCCGTGGGGGCACCTACCCGTTCTCACCATTGTGATGTTCTTGCCTCACTGGGGTGGCCCTCCTATGTCGCAAAACTGAGATACTCCACCTTGAGCCTCATGTTCAAACTTGTCCACAAATTCACCCCTCCCTGCCTCAAGGAACTTATAAGCATCAAACCAGCACCATGCACACTTCGCTCTTAGCGCTCTACCTCTCTCCCCCTTCTCATTATCCCCAAAATACGTCTTGCTGTATCTAGACGCTCCTTTTTATATGCTGCTGTAACTGACTGGAACTCCCTCCCTCCCTCCATTCTCTCCTGCTCCTCCTTCTCACCAATTTCAGTCCCATGGGCCGGCCCACCGGTAGGGCTACTGCTTGTGGCGCCAGTGACCCGGGTTCGGGAACGGACTCGGGTGTCTGGAGGGCTGGCTGGGGGGAGGGGCTGCTCTCCTCCTCCAGGTGGGGTAGAATGCAGGTCCCGCTGCGATATCGCCACCTGGGTGACCACGGGTGGAGGTGCAGCGAGACAGCATATAAGGGAAGGGAGGAAGTCTACTGGGAGCTGGAGGTTAGCACATTGACTCCGCGCTTCGCCCATGGCCCTTTGGCGGTATCGCCCTGTATATTACTAGTATGTTTATGAAGTTTTGTACTGTAACTGCTCTGTATATAGCACAACAGGCACTCAATTTCATGAAGCGCTTGTCAAATCTGTTGTCAATTGTTTGTGTACTTGCAACATTTTGTCTTGACATGTACTCTGCCTAATGACATCCCTGTAACATGAGAACTGTGTTGCTTGTTGCACTTATACCTTTGTGGTTGATTCTCAACCCTGGGTCGACCCTGAAAAAAGGACTGTAATTGTCTCAGTGGACTTACCCAGTTACCAAAACTCAAATAAATAAATAAATAAATTATCATTTCTCTTTTTGAATTCATACCTGGCCCTCTTGGTCTGCTCTAAACTGTATATTGTGTATTGTAAACTGCTCTCTGATTTTTAGATCTTAATGGTATAATGTACACTGTAACTATTGTAAACTATTTGTAACTATATCTGTTAACTATTTGTAACTATGTCTGTAAACTATTTGTAACTATGTCTGTAAACTATTTGTAACTATGTCTGTATGCTTTGTTGCCTTGTCTCCTGGACGTAGAGCCTTTGTAAATGAGTCTCTGACTTAAAAGGTTTGTAATTCCGATATTGTGCAACAAAAATAAAATAAAACACATTTTCTGTCATCAGTATTCAAGATGCATATTCAATTATACTGCATCTGTGGGTTAAAAATAAGACTATGATCATATATTAATTCTAGTCATATCTCTTACGTTAACTTAATGTACTCAGAACACAAAGCAGTCCTGTTATCAGTCAGTATCATTTCAGTTGACCTCCCTCACTGCTTTAGTTTATACAACAATAGTTACAATCTGTCTGTGAATGTCCTTCCTTTATGTGTTTACATAATCAATAGTAGTGTTCTTTATCGGCTCCCCTTATGACACCAAAAGCATATTTCTAATTGCTCTGTTTTTAACAGCATTTCCATTGATTTCCAACTAACAATAAAGTTTATATTTTCTTTTATTACAGTCAGCAAGGGCTGCACATTAACGCCTGAATAGCTCGTTGCTGCAATTGTTCTATTTTTAACTCCATCAACATCAATTTCAATGTGGTGACAATTTTGACCTATACTTTATTCTATTTTTGATTGCTCTTTATCTACTGACTTGTAGGATACCTTTCTTTCCACACTATGAGTCTGCATTAGTACTTTTTTTTCACATCCGAAATAATAAAAGGCGTGCTCCTTTTCATAGGGCTTGGATCAGGTTTTTATCAGTATTCTCAGCTGTTTTTGTGCATTGGTTGTTTAAAAACACTTCTGTTGGTATAAACATGAATAATTATGCAGCGGGCAGTGCTCCATGAACATATGGAACAATAGGTGTTCAAAAACAGCTGCAAACACTGATGAAAACCTGGTCAGAGCCATATTAAAAGGAGCGCTCCTTTTATTATTTCAGATGCGGAAAAAAAGTACTAAGAGAGAATCAAAATGGAGAAAGAAGGATATCATACAAGTCAGGCGATAAGGAGCCATCTAAAATAGCATAAAGAAGTATAGGTCAAAATTTGTACCACATTGATGTGCTGCTGCTTTAAACTTGCAGCAATGTTTCTACTCAGTTAAAGGAACACAACGATGCAATACTGCCTATGCTAAAGACTCTCCGGTCCAAAAGTATTTGTTATGCAGTACCTGCCAACATAAAAAACATTTACGCTTCACCAGTGTCTCACTTTAAATAGAACATAGAAACATAGACTTTGATGACAGATAAGGACCGCTTGGCCCACCCAATCTACCCATTTCCCTACCCACTGAATAAGCTGCAGATCCTAGTTAACCAACAGCCTACTTCCTCCTACCCCCCACCAGAATTGCCTTATGTCTGTCCCATGCATTCTTGAATTCCATCACTGTTTTTGACCCCATGACCTCCTCAGGAAGGCTGTTCCATGTGTCCACCACCCTCTCCATGAAAAATACTTCCTCACATTGCCCCCCCTCCCCGAGTCATCCCTCCTCTGTCTTCAAATTGTCCCCCTTGTTCTCGCACATCTCTTTTTCTGAAATATGCTACCCTCTTGGACTTTGTTGATTCCCCTGAGGTACTTGAACGTTTCTAGCATGTCTCCCTCTCCCTCCTTTCCTCAAGGGTATACATATTAAGCTCTTTTAGTCTCTCTTCATATGGCTTCTGTTGCAGACCCTGCACCATTTTAATTGCCCTCCTCTGGACTGCTGCCATTCTGTCTATGTCCTTGTAGAGATGGGGTCACCAGAACTGATTTATTTATTTAAGTGTTTAACCAGGAAGGCATACTGAGCAGGCTACTGCTCGATTCCAGATGCGTCCTGGGAGAACACAGGGGTATACTATACACAGTTGTTTAAAGACAGCATAATACAAAGTATGATACACATGGTCAATTGTTACACAAAATTAGGTCCTGATACACTGTCATAAAAGGTCGAGAGAGCAACAGAAACAGGCTCAAACAGGTGCAGTATAGACACAATACAATAAATGGTAGGATAGGTGAGCATATATAAAAATGTTCACAAAGCGGTTACAAAGTCTTGCCTCTCTGTGGTCTGTAGTGGTGCCTAGACACATAAGCAGGTAGAGGAGAAATGAGCATGGACCATGGAGTTAAGATGCGGGGAGGAAGAGAAGTGACGAATGTTTGCGGGAAGGGAGCGCCACAACTTTGGCATATGGTAGCTAAAGGCAGCTTGGCCAGCAGCGGAGGACTTATGTGGGACAGTTAAAATCCGAGCGTCAATGTTTCTGAGGGGATATGTCAGGGTGCTGGGGTTGGCTAGGACAGTGGCGAGGTATTAGGGGAGTGACTGTGACCAGTACTTGGCTGGGAGTTTGGCAAAGTGGGACTGCCTACGGTTATCTAGAGAGGTAAGGTTCAGTGATTAGTAGAGGGCACAGTGGTGAGTGGAGTAGGGACAGTTCAGGACAAAGTGACAGAAAGAGTGGAAAAGGGGATCCAGTCTGGCTAAGGTGGACTTCGGACCGGCACTATAGACTACATCCCTGTAGTTGAAGATGGGGAGGATCATTTTCTGCATGATGGCCCTACGGGCTGATGTTGGAATACTGTCACAGTTGCAGTAAAGTGCACCAAGCCTGGGATGAAGCTTCTTGAGTATGGAGTCAACATGTGCAGTAAAACTGAGGTGCTGGTCAAGCCAGACACCAAGGTATCTGAAGGGGGTACAGGCCTCCAGGGGTGTCCCATCCAGGGTGTGGAATGTGATAGGGGAAGGGAGCCTTGAAAGCTTCTGCCTTGTGCCAAAGATTACTGAGATGGTTTTCTTGGCATTGAGGAAGAGTTGCCAGTGCTGGACCATATCAAAGTCCAGATGCAATCCGGTCGTAACCTCTGAGGCCGAGGGGCCAGATGTATACAGGACAGTGTCGTCCGCATACTTGTGGGCAGAGGTGTGTGGGCAGGCAGAAGGCAGATCATTCAGCAAGATGGAGAACAGGAGGGGGCCTAGGACAGAGCCTTGTGGTACCCGTGGTGACAGGGAGGGGTGCTGAGATGGAGGAACTGATCCTGATGGATTGGGACCTACCTACAAGGTATGAGTGGAACCAACTTGTGGCCCAGCTGGACAGACCGGCGTTGGTGAATTTGGTCAGGAGAAGTGTGTGGGAGACAGTGTCAAACGCCTTGGCCAGGTCGATGAAAATGGCAGCTGTGATGTGGCCAGCATCCATACCACTGAGGATGGAGTCAGTGAGCCTGAGAAGGAAGGAAGTGGTGGAGTGGGATTTCCTAAAGCCAGTCTAGTAAGGAGTGAAGAAGGAGGAGGAATCAAGAAAGGGCAAGAGAGTACTTGACGCTCTTGTAGTTTTGACAGGATTGGTAGAAGGAAGATGGGCCGGTAGTTGCTTAGGTTGGAGGCATCCCCACCCTTGGGGAGGGGTAGTACGGTGGCATGTTTCCATTCAGAGGGGACTTCAGCAAAGGAGAAGGACAGGTTGAACAGGGAGGCCAGGGGTATAGCTATGGCGGGGGCCGAGAGGTGGAGCATTTTGGAGTCCAACCCGGTGGGGCATTTGCCTTTTTTGGGATTAAGGGGTGATCAGTGCATTAAATACCTCTTCCGGGGTAACCTGCAAGAAGGAAAAAGAGTGGGCTGGGGGTGTGGCACTGGCTGGGGTGATAGAGGTGGGTTGTTGTGCAAGGTAAGATGAAGACAGGCGAGTAGCATGGCTGTTTGTGAAGTGAGAGTTAAACAGTGAGGCCACTGCTGGTGGGCCAGTGATGGTGAGACCACCTACCTGTGGGGTAGGAGGTGGGGGGCTGCGAGGAAGGGCTCAGAAGTGATTTTACCACTTTCCAGAATATGGCTGGGTTATGTGAGATAGAACTGAATGAGACTTTGAAGTAGTTGGCTTTTGCTTGGCAGACTTTTCTAGTGCAGGTATTACATAATGCACGATACTGCTGGAGGACAGCTGGTGAGGTGGAAGTCTTAAAGGATTTCCAGGCCTTGTCTCTCATTCTGAAGAGGGCTAGGATTTAGGCCGAGATCCACGGGAGGTGGGCGCCTCTGACTGTGGTTCTCCTGGGGGTGGGCGTAGCGGTCCCAAATGGCAGAGAACTTGGACTTAAAGAACTCCAGAGCATCATTTATGGAGGTGGAGTGGCTGATGAAAGACCAATTGGAATTTGCCAAGTCGTTAAGTAAAGAGGTGAGGTCCAGGGATTTGAAGGATCTGGCCATAAGGATTCTGGGTTGGGATCTTTTGGCTGGAAGATTTTTCTTACCGAACAGATGCTATGGTGGTCACTTAGGGCATCTGGTAGGAGGCCTGAGGCTAGTACCCTATGAGGGTGAGAGGTAAGGGACCAATCCAGAAGAGTGTGATTCAATGTTTTGTGGTTTAAGCGAGCTGGTTCGGAGATTTGTTGAGCCAGATTTAGAGCAGTCACCTTGTCCTGAAGCTTGGAGTTAACCCCAGCGAGCCAGTTCTGGTTAAAGTCCCCAAGTACGTGGAGCTCACCCCCTGAAGCTAGAGAGTTTAGTGTGCCCAGGTGATCCAATATAGCAGGTGTATTTGAATCAGATGCGCAGTAGGTATCTGCGATGAAAACTAGGATTGAGTGGGGGAGGGAGAGTTTTACCAAAAGTGTGTCAATGGACTCCGAAGGCAGTGATAGGGCAACCCAGGTAAACTGGATTGTGGTGGCAATATACATGGCTATGCCACCCCCTTTTTTGCCCTTACGAGCACGTCGGATGAGTGTGTAGCCGGGTACAGAGAATTCAGAGTCTGGGTTGTGGGGCTTCAGCCAGGTTTTGGATATAATCAGGATATCCAGACTGAGGGACAGGACGAATGGTTAAAGCTGGGTTATTTTACGTAGGAGACTACATATATGTAGGTGAATCAGTTTTAGGCCTGAGGGGAGTTGAAGTGGAGTGGAGGGGTTTGGGGTGTAGTGGTGATTAGGTCCGGAATTTGACTCCACATCACCTGCTAGAAGCAGCAGTAGTGCGATTAGGAGTTTGGTATTATGCGCGACACAGTGTAGCTTCTGGGGTGGTGGTGTGAGGTTTGGCAATTGCAGCTGTTGACCTACGAGCATGGGGCAGTAGGGCTAGGTGCTAGTTTTGAAGCTGGATGGGAGTACAGAGGGGCCAAGTGATATTGTGTGGAAGTGACAACTAGGGTGTATGTCAGCAATGGCAGTGGAGGTATAGGCGTATGATGGTGTCCCAGAGTGCATCAGATCAGGGTAGGAGGAAGGGGGGAGGGACACCCAGGGGATGAGGATAGAGATAGTAATTAGGTATAATGGTAGCATCGTGGAGAGGCAAGCATCGTGGGAGTTAGGCACCTTTTTTTTTTTTTAGTGTGGTGGCCACTAGTGGATAAAAGGTATAGCCTGCAAATGGAAAAGTAGGCTGGGGTTTAGCTCTCTCTCTCCTGAACTGCCGAGTGGGTGATGTGTACATGGTTGCTGTGTGGCGGGGGGAAGCTCTCCAGTTCAGAGGAGGGCTTCTTTCTGCCCTCGTGACCTCCTGCACTGACGAGGAGAGCTGGGGAGCACAAGAGGGAACAGAAGTATAAGCAAGTACAAAATAATGCACCTGGGAAACGAACACCTGGGGAAAGATTACACAGTTGGGGGGGAGGAGGTAGTAACAACAACAAAAATGGAAAGGGACCTGGCGGTAATCATATCAGATGACCTTAAGGTTAGCAAGAATTGTGAGAAGGCAGTAGGGAGGGCTGGGGGGATACTAGGATATACAGGGAGAGGCATCACCAGCAGAAAAGAAAAAATTACTCACCTTAGTAATTGCTTTTCTTCTCATGGAGTCTTGCTATATTATAACATTAGCAGTCAGCCACTGCAGCTGAACTGCCCCGGAGAGGAAGGAGTTAACTCCAGAGGATCTGGAGTTCTACAGAGCGAGGGCGCTGTGCCCAAAGCTCTATCTGGCAGTTTCAAATGAAACTGTCAGATCTTTAAAGCTAACATCAAAGAACAGAAAGTCTGTGTGGAAAAACTACACTAGCCCATGGCTACCTACTAGTAGTAGTAACAACAATATAAACAACAAAAGAAACACACAGAACCATAATAACAAAAATTGATGGTATTATGGTTGCGTTTACCACCCTGACAAGCACATTATGAACTCTTCCCCCAAGACTCAAGTCCAGGAAGGCACATAAATAACCTAAATGAAAGAATCCAGATCCCTAACCCAAAGGAAAGAGGGTAAAGGGAAACTACAATGGCATGACACAGTGCTTGCACCAATTCGCCACCCCTACCCAAGTAGAGGTTCTGAGAGGGGCAGGAGGGTGGTATAATAGCAAGACTCCATGAGAAGAAAGCAATTACTAAGGTGAGTAATTTTTCTTCAAACACCATGAAGTCTTGCTATATTATAACATTAGCAGATTACACAGCACAGTACCTCCATGGAGGAGGGTCAGAACCTACTTAGGAAATAGGCTCTGAAGCACAGCTGTGCCAAACCGAGCATCTCTCCTGGACTGGACATCCAGGGAATAATGCTGTAAAGGTGTGAACTGTCTTCCAGGTAGCAGCTTGACAAATCTCCAGAATGGGAATGTCCTAGCAGCCGCTAGAGACGAGCTGTACCCCTGGTGGAGTGGGCCCTCAATCCTGAGGGGGTACTCTACCAGTTTCTGATAACAGAATTGGATACAAGAAACAATCCACCTTGCAATTGTTCTCTTAGTGGCAGGTTTTCCTTTGCCAACCTCACGCCATAGGTAAGAAACAGTGGAGGGATTCAACCTATGACCTCTGGTGCGCTCTAAATAGTAGCTAAGGCTCTTTTGACATCCAAGCTGTGCAGTCTCCTCTCACCTGAGGAAGAATGCTCAGTGAAAAATACTGGAGAGAGATAGATTGATTCAGGTGGAAATCAGAAACCACCTTAGGCAAAAACTTTCTATTAGTCCTAAGGACTACCTTATCTCTGTGGAAGCGATAAAATCTTCTTCCACTGACAGGGCCTGTAACTCACTTATGCGTCTGGCAGAGGTGATAGCTACTAGGAAAACGGTTTTCCAAGTTAAATACTTGAGCTCTGCTGAAGACAGAGGCTCAAAAGGGGGTTGCATTAACTGAGCAATGCAAATATTCAGGTCCCAGGCGGGAGCTGGTTCCCGAAAAGGAGGGTTAGTATGAAGTAACCCTTTAAAAAACTTGGAGAACACAGGGTGAGAAGAAAGGGAGGCAGGCTTCCCTGCTGACACAAAAGCAGAGACAGCTGCCAGATGAATCTTCAGGGTAGCTGGTCTAAGGCCTAGGGAATTCAGATGGACCAAACAGTCCAGTAGAATGGGAAGATCAGCAGATTCTGGGATAATCTGCCTCTCAGAGCACCAGATGGAAAACCTCTTCCACTTAGAATTATAAGTGGCCTAGTGGAAGGCTTCCGAAGCCTTTAAAATATCCATGACACCTTGAGAAAGGTGTAAGTCAGCAATTTCTAGCTCCTCAAGAGCCAAGCCTTGAGGTGGAGGGATTTGAGGTCCGGATACCACACTCTCCCCTGTGCACAGGCCAGTAAGTCGTGGACTCTGGGTAGGCTCAGGGCAGGGTGGACTGCCAAGGACAGAAGCAGAGGGTACCAGGGCTGTCTGGCCCAATCTGGGGCAATCAGAATCACTCTGCAAGGTTGAGATCTGATTTTACTAGTACCCTGAAAAGAAGAGGAAAGGGAGGAAGGCATACAGGAACTTCCCTTCCAGTCCAACAGAAAGGCGCCCAGAGGGACTGAGCCCAGTACTGAGGCCTGCAACAGAAAAGAGGAAGTTGATGGTTGTCTGGGGCTGCGAAAAGATCTATCTGAGGAGTGCCCCATCTGGCAAAGACGGACCCCAGCACTTGTGGATTCAGAGCCCATTCGTGATGGCCCTGAGAAATTCTGCTGAGGGTCCGCCAGACATTGTCCTTCCCTGGGAGGTGAACCGCTATCAGGGAGGTGTTCAGGAGTAGGCCAGAGACCACAACTTCATTGCTTCGGCACAAGGCTGAAGACCGAGTGCCCCTTGCTTGTTGATGTACCACATTGTGGTGGTATTGTCTGTCCTGACTTGAACCACTTTGTTCTGGACAGAATCTGAAAACTCCCAAGAGCTAAAAGACAGCTCTGAGTTCCAACAGATTGATGTGGAGCAGAGATTCCTGAGAGACCACACCCCTGGGTGCAAGATCCTTGGTGAGCCCCCACCCTAACAGGGAGGTATCCGTGGTGAGGGTGAGGGGTGAGAAATGGGAATGAAGGGAACCCCTGTCTTAAATTGCTCTGGGCCTGCCACCAGTGGAGGGCTAGGATCAGAGTTTGAGTAACTGGAACCAACTTGGTAGGGGTCCTTCCTTTGAGACCAATAGGCCCTCAAATGGAACTGAATGTCCCTCATCTGAATCTTGCTCCTGCACGACAGCTGTGGAAGCAGCCATGTGCCCAAGGAGTTGCAGAAAATGCCTTGCTGGTCGAGAGACCCGCAGGTATGAGGATGCGGCGATGAGTCTGTCCACCCTTTCGAGGGAAGAAAAGCCCTGGCTAACCTTATGTTCACACCTGCGCCTATGAAAGTTAGGACCTGAACCGGTTCCAGAACTGACTTTGGTAAGTTTAGCAGGAATCCCAGGAAGTGAGAAGCTGCTGGATGACTTGCAAATGGTTTCACCTGACCTGGAGACTGACCCACAATGAGCAGTCGTCCAGGTAGGGAAACACAGCAACCCCTTGCTTTCTTAAGTGAGCCACTACTACAGCGAGACATTTTGTAGAATACCCTTTTGCGCAGAGGTCAGGCCGAAGGGCATTGCCCTGAACTGGTAGGGCCTGAGGGCAGTTCAACCTGAGGTACTTTCAGAGAAGGCCTGATCAGAACATGAAAATAGGCATCCTTGAGGTCCAGGGAAGCTAGCCAGTCCCCTGGCCTTAGGGAAGGCAATATCAGTGCCAGAGTCAACATTTTGAACTTTGGTTTCAAAAGATGCTTGTTCAGGTACCTTAAATCTAGAATGGGCTGCCATTCTCCTGTCTTTTTTGGGGTAAGAAAGTATCTTGAATAAAGCCCCTTGCCCTGATGGCAAGGAGGAACCCTTTCCACTGCTTTGCAGTCCAGAAGAGAAGAAACCTCTGCTTCCAAAGCAAAAGCTTCTGAAGGATTTGCAGGTGGAAAATGTCTGGCTCTCATCTTTGGAAAGTGTTTGAAGCTGAGAACCAGACCCTGGCCTATACCTCCAGAACCCATCTGTCCGTAGTTAGGGACAGCCAGTTCCGCTGAAATAGGCCAACCTGCCTCCCACTGGTACAGGAGAATCGGCCCTGGGCACCCCATCAGGGTGCCTGCTTAGCAGCAGCCTTAGGCTGAGGGGAGGGGGACGGTCTACTTGTGCCTCGTCTACCCCTGCCTCTGAAGAAACCCCTCTGCGAGACAGCAGAGGAGGCTTGAAATTGGTAAAAAGGCCTGGAAAAAGGCCTGCCCCTACCTCTGGGAGCATGCCTTTGTGGCATGGCATGCTTCTCCTTAGCCTGGGCACTTTTGTAGGTAGTTCTGTATTCATCCATCTTTTTCATATAGTTTTCTGTTTGCTCCCCAAACAGAGAATTTCCCACTACAGGAAAATCCATAGCCTTTGACTGGGTATCTTGGGACAGATTAGTGCATCTGAGCCATGCCAACCCACGGAAAGCTACAGAAGTGGCCATGACCCTAGAGGAAACATCATTAACATCAACAGCAGTATGAAATTGAACTTTAGAGGCTTCAAGTGCCATCAGCAGCCACCTGTTCCAACTCACTAGCCAGCTGGCCATGGGCCTGCTTGGCTAACTGCAATACTGTGTCCCACCTAGATTTCTGATATCTAGCCACAAGCCATATAATTTGCCTGCCTGAGTCCCAAAGAAGCTGCCATATACTGTTTCTTGCCATGGCATCAATCTTCCTGGAGTCCTTATCAGGAGGATGTGAGGCCAGAGGAATAGCCTTGTCACAGGCTGCAGCTTGTACCACACCTACATGACTACACTGTTCAGTAAGGAAGTCTGTATCCGAGCCTGACAAAGTATACCTTCTGTCCATTTTTTATCTACAGGAGGGACAGAATGAGGATTTTTAAAATCTTTGTTGTTTGCTTCCTAAATGACTTATGCAAAGGAATAGACAACCTCCTAGACTCTGGAATATCCATCATTTCCACATAATCAGGCTCCTCTTGCTCATCCACAGCCTCCTCTAAAGGAAGCTGGAGGGTTTCTGCAACCTTTTGTAAAAATAAAAAGAAAGAAGGGACTCAGACAGAATAGGAGGAGATTCTAAAGGTCTGTCTGGAGAAATGTCTGGTTCAATGGGCACGTCCAGACCCCCCCAGCCACACATATATTGATCAAATTCCTCCTCCCCCTCCTGTGGTTCATAAAAATCCTCAACTTCAAAATCCTGAACCACTGGGACTGAACGAACCAACCTTTTACCAACTGTTGGTGGTTCTACAGATCCCTGAGACAGTGACTGGACAATCTGAATGGCTTTAGCTATCTCTGCAGCAGTTGGAGACACAATTTTGGACCCCAAACCTACTGATTTCCTTGTCTTTTTACTGGGACTGGTTCCTCTGAACCAGCCTTCCTTTGCCGAGGAAGTCTCCTGGTCAGAGGGCACTCCTCTGGTCCAGTGGGTACTGGACCGGCTGGCCATCCGGTCAGCGGACTTTTTGCCTCTGCCCTGGAGCCGCCCAATCTCTTCCAGGGTGGCTGCAGGGAAATTTTTACACACCTGGCAGTCTGATAGGAGGTGGTCAGCCCCCAGACAATAAACACAAGTGGTGTGTGGGTCAGCCTTGGCAAAGGCCTCCCCACAGACATCACAGTGTTGAAACCCAGTGGGCCCGGTTTTTCTTTTGGGTTTCTCAGACATAATGCCAACCTAACCAAAACTTGCCCTTTTGATGGCAGTGCCAGGCAAGACACCCTTATCGGTTCCTAACCGTGTCACGGGTATTTGAAAAAAACGTTATAATTCTGTTTTTTTTAGAACTGATAAGAACCGGGAACCGCACTCTAAAACCCACTGTACACTTTTAAAATGTAGAAATAACAAACCGATCGGTTCAAAACCGAACCGATAATTAATTTTCACACAGACTTAAAATTTAGTACTTACGGTTACCAGATAGAGCTTAAAACCAAATGCGGTAAAAATAATGACTTTTGCCGGTTCAAATGAACCGAAAATACTCGCTTGAACCGAGAATGAACCGAGCTGAAGGAGCTGATCTCCGGAGTGACTGTTCAGTGAAGCGGAGTAAAGAATCTGACAGTTTCATTTGAAACTGCCAGATAGAGCTTTGGGCACAGCGCCCTCACGCTGTAGAACTCCAGATCCTCGGGAGTTAATTCCTTCCTCTCCGGGGCAGTTCAGCTGCAGTGGCTGACTGCTAATGTTATAATATAGCAAGACTTCATGGTGTTTGAACAGGAAGTTGTTACCCCTCTGTACAGACAGTTGGTGAGACCACATCTGAAGTACTGCATCCAGTTCCGGAGACCCAATCTCCGCAAGGACATAGACAGGATGGAGGCAGTCCAGAGGAGGGCAACTAAAATGGTGCAGGGTCTGCAAGAGAAGCCATACAAGGAGAGACTAAAGGAGCTTAATATGTACACCCTTGAGGAAAGGAGGGGGGGGGACATGATAGAAACTTTTAAGTACCTCAGTGGAATCAACAAAGTCCAAGAGGGTAGCATCTTTCAGAAAAAGAGATGTGCAAGAACAAGGGCATACAATTTGAAGATAGAGGGGGGGGATGGCTCAGGGGTAATGTGAGGAAGCATTTATCCACAGAGAGGGTGGTGGACGCATGGAACTGCCTTCCTGAGGAGGTTGTGGGGTCTAAAATTGTGGGAGAATTCAAGAATGCATGGGACAGGCATAAGGTAATTCTTGTGGGGGGGAGGAGGAAGTAGGCTGTTGGTTAACTAGAATCTGCTGCTTATCCGTTAGGTAGGGAAATGGGCAGACTAGGTGGGCCAAGCAGTCCTTATCTGCCGTCAAAGTCTATGTTTCTATGTAAAGAAGAGCGAGGGAGGGGCTAAGCTCTCTTGCAACAGAAACGGCTAAATGCTTAAACACAGCCAATGCAGTAGGGCAGTTTATATAAATATATATTTTTTTTAACTTTACTCTGGGGGCAGAAACACGCTATCTCAAGACATAATTAAGGAGAACAGCATTTAAATCAAGCAGCACAGTTAGCTTCAGTTACAGGAATTAAATCAGTCGGACAGTAATTAAAATTTATGCGCAGCACTACAGATATGTACACACTTGGGGAAAGTCTGTCCCGTGGGCAGTTCACCTTACAAATTAAAGCAAGAAATCCTCCCTCTTAGCTTAAGGCAAACACCAAAAGCTAAATTAAATTAAAGCTCCCTCCTGTAGGTTGAGGAATCTCCATATTTAGTGCAGGGAGCAGGGAACAAAAACTATCTCCTTTTGTCTGCTGACAGGAATCAGAATTCAAATTTGGCGCCTAAACTCTCTCTCTCTCTCTTTCTCCTGAACTGCCGAGCGGGTGATGCATACCTGGTTGTTGTGTGGTGGTGGGGGGGGGCAGTTCTCCAGTTTGGGGAAGGGCTTCTTTCTGCCCTCGCGACCTCCTGCACTGACGAGGAGAGCTGGTTGCTGTGTGGCGGGGGGGCAGCTCTCCAGTTCGGGGGAGGGCTTCTGCATGCAGTATTCCAGATGGGGTCTCGCCAACTGTCTGTACAGAGGGATGACTGTGACACTTGGACAGCTGGTTCTGATCACTGTATCATTTTTTGTAATATAAAAATGGGTTATGGACTGTCTCTCTTGAGTAATGCTGAAACAGCATGTGAGTATGACACACACACACGTTTTAGATATAAAGCCAGAAGTTAATTACAGACTTTAAGTTAATTATAGCTGTAGTTGCTAAGAGGGAAAATCATAAACTTTTATAACGCTTAGAGGAAGAAGAGCAGGTTGTGACGTTTTAGTGTGAAGTCGTAAAAGATGCTTTGATGTCCTGGAAAGGGGAAACTGATCATAAGATCAAAGAAATGCCATTTGAAAAAGAAAATGAGTTGTGCTGAGGATTACAGAATTTAATACTTTGAAAAGACATCCTGTTTTTGTATAGATATATATTTTTATATATTCTGACAGGGAGGAGCCAGGTGACCTCACACAAAGGGGTTGGCCAAGACAGTTTTTTTTAAACAATATTCTGTTTTCCTTCAGAGAGACACTTCTATCTAGACTCTGACAAAGAAACATCTTTGAGCACTTTAAGCAGGTATTTAGAAAGAGAGACAAATCTAAGTACTGTAGTAGGAATTGCACTGTTAAAACCTGTTTTAAGTGATTTGTATATTTTGTCATATATGGTTCTGTATTTACATGTTACATATTTTTAATCTATTTTAGTAAAACTCTATTTTTAGAGCCTACTTGGTCTGTCTTTGAATTTTCTTTTCTTTTACAAGTGGAGTATAGATGGTTAAAGCGGACATTGTGCATAAGCTTAAATGGTGATACCAAACTGGAAAAAGCACAAGAGTAATCTGAGGTCTTTTATTAGAGTTTTTAAGGGTTCATTTCTGCACACCTGGTTAGGTGCTCATAGGCAAAGATATCTGGCCCCCCCCCCCGAAGACAGAATTATCTGAGCTTGTGCATTGCGTACGCTAACAAAAGGTTCACAGTTTGAATCCCTCCAAAACTTGAGACCAAAGGTTGATTCGAATCCACAAAACAGACAGGAGGGTTACCCTGTTCCTGTTAACTGTTCACAAGACTGCGCTTGGAGGTTGGCACTTTGGGAGTAAAGGGCTGACCTGCTGAGTGGGTTTGTGACAGATTAGTTGGCAGCCATGGCAAAATTTTGGAATTACAAGCTTTTATTGTTCAGCGTGTCAGTTTGAGACCGTAAGCTCACTTGCAAAGAAAGAAAAAGGCAGAGTTTTATTTTTAAAAAGAAAACAGAACTATACCACTTGGTGCACAGTCAAGTTCCAACCGTTTTTTTTTTTCCTAATGTGCAAGTCAGAGTAGCAGTAGTGAGGGAACATGGCTTCCAACTACAGCAGGCACACTGTGGACTACTTAAGGCATTTGTGCAGGGACAGAGGAGTCCCGTTTGAGGTGAAAGCCAGCAAGCAGAACCTCATAGATGCCCTGATGGTAGCAGATACCCAGAGCAGCGAGTCACAGACCGTGACTGAAAAGGACCAAACCTTGAGTGTGGCAGGGCTAGCAGCCAATGCAGTGTCCAGATCCAATGAGGAGGGCAACAGGGCCACTGTCAGTGAAGGGCCACAGCAGCAGGGGAAGGTCACCAGTATCCTGGATCCAGAAATAATCAGGCTGCAAATGGAGTTGCGCAGGATGGAGCTGGAATTCCAGGGGAAGAGACAGCGGGAACAACGAGAGGCAGACCGTGAGGCAGAGCGAGAACAGAGAGACGCAGACCGTGAAGAGCGTGAGCACCAGCGAGTTGCAGAGGAGAAGAGAGATCGAGAATGCCGAGACGCAGACTGTGAGGAGCAGAAGCGCCAGAGGCAACACGAACTGGAGAAGCTACGACTCCAACCGGTGGCACCAGAGCAGGTAAGTGGCTTGGGTTTAACTGGGACTACAGGACTGGGTTACAAACTGAATTCTAAATTAATAGCCGAATTTAAAGAGGGGGAGGATATGGATGCCTTTTTAAATTCTTTTGAAAAAGTTTGTATTCAGGCTAAAATTCCTAGGGAGTCCTGGAGCTTCCAGCTATCCCTCCTACTTACCGGGAAAGCTCGGGATGCACTTGGTCAAATGGACAATGAGGACAGTGATGATTACAGCAAACCTAAAGCTGCACTGTTTAAAAAGTTTGAATTAACTGCTGAATCATACAGAGCTAAATTCCGTAAGCTCAGGAGAAGCCCTGATATGAGCTATGAGGAGCTAGTCGCAAAACAACGTCAGTTATTAAAACGTTGGTGGGAAGGAATTGAGGCAAACTCTGTTGACAAAACTGAAAATGTGATTTTATTAGAACAGTTTTATTGGGCATGCCCAGCAGAGCTAAAAACCTGGCTAGAGGACCGAGATCCTAAAACAGTACAAGAAGCTGCTGAACTCTCGGACCGCTATGCCAAGAGCAGACCTACTCAGAGCGAATGGGGCAGGCGTGGCAGTGCAGAAGGGGAAAAGCGCGCCTTCAGGGCAGCTAAAACCCTCACTGCCTCCACCAAAACCAGTTAGCCCCAGGTTTCAGAGAAAAGATTTCTCTGAGAGAATAAATGAATGTTGGTTTTGTAAAGAAACTGGGAATATTGCCAGACAGTGTCCCAGAAAGCCGAGCAATAATATTCAAGGTGGTGCTAGAAAAGAAGTGGGTTGTTTGTGTGTCCCTGGAAGCATGCCTGTGAACATGAGGGAACACATGCACCCAGTCATGGTGAATGGTGTACAGACGCAAGGGTTAAGGGACACAGGGGCATCCTTGACCTTGATAAAGGGGGATCTGGTAGAGCCTGGTCAGCTTAAACCCAATGAATATGTCACTGTACAGGACTTCACTGGTGAGGCGAAAACATTGCCCCTCGCTAGTGTTCTCCTAGACTGGGTGAAACAGGGGGAACTGTGCAACAGCTGGCTGTAGCCAAAACCTTAACAGTGGATGTGATCCTGAGCAACAATCTAAAACAGGAGATGGTATGTGCAGTTACCCGTAGCCAAGCGGCAAGTGCAAATTGTAGTTCTCTGAACCCCACAGAAGCCATTGTGGAAACCACTGAGAGGCTGGTTCCCCAGCCTGTGTCTCCAGATGCATACATGTGATATCTCCCTCTTTGCGCAGGAGACTCCTGTTTTTTTGACTGAACTCCCTCTCTCCCTCCCAGAAACAAAATCTCCTGCTTAAGTAAAATTATGTCCAAAATATCCATTCATTTTGTTTTTGGTAGATAAAGATACATAAAAAGTAAATTAGTGATGAACAGTGTAAGTAATAACATTGTACAACTAGTTGTTGATTCATTTTAGTGCTTATTCTTGACAAAATGAAATATATTAAATGCTTTTATTCTTATTTTTTGATGCCATATAAGGACAAACTCATGACGTTACGGTATCTCCCGACTAGTAGGCCAATCTCCCTATTAATTTGACCCAAATCTCCCTCTTAAGCAAGTTGGACATATCACATCTATGAGATGGGGAGACTAACGAAAAGAGGGTAGAAATTTCCCCAGTAGCAAGTAACCACACCGCTACGGAGGGTTACTCCGAAGAGGGAGGGGTGACCCAGTGTCAGAGAGTTGGAATTGACAGTGATCCTGAGGGTCCTGACGCTAGTGCTAGGGACCCTAGTTTAGCGACTGAAGGGGACCTGTCCCATGCCGTGGGAATGTGTGAGGGGTTTGCAGCTGCTTAGAGAAGTGTCCCTAGTTTAGAGAAGCTGAGGGCTTGGGCAGACTCGGACGGCACACAGGGAGGTGACGGCAGACATAAGGTTTATTGGGAAAATGGACTTATGTATACTCGAGCAGTACAGACAGAGGGAGGGATGCTAGGCAGGCAGCTTGTTGTTCCCCAGGGGTATCGAGAGCAGTTGCTCAAGATTGCACATAATATTCCCTTGTCTGGTCATCTGGGAATCATGCGCACAACGCAGCGGTTGGCCCAGAATTTGTACTGGCCTAACTTCACCCAGCAGGTGAAGGAGTATTGCAGGTCTTGTCACCGATGCCAAGAAACAGTGAAGGCGGGCAAGAAAACCCAAACCGCCCTAATTCCATTGCCCATAGTGGAGGAGCCATTCCAGAGGGTGGGAATCGATACTGTGGGGCCTTTAAATACCCCCAGCTCCTCAGGGAAGAGATTCATCCTGACTGTGGTGGATTATTTATTTATTGAAATTGTTTCACCAGGATGGCACACTGAGCAAAAAGATGCTTGTCTCCTGGTGCGGCCTGGGGGGTGAGGGTACAGTGGGAGATAACTCACAGGTTATCAAGAGTTACATATGCGAGGAAAAACAGTAGAACATAGCTGAGCACAATTACAGCAATACAATAGTCAGATTCAGTTGAACAGTTTACAGAGAAAGTTTCAGTTATGCAGCTGCAGGATACAATTGTGTGTTGGAATAGGGACAAGACAAACAGTACAGTTCAACAACAGTAGGCAGGTATAGATTATATTGTAGAATGGGATAGTATTGGATAGATAAGGTGTGACACTGAGTGGAGAAATGTGAGGATCAGGCAGTATCAAGGAGTGTTTAGCACAGGGTAAAGCCCGTGTACTAGAAGTGCTGAAGTTGGTATAGATAAGCCAGCTTCCATAGCGTAAGCTAGGTGCCGCTGGTCAGGCAATCGGGGGAGGGGGGACAAAGGGGACACCTTTGGGGCTTAAGTGCAGGAGCAATTTACCGAGACGTAGTTTGCTAGTGCTGAAGACAAGGAGTGGGTAGAGGAGGAGTGGCAAATTTGGGGAGGGAGTTTATGCCACCCTTTACCCAGAGGCAGTCGCCCTATCCTCACTGAGGACAGACAAAGTGGCAGATGCCTTACTTGGGATTTTCTCCTGTGTTGGGTTTCCACAGGAGGTTATCACCGATCGAGGGGGTTCGTTCATGTCAGACCTGATGAAATGTTTATGGGAGAAGTGTGGGGTGGTACAGAGATGCACAGCACCATATCACCCACAAGCCAAAGGACTTGTGGAAAGATTCAATGGTACCCTAAAGTCAATGCTCCGGGTGTTTGCTGAACAGCATGGGAGGGACTAGGAGAAATACCTTCCCAACCGGTTGTTTGCATACAGGGAGGTGCCCCAAGAGTCAACAGGATTTTCCCCCTTCGAACTCTTATATGGACGCCGGGTACATGGGCCCCTAGACATGATCCGGGAGGACTGGGAAGGCAAGCATGCCACCCAGGGAACTCACATTGTGGATTACGTCCTTAGGTTTAGGGAAAGGCTGAAGGAGCTTATGGCGACAGCCCAGAGCAACCTGGCAGCTGCCCAACAGAAACAAAAAGTGAGGTACGACCGCAGAGCCAGAGCTCACTCATACATGGTGGATCAGGAAGTCATGGTCCTTATTCCGGTCCGGAAAGACAAGCTGCAGGCTGAGTGGGCAGGACCATACAAAGTGGATAGGAAGGTAAATGACATGAACTACATTGTGGAGTTACCTGACCGAAGACAGACAGAAAGGATGTACCATGTCAACATGATGAAGCCATATGCAAATAGGGCTGACATGGTGTGTGCAGTGTGTAGTCCTGGGGAGGGGACGGACGAAGGAGACCCCCTTCTGGACTTGCTGGAGGAAAGTAAGCAGGAGTCCTCTGTGGAGACAGTAAAACTGTCTCACCAGCTGACCCTGGACAAGATCCAGGAAGTAAGAGAGGTTTTAGCAGACTTTGCCCCGTTGTTTGGCGCCAAGCCTGGACTAACACCCTTAGCGACTCACGATGTGGAGACAGGGACTCAGACGCCCATACGGCAGACAGCACATTGGGTGTCAGAGGCTGTCCAAAAGGACATTAGGAGGGAAGTGGAGGAGATGCTGGATTTAGGGGTAATCCAGAGATCCCACAGCCCCTGGGCCTCACCCGTAGTCCTTGTGCCTAAGCCAGATGGCTCTACTTGTTTCTGTGTGGACTAACATGGACTGAATGCAGTCACGAAGTCCGACGCCCACCCGATGCCCCAGACAGATGAACTCCTGGACAAGTTGGGGGCGACCTACCTCTGATGACTGACCTGACCAAGGCATTGGCAGGTAGAGTTGACAGAGCTAGGAGAGGTCGCCCTTCATCACTCCGATAGACTTATTTGAGTTTAAAGTAATGCCTTCCGGAATGAAGAAGGCCCCGGCCACTTTCCAAAGGTTGGTGAACCAGGTGTTAAATGGTGCTGAGGAGTACGCCGTGGCATACCTGGATGACACTGCCATCTTTAGTACCAGCTAGGAGGAACACCTGCCCCACCTTAGGGAAGCGCTGGGCAGGATACAGAGGGCCAGGCTCACTGTCAAAGCCAAGAAGTGCCAGGTGGCCATGGGAGAGATGGAATACCCCGGGCACGTGGTAGGCCGGGGACAGCTCCATCCTAACCAAATAAAGATAGAGGTAATCCAGGCGTGGCCCAGACCAGAAGAAAAAATTACTCACCTTAGTAATGTTGTTTCTTCTAATGGAGTCTTGCTGTATTCTAACTAATTGCAGTGATCTCCAACCTTTGAACTGCCCCGGAGAGGAAAGAGTTAACTTTCCATGCAAGGCATGGAACGCTGAACTCGAGCTCGGTTGAGCCTCTGTTTGCTGTTGTTTGAACCCCAACTGCCAGATCTTTACGAGCTATACTCACTGGGCGTCCTGTGTGGAAACTGTAAACTCACACTAGCCAACTGGCAACTAAATTAATAAAAAGGGTTTTTTTGGTTTCAAAGCAAAGACTCAAGTCAGGAAACCCAAAAAACAAAACACAACACACACCCAAAAAGTAAAGAGGGTGAGAAAAGGAGGAACCTCTAGGGTGCCAACACTGCTCCTGCCCACCCACATCCCAAAAATGAAAATTACGTACCTACCGTAATTCTTGATCTTCTCTTGTATCTTCACCATTCATTACTCCTTGGGTTAGTGCCGGAGGCGCGCACCCTTCTGGGAGTTTTTTTTTTGAGTGGCTCCAACGGCGCCACCCTCGAAACACGCACGCACTGCGCCAAGCGGGCGTGTAGGTGCCATAGACTCCTCCTCTATCTCAGTTCTGGTAGCCGGAGAGGCGAAAATAAAGGGTAAGAAAAAAGGAAAGCGAGGCAAGAGAGCCGAGGGACAGAAAAAGGAAAGGATATAAACTGAAAAAGGAATAAGCCGGTAGAGAATAGACAGAGAAGAAGGATTCCTACCCTAGGGGACCGCAGGGCCTCCTTTCCGGGGCGGCTCTAAGGGAGGAACAGAGAGAGAGGGAAGAGAAAGTAGAAGAAGAAGAAGAAAAAGAGGCATGTTGAGAGGGAGAACAGTGCCCATCGAGTATTGGTTGAGAGGCTTATAGGCTCGAAACTACCAAGGAAGCAAGAATCCCAGTTGCTAGGACTGAGGGGAGGTTCACCGAACCACCTGAACAGATCCGAAAGGGGGCAGACTCTCTGAACTCTCAACATGCCAAGTCCCTTCATCCTAGCTGAGGGCTCGTAGACTGCCCGGGTAGAACCTGTTCCGGGTACAGCGCCCACCCAGGAAGGGGAGTAAGTCCCTTAGCATCTTGTTAAGTGCTACCACAGTAGTGTATGGGAAAGACTATGCCTTCTCGAAGGCAGTTTTGTATGAAAGATAGAGTGGAACACGATCAGACTCCCTAAGGCAAGGCAAGCAGACGCTCAGAGCTGACAAGTTCAATCAGCAGCTAGAAGAGCTCAAAAGGAAAAAATTACTCACCTTAGTAATGTTGTTTCTTCTAATGGAGTCTTGCTATATTATGACAATTGCAGTATGACCGCAGGTTAGAACTGCTCCGGGGGTGAAATAGTTAACTTTCCATGCAGGCATGGAACTTAGAGCGCGAGCTCGGTTGAAAACTCTGTCTGTTGTGCTTCAAGCGTAAACTGTCAGATCTTTACGAGCTAAAACTCACTAAGGTTCTGTGTGGAAGCTGTAAACCTACACTAGCCAACTGGCTACTAAAATAAACACTCATTTTTGGCCTAAAACAAAGACTCAAGTCAGGAGACCCAAAAATGCAAAAACACAACACCAATTCACCCAAAAAGGTAGGTGAAAAACAACAAGGTGGGCATCAAAAAAAAAGTGCCAACCCTGTACTGCCCACCCACATCCCCAAAACAGAGGTTTTGAGAGGGCCAGGCAGGGAGGGAGGTCATAATATAGCAAGACTCCATTAGAAGAAACAACAAAAAACTCCTAGAAGGAGCACGCCTCCGCACTAACCCAAGCAGTAATGAATGGTGAAGACTGACAAGGGAAGATCCAGGTTCTGAGAGGGGAGGCGGGGGGGGGGGGGTGTCAGAATACAGCAAGACTCCATTAGAAGAAACAACATTACTAAGGTGAGTAATTTTTTCTTCAAACAACATGAAGTCTTGCTATATTATGACAATTGCAGACTACACAGCAGTACCCCATGGAGGTGGACAGAACCTACCTAGGAAATAGGCTCTGAAGCACGGCTGTGCCAAACCGAGCATCACTCCTAGCCTGGATGTCCAGGGAGTAATGCTTGGTAAAAGTGTGAACTGTTTTCCAGGTAGCTGCTTGACATATTTCTAGAATAGGAATGTCTCTGGCAGCAGCCAGAGAAGCAGCTGTACCTCTCTGGTAGAGTGAGCCTCAGGCCTGAGGGGGAACTTTACCCAACTTCTCATAGCAGAATTGGATGCAAGAGACAATCCACCTGGCAATGGATCTTTAGTGGCTGGCTTCCCTTTACCAACTTCATAGGTGAGGAACAGTTGAAGGAGTCAAACCTATGACCCTTGGTACGCCTATCTAGTAGCTAAGGGCCTCTTCACATCTAGGCTGTGCAGCATCCTCTCCCCAGAGGAGGAGTGGTCAGTGAAGTACACTGGAAGTGAAATAGATTGATTAAGGTGGAAATCTGAAACCACCTTGGGCAGGAACTTTCTGTTAGTCCAAGGACCACCTTATCTCTGTGAAAAGAGATAAACCCTGCTCCACTGACAACGCTTGTAATTCACTTATCCGTCTGGCAGAGGTGACGGCTACCAAAAACACAGTTTTCCAAGTCAAGTACTTGAGCTCAGCTGAAGACAAGGGCTCAAAGGGGGGTTGCATAAGCTGAGCAATGCGAACATTAAGATCCCAGGCAGGGGCAGGATCCCTGAATGGAGGGTTGGTGTGAAACAACCCCTTAAAAAACTTGGAAAATACAGTATGAGCTGAAAGGGAAGAGGATTTACCTGCTGAAATAAAAGCAGACACAGCTGCCAAGTGCACCTTCAGGGTAGCTGGTCTCAGCCCCAAAGAATTCAGGTGGTCCATATAATCCAGGACTGTGGGTAGATCAGCAGAGACTGGGGAAATATGCTTTTCGGAGCACCATATGGAAAACCTTTTCCATTTGGAATTGTAAGTAGCCCTGGTGGAAGGCTTCCTTGAGGCCTTCAATATATCCATTACACCTTGGGAAAGGTTTAAATCAGCAAACTCTAACTCTTCAAGAACCAAGCCTTGAGATTGAGAGATTTGAGATTCGGGTACCAGACCCTTCCCTGGGCACAGGTTAACAGATTGTGATTTCTGGGAAGGGACAGGGGAGGATGGACTGCTAAGGACAGCAGGGGTGGATACCAGGGCTGTCTGGCCCAATCCAGAGCTATCAGAATGACTTTGCATGATTGGGATCTGATTTTGACTAGCACTTTGAACCGGAGGAAAGGGAGGAAGGCATAGAGAAACTTCCTCCCAACTGAGGGCTAAGGCATCCAGTGGGAGTGAGCCCAACACTGGGGGCCTGCAGCAAAAAAGAGGAAGTTGGTGATTGTCTGGGGCTGCAAAAAGATCTATCTGCGGGGTGCCCCATCTGGCAAATACTACTCCCAAGACCAGGGGATCCAGTGACCATTCGTGGTGGCCCTGGAAAATCCTGCTGAGAGCATCTGCCAGGACATTGTCCTTGCCTGGGAGGTGAACTGCCATAAGGGAGGTGTTCAGGGAGTAATCCAGAGACCACAACTTCATCGCTTTGGTGCACAAGGCCGTAGACAGAGTGCCCCCTTGCTTGTTGATGTACCACATTGTAGTGGTGTTGTCTGTTCTGACCTGAACACTCTTGTTCTGAAAAGATTTGAAAAAAGCTTGAAGTGCTAGAAAAACTGCTCTGAGCTCCAACAGGTTGATGTGGGGCAGAGATTCCTGGGGAGACCACAGACCCTGGGTGGTGAGGTCGCCCATGTGAGCTCCCCAGCCCAAGAGGGACGCATCTGTAGTAAGGATTACAGAATGAGACTGAGCGACAAAAGGAACCCCTTGTCTCAGGCTGCTCTGATCCTGCCACCACTGTAGGGCTTGGATCAGGGTTCGAATTACTGGGATCAGCTTGGTAAGAGGATCCTTTCTTTGAGACCAAAAAGCTCTCAAATGGAACTGGATGTCCTCATCTGAAATCTTGCTCCTTGCACAACTGCTGTGGAAGCAGCCATGTGTCCTAGGAGCTGCAGAAATGCCTTGCTGGCCGGAGACCTGCAGGGTAAATGAGGAGGCCAGGGAGACTAGGGTCTTTGCCCTGTCCAGGGGGAGGAAGGCCCTGGCTTCCTGTGTGTTCAGTTCTGCACCTATGAAGGTAAGAAGCTGGACCGGCTCTAGAACTGACTTTGAGAGATTCAGAAGGAAACCTAGAGAGGTAAGCAGTTGCTGCATTATCTGAAGGTGTAAATTGACCTGGTCTGGGGACTGGTCTACTAAGAGCCAATCGTCCAGGTAAGGAAAGATGGCAATCTTTTGCCTTCTTAGGTAGGCAACTGCTACAGCCAGGCATTTAGTGAATACCCTTGGGGCAGAAGTGAGGCCGAAGGGCACTGCTCTGAACTGGTAGTGGCCTGAGGGCAGCTCAACCTGAGGTACTTTCGATGGGAGCTTCTGATGGGAATATGGAAGTAGGCATCTTTGAGGTCCAGGAAGCTAGCCAGTCCCCTGGCCTTAGAGAGGGTAGGATAATTCCCAGAGTCACCATTTTGAACTTTGGCTTTAAAAGGTGCTTGTTTAAATATCTGAGATCCAGGATGGGCCGCCATTCTCCTGTCTTTTTTGGGGTAAGGAAGTACCTGGAGTACAAACCTTTGCCCTGGTGTAGGGGAGGAACCCTTTCCACAGCTCTGAGAGACAGGAGGGTAGAGACCTCTGCCTCTAGGGCGAGTGCCTCTGATGGAGTTGCAGGTGGAAAAGATCTGGTTCTCAGCTTTGGAAATTTTTTGAAGCTGAGAACCAGTCCCTGGCTTACTACTTCCAGGACCCGCTTGTCTGATGTTAAAGACTTCCAGTCCTGGACAAAGTAAGCCAGCCTGCCCCCTACAGGTAGAGGAGAATCGGCCCTGGCAATCCCATCAGGGTGCCTGCTTGGCAGGGGCTTTGGCCTGAGGGGCGGAAGAAGACCTGCTTGTACCCCGCCTGCCTCCCTCTAAAGAACCCCTCTGACCATAGGCGGAGGAGGAAGCTTGGCTTGATAAAAGGCCTATGAAAAGGCCTGCCCCTGCCTCCTAGGAAGCTGCTTTGAGGAGTGGCCTGCCTTCCTGGCCTGTGCACCCTATAGGTGGTCCCATATTCATCCATTTTCTTCTGTAAACTCTCTGTTTGCTCCCCAAAGAGAATTTCCCACAACAGGAAAATCCATGGCCTTAGACTGGGTATCCTGAGACAGGTAGTACATCTGAGCCAAGCCATCCTGTGAAGTGCCACAGATGTAGCCATGACTCTTGATGAAACATCATTAGAGTCCACTGCAGCATGAAATTGCACCTTGATGCCTCAATACCATCCATAGCCACCTGCTCCAGCTCCTGGCAAGCTGGTCAGGGACTTGTTTCGCTAGGGCCAGCACAGTATCCCATCTGGATTTCTGGTACCTAGCATAAATATATATAATTTGCTTGTCGGAGTCCCAAAGTTGCTGCCATGTACTGTTTCTTTGCCATAGCATCATCTTCCTGGAGTCCTTCTCAGGGGTGTGAAGCTAGGGAATATTAGCCTTGTCTACGGCTGCAGCCTGCACACCCCATGGCTGCATTGTTGAGTGAGGAAATCAGTGTCGGAGCCTGATAAGTATACCTCTTGTCCATCCTTTTATCCACAGGAGGTATAGTGTGAGGAGTTTTAAAACTTTTGCTGTCTGTTTCGAAAAGATTTATGCAAAGGAATAGACAGTCTCCTAGACTCTGGAATATCCATCATTTCTACATAGTCTGGCTCCTCTTGGTCATCAACAGCTTCCTCAACAGGGAGCTGGAGAGTTTCAGCAACTTTTATAAAACATGAAATGAAAGGGACTCAGAAAGCCTTGGAGGAGAAACCCCTAGGGGTCTATCTGGAGAGATGTCCGGATCAATGGGCACATCCAGATCTTCAAAACCATATTCACTCTCCTCATATTCCTCTTCCCCTTCCCCCGGTTCATAAAAATCCTCAAAATCATAATCTTGAACCGGTGGAACCGGCCGAACTGAACGCTTACCTGAAGGTGTCGGTTCGGTTGGAACCGGAGAGAGAGACTGGACAATTTGAATTGCTTTAGCTATTTCCTCAGCAGTTGGGGAGAGAACCTTTGGCTCTACACTAGCTGACTTTCTGATCCTTTTTGCTGGAACCGACCTCAGAACCGACAACCGCCTGCCCGAGGAAACGCCTGGTCAGAGGCACTCTCCTCCGGTTCGGCTGGCATCAACCGGCTGGCCATCCGCCAGCGGACTTTTGGCCTCCAATTCCTGAGCCTACCAACCTCTTATCTATGGTGGCAGCAGAAATGTAGACAAATCTGGCAGTCTGAATTGAGGTGGTCAAACCCCAGACAATAGACACATGTGGTGTGATTGGGCTCAGCAAAAGCTTCCCACAAACACTACAGTGTTGAAACCTCAGTGGGTCCAGTTTTTCGTTTGGTTTCTCAGACATCATGCCAGCCTAACCAACTTGCCCGCTTATGGCAATCCACCAAGCAAGACACCCTTTATCGGTTCCCAACCGTGTTCACGGGTCGTGGAAAAAACGTAATGAAACCGCTTTTTTAGAACCGATAAGAACCGAAACCGACTCTCAAAGGACTAGTAGATTTTAAATACAACCTGATCGGGTTCAAACCGGAACCGATAAAGAATTACAAGTTCCACACAGAAAAATAAATGTAAAACCTATCTATTACTTACATTACACAGACAGAGCTTGAACCGACCGGTTGCAGTTTAATTTCGCTAAAAACAGAAAAATAATACTTTAAACCCATAAATGAACCAAGCAGAAGGAGAAATCTCCAGAGCAACTGTTCAGTGAGGCGGAGTAAAGAATCTGACAGTTTACGTTTGAAGCACAACAGACAGAGTTTTCAACCGAGCTCACGCTCTAAGTTCCATGCCTGCATGGAAAGTTAACTATTTCACCTCCGGAGCAGTTCTAACCTGCGGTCATACTGCAATTGTCATAATATAGCAAGACTTCATGTTGTTTGAATAATACCTGCCAGGGGGATTCTAAATTTGTTGAGGCCGAGTCAGAGCACGACCTCTTAAGCTGTGAAACTACATAACCTGAAGAAGGGATTTAGAAAATCGCACCCTAAGGGCGGTCAGAAAGAGTTCCCTCAGAATAAGAGAAAAAGTACAACCATGCTCGTTCCTCTTTACCTTGAGGAAAAAAAACCATTCATTAAGAATGGGAACAGAAAAAAAAAAAATTTTTTTTTTTTTGCATAAAGGCCAAAGGAAGGAAGAGGAACTAGACGGAGGGGAGACACCACAGAAGGAGGCCACTGAGGAAGGTAGGGAGATGAGTAATGAATGGTGAAGATACAAGATGATCAAGAATTTGTGGTACATAATTTTCATATCTTCCCTGTCAATCTTCACCATTCACGCCCGCTTGGGTGAGATTAAGCCCCCCAGAAAGGGGGTAGAACCTCGAGGGAACAAGACCCCAGCCTCCTGCTGGTGAGAAACAGAAGGGAAGACCCTGGGCTAATCTACAGAGAAGCCTATGGGGGAGAAGAGCTAGGAGGTGTTCCCCGAGGATGGGGAGATGGAGGAAGCCCCTGCAGTAATCTCCTAGCTCTGGAGGAAAAGAGACGGGTCCCTCGGAAAACGGAGCGAATCACCCTACGCCGGGCCAGGGGTGACAACCTTGATAGACGAAGCCATGCCATCTGCCTAATGCAGATCACTGTCCCCTCAAGCCTGGAAGCCACCTCATTGGCTTCTATCAGGATGCCCCTTGCTTGGTGTCTTGCCAGCCCAGGCCTATAGCAGAGAGGGCAATAGCTTGTCTGGTTTGCTCCAGATCAGGCATTGATGCTAAGATCTGAGAGAGCATCCACCACAAATGCCTACTGTAGGCAGCGTGAAGAGTCTCGATGAGATGTGTCGCAAGCTATCGTGATGCAGAGAAAGAGAACACTTCGCCCCCACCGGTCAAACTAGAAATCTCGAAGTCCGTGGATGGTTGTGGCACCAGGCAATCTCGAGGGAGCCCTAGGTATACCAAACCCAGGGCGTGCTTGGGAAAGAGTACCCAGGGATTCCAGAGGCACAATACCATCGCCAACAGTCTCGCCGGGCTGGAGAAGGGGCGCTGGCGAACTCGTGAACGGATAGACGCCTCCCGAAGGGGATAGGCCAGGAAGGTACCACCAGGTGCTGGGCACTGAATTCCTCCAAGGAATTCACGCATCTCCCCGCTCGCATTGTCTCCCGCCTAACTGTGAGAAAACAGAACATCCCCACCATCCTCAAAGAAATCGCCAGATGTCCAGTGAAATCAGCATCGGAGGAGATATGAGCAGAGGGTTCCTCTCCCTCAGAGGAGAGACAGGATGATGGAGAGCTCGAAAGGTCCAGAAGATTCTTGCGTGCAGTGGGGATAGGGCGAAAGACCCGCCCATTCATATATCCTGACATATGAGGGAAGGCCGAGCAGAACTCTGAACTGCTCCCAGGATAATGGACCTGTAGGACCGACATGGCCTGGAAGAGCGGGGGTAGCTGCAGAGGCACTGCTGGAGATGGTCACGCATTTGAGCAGGGCAACTGTCCTCTGCTAGGGCTCTAAACCGGAGAACGGAGCCCAAGCTGCCGGATTCCGACAACAGACCAGGTCGCAAAACGGAACCCTGGGGATGCGAAACTGGAAGAGCCCAGAAGAGGATCCTCCCCAGCGAACCTGGGACTGCATGAATCCAGAAGGGCAGTCACAACTAACGCAACC
The DNA here is from genome assembly GCA_016271365.2 of Neoceratodus forsteri. NCBI lineage: Eukaryota > Metazoa > Chordata > Ceratodontiformes > Ceratodontidae > Neoceratodus > Neoceratodus forsteri. The sequence continues at coordinate 147,223,847 of CM028130.1, read as the reverse complement.
GAGGGGACCCCGGGTCCAAGAGGGGAAGGCGGCCCATGCCACGCTCTAGCCACCCCCCGAGGGGTGGCCAGCCGCAGAGACCGACGACTGCACCCCTGCCTTGACCTCGGACCTCAGCACCCTCCTTGACCCCAGCTGCCCCACTCAGTGGCTGTAACAGCACCGGGAAGGTAGCTGTCACGACCCACAGGAAGAGAAAGACCCTCCTCCGCTTCACTCCATCGCCCCTGGGACCCAGGACCACCCCAGCCCGGGAGGGCCCCAGAGGACAGCAGCGGGACAGCGGAGAGTCTGCTAGCCGCTTAGCACCATTGCGGACACCTGGGGACCAAGACTCAAAGAGTCAGGTTGCAGATGGTCTCCATCGCCTGAGCCACTCACCCGAAGATAGCAGACCAGCTGAACCACAATGCTAGCAACCCTGGGGTCCCCAGAGCCAGCGGAACGGCGCTGGTGCCAGAGGCAGCGCCGCGGACGCACCCGCCCACCCGCCAGGCCCGGGCCTCGCCCCCGCTGCACCGGGTTAGCCCACGGTGTCACCCGGCGCCTGGAATCCAACCCGCGCCACCGAGAGCGAACCGAGCCTGCGGGCGCCAGCGCCAGAGAGCGCTGGGACGATGGCGCCGCCTCGACACCGTGCCGCAAGCGGTGCCGGGATCAAAACGACACAGAGGGCGGCGTCGAGGTCCACCAGTGCCGGCCCAGCAGGTCGGGCCTCACACTGAGGAGCCTGCACCTCGAGGTGACTGCGGGCGGTGTCCCGCCCGCGGCCCGGGAGGGACCACGGCGTTCCTCCGACACATGAAAAAGCTTCCTCTTCAGCAAGAAGAGGAGGAAGCCTCCTCCTCATGGACGTATAGGCCGAGAGACCGAGTAAGAGGCCTGAGAGACCTTACCTAGGAATCCCTGGGGCGGCGCCCGTCCCGAAGGTCGGCAGGGCCTTGCGATCTGAAGCCTTGAGACTTGAGGACCTGACGGTCCATGGAGAAACAGGCATCACCGCGAGTCCATATCGTAGATTTGGGTCCCAGGCAGCGGAGATAGACATCACGCGGTCCGAGGACGGAGAAATACCCGGCCACAGGAGCACGATGCATAGGGGCATGGCCCCCTCGACTTTCGCTTTGCCCCGAACCTGACATGATCCAGACTAAACAAGGCAAAAAACAGCAATAAAGCACTCGGCGCGGTGACAGAAAATAAAGAAGCGGTCTTACCAGGAGATGGTGTGGGCGAGTCACTATAGAAGAAGCGAAGTCTTGACTGAAACCGCTAACTATCATTAACTACCGCGCGGCAGGTGCAGCCCTCGGCAGGAGCAAACGAACTGAGATAGAGGGTGTTCGGCACTAAGCGCCCCTCGCACATGCCAGCGCGATGCGTCGTGCTGCGAGCGGCGCCGTTAACCGACTCAAAAACTCCTGTAAGCGGAAGCTTGCGCCTCTGGCACTAACCCAGCGTGGCTGAATGAGACTGACAAGGGAGATCCAGGTTCTGAGGGGAGGCGGGGGTCAGAATACAGCAAGACTCCATTAGAAAAACAACATTACTAAGGTGAGTAATTTTTCTTCAAACAACATGAAATCTTGCTGTATTCTGACTAATTGCAGACTACCAAGCAATACCTCCATGGAGGAGGACAGAACCTACTTTGAGAACAGGCTCTGGTACTGTCTGTCACAGAGCATCACTCTAGCCTGGATATCCAGAGGTAATGCTTGGTAAAAAGTATGGATTGTTTCAGGTGGCTGCTTGACATATCTCTAAAGATAGGAATATCCCTGGCAGCAGCCAGGAAGCAGCTGCACCTCTAGTAGAGTGAGCCCTCAGGCCTGAGTGTGAGTCCACCCAATTTTCATAGCAGAATTGTATACAAGAGACAATCCACCTGGCAACAGATCTTTTGAGTGGCAGGTTTTCCCTTACCAACCTCACCATAAGTGAGGAACAATTGGAGGGAGTCAAACCTGTGACCCTTGAGTGCGCTCTATGTAGTAGCTAAAGAAGGCCTTTTCACATTCAGGCTGTGCAGCCTCCTCTCTCCAGAGGAGGAATGGTCAGTGAAAGAAAGACAGGAAGAGACATAGACTGGTTGAGTGGAAATCTGAGACCACCAGGACGAAACTTCCTATTGGTTCTTAGGACCACCTTATCTCTATGAAAAGAGATACAATCAGGCTCCACTGACAGTGCCTGTAACTCACCGATGCATCTGGCAGAAGTAATGGCTACCAAGAACACAGTTTTCCAAGTCAAGTACTTAAGCTCTGCTGAGGACAAAGACTCAAAAGTGGGTTGCATAAGCTGGGCAATGCAAACATTTAGGTCCCAAGCAGGAGCAGGGTCCCTGAAGGGAGGATTGGTGTGCAACAATCCCTTGAAAAATTTACAAAATATAGGATGAGCTGAAAGAGAAGAGGCTTACCTACTGACAAAAGCGAAACAGCTGCTAAATGCACTTTGAGAGTAGCTGGTCTGAGTCCCAAACTATTGAGATGAACATATAGTCCAGAACTGTAGGTAACTAGCAGACTCTGGAGAATATACTTACCAGAGCACCAAATAGTGAACCTTTTCCATTTGGAATGGTAAGTCTTTCTGGTGGAAGGCTTTCGAGAAGCCTTTAGAATATCCAAAACACCTTGAGAGAGATACGGATCAGTAGCTCTAACTCTTCAAGAGCCAGGCCTTGAGATTGAGAGATTTGAGATCCGGTGCAAACCCTCCCCTGAGAGGATGTCAACAGGTTATAATTCCTGGGAAGAGGCAGGGGGAGGTGGACTGCTAAGGACAGCAACAGTGGGTACCAGGGCTGTCTGGCCCAGTCTGGAGCAATCAGAATCACTTTGCAGGGTTGAGACCTGATTTTGACTAGTACCTTGAACAGGAGAGGGAAGGGGGGAAAAACATACAAAAACTTCCCTTCCCAGTCGAGAACTAGAGTATCCAGGGGGACTGAGCCCAATACTGGGGGTCTGCAGCAAAAAAGAGGAAGTTGGTGATTGTCTGGGTCTGCAAAAAGATCTATCTGTGGAGTGCCCCATCTGGAAAAATCACCTTCAAAACTAGGAATCTAAGGACCATTAAGTGATGGCCGGAGATATCCTAAGAGAGCATCTGCCAGGACATTGTCCTTCCCTGGGAGTGCACTGCTATCAGAGAGTTTGCAGGAATAGGCCAGAGACCACAACTTCATTGCTTCTGTGCACAAGGACGTAGACTGGTGCCCTTGCTATTGATGTACCACATTGTGGTGGTATTGTCTGTTCTGATCTGGACTACTTTGTTCTGAACAGACTTGAAAAAACTGTCAGTGCCAAAACACTGCTCTGAGTTCCAAAGTTGATGTGAAGCAGAGATTCTTGAAGTGACCACAGCCCTTGGGTGGTCAGATCCCCCAAGTGGCTCCCCAACCCAAGAGGAGGCATCTGTGGTAAGGATTAGAGAATGAGACTGAGTGACAAAAGGAACTCCTTGCCTTAGATTGTCCTGATCCTGCCACCATTGCAAAGCCTGGATCAGGGTTTCAGTCACAGGGACTAGTTTGGTCAGAGAATCCTTTCTCTGGGACCAGAAGGCTCTTAAGTGGAACTGAATGTCCCTCTTCTGAAACTTTGCTCCCTGGACCACTGCCATAGAGGCTGCCATGTGACCCAGGAGCTGCAAAAAGTGCCTTGCTGGTCGAGACACCTGAAGGGTGAAAGAGGAGGCCAGTTTCATAAGGGTCCTTGCCCTGTCCAGGGGAAGGAAGGCTCTTGCCCTTATTGTATCCAATTCTGCCCCTATAAAGGTGAGGGCTGTACTGGCTCCAGAACTGACTGAGGATTTAGGGAGGAACCCTAAGGAAGTGAGCAATTGCTGAGTTATCTGGAGATGTGACTTGACTTGGTCTGGAGACTGACCCACTAGGCCAGTCGTCCAGGTATGGAAAGATGGAGATCTTTCTTCTCCTTAGGAAAAGCAACCACTACTGCCAGGCATTTTGTGAACACCCTTGGGGCTAATGTTGAGCCAAAGGGCATTGCTCTGAATTGATGGTGGCCTGAGGGCAACTCGAACCTGAGGTACTTTCTGTGGGAGCACCTGATGGGAATGTGAAAATAGGCATCCTTGAGGTCCAGGAGACTAGCCAGTCCATGGCCTTAGAGAGGCAGAATCATTCCCAGAGTCATCATTTTGAATTTTGGCTTTAAAGGTGCGTTTAAATATCTGAGATCCAGGATGGGCCACCATTCTCCTGTCTTTTTAGGGGTTAGGAAGTACCTGGAGTACAATCCTTTTCCCCTGTGTAGGTGGAACCCTTTCTGTAGCTCTGAGAGCCAAGAGGAAAGACCTCTGACTCTGGGGCAAGAGCCTCTGAAGGTTTGCAGGTGGAAGGACCTGGTTCTCATCTTGGGGAATTTTTGAAGCTGAGAACCAGTCCTGGCTTACTACTTCCAGGACCCACTTTTCTGATGTTAAAGACTTTCAGTCCTGGACAAAGTAAGCCAGCCTGCCCCCTACAGGTAGTGGAGAATCAGCCCGGGCAGACCCATCAGGGTGCCTGCTTGGCAGGGGCTTTAGGCTGAGGAGTGGGAGCAGGCCTGCTCATACCCCGTCTTCCTCTCCCTTTAAAGAACCCCCTCTGAGCAAAAGCAGAAGAGGAGGCTGGGCTTAGTAAAGGCCTATGAAAGGCCTGCCCCTGCCCCTGGAATCTGCCTCTGGGGTGTAGGCCTTTCTTTGGCCTGAGCACTCCTGTACTCATCCATTTTCTTCATGTAATTCTCTGTCTGCTCCCCAAACAGAGAATTACCAATGACAGGAAAATCCATGGCCTTAGTCTGGGTATCCTGTGACAGGCTAGTACATCTGAGCCAAGCCATCCTTCGAAAGGCCACAGATGTAGCCATGACTCTAGATGAAACATCATTGGAGTCCACAGCAGCATGAAATTGCACCTTGGATGCCTCAATCCCATCTGCAGCCACCTGCTCCAGCTCCTTGGCAAGCTGGTCAGGGACCTGCTCCTTAATGTACCTAAAAAAGGTTTTATCCCCCTTCTTAACAGAGTTGGCTATCTTTTCCTCAGTTTGTGCCTTTATTATTCTGACTGCCTTCCCTGCCTCCTTCTGCTTTAACTGATAAAGTTCTCTGTCCTGCTCCTTCTGTTTTTCCTTATATTTCCTGAATCCTATCCTTTTCTCCTTAACCATCCCCGACACCTCTTTTGAGAACCATAGTGTTTTTTCCTTCATTTTGTTTTGTTGATTTGCTTCACACAAAGGCTTGTTGCCTCTGCGATGGCTGTTTTTATTATTCCCCATTGTTCCTCCACCCCTCCTTCTTGCCCATTTGCTAGTGCTTTTCTAAGACACTCTCTCATTTTCCCCAGTCAGCCTTCCTAAAGTCCGATACTCTTGTTTTTGTATGGCTTGACTCTATGGCTGTGTTTACTGTGAACCACACTGTTTGGTGGTCAGTTGTTCCCAGATGGCGACCCACTTCTAAATCTGAGATCCTTTCTCCTTCCCCATTTGAGAACACCAGGTCTAAGATCGCTCCCTCCCGAGTGGGTTGCAGCACAAGCTGTCTGAGGCATGCCCCCTGTAGGGCATCAAGAATGACCCTGCTCTTGGATGTGCCTGCAGCAAAGGTACTCCAGTTAACATCTGGCAGATTCAGGTCCCCCATCAACAATATCTCCCCCTTTTCCTGCCATTTTAAGGATGCCTTCTATCATTTCATTGTCTATTTCCTCCCCCTGAGATGGAGGTCTGTACACAACCCCCATGCAGATTGTGGTGCCATTTCCTGTCTCCAGGGTGACCCACAGTGACTCATCAACTTCCTGTTTACTCTTTAGTTCTGTTGCTTTAATTCCTTCCCTTATACAGAGAGCTACTCCTCTTCCTCTTTTATCCACCCTGTCCCACCTGTAGATTGTGTATCCTAGTTTGTTGACATCCCAGTCATGGTTCTCTGCGTACCATGTTTCAGTGACGTCACAATATCCAGGCATCCCTCTTCCATCAAGGCCACTAGTTCAGGGAGCTTGTTGCACAGACTGCAGGCATTGGTACTCATCACCTTCCATTTATTTTTTATGGTCTTGCCCCTTTTAGCCCCATCCCTGTCCTTACCGCCTTATTCTGCATTTTTCCCTGTCCTGCTCCCTACTGACTTCTCTACCTTGGTGTTTACATCTCTAACTACTGTGTTTTGTGGGGGGAGGCTGGGATTTCCCTGCTCCTTTTCAGTGTCTCCCCCCTTGGCTAGTTTAAATGCTTACCAATGAAGCATTTAAACCTGTCACCTAGGATCCTGGTTCCCCCCCTTGACAGATGCAGACCATTGCGCCAGTATAAGCCTGCATCCCTCCAGGTGGCTCCCCAGTCCCTAATGAAGCCAAAACCCTAAGCTCCATACCAGTTTTTCAACCATTCATTGAATCCCATGGTGCGGAATACCCTAGCATCATCCTTGCCATAGACAAGCAGCACCTCCGAGAAGGTTACCATACATGCTACTTGTCTAAGGCCCCTCCACAAACTCCTCTTGCACCGCTCTGATTCCATTCACAGCCAGGTCATTTGTCCCTAGGTGGACAATGGCATCCAGCTCCCTCCCTCGTGCAGCTGCTCCTGTGATCCTGAGTATTCGCTTCCTGTTCCTCTGAGCCATGGCATCAGGCAGGCACCCTACCTCTATCCCTTCCTCCCCACTTCTACCCCCTAATGATCAAGTCCCCCACCAGGAGTTGTTTCCTTTCCCTGTGAGGTCTCATGCCACAATCCTGTGGGTCTCCTTTGTGGAGGTTCCCAGCATCCTCCTTGGTCTCCACTGCAGGTGCCTCCATAGAGGAACCACTCTTTGCCAGAACAGCATATGAATTGTGGAGAGGTACAACTGGAGGAATGCCCCTTTTTTCCACCAGTCTCTCCCTCCCTGAGCCCACCTTGGTCCAACCGCTCCTCTTTCTTGGCAACCTCTGAGGTAATGGTGGTGGCCCTGGGTGGGGGAAGAGGTTTCACGAACCTTAGCCAGGTCAGCCTGGAGACGGGCAACCTCCTCCCTCAGACCAGAGAGGTGCCTGCAAACAGGGCAGCATTGCAGCCTCCAGAATGTCTCCCGGAACACTGCTGCCCCACAGCCATTGCACTGCACCACTCCCATCCTGACTTATTTTGTGTTCCCTCTCCTGTTGCTCTGTATGCTTACTGTCTCCTCCCTCTATGTATTTTTACACTTACTTTCCTACTGCCGATGTGCCCTTACAACTCTCGCCCTTCCTGTTCTGGGACAGGAATTTCCTGTTATCTTCAGAATTCTCCTTCTTCTGTGCTTGGATTCAGAAGGGGGGGAGAGAAAGAGTTATTTTTATGTTTGCTTGCACGCATGTGCAAGAAACATAATGCCATCATCTGAGTTTTCGGAGGTGTGGCAGCCCTCTTCCAATTCAGTCAGCGTGTTTGCAGGCACGGCCGCAGTTCTCTAATGTCTGCTGGAGCTGTCTATGACAGCAGTCGAAAATGCAGTGGAGTACAGTTGAAAGAGGCTACGCTTCAGTGAGCAGTGATAAGATATCGCTTGCTCATGCGCTCCCCACACACACACACGCACACATACGCATACTGTGTGCACTCGCCCCACACACACACACACTGTATAGCGACAGGGGTGCCCAATCCCCTGTTGGCTGTGCTGCTACCCAAGCGTTCCACATGCACGCTGGGTGCCCACCCCAGCGTGGCTACACTATAGCTGATGGGAGTGCCCAATCCCGTCGGCTCCACTGTCTCCCCAGAGTACAGGGTGCCAAGCTGAAACCCACCCCAGCGTGGCAACAGATGCCTCCCGGCAGGGGTGCCCAATCGCCCGTAGGCTCCACGCCCCAAACAGCCATCCTTGTGCCACGCTTGGAGCCCACCCCAGCGTGGCAACAGATGCTGTCGCCGACGAGAAATTTGCCCAATCGTCGGCTCCACGCCCCCAAGCCGTCCTTGTGCCCACGCTGGGAGCCCACCCCAGTGTGGCAAACATCCCGCGTTGTCTAGTCCTTTGTTTTTAAAAAAAAAAAACTGAAATTGAAAAACAGTCCCTCAGTGTCTCTACCTCCACCCACGCCCACCCACTGTACACCCTGCCTCCCCACACCCCCCCTCACCCCATACTTACCTCTGGACTCTGGCGCGACGATCTTCTGTGGACCGGGAACACGTCTGCACTCTTCAAAGCCGACTTCGAACTGAGGAAATGCCGGTAAGCTATATAATTGGATAGAAAGGGTTTTTTCAACTTTGCTGCATATCTCAGGCATTGTTTGGAATTTTTGCACCAAACTTTCAACATAGGGTTTTTGGGACCCCTTCTAATGAATGCTCTCACTGTCATGGCGTTAATCGGGCCCGAAGGGTGATTTCGCAGTCACTGCGCAAAATCACCTTTCGAGACCAAGTAATGAAATGGCACTGCCACTGTTCATAGGGTGGGCTCTCAAAAAGCCTATGTTGAAAATTTGGTGGAAAAATTCCTAAAAATGACTGTTTTACGCGAGCGTATTGTGCAGTTCCTACGCACGCTCGTAAGTTTGCGAATTTTCAATATTTTCACTCCAGATTTTCAACATTGCCATTTTATTACACTTCCTTATGAACAGTACAGCTGCCATTTTTCACATGTCGCCCAAAATGTGTTTCCGCACATGTAGCGCACAATGGTGCAGTCGGTGTGCGAAAGCAATGTTTGGGACAGATTAAGAAAATCACAGTTACACTGTTCATGAGCAGAAGTAATAAAATGGCTATGTTGAAAATTTGGTGACAAAAGTCCATAAAATGACTGTGTTACGAGTGAGCATTGCGCAGTTTCCACGCACCCTCGTAAGTTCATGACTTTGGAATATTTTCAGTCCAGATTTTCACCAGTGGCATTTCCACACTTCCTTATGAACAGTACAGCTGTCATTTTTCTCAACATGGCGAAATGTGTTTTCACACTTTCAGGCGAGAGATGCGTGGTCGCTGTGGGAAATCATTGTTCGGGACAGATAAAGAAAATCACAGTGACACTGTTCATGATCGGAGGTCCCAAAATGCCTGTGTTGACAATCTGCTGTAAAAAATCTCCAAAGTAATTACATTACGGGTGTGCGTTGCACAGTTTCTATGCATGCTCGTGACTTCACCAGTTTTACTAATATTTTTACTGCAGATTTGCAACATTGCCATTTTTTACACCTCCCCATGAACAGTACAGCTGTCATTTTTCACATCCTGTTCGGAATGTTTTTGCACCTGTGGTGCTAAATGCCGTAGTCACTGTGCATAAGCAGCTTTCGGCTAACAAACGGATAGTGCCACTGTTCATGAGGTGGGGTCACAAAAAAAACATGTTGAAAATTTGGAGTGAAAATACCAACGAATGCCTGAGGTATTAGGGTTTCCAACCATAACGCCCCACCCTGTAGAATGACAGGCATCAGGGGTGTGACTTGGGATTCTTGCCTGTAATGCTCATACCATTCCACACCCTGCAGCCAGTGAGAGGCACTGAGGTATGCCTTGGACTCTTCGGCCCCAAAGTTCACCCCATTCTCCTATACCGCACCCATCTCACCGTATTTCCTGATGGAATGGGGTGCGCATAAAGGCCAAAGACCCCAAGGCACACCGTGACACTTGTCAGTGTCTGCAGGGTGGGGTGTGGTGAAATGGCGTGGCCGTTACGCCTGACGACCCAAAGGCACACCCCAATGCCTGTCACTCTCTGCAGGGTGGTGGTGGGGTCGGCTTCAGTTCAATACTTCACTGCCATTCCAAATATGCAGCTATGTAACTTCTACACTACCACTGCCAATGTCAGCAAGCAAACATTCGGCATTGACAAATGCTTGTTTAGGTTCCTTCAAGGTTGATGAAACTAATGTGTCTCAGGGATCCTTCCCTTCCTACTGCCAAACAGGAACTGCCTGTTGTCAGTCAAATCCAGTGGTTATAAAAGTAGAACTGGCTTTGGGTGGGAAGGAAGGCAACTAGTAAAAAATCTGTAGTTCTAGACTGCTGTATCTTGCTCTGAAACCAAAGTTCTCTTCTGTCAAAAACAGCAGGAAGCTGTAATTGGAGACAGCTGCTTTTGTACTCTTAAACTGCTAAGCCACACCCCCAATTGGCCTCAGCCTCTACTCTGACTCAGTAAATTAAGCTGATACAGCCCCCCTCCTCAGAGAAACACACAGTGACTTTCTTTTTTTTTTTTTTTTACTTACATGAGACCCCCTTCTTCTTCTAATAAAGTACCTGTTTGTTTAATCCAAACAGGTACTAACTCCTGCTGAGATAGAAGTGATTTATCAGTAAAAAAATCTGTAGTTCTAGACTGCTGTATCTTGCTCTGAAACCAAAGTTCTCTTCTGTCAAAAACAGCAGGAAGCTGTAATTGGAGACAGCTGCTTTTGTACTCCTAAACTGCTAAGCCACACCCCAATTAGCCTCAGCCTATGCTCTGACTCAGTAAATTAAGCTGATACAGCCCCCTTCCTCAGAGAAACACACAGTGACTTCCTTCCTTTTTTATTTATTTTTTTACTTAAATGAGGCCCCCTTCTTCTAATAAAGTATCTGTTTGCTTAATCCAAACAGGTACTAACTCCTGCTCAGATGGAAGTGATTTATCAGTAAAAAATCTGTAGTTCTAGATTGCTATATCTTATTCTGAAACCAAAGTTCTCTTCTGTCAAAAACAGCAGCAAAAAAAAAATACTTCCTCAAGTTGCCCCTGAGTCATCCCCCCTCTATCTTCAAATTGTGCCCCCTTGTTCTTGCACACCTCTTTTTTCTGAAAGATGCTACCCTCTTAGATTTTGTTAATTCCCTTGAGGCACTTGAAAGTTTCTATCATGTCCCCCCCTCTTCCTTCTTCCCTCAGGGTTATACATATTAAGCTCTTTTAGTCTCTCTCCATTTGGCTGCTGGTGCAGACCCTGCACTATTTCAGTTGCCGAGAGCACAACCTAAAATGAGTGGGAAAAGGAGGCAAGATCCTGAGCTCGGTCTGTGGGAAGATGGGCCCTGGCCCACAGGGAGTCTAGTGCTACCCCGAATAGCTTGATCACCTGCAAGGGTACCAGTCTCAACTTGACCGAGTTGACCAACAGGCCCAAGTCTCAGCAGGTGTGGAGGACTAGATCTCTGGACCACTTGACTGGCTCCTTGGGTGACTTGGCTAACAGCTAGTCATTCACAAAGGAATATACCCCGACACTGTCCAAGCGTGTACTGCGCTCAATGGTGCCAGGCAAGGTGTGGATTATGGGTTTTGCTAACCCAGAACTAGAATACAGAAAGACCACAATCCAACTGCACTCCTGGAGCTGATGTGTTGTTCAAAATGCACTACCTAGAATACTTAAACAGTCAGTGTGAGGCTGAGGTGGTTGTGATAAAAGGATCTGAAAGGATCTATACTGAAAGGCCTTCTGTTTTGGCTTCTGGGCCTTTTGGGATTATGCCACAGAATCTAAGCTGGCACTGGACTTCTCATTCCTCATGAGATGTCCTTCCACCCCAGGGTCAAAGAGGTCAGAGCCCAAGATGGGGACTTTGGCCAATTTGTGCTGGGTATCCACCATGAAGGTGGAAAGCTGTAGCCAGGCTCTGTGATGCATCACAACGGCTGTTGCATAGTACAGGTGCAGCCCATATTGATAGCTGTCTACAGCTGGTATTTGGACAACAGACCCTGGTCTTTGACAGACTTTACCAGTAGCTGCCTATCAGCAGGGATGTAAAGAAGTATCTCATCCAGCACTCCCAACAGGGAGTGATCAGTGTTGGCCAGCATAGCCTTACCTGACGAAGACCTAAGGAATGAGCAGTGTATACCTTCTTTGTTGCTTGGTCAATCTTCTTGGACTCTTTGTCTGGAGGATTGTCCACACCCCTTGGCCACTAGATTTCCAGAAGGCCAAATCCCAAACCAGTCTTTTGGCTGAAGGATGGTCTGAAAATCCTGAGAGGGACCCAGTGGGGTCTCATACTTGCAAACCAAATGAGTGGAGGGTGCCAGGCAGGATTCTGCCAAAGCTCCAGGACCGGTCCCAGAATAGCCTCAGCAGTGGCAAAGGTAACCCTGGGGATTCACCCCTGTCTAGGATGTCAGTGAAGTCCTCTTCCAAAGTGACTCCAAGGGCACAGTCATGCACTCCGATATGAGGTGGAGTAAAGCCTCAAATGACACTGTCGCCAAGGTCAGCGGTCAATTCTCCTACCGAGCCATGGTTGAAGACATGAGTCCATGAGGAGAGCATGGATGGCCCCATGAAGTCAAAGGACTCATCAAAAAAAGCCTTCAACCATTTCCTGCCATGGACCACCCCCTGGTGTCCTTAGACTGGGTGATTTCCTCCAATAGCCAGACTGGTAAGCCTGCAGCAAGACGGGACTCCTTCACAGGAGTAATCACCAAAGGCTGTGGTGGCAGCAGTACCACCCTCAGGGGCAAAGAAGCAGATGCGGGTGGTATCTGCATAAGATGGGCTGGTGTGGGCACTACTGGCGTATACTAAGGGACTGAGGGTCTAGAGGTGCAGCCCTATCCCCCTCAGGATTCATCCACAGTCATCAGAGGAGCTCCTCATAGTGCTGGTACATCTTGTATAGGTGCCTTTCCTGGCCAGAGAATGAGGAGGTTGAGGAGAAATGATGTCAGTGTTTCCCAGTTGAGTGGGATCAAAAGCATGAGCACTTTGACCATGAGGAGGGCAACTAAAATGGTGCAGGGTCTGCATCGGAAGACATATGGAGAGAGACGAAAGGAGCTTAATATGTATAGCCTCGAGAAAAGGAGCGAGGGGGGGACATGATAGAAACGTTCAAGTACCTCAAGGGAATCAACAAAGTCCAAGAGGGTAGCATCTTTCAAAAAAAGAGGTGTGCAAGAACAAGAGGGCACAATTTGAAGATAGAGGGGGGGCGGCTCAGAGGTAATTTAAGGAAGAATTTTTCACAGAGAGGGTTGTGGATGCATGGAACAGCCTTCTGGAGGAGGTTGTGGAGTCAAAATCAGTGGTGGAATTCAAGCATGCATGGGACAGTCATAAGGCAGTTCTAGGGGTTGGGGGTAGGAAGAAGTAGGCTGCTGGTTAACTAGGATCTGCAGCTTATCCAGTAGGTAGGGAAATGGGCAGACTGGGTGGGCCAAGCGGTCCTTATCTGCTGTCAAATTCTATGTTTCTATGATGTCGACCATCAAGCTAGGGGTCAATGTCGAGATGAGTCCTCTGGTGGGTTGTGGTATACCATATGCCTCACTGCATTTAGAAGCAGAGGCTTTGGAGGCACAACCACAGGCTGAGGCCACTCCCAAGGTGACCCAGCCAGGGACAATAACTAGGTCATGTTTCTCCTGGGTAAGGACTGGAAGCACCAGGGTCTGGGAGACCTACTCTTCATCAAGCTCCTCTGACAACTGGTTGACAGGCTTGAGAAGTATGTTGGCAGCCTGCTCAACTGGAGTCGAGGTCAATAAGTCTGAAGGGGGTACCCAGGAGCTCTTGACCTGTTCCTCAACCAAAGCTGAGTGGTTGGTGTAGTCGAGGGAGCAGGAGGCATGTATTCTCTCCTGATCCCAAGACCTGCGCTGGTGATGAATGAGTTTACGAGTATGGTGAGATGGGCTTTCCGCAAAGCTCTGGAGGCCCCAACACATCTTACAAAAATCTTTGGAGAAGGACCCGCTGATGCTGGTCCCAGTCAGGAGCAACACCAAGACCGATGAGGAACTCACTGTAGCTGCATCGAGATGTTCACGGCAAAAGCACTTGAAAACTTAAACTCCTACAGTCACTGCTGAGCTGAGAAGGAGGGGACCTGTCACTTACAGTGGAAAGATCTGACATCATGGGGTGCAGCTGGAGGATATACCACCCGGCTGGTGGGAGGGAGCCTAGCTTGAAGACATCCAACGGATCAGCCTGTTCTAGGAAACTGCCTGAGTGCAGACAGTGAACCATATCCACGCCCTTAGAATAGTAGATTTTCTTTAGAGAGGACTGTCTACCCATCACTGGTACAGCAAAGACATAGTAACTGCTGCTTTCAGAATCCTCATGTCCCCAGCCTTCGAGCTGTACCACTACCCCAGAAAGGGAGCTCGTTACCCATGTGCATAAATTCCCCACTGACAATATGGCACAATACAGAAACAGGCAATATCCAAGACACTGTCACCTGACAGACTCAAGGAAGGAGCAGTCCTTAGCAGCTACAGCAGCCTTTGCTGGCAAAATAGCAGGCGAACAGAAATGGAACACTGTGCTCACACCATACTGCCTTGCTTTTACCACTGGACCTTTAACCCCTTAACACTCTTTCTCCTTCCTCAGTGTGATGTAAAAGCCTTAACTGTCCCATGCTGCCTTCAGAGAAAAGGGCTTTTGCACAGCACAGTTCGTCTCTAACTTTCTGTAGCAGGTGTGCACTCTCATCATACCCCTCCCAGCAAGCACCCAACTCACACGTCATAGGAGTCCACCACTATGCCCACCAACAAGAAGACTCCCCACCATATTATGAGAGGGGAGTCAACCAGATTTCCAGTCTTTGATGGGCTGCTTCACTATAACAGGGTAACACTCCCAGACAGCAGCCATCCTCCAACGCAGCCCTCTGCCTCAGTCCAACCAAATTTCATTACAGCAGTTTCTGTGGCAACATGGCACAGGTCAGCCACTTTTAAAGTTAACAATCCTAAATGCAACAAACACCAATTCTAAAAACTAATGAATGAGCTAAAGCAGTATAAGACGAAAATCTCAGCCCGAGGGTCGCCACCTCTGCTGCAGTACTGCCATTTGGGTGACCACAGATTGAAACGCAGCAACAGGCAGTGCACATGGGAGGATGCCAGTTGGGTCCGCCATTGATGTACCATTGTGTGCACTCCCGCTTGGGCCCCTCACATGTTGACATCCTGGGGGTGGGAACAGCAATAATGAAAATGGGCCCCAGGACAGCAGATGACGGACCCCAGTACAGCTGGGTAACCCCATAACATCAGATGGAATCAACATGACGTCACTTGATGTTTCAGGGTATATCCGCTGCCAATTCCTGTCACTGACTGGACAATACAGCCAAGACTCCATGGAGGGCATGGGTGCTGGATGGAGTGATGTGTCAGGGCATGGAAATCTTCCATGGGCGCTTCTGAAGGCAGTCTGTGCTGGAGTGAAGAGGGCTCATAAAGAGTAAGTTAAAAAAAAAGATGAAAACCTCTGAATCAAACTAGCATGACTGTCAAGGAAAATATGCTTTAGCATCCATCTGGTCTCCTTCTGGAAGCATTTACTGTATACACAAGGTAAATGACATAGTTCTGAATCTTGTAGGTGCGCTGTACTACAACATGCCTACAGTCAGGTACCTCTGTCAGAAGGGTAGGATACCATATTTTTCACAGTAACCTCAGGGTTACTGGAGCCTTATGCCAATGTAGTTTGCATTCCTTACATTCTGCACAGAATGACACCAGAGATAAGCAATGTAATATACATAAAAAACAAGTGAAAGTGTGGCATCACTATTAATCTGAATGATAAGTATTATTTGTTGCTGCAAAGAACACAAAGATGGTACCTGACAAACTGTGGCTAAACATGTGGACAGCTCGTTCTTTTTTCACTGTACGTTGCTCCAAATTTCCTATAGTGCTGCCTCTCAACCCATAATTTTTCTCCTCCTACTTGGCTCCCCCCGTCGTCTTCCCTTCACGCTACCATCAACCTACCTATATTCTGCCTTCCTAGGAACTGCCTGGCTAAGTTCTCTCTGGGTCTCCAACTCCTGACACCTCGTTGGTGCTCTGCTCTGGCCCACTACAAGGCCATGACCACTGTGACACTTGGGAGATGCAGTATTTTACTGGCTTCAGTGGCCACAGAGGGAGGATGCCCAGGCAAATGCCTCTAATGCCATGGGTGGACTGAGTGGCAGTCATCGGTGTTCAGACCACTCACCCTCTTCTCCAGCATGAACTCCTTCCATTCTCCCCAACAAGCCACCTTCATGACACCCATGCCCCAAATTCATGAGGCTCCCTATACCTCTCATGGAATTCCACTCCACGACAGGGCCTTCTAGGGCACCTCCCTCCTCCAGGGACTGGATCCTGGGGAGAGCCTTCCATGCTGGGTGATTGGAGGACATGGGACTCCAAAAGCAGGGACACTTCATCCTGTTGGCCAGTTGTTTCCTGCTTTTAACCCCCTCTCTTAGAGACTGGTCACAATGTGGGCTGCACACTGTATGCAACATGTGTGCACCACGAGGGGGGCCAGGGTCTCTGCCTTCCCCCAGCTGTCCTGCCTGGTGTTCCATCTGTGGTGCCCCAGGTGGAGCTGGCACAGCACAAACAGGCACCCTGCCACTCAGAGGAGGCGGATGTCCTCTAGGATGTTCAAACTTCCCCCCACTGCTGTCCTTCCAGCATTCTGGGCTTGTCCTAGAACCCAAGTCACTAGCATTTCAAGCAGCAGCCCTGCCTCTGGGCAGACAGGCTGGCAGACCAATGCATTTTCTTGTTTTACACAGCAAGGTGCCTCATCAACAAGCCAAGGTCTGCCCCTCAGTGTTTGCATAACTATGTGGATCAATGCCCCCCCCCATGCCACCTCGGAGGCTTACACTCCTTTTCTCTAGTATAGCCATACCTGGTCACCAGGGGTCACTAAGGTGGCGAGACATTGCATTCCTCTCTCACCAGAGATGGGGAGTGTCCACTGGGGCACTATTTCCACCTCAGGTCAGCATGCAGCAATGCTCCAGGACCCACCAACAATTCATCTTTGAAGGGCTGGCCATTCAGATCACTACAAAGCTAAAGTGAATGGAAACCACTTACGTCTGGGGATAGTTCCCCATTGGAGATCCGGGCTTCGCTCAGTCTTCTTTCCTGTTCCAGCTCCTCACTAGCCTGTGTCATGGCGCTAGCCACCCAGGTGTCAACATTCACACCACACTGGCGGATCAATTCCAGACGGGCGTCTGCTTTTAACTTACTGATCTGCAGAGGAGACAAGAATGAAAGGATGATCAGAAAAAGGATGGTTAGTGCAGGAAGAAACTGAAGAGTCCACAACCTCTTTCAGACCCAAATCCTGAAGAAAGAAAAAAGTGTACGTAGCTACACTGAGACAGCGAGAGAGTCGAGTAATGTTTAACACTGTTACCAACATAGGTATGTTACAGTACCCTCTGTGTATAATATCTAGTGTATGTAGCTGCACTTGGTGAGAGTCTTGCAATGTGAAATACTGTTACCAACACAGATATGCGTAGTTCCCTCTATATACATTATCTAGTGCACTTACAGTACCCACTATATACAAACAGAGCGCGAGCCTTCCTGAAGAACTGACTGACACTGCCTTTGACATCTGTGTGTTGTTTTAATTTTATGTATTTGATCTACTGTAAAAGCGCTTTGGTTTTGGAAAGGCGCTTTTTAAAAATAAAGCTTTGATTGATTGGCTGATTGATTGTGTGAGCGCTGTTGTGAAGGACTATCTTGGATTAATTGATTTGTGGCTCCTGTGCTGCAACTGAACATTGTTAGAACTATCAGCAGCTGTTCTCCCCTTTGTGTGTCTCATTCCTCCAATCAGAGGGGTGGCGCTCTGGAGCCCAAGCAGAATGGCCACTAAACAACAGAACTCTGTCTAAAGCTTGGTGTTTTTGTTAAAAACACTTACACTTTCTTGTGCTCAAACGCAGCAGAAAATACTTTTGTGGTGACTGGGAAGATCTACTCTAAAATGGGGAACCCGCACAAAGAACAAACGCATGGTTCGGGAGCAAAAAGCAAATCCAGCTCCTCGGCTCTTACTACGCGTTCAGCCCAAGGCCGTAGTGAAGAAATGC
The DNA here is from genome assembly GCA_016271365.2 of Neoceratodus forsteri. NCBI lineage: Eukaryota > Metazoa > Chordata > Ceratodontiformes > Ceratodontidae > Neoceratodus > Neoceratodus forsteri. The sequence continues at coordinate 147,205,953 of CM028130.1, read as the reverse complement.
CATTAAAGACAGGAGAAGAAACCCTGCAAATGATTGGGGTCAAAATAAATAGACTCACTACCACAGCTGTGGGTCTGGAGGATAAATTCGACAGAGTAATCGGGTGGTGACTCCTGAAACGAACGTCAAGGTGCTGCAAATAACATCGGTTGATTCCACAAGAAGAGCGGATGCAGCACCGGGGGCATCTCCACAGTGGTGAAGGAGACTAACCATCTTAAATCTAGCCCCAAAACCCTAGAAAACCAAGTTCGGGCTGTGAACATTAGATTAGTTGGGCTACCCGAAGGAGCGGAGGGAGATCATCTACTTCTATTTCTCCAGGATTGGTTTCCACAACAACTGGATGAGGAAGTGACCTCTAAGCTGCAGTCCACTCAGAAGGCATATCACATTGCCCTATGCGGGAGTCCAGTGAATCCTGAAGCCCCACGTACGGTAGTGCTAGTCACCGATGGGATGGGTACTAGGGACCATCTACTAGCACTATCTAGGCAGAAGGGGCCCCCTCCTGTGTGATGGACAATCTGTTCAAATTTACCCGGATATCAGTTATTCCTCACGACAAAACAGGAAACAATTGGACGGAGTGCGTGCAGCATTGAGAGAGGCCAGAATACTGCATGGAGTTCTTTTTTGAGTACAACTGAGGATCGTCTTCGAGGGCAAGGTATATATTTTTTCTGACCCGTCGGAAGCACTAAAATGGACTCAGAAGCATATTAGGCCTGCTCATAACAGGCCGTTGCGGGATGCTGATTCATCCAAAAGAAAAGGATGAGACCTGAGGGGTATGTAAATACCAACAGACATTTCTGCTGGTTGATCGCTGATTTGACTGTTCCCATGATGGAGTAATTCCAATTTTGGATCCAGAATTATATCTATTGTTGAAACCAGGACATCATAATTATTAATAATGGTTTCTGGGAATAAACATTGAATTTTCAAATACTGTGGGCAGTCTATGACTTAAGAGTGTTAATATTTCCCTTAGGTTTGGGGAGTTTCCTCTCATTTTTGTCAAATTAAACTCCACGATAGTAGAAATGTTGTAAGGAAAATGTTTAAGAAAAGGTTTTCGATTACGGCGTTGGGTAAAGAAAGATTAATTATATATAAACACTGAGAAGTTATATTGTTTGGTTATTGTTAGCAGCATAACAAGGGGAAGAGCACCATAAGGTGTATATCTGGGATAAGGCATGGTTTTAATTTTCACCTATTGATTAGGTGACTTAACAGAGAAATACACACTAGAAATACAGAGGAATTTGTTTACCATGCAGCTCATGGGCTTAATTATCAGCTTAGGTGGATACTTGTATTAGTGTTAAAATTTTTGACACCTGGTGAGCTTGCAGCCCTCGGATCTCTGCAATGTAGGAATGACACTGTTATCAAACCAGCTGATAATTAGGTCACCACCACCACCATCACCTCTGCTATTGTAAACAAAGAGCTCCCTGCTTCTGCTAAGAGACTCATAGTTCAGCATCCCCGGACATCCAGGTTTTATCTCCTTCCCAAAAACACAAAACAGGTAACCCTGGTTGTCCTGTTGTGTCTGCCTGCTCCTGCCCCACATCTCTGCATTTTTGGACAGCTTCATGAGACCCCTCGTCGAGTCCCTGCCCTCCTATGTTAAAGACACTAACCATGCTCTCTAGTTATTTGACAGGTTCAGATTTAGCAACTCTCATCAGCTCATCTTCACCATGGACATCACATCTCTTTACACAGTGACCCCCCACGATGATGGTCTGACAGCTTTGCAGCATTTCTTGAATAAGCAGGAAGTCCAGCAGCCACCCAAACACACTAACTCGCCTGGCAGAACTTACACTCAGTGCTTTTTCTTTTAATAATAGTTTTTTTCAGCAGGTCAGTGGAGTTGCCATGGGTACCAAAATGGTCCCAGCTTTGCTAATCTGTTTGTGGGTTGGGTGGAGGAAGAGTTTTTTCTCTCATTCACAGGGACTGTGTCTGAACTCTACAAAAGCTACATGGATGACTGAATGGGGGACCACCTCCTTCTCCAGGGAGACCCTCCAAGTCTTCCTTGACAAGTTTACCATGGCCCATCCTTCCCTTCAATACACTGCTGAAGTATCCTCCTCTACACTGCCTTTTCTGGATATCCAACTGTCAGTACAGAACACTGGTCTGAAGACATCCGTTTATTACAAAACCACTCTCACAGTTTCCTCCTCCACAGCTCCTTCCATCCTAAACGTCTCAAGAATGGCCCGCCTTATTTATTTATTTGTACAATCGGATTTGTAACCTTTGAGCCTAAAGCTCATTTACAAAGGTACCTCGTCACAGAGAGGACAACACAGTGTTACAATATTACAGTAGGTTGACATACAGATTTACACAGATTTTACACAGTAGTATACATACATTGTTACATATATTTTGTACATTTCATAAAACAGTAGTTACATAAATACAGATATCTGGCAGGGGGAATGAAGAAAATCAGGTGAGGGGGGGAGGAGGCAGTCCGGATGACTTTGTCAAAGTGCACTCAGTGATATGCAAGCAGCCAGTTAGTGACAGGAACAGCAGCGGGTGTTGAACAGGTGGTTCTGAAGAGCAGTTTTGAAGGAGGCAATTTTCGGAGTGTTAGTAGTGAAGGTTACAGGAGGTGTTAAACCAGGAAGGGCCTGTAGCAAAAGGACCTCCTGAGCTAGGAAGGTCCTAGTTCTGGAGTACCAGTAGAGTGGCCTTGTCCGAGCTGTGGGTGGAGACTGTTGGGGAGGTATGTTGGAGGGAGGAATATACCCTGGGGAGACAGCCAAGCTGAATTTTCTGGTTAGAAGGGGGGTTTGGTAGTGGAGACGTTCTTCCAGGTTGAGGGGATTAGCAGTGGAATAGAGATGACAGGTGTGGTGGAGCCTGGGGGCACTGGTCAGTAGTCTACAGGCCTTGTTCAGAGTGAGTCAGATCTTACTGAGTGCTGTGTAATCAGCAGCTCCATATACTGGCAGGCCATAATCCACTAGGGACAGTACTGAGGATGTGATGGCCAGTCGGAGAGCATCGGGTGGAAGGCAGTCCCTGTGGTGGTATAGGAGGCCAATCCGGGTGTTGGTGGCAGACGTGGGGGCATTATTGTGGGCGTGAAAATTGAGGGCAGTGTCGAAAGTAATCCCAAGATATTTGTAGGGGGTTATTTCTTGCTTTGTTTTGATGATGGGAGAAGAGCATCGACTTGGTTTTTTTGAGATTAATGACAAGTCTGTGCTCTCTGAACCAGCTTTCTGCTTGGTTGTAGGTGTGTTGGAGAGAGTCCTGGAGCTATGTAGCCACCACTTTTTCTATGGCTTTGGAGAGTGGGAGAAGGATGGATATTGGCAGATAGTTGCTGGGGATGGACCTGTCCCCACCTTTATGAATAGGTGTGACAACAGCCATTTTCCAAACACTGGAAAATTGACCCAGGCAGAGGGATTGGTTTAGTAAGCCCGTGAATGGAAGTAGGATGTCATCCAGGACCAGTCATAGTATTCTGGGATCCAAGGAGTCGTTGCTTGGGCTGTTGCTGCCTAATGCTTTTAGAAGGAACGGTCTGGCTTCATGGGTAGATATTTTGTGCAAGTAGAACCGGGGACGTTGAAGGACAGGGGGCTGGGAATCGGGAGCTGGGTCGAAGAAATTACTGGGAAGGACAGAGCTAAGGTCAGTGAAGGAGATGTTAAGGCAGTTAGCTATGTTAAGGGGGTCAGTGGTAATAGAACCATTAATAGTAAGCTGCGAGGGAGGTGAATTTCCCATTCAGTTCTTTAATATTGTCCCAAAAGGTCCGGGCACACCCCCATGAGAAGGCGAGGGTGGCCTGATGGTGAGCAGCCTTGGCCTTACGGATGGCCCACGTGCACCTATTCTGTGTAGCACTGTAGGCTTGTCTGTCTGCTGTCCTGCCAGTATCAGTGGCTAGGTGCCAGAGGTTATCCCTTTCCCTGAGTTTTTGGAGTAGGGCGGGGGTGACCCATGATGCATTTTGCTTTTAGGTCCAGAGTCTGGTAAGCGGTGCATAGAGACCACAGGCCTTGTTAAAAGCCTGTGTGAAAAGGTCGAGGGCAGAGTCAATGCTGGGTGCCTGGTTGATGGGGGACCAGTCGATCTGGGTGAGGAATTGCTTGAGTTTATTCAGGACACCTAGGTGGAGGCACCTGCAGAGGGTGGTTTGGGCTACTGGTTTGGGGGTAGAGGTGGACCAGAGGAATAGGATAGGGGAGTGGTCACTTAAAGAGTCAGGGAGGATTTGCATGTTCTGGATTTTGCAGTGGCGGTTGGTGACTATGACATCCAGGAGGGTTCTGGTTCCACTAGAGGGATTGAGTCTAGTGGGCTGGTAGACTAGTTGGGTCAGATCAAGGGCAGCAAAGGTGTCCCTTGCTTGGGAGGCGGAGGGACTAAGCCAATTGACACTGAGGTCCCCAACAAGGACATGTTCTGCTTTGTGGGGGAGGTTGGTGAGATAATCTGTGAGAGACGAGATTGCCAGGTTACATAGATACATACATAGATACATAGACAGTGTCGGCAGATAAGGGCCCATGGCCCACCCAGTCTGCCCATTTGAGCTTGTAAGTTCAGTTTGTTTTCCTAGAAGTCTGTTGCACCTTACCCCTGACCTCCAGAATTCCTTTATGTCTATCCCATGCATTCTTAAATCCCGTGATTGTTTCAGCCCCCACCACTTCCTCTGGCAGGTGTTCCACTTGTCCACCACCCATTCTGTGAAGAAATTATTTCTCATGTTTCCTCTGAATCGTCCTCCCTCCAACTTCATCCCATGCCCTCTAGTCCTGGAACATCTTTTTCGCTTAAAAATAGTGTTTTCCTGCACCCTGTTCTTCCCTGTAAGATACTTGTATGTCTCTATCATATCCCCTCTCTCGTGAGGTAGAGTGGTCCCCTAGAGGGATCAGGAATGAGTTTGAGGGTGAGGGCCTGGGCACCATTATTGAACTTGGGGGCAGGGATCGCATGGCCAACAATAGTGTCACGTATGAAGACAGCACAGCCACCCCTGCGTTTGCCTACTCGATCCTCCCAGTACAGGGTGTACCCAGGAAGTGAGACAAAGGAGTCGGGGGTGGATCTGAAAAGCCAGGTCTCCACAAGGGCAATGATGTCAGGCTGATGTAGAATGACACAGCACTGGAGTGCAGCAGATTTTTTCTGCAAGCTGCAGATATTCATGGATGCAATGCGGAATCCTGAGGACAATGTCTTGGGTGGGCTGGTGGGAGTAGCGCCTGGGTTGGGGTGGACATTTCCAGAGAGTAGCAGTAGCAGAGTAATAATTCTAACCAGGGGGCGGTAGCCGTAGGCATCCTTAGCTGGACATAGAGATATCCAGTTTCTTAGACAACGCAGGTTATACAGTGAAGAGGATGATTTGGCTGAGCAGACCCAAATAATGCAGGGTTTTTTTTATCAACAGGGGATACCCTAAAAGCACAGTGGACAGAGCACTCTCCCGGGTCAGTAACATGCCCCGCAACCTAGACCCCCTCAGGAAGGATACTGTCACACAAGAACAACGATGAATTCCACTAGTGCTTCCTTTCCATCAGAGTACACCTTCTCTTCACAGGATCACCACCAGTAACTTTCCCGTTTTGCAAAATGAACCCAACATTGGTGCTTCCTTTACAGAACCACCTATTACCTCCTACTGCCGGCCGCCCAACCTGCGGACTCTCCTGGTAAAAAGCAGCCTACCTACTCCAAATGTGTTCCTCCCTACCAGGTACCAAACCTTGCAACAGAACTCGAAGCTACACCTGCAAATTTGTTTCCAGTGTGACTGAAATTCGGGGGCCTACAGGTGTTTTTTACATCATCAAGGCATTCTCATGCACCTCTGCTAATGTGGTATATTGTATTCTTTGCAGGAAGTGTGCAGCTATTTACATCGGAGAGACTGGTAGATGCCTTGCTGACCGTTTCAGGGAACATTACAGAGCAGTCAAGAATGGTGACACTGCTAAACCCATTGTATCCCACTTCATCTCCAGGGACCACAGTGTCAAGACAATGACCTTTCTGTTTGTGTTCTTCAGCAGGGCTTCTGGGATTCTGACCACAGAAAAAACATGGAAACCAAGTTGATCATCCGCCTTGGCTCCCAGCAGCCCTCTGGTTTAAATGATAGACTTGTTTTCCACTAACATCTTCCAGCCACCCCTTATTTCCCTAAAGTCTGTTTGTATCTGTACACATTTAATTTCTTTTTCATTTTCACCACAAGTCTCCAGCTCTGTCTCCTTCCCCCACATCTGTCACCTTTAAGCCTTCTTACTAGGCCCTGTTAATTAGTCCCCACCTGGGGACTTCTCTAGCTCTTTCACTCCTATTATGCTTTATCTTTCCCATCATCTCCTTTTTGTTTCACAGATTCTCTCTTAATCTTGCCATTTATCACTTCTTCTCCCTGAGACTCCTCTCTTTCTTTCCCCACATATATATATATATACATACACATATATTGTATGTCCCTTATTTTACCACCCCTCTACAGTAACTGTTTTTTTCTCTTTTAGGTATTTCCTGTAGAAGTCCCAGGGACAGCTCGCCTTCTCCAGGGAGGGAGGGGGGTAGCGACTCGGCAATTGACTGGCTCCAGGTGGAGGTATGAGGCACAGAAAGCCCAAGTGCTCAAAAGAGGGGGTGGACGTCACGACATCGGCGCTAGACGCCTTGACGTCAGGGTGCAGTGACAGCCAAAGAAAATGAGAAAAATACCCTCCGAAACTGGGGAGATGGAGCACCGAGTCTGGCCCCAATGTGCTACTGCCTGCCCAGCTGTCCTGGGACCTGATGAGACAAGGAATGGTTCAGGGTGTTTCTGCTCAACCCCGTTCCCACCCAGGGGGTAATGTGTGGCAGGATGGGGGACCTGAGCAGTCGGGTAAGGCGGGGTAGCAGGGGCAGACATCATTGGCGCATCCTGATGATGCGGTGTCGGTAGAGACATAGGGGGAAAATAGAAATTGGAAAAAAAAGGCACACTCCAGAATGGGGGATAATGGCATCAACTGGGGCGTCAGCATGGCACAGGAGTTGGCAGGAGACGCTGCACCCAAGGTGTTACATTTTTATGATGTAGACACTGTTCTGTATCTCTTTTTGCCATAAAGGTTTTTATCTCTTCCATGCAGAAAGGATGGTGAACAGCCCTGTCCCCTTGAGCCACAGCTGTCCCCGACCCCCACCAAGTAGGGGCTTGTTCCCCAATGGCTCCCCCCCCCCCCGTGGTGGGGCCAGAAGGGAGAGACATCCTCCCCATCCCAAGCACAAATATCTAGAGTGCCCCTGTCTGGGTGGAAGAGCGGGCCACGATTGCATGGGCAGAACTTCATGAAGCTCATCCCTGTGTTTATCCTGTTTTTCTACTCCCCATTGCTGGGGTGTGCATGTCAGCGTGTGCGCGTAGAGGCACGCATACACCACAGAAGTTCCATAGCTCCCTCCTCAGTGCCGCTCCCTGACCATCCTACCCCCAGGCCTCTACCTGGTGACAGTCACGCAGCAGAGCTGGCAACCCCCACTCCCTGGGAGAGTAGAGCAGTCCATCGGATGCGCTATTCTCTCCCCCCAGCTAGCCCCCACCAACCTGAGATCACTCTCGATTCTGGGTCGCCGGCACGGTGAACGGAAGCGCCACCCCCGCACCACTGGGCCAGCTATTGTTCTATATCTTAATGTTAGTAGTACAATGGTAACACGATTGGGTCAAGTGGTACTAGTTAATGATACAGAATATAATTAGAATATAGCAAAAGGAAAAACATTAAGGTCTATTTTGGGGTAACACCACACATGTGGGACTGGGCAAGTATTAAACATGTGGTTATAATTATAAGGCTGCAACACCCTAACTGGGGTAGGCATGAAAAGTAGATGAGGGAAGGAAAACAGGAGTAAGGCAGCAACAACCTATCTGGGGTAGGCCAGAAATACAGTATAGGTTACTTACCTGTTAACTGTAGTTCTAAGAGTGGCATACAGTTTTTTCATCCACACAATGGCAGTCTCACTGGAGACAGCCGAGTTATCAGAATGTCATTAAGCTAAGCTCATCTCACCACCCAGGTGGTATATTCTCTGGCTCCTCCCTGTGACATCAGATCTTTGCATGCTGCAAAGAAGGATCCAGGTTCCACACTGCCAGAGAGGTCAGGTAGGTGATATGGATGTGAGCTCTATACCACTCTTAGACCTATGGGTAAAAGTAAGTAACCTATATTTTCAAAGGCATTGATACAGTTCACTAGTCACACAATAGTAGACTCCTAGAAGTCCTCCAAGAGGAGGGGGCAAGGTGCACACCCCTATTTGGCAAACAGAGACTGGAGGACCGAGGACCCAAAAACAGTATCCTGATGACAAATTACATTGATGCTGTAATGGGACATGAAGGTGTGCACTTTTGCCCAGCTTGCAGCCCTGCATAGCTCCGCAATAGGGATATCCTCGGAAGCGGTCACCGAGGCGGTGGTATGTCGGGTGGAATGAGCTTTATACCCATTGGACAACTCCCTAACAGCCAACTTATAGCAGAGATTGATGTAAGATGTAATCCACCAAGCCAACATCAGCTTTGCTACTGGTCTGTCAGGTGCAGCTTCAACATAAGTGAGAAACAGCTAGCAACTTCTTCCTGAACTCCAGCCACATGCTCCTTGTAATAAGAGAGCACCCTCCACATGTCCAATGTGTGGAGCATCCAAAATGACTTTCAGAAAGAACTTTGGGTTGGGGCAAAGAACCACCTCATCCTTATGGAGGACCAAATAGGGAGAGACTCCACCAAGCACCCCATGGTGATCACCGATCCTTCTGGCTGATGCCATGGCCACCAGGAAGGAGGTCTTCTATGACCAATGTGACCACTCATGCTTGTGCACAGGCTCAAATGGTGTGCCCATGAGCATTGCTAACACAAGCAGAAGGTTCCATGGAGGCAGTGGTTCAGTGCCAGAAGGGACAGGTGATCCAGACCTTTAAAAAAGCATCTAACCACCTTCTCCTCGGTTCCCATCAGCACATCAGCCCATACCCAGTATGCAGAAATGGCTGCCAGGTGAAAGGATCATTGAGGATGCTCACCTTGAGCAGGTAAGGGTATCAAGCTCCTTACCCCACCACCAGATTGAGAATCTCTTCCATTTAAATGCATAAAATGTATGAGTCCTCCTAATGGGATGCCTCCATGACATGAAGGACATCTTCCAAAAGGCCCAAAGCCTGGAACTCTAGCTGCTCAGGAATGAGGCTGAGAGGTGCAGGGATTGATGGTCTGGGTGAAGGACAATCCCCTCTTGTCTGGGTGGCAAGTCAGGGCAGAGAGGCAACCTTCATGGAGACTTGTTGCTGAGGCTGAGATCTGGATATCAAAACTGTCTGGGCCAGTCTGGGGATATCAGGATCATCTGCATCTTGTCCTTCTGGCCTTGATCACAACCTTGTTAACCAAAGGGAAGGGGAAGGGAGGGCAGGCATATAGAAGGCCTGGGGTCCAGGTCAGGGAGGAGAGGCAACCTTCATAGAGGCTTGCTGTTGAGGCTGAGATCTGGGTACCAAAACTGTCTGGGACAGTCTGGAGCTATCAGAATCATCTGCACCTTGTCCTTCTGGCCTTGATCACAACCTTGATAACCAAGGGCAAGGGGAAGAGAGGGCAGGCATACAGAAAGGCCGAGGTCCATGGCATGGACCCTGCAGTGCCCCAGACTGAGGAGGGCAGGCATAGAAAAGCTTCAGTTTTCTGTTCTTTCATGAGGCAAACAGATCCACCAGGGGGAGTCCCACTGGGACAAGAGGTGGATAACCACTTCTTGATTCAGGGACCACTTGTGCAACGTCTCTCTAACATGACTGAGAGCATCTACCAGCTGGCTATTTTCTCCTATGACATGAATCTGCAGGAGATATACTTTTAGGCTGTGCATGAGTGTTCAGGTACAGAGTGCCTCCTGACACAAGAGAAAGGAGTGAATCCTGTCCTGCCTGTTCGGTTACAACATCGTGGTTGTGTTGTCTATCTGGACCTGAGTGATCTGACCCCAAATCAATGGAGCACACTCCATAAGAGCCAGACGCACTGCATGGAGCTCCGGCAGGTATGCGGTGTCAAGACTCCCAAGATGGCCAGAATCCATGGGCTCTATGGTCTTCCAGGTGTAATCCCCATCCTACCAGAGAAGCATCCTTCATGAGAGTGACGGATGGCTCTGGGCAGATAAATGAAATTCCCTCATCTAGGTTCTGTGGAGACAGCCACCACTGGATAACATCCCACAGCAACTGGGTCACCAGGACTGGCTGGCCCTGGCAACCTGGGTGATATGACCATTGCCAGCCCAACTTCCTCTGCAGGGGGGTGCATTCTCCAACATGCCCAAAAGATCGTGCATGTTGATGCACCCATCAGCCCCAGCAGCTGCAGGAAGTCCCAGGAAAGTGCCTAAACTGAAATTATTGAACTTGTTCAGGTCATGCAATTCCAGGATGGGATACCAACCCTCTGTTATATTCGGAACCAGGAAGTACCTGGACACGTATTTTTGAGTGATCAGGGTGGCTGGGACATGGACTATCTTCCCTCGCTCCAACAGCTGAGGTATGTCAGCTCTGAGGGCAGACAACTTCCTGAGACACCAAGAACTCCTAAGGAGCTCAGGGATGGTATGGCAGGAGAGCCTTGAAATGCAGAGGCAGACCTTCACCCACTACGTCTAGCATCCACCTGTCCAAGATAATAATGCATCACTGTTGCAAGAAATGGCTCAACTGACCCCCAGTTGGGAGTTGGGACAGGGACTGGATGGGAGGGGGGGACGACACCCCAGAACCAGTCACTGTGCAGCCTTGGAGGGGGCTCTGGACGCAGGGAACCTAGAGGCACCACCACCTCTGTACCCCTCTACTTAGCTCCTAGCTGCCAAACTTGGATTTTGGATGCCAGCACTGGAACTGCCTTTGCTGGAGCTGCTGCCAAGTTGTGACTGAAAGGACCAATACTGGAAGGCCTTCTTCTTAGGTTTTGGGGCTTTCAAGTCCTTCTGGGAAGAAGCCACAAAACCAAAGTGGCACTGGACTTCTCAATATGTGTGTGAGATGTCTTTCCACTCCAGGGGCCAAAGAGAAGGGGACACTGGCCAGCTTTTTCTGAGTGCCCACGGTAAAGGTGAACAGTCTAAGCCAGGACCTACGATGCACGCCAACAGCCATAGCCATGGCACAGGCACAGGAAACGCTCATGTCCAGAACCTTCTATAGCTGATGTTTAGTTTTTGTCAGCCAGGAGTAGGGGAGAAGTTTCCTAATGACCCCAAAAAGAGAATAATCAAAGTTTGCCATCATGAACAAATACCTGGCCTGACAAAGACCCAGAGAAGCAGTTGCATACATCTTTTAGCTGTGTGGCCAATCTTTTTGTACTCTTTTGTCTGGAGTTTTTTTCATGTCTCCTTGGCTTTTCAACTTGCAAAAGGCCAAGTCGGCACCAGATCATCCGCAGAGGGGTGGACAGAGAACCCTGAAAGGGTGACCGTAGGGATTGCATACTTGCACACCATAGAGGTAGAGGGTGCCAGTGAGATGCTGGATGCTGCCAGAGCTCCAGAATCGGCCCCAGAATGGCTTCAGCCAAGGGAAGGTAACCCCTAGGGATTTGTTCCTATCCAGAATATCAGTAAATACAGGTTACTCACCTGTAACAGGAGTTCTAGGAAAGGTATATGTTGTTCATCCACACTGTCTGGCAGGTTCCTTGCCGCTTTAAATCTTGCCGGAAGGTCTTCAAGCTGGCTCCTCCCACCCACCCGGTGGTAAAACTCTCGGCTCCGCCCCATGACGCCAGATCTAGCCCACTGGAAGCCAGGTTGTGCGTCGAAGCCGGGGTGGTCGGGTGGGTCATGTGGATGAACAACATATACCATTCCTAGAACTCCTGTTACAGGTGAGTAACCTGTATTTCTAGGGACATGGATATGTTGTTCATCCACACTGTCTGGCAGACTCCTAGCAGTTCTCCGGGAGGAGGGAGGCAAGGCGCACACCCCCTACTTGGGAAATAAAGACTGGAGAACCGAGGCCCCAAAACCAGCATCCCGGCTTGACTAAAGGTCAATGTGGTAGTGGGTGATGAAGGTGTGTGCTGACTTCCAGGTAGCAGCCCTGCAGATTTCCTGGATAGGGACATCCCTGGAAGCAGCCACCGATGCAGTGGTATGGCGGGTAGAATGAGCTCTTATCCCTCTGGGAGGCTCCATGCCCGCCAACCTATAGCAGAGATCTATGCAGGAGGTGACCCACCTGCCTATCGTCCGCTAGGCTGCAGGTCTGCTAGGTGTGGCTTCAGCGTAGGTGACAAACAGCTGGCGAACCTCTCCACGAACTTCAGCCGTCCGCTCCTTATAATAAGCGAGCGCTCTTCTAGGGTCCAAAGTATGGAGCCAATATTCAGCCTCTGAGGTGTGATTGGGGTAGAACACCGGCAGAGTCAACACCTGGTTAAGGTGAAACTCTGACACCACCTTCTTCGAAAGGAACTTCAGGTGGGGGCGCAGGACAACCTTGTCCCTGTGGAAGACCAGATAAGGAGACTCGATGGAAAGTGCCTGGAGCTCTCCCATCCTTCTGACTGACGTGACAGCCACCAAGAAGGCGGTCTTCCACGACAGGTGAGAGATGTCACACTGCAGCATCAGTTCGAATGGCTTGCCCATGAGCTTAGCCAATACCAGCAGTAGATCCCACGGAGGTGGAGGTTCTCAGAACGGAGGATATGTGATCAAGGCCTTGAAAAGCGCCCGACCACCTTCTCCTGCGCCACCGACTGCTTCCTGGCCCGCCCAAGCAGAGATGGCTGCTAAGCGCACTTAAGGGTCACGACCGAGCCGTAGCTGAGAAAGGAACCACAGGTAGTCCAGAATGCTTGCCAAGGAACAGGATGAAGGGTCCAGGCCCTTGCCCTGACACCAAATGGAAAATCTCTTCCATTTGAAGGCATAGCATTTTCTGGTCAACTCCTTCCGGGAAGCCTCAACGACGTTGAGGACCTCATCGGAAAGACCCAAGGCCTGGAACTCTAGCTGCTCAGGAACCAGGCCGTCAGGTGCAGGGACTGAAGGTCCAGATGGAATACCTTCCCCTGATTGGCTGAGATCAGGTCCGGGCGGGCTGGAAGCTGCCTCGGGAGCCTGGAGCTGAGACTGAGGAGATCTGGATACCAGAACTGGCGGGGCCAGTCTGGGGCTACCAGAATCACCTGCGCCTTGTCCCTCCTCGCCTTGAGAAGCACCTTGTGGATCAAGGGAAATGGGGAAAGGGCGTAGAAGAGGCCCGGGGTCCACGGCCTTGAGAAGGCATCCCCCTGCAGCGAGCCTGCTGAGGGGGGCGGGCATGAAACAGTCTCAGCTTCGCATTCTCCCTGGAGGCAAACAGGTCCACCTGAGGCATGCCCCAATGGGAGAAGAGATCTTGTACTACCTCTAGCAAAAGAGACCACTCGTGAGACGCAGCCCCTATCCAGTTTAGGGCATCGGCCAGGGTGTTGGAGGCTCCTGCCACATGAATGGCGAGGAGATCAGTCTCCAGGCTGCGCATGAGTGACCAAATGCGGAGAGCTTCCCTGCACAGGGGCATGGAGCGCTTCCCGCCCTGGCGGTTTAGGTAGTATATGGTCGTGGTACTGTCCATCTGGACCTGAACCACTTGACCCCGTAGAAACGGAGCGAAGGTGGTGAGGGCTAGACGGACCACAAGCTCCAGCAGGTTGATATGGCATCGGGACTCCCGAGAGGACCAGAGGCCGTGCGCTCTGTACTCCCCCAGATGGGCACCCCAACCCATCAGGCATCGGTCGATAGAGAGACTGTCGGCTCGGGGCGGACAAACGGGATGCCCTCCTGCAGATGTGCTGGAATGGTCCACCACTGGAGAGCGTTCCACATCCCCTGGGTCACTGTCACTAGCTGATCCAAAGGATCGAAGTGCTGTGACCATTGGCTGGCCAGTCCCCATTGAAGGGGACGCATGTACCAGCGGGCCCAATGGACCACGCTGGTGCAGGCCGCCATAAGGCCCAGGAGGCACAGGAAGTCCTGGGCAGGGCGCGATTGCCCAACCTGAAATGATTGGGCAAAGGCGGAAAGAACCGCGGCCCTGTCTGCCGGAAGCCGTGCTCGGGCTTGTAGAGAGTCGAGCTCTGCCCCAATGAATTGTATCACCTGCTTTGGCACGAGTTCCGACTTCGCCTCGTTGATGAGGAGGCCAACCTGAGAGCAAACCTGGAGGGCCAGATCTTTGGACCGCTTCACCTCTGCCCTGGAGGGGGCTGCAATCAGCCAGTCGTCCAGGTAAGGGTACACCCGGACACTTCAGCGCTGCAGGAATGCTGTCACCACTGCCATGCATTTGGTGAAGACTCTGGGAGCTAGGGAAAGGCCGAAGGGCATGGCCCGGAACTCGTAAAGGGATCCCTCTGCTCTGAAGTGGAGGAATCTCTGGTGGGACGGATGGATTGGGATGTGAAAGAACGCGTCCTGAAGGTCCAGGGAACAGAACCACATGCCTCGTTCCAAGGATGGGATTATCTGAGCCAGAGTGACCATCCTGAAGGTCCGAGACCTTAGGAACCTGTTCAGGTCGTGCAGGTCGAGAATGGGGTGCCAGCCCCCCATCCGTTTTGGGACCAGGAAGTACCTGGACACAAACCCCAGGTCTGGAGGAGGATCCACCACCTTCCTGATCACCTCTTTTTCGAGGAGCAGGACAATATCGGCTCGGGGAGGCCGACAGAGAGGCTGCAGACCCCGTGGCCCCCCGAGGGGCGACGGCTCGGAAGGGTGGGGCCTGCTCGAACTCCAGAGGCAGGCCCTTTCCTACCACCTCCAACACCCAGCGGTCCGTGGTGATAGCAGACCAGGCGGAAAGGAAGTGACGGAGCCGTCCCCCACACGGGGGGAACCCAGGGGGAGTGACGAGCCCTCAACCCGTCACTGGGCAGACTTGGAGGAGGGACCAGCCGAGGGACCTCCTGGGCCTTTACCTCCCTGCTTCCTACTGGAGGAAGCCGTGGGCTTGGGTTTGGGATGCCAAGCGCAAGCCTGCTGGCCCTGGTGCTGGTGCTGTTGGGCCGGACGTGCCGCAGGCACAGAAGGGCGAAAGGACTTGTGCTGCTGCTGTTGGCGGCCTTTGTCCTTCTGGGCGGAGGTGACAGAGTCCAGTGTGGCATTGGACTTTTCGATCCGCTGGAGGTGACCTTCCACTCCAGGGTCGAAGAGGTCGGTCCCCAGGAAGGGGACATCTGCCAATTTGTGCTGGGTATCCGCCGTGAAGGTGGATATCCTCAGCCATGCTCTGCGGCACATGGCCACCCCGGCCGCAACCAATCTGGCACAGGAGTCTCCTATGTCCAGAGCCGTTTGGAGCTGCTGCTTAGCCACTGCCCTACCCTGGTCCCGCACCTGCCGGACTGTGGTCTGCAGGTTGGCCAGGAGATGAGGGATCACCTCATCCAGGGAGCCCATGAGGGCGTGGGAGAAGTGTGCCATCAGCACGGTGAAGCTGGCCTGGCGGACGCCAAGGGAGGACGCAGCGTACACCTTGCGCCTGGCGTAGTCCAGCTTTTTGGACTCCTTGTCGGGGGGCTTGTCCACATCCCTAGCATTCCCAGAACGCCGGAAAACGCTGTCGGTGACCAACCCCTCGGCAGAGGGGTGTTCCAAAAACCCGGGCAAAGAGCCGTTAGGGACCGCGATACTTCCTGGCCATCCTGGCCGAGGCGCAGGGCAGGAAGCAGGCCGCTGCCAAAGCTCCAAGGCCGGGCCAACAATGGCTTCAGCCACCAGAAAGGCCTCTGCGGGGGAATCCCCTCGGTCCAGTATCTCCGTCAGGGGATACTTGGCCCGTTTGGATACGGGCTTGAGCTGCATCCCGGTGGATTCCGAGATGAGCCGAAGCAAACCCATGAAGGATGATGGGCTTTCGTCCAACGACTGGCCCCCGGAGGACTCCAAGTCAACAGGCCTGGAGAACAGGGAGGAGTCGTCGTTGGACTCGGAGGAGTCCGCGAAGAGCTGCCTGGGGCCCGAGCCACCCTTCACCTACCGAGGACAGTCAGGAGTGAGGGTGACTGACAACCTGTGGGGCAGGCCTTGACCCGACCGAGAATCCTTGGTCGGCGCCCCCGATTTCGGCTGTGGAGGCGGAGGTTCCACCACAATCGGTGGGGCAGCTGGTTTCGGCCGAACAACCGGCCCAGGCTTGGGCACCTCGACTACAGTGAGGGGTTGTTTCGTCCGCTTGGGTGACAGCCACTTGATGGCCGGGGAAGGCGACAGCATCGACTTGTTCCCGGACAGAAGTAACTGCTGCCACATCAGGTCCTTGTAGCGTTGACGCAATTTGTGCCGAAGCCTCTCCTCTTTCGAGGAGGAAGACGAGGACGAGTGGCGGCGCCGCTTACCTCGATGCCGAGACCGAGACCACCGATGTCGGCGGGATCAGCTGGATCGAGACGAAGTCTAAGACCGAGATCCTCGGCATTTCCGAGGACGGGTCTGGAAAGGAGCGGGGGACACCCGCTCTTCCCTCGACTCGGAAGCCTTAATCGGGGACTGCTGCACCAGGGGCGCAGGCAGATCCTCGGTCTCCACCGGGGGAACCGGTGAAGAAGGGTAGTCGGCCTCACCAGTCGACAGCCCGTCCGACGGGTTGAGAAAAATCTCGACCGCGTTGACGTGTGTCTCGGCCGGCTGGCCTGTCGGGGACGCTGTGAAGCCAGCGGCCTTAGCCGCAACCTCGACCAAAGTCGACAGCCGGCTGTCTGGGGCAGACCTCTCCCGCTCCCACAAACGCCGACAATGGGACTTACCCTTTGAGTCCTTCTTTTTGGACTGAGAGGAATGTCCCGATGGCCCCTCTCCCTTCGTGGAAAGGGATTGGCAAAGCTCCTTGAACGAAGCTGAATACGAGCTACCGAGAGAGAGTGGGATAAATGGCGCGACCGAGGAAGAGGATGATGTGGCCTGGGCCGCCTCCTCCTCGAGGGCGATCATCTGCTCGAGTTGCTCAGCCGAGCCAGCCGCCGCGGTAACCGCCCAACGGGCCTCCTTCGACTTAACCGCCGGGTAGCGCTCCTCGGGGCGCCCAAGCTGTAACCGGGCAGTGCGGTCCTCCAGGACGTTGGCCGAAAATGAACGGCATGACTCGCAGGCCTGCGGGTTGTGTTCTAGGCCGAGGCAGTAGACGCACGTGGAGTGCGGGTCCGTCCTGGACATTATCTGCCCACAAGGGCACCGCCGAAATCCGGGAGTCGATGTGTTCATCGCAGCCGCGAGGGAGAAAGATGACCGAAGTCTTGAAAATTTTAAAATGAGTTTCGGGCGAACTGAAGAATTAGGATCTAGTCTATCATGCAGAGCGTTAAGGAGGGAACCTGAGCTTCCAAGCGGTAAGGAAGATCTGGCGTCATGGGGCGGAGCCGAGAGTTTTACGGGTGGGTGGGAGGAGCCAACTTGAAGACCTTCCGGCAAGATTTAAAGTGGCAAGGAACCTGCCAGACAGTGTGGATGAACAACATATCCATGTCCCTAGAAATAGGTATTTAGCCTGTTTCTGGACTGGATCCAAGGGCACTTTCATGACGTCTGACATAAGCTGGACTAAAGTTCCAAAAAATGTTGGCTTGTAAGCCATAGGAAGTTCTTCTACTAATTTCCGATTGAAAGTGTGAGTGCTGGTTGAGGTCATCGATGACTTTCAAGTCCAAAGGTTCTTTAAAGACGGCCCTCGATCGTTTTCCACCATGTACCACCCTGATATCCTCATATTTGGTGATCTTCACTGACAACAGGCCTGGCAAGCCCATGGCCTGGTGGAAGTCACTGGTTGGAGGCAGCACCGAACTGTGGTTGTGGTGGAGGTGCCTACATCTTAAGTAGAGTTGATAAAGACATGGCAGCCTGTTGAGTTGGATGGACCAACATGGAAACAACCAGTGAAGACCTGGGGGGATGGTCCTGGGAGCAGAGCACTATCCCTACCTCAAATGATCCACTGCTGCCAGATGAGCTCCTCGTAGCATTGATGCATCCGGTGTCAATGCCCCTCCTCACCCCAGGAGGAAGTTGAGGAGTGTTGACAGCACCACCTCCGGGAGGAGCAGGACTGGAAGCACTAGTGGTGCCTTGACATCAACCTGAAGGTCAACGTCAACAGGTGTCCTCTGGAAAGTCAGAATAGACCACCTGCTTTCGCAGACTGACCACGATGGGTCTCAGAGACCCAATCAGCAGTTCAAGCAACTCCCAATGCAACTAATTCAGGGGGACTGACTGGGCCTCATCCTGCTGAGTGAGGACAGAGACCTATGGGGTCTGAGAGAGAGTGACTTGTCCTCGATTTTCTTCTGACAACTAGTCAGCTGGCTCAAGAAACATCTCGACCACACGGTCGACCAAAACTGAGGCAAAGTGGGTAAACATGCAGCCCTCAATGAATCTCTCGATCAAAGACGAGTGGTTTGAGGAGTGAATGGAGTATAAAGAGCATGATCTTTCTCAGTCCATGACCTGCAGTTATGCTCCTTCCCGTGCTAACTTGCTGCAATGGAAAAACCTCTCCGTGAAGGTCTGAAGGGTCATACACATCTCCAAGACAGATGAGGAACTCACTGCAACCACTACCACCTCCTGTTTCATGACTGCAAGCTGCACAGCTGACTCAACAGCTGCTGAGGCCAATTTATGATCTTTGTCTCTTCCTAAGGCCTGCCTGAATTTCTGTACTTTGAGTGCTGGCAGCATGGGTCAGCATACTGCAAGTCGAGAAGTCATATTGGATGAAGACAAGGACCTATGGGGTCTAAGAGATGGACTCATCCTCGATCTCTTCCAACAACTAGTCAACTGGCTCAAGAAATATCTCAACCACTTGTTCAACCAAATTTGAGGCCAAGTGGGTAAACATGCAGCCCTCAATGACTCTCTCAACCAAAGATGGCTGGTCATGGAGTCAATGGAGTACAAACAGCGTGATCTTTCCCAGTTTCATGACCTGCGGTTATGCAGCATCCTGTGCTAACTTGCTGCAATGAGAATGGCTCTCCCCAAAGGTCAAGAGGGTCACGCACATCTCCAAGACAGACGAGGAAATCACCACCGCCACCTCCTGTTCCGTGACTCCAAGATGTGCAGCTGACCCGACAGCTGCCAGGGCCAATTTACAATCCTTGTCTCTTCCTAAGACCTGCCAGAATTTCTGTACTTTAATGACTGCTGGCAGCATGGCTCAGCACTTACTGCAAGTTGAGAAGTCATACTGGGTGAGGACAAGGACCTATGGGGTCTGAGAGCCTTACTCGTCCTCAGTTTCTTTGTACAACTAGTCAACTGGCTCATGAATATCTCAACTGCTTGCCGGACCAGAGTTGAGGCCAGCTGGGCTGCAGGTACCCTTTGCTCTTTTACGCTGAACTATTAGCTTTGTATGTTGATTAACTTTTAATTATTAAAGTGAATTACTTATTCATGAGTCTGGTGCAGGATTTTGTTTTTGCTCTTCTTCAAGGAACAATCCTAGAAACCTTCCGGCACCTAGTGGACTCAGTCTGGAGGGTGGCCTCAAAGTCTTGTTTCCCTAGCTTAGCCTACAATGAGATCACTTCTTATCCAAATGACGGCATCTGTAAATTGTTGATTTATTTTCTTTACTGAGCTCATCCTCTGGAGGGACCAGCTCTTATTCAAATGATGGCATTTGTATATGGCTGAATTCTTGCATTACTGAGGCATTACTTACTTTGTTATCCAAAGCTGGGCTGGAATCATCCCTGCCGTCAAACAAGCTTTCTGTAAACTGTCCTTTCTACAAAACTCAGTTTTTATTTCAAGAACATTGAAAACAAATCTGCCATTTTACTGGGCACTAGATAACTTACATAATTTGTTGTTAATATTAAGTATTAATACTCTGGTCCAACATTTGAATTATTTATTTAACATATCATTGTCTAACCAAACCTTTTCTTCTGCTTGGAAACATTCAATGGCACTTCCACTTCATAAGGGTGATTCAAAATCCATAGCAGATAATTACTGCCCCATCTCTCTTTTGCCCATCTTAAAATTTTTGGAAAAAAATTGTGCTTTCACAGATAAATGCCTATTTTGGATAAGTACCAAATATTATCAATTCAACAACAATGTTTTCAGACCAGATTCTCCACTCAAACTGCTCTTTCTGATTATCATGATCTCGTTTCAGGTGCCTTCGGTTCTGGTTGATCTGAGGGGTTCTGTTTTCATAGATCTTTCTAAGGCTTTTGATTCAATTAATTATTCGTTACTCTCAGTCTGTTCCATGGGTGGGTTTCTTCTCCTCTTCCTGGTACCACTGGGGTCCCCACAAGGTTCTAGCCTTGGTCCCACTGTCATTTATTCATTAACCATCTACCTTCTGTTATTCACAGCTGCCCTATACACCTCTATGCTGATGTCATCGTTTCATTGCTTACAAATCTGTTACTACCTTATCCAAAATATTACAAGACTCTGATAAACTGGTAAATTGGTTTTCTGAAAATCTCTTGATCCTGAATGGTGCAAAGAATCGACTTGTGTTGTCTGGTTCACAGTATTCTTAAGCTGATCATGATTGCTATTCAACCATTACATTAAACAACTCATATTTGGAAAGGGTAACTGAATTTAAGTATCTAGATCTCTATTTTAATCCCTTTTGACTTTAAAAAGTCACACTAAAAAAAAAAGCTTCTAAAAATTAATTCTTGCTTGCAACGTTTGAAATGTGCCGGACATTGTCTATCTGTAAATAACATAAGGCACACAGTGGCACATGCAGTTCTTCCAGTTTTGGACTATGGGGACACCATTTAACGCCATGCACCTTAAGTCTTCTTTAGCTTCCCTAAATGCAATTTATTACCAACTACTACGGTTCATCTTAAAAGAGAAATGGGATGCACATCACTGCTCACTACCTGAGAAATTAAACTGGTTATCTTCTTCCTCCACAAGCGAATTAAATTGCCTTTCCTTGGTTTACAAAGCCATAAATAACCAAACTGCTCCGTATCTATTTGTTTGCTGATAGTCAATCAAAGGTATATTTTACGTGATGTTCAGCAAAGTTGCTATCGGTTACCTTAATATGCAAACTGCATTAGCATTATGGCTTCAAAATGCTGTAAAATTTGACATGATAAATACTCAACTCTATGTAATTTTTTTCTACTCGACTCATGTTTTGATAATAATTCCATGTTGTATAGCATGCAGTTTGTAGTGTGCTATGACTTGGGATGTTCTGTGATCGAGAGTTGTATCTCACAGACCTCATCCTGTAATTATAAACTTTTAAATTAATAAATAAAAGAGACTCTGGAAGGTTGGAGTCTCTGTGGGTACTAGCAGCTACAGGTAATGCAAAACAAATTATGGTAAATGATCCAAGGTAAGGGAAAAAAGAAGGGGCAGGGACAGATGTTGGAAAATGGTGTGAACCAATACAAAAGGAGTAAGCAGAAGTAAAGTGCCAGAATTGCATGCGATGGCCACAAAAGGGAGCTGAGATTTTGTCGCTGTCACAGAGACGTGGGCAACCTCGAATCAAGAATGGGACATGACAATACCAGGGTACTCAATGTTCAGTAAACACTGAGCAAAGGACAGGGAAGGGGAAGTAGCACTGTATGTAAAGGGATAGAGGTAACTGAGATGGATAGCCTAGGGGATTTTGAAAAGCTAGAAATCCTATGGGTGCTAGCAGTGACAGGGAACAAGTCAAGGGGCAAATGCAGTAAGGATATAAGACTTTAAAAAGGCAGCTTTCAACAAGATCAGGGAGATGTTGGAAAAAAGTACACAGAGAACAGGACAAGTAAAAGGGATGGAGGAAAAATGAGAAGAATTTAAAAAAGCAAAGCCTGAGGCGGCAGAAAGCTCAACTGGGAAGGTGTCAAAAGAAACAAGCATTTGTCAATGCCGAATATTGTCTTGCTGGTATTGGTATTGGTACTGCATGAGTTAGAAAGATGCATAATATGAATGGTAGTGAAGTATTGAACTGACGCCAACCCACCCCATCCTGCGAGACCGACAGGCATTGGGGTGTGCCTTTGGGTCATCGGCCATAACACTCACGCCATTTCACCTCACCCTACCCTGCAGACACTTACAAGTGTCGTGGTATGTCTTGGGATATTCAGGCCTTATGTTTACCCCATTCCATAAGGAAATAAGCTGAGATGGGTGCAGTATAGAAGAATGGGGTGAATTTTGGGGCCAAAGAGCCCAAGGCGCACCTCGTGGCCTGTCACTGGCTGCAGGGTGGGGGTGGAATGGCATGAGTATTACAGCCAACAATCCCAAGTCATACCCCTGATGCCTGTCAAGTCTCTATAGGTAGGGGCGTTACGGTTGGAAACCCTAATGCTCCAAGCGTTTTCACTCCAGTTTTTTAACATGGGCTTTTTGTGACCCTACCTCATGAACAGTGGCACTATCAGTTTGTTAACTGAAAGGTGATTTTGCACAGCAACTGCGCCATTTGGCGCCACAGGTGCGAAAACAAATTTCAAGCAGGATGTGAAAAATGACAGCTGTACTGTTCGTGAGGAGGGTGTAAAAAAATGGCAATGTTGAAAATCTGGAGTGAAAATATAAAAAACTGGTGAAGTCACGAGCACAGGTAGAAACTGCACAATGCACACCCGTAACTCAATTATTTGGGGGATTCTTTTAACCAAATTTTCAACATAGGCATTTTGGGACCTCCACTCATGAACAGTGGTACTGCAATTTTGATAATCTGTCCTGAAAGTTGATTTCTCATAGCGACCGCGCCATTGTGCACCAGATGTGCGAAAACATATTTCATAGAAACATAGACTGACGGCAGATAAGGACAGTTTGGCCCACCTAGTCTGCCCATTTCCCTACCTACAGGATAAGCTGCAGATCCTAGTGTAACCCCCCTGCAAATGGGGGTTCCCAAAAGACTTCCAGGAGCTTGCTTGAATGCTCCAAGCCTGAATGGTGTTTGGCGTTTAAGCCATTTATCAGTGAGTGTTTTTAGAACCTCTGGTACTGTCTCTTTAAGAGCTGTCTGCTTGCAGACATAATTAGTTGTATGGGGACTGTGTGTTTCTTTGATTGAGTACCACTCAAGCTGCTGCCAATTCACCCCATTTTTGCAGTCACTAGGAGTGCAAAGGGAACCTGTCTGAAAGATGTAACTGATTGCCAGAAATCATTTACAGTAATAATAAAATTACAGTTTGTCTAACCTGCTTTCTTTGCAGTCAGAACTGTCTGCCTAGTTCCCCATTCTGGTTTTGAACTGCTGAACTGGACCAATCAGTGTGGGGTAAACTAGCTCTAAAATGATGCCTTGGACGAATCAGAACTTGGGACTCATAATCTGAGCCAGCCACAAGAGGATTGTATGGGCAGTGACTCTGGGAGATGTAGTTTAGACTTCGTTGCCTTTTGGACCAACAGCAGCAGTCTATTGTGGTGACAGCCAATCCAGTCAAGAACTGGGAGGAACTCAAAGGAAGTGCCGGTTTTGTCTGTTGGGAGTTTCAGTTTGAGATCTGAAAGTGAAGGGAAAGAAACCCTGTGCTCCTTCAGTGCACAGTTTCAGTCAAAAAGCGTGTGCAAGGCCCAGAGTTCCGGTCTACAACTTTGTAACTGCTTGTTAGGACTGAATCCGTCCTGTGAAAGAATCAAAGGATCTCTGAAGAGTAGAAACCAGGCTCACCCTGTAGAAGACTGGAGAAATTGTTGAATTACACTCGGTCTGTCAGGAACTGAATCTGCTGTGTGTTCTCCTGGTTATTGTGCAGTAATTGCGATTGGGATACAGATGCAGCCTGCCTGGTATAGTGCTTTCTTTTTTTACCATATAAATGTGTGAGGAGTCTCTTGGAGATCAAAAGTAGCCCTGCTGACATTGAAGGACCATATCTTCTTTGGAGGTCGTGAGTACTAATCAGGGTCGCTCCCTGTTGAATTGCCACATTAAATCCAAATGGAATTACTGTACTGCTGACTGTTTAATTTTCCTTTTCTCTGTGTGAAAGGGCCCTACCAGCTGCCACAGTTTGGACTAGCCACTAGGGCCTGGGTACCCAGGGACAGTAACTGGTAGGGATAGGCCGTGCACAGAGCCATAGGTAGATAGTAAAGTGATAAGCTAATTAACCTGATTTCCCCTGTCCTTGTTATATCCCCTAAATAAATCAGAGCTGTTTGTTTCAACAAAGTTATACTGCCTGAGGTATTTGTCTATGTTAAAGTACTATACTGTGATTGTTGCACTGTATCTTATTTTACAGGATGTCCCGGTGCCTGAACCAGCCTTGGGGTAAGTGATACTGTGAAGGTAATTCTGCTATATTGTGTGGGCCACTAGTGGGAAGAAAGGGGGTTGCAGTGTCCCAGAGGGCTGTGACCAAGTAAGTTTAACTATTGCAAACCCTGACCTCTGGGTGGAGGCACCCGCCATTGGATCCAGGCCCCTCAACCTGTTAGTGGCAAATCAGGCAGGGGTAGTAGCCCCTGGGATAGCGCCATCTAGGGGTTACACTAGTTAACCAACAACCTATTTCTTCATACCCCCCCACAAGAATTGCCTTATGTCTGTCCCATTTCATTCTTGAATTCTCCCACAGTTTTAGACCCTGCAACCTCCTCAGGAAGGCTGTTCCATGCGTCCATCACCCTCTCTGTGAAAAATACTTCCTCACATTGCCCCTGAGCCGTCCCCCCTCTATCTTCAAATTGTGTCCCCATGTTCTTGAACATCTCTTTTTCTGAAAGATGCTACCCTCTTGGACTTTGTTGATTCCACTGAGGTACTTAAACGTTTCTATCATGTCCCCACTCTCCCTCCTTTCCTCAAGGGTATACATATTAAGCTCCTTTAGTCTCTCCTCATATGGCTTCTTTTGCAGACCTTGCACCATTTTAGTTGCCCTCCTCTGGACTGCCTCCATCCTGTCTATGTCCTTGCGGAGATGGGGTCTCCAGAACTGGATGCAGTACTCCAGATGGGGTCTCACCAACTGTCTGTACAGGGGATAACAACTTCCTGTTTTCTGCTGGTGATGCCTCTCCCTATACATCCCAGTATCCCCCCAGCCCTCCCTACTGGCTTCTCAAATTGCTTGCTAACCTTAAGGTCATTTGATATGATTACCCCCAGGTCCCTTTCCATTTTTTTTTGTTACTACCCCCAATTGTGTAATCTTCCCTGGGTTTTGTTTCCAGGTGCATTATTTGCACTTCTTTGCATTGAATCCAAGCTGCCATACTTCTGACCATTACTCCAACCTTGCCAAGTCTCTTCTCATCCTTTCCATGCCTCCTTGTGTATCAACCCTGTTGCAGATCTTTGTGTCATCTGCAAAGAGGCATACTTTTCCTTCCAGTCCCTCTGCAATGTCACTTATAAAGACATTAAAAAGGACTAGACCCAGTATTGAACCCTGCGGTACCCCACTAGTAACCCCCCTTTCTTCAGAGTGGACTCTGTTTACAAATTACCTTCTGTGTCCTGTTGTCCAGCCAATGTTTTACCCAGGCTGCCACCCTAGGACCCACTCCCAGGCTGGTTAATTTGATTATTAATCTTTTGTGTGGGACTGTGTCAAATGCTTTGCTAAAGTCTAGGTAGGCCATGTCCATAGCCCTTCCCTGATCTACTGCTTTGGTCACCTAGTCAAAGAAATCTATTAGATTCCTCTGACATGACCTTCCTGCTGTGAATCCATGCTGCCTTGGGTCCTGTGCCCCTCTGGCCTCTAGGTACTCAACAATTCTTTCTTTCAGAAGTGATTCCATCACTTTCCCTACCATCGAGGTCAAACTGACAGGTCTGTAGTTTCCTGCCTCTGTTTTGCTCCCACTTTTGTGAAGGGGAATCACATCCGCCTTCCTCCAGTCATCAGGTACCACATCTCCTCCCATGATTTGTTAAAAAGGGTAGTCAGTGGTGTTACTAGTTCTCCCCTTAATTCTTTTAGAATTCTGGGGTGAATTCCATCAGGCCCCATTGCTTTGTTCACCTTCAGTTTTAGGAGTTCTTTCAGAACCCTTTCTTCTGTGAAAGGACTGGGATCGACCCCCCTATCTAGAGTGCTTCTGTTAATTGGATTAGGCACCTCCCCCTCCTCCTCTTTTGTGAATACTGAGCAGAAGTATTCATTCAGTATCCCTGCTTTTTCACTGTCACTCTCTGCCCACTCACCGTCCTTTCTATTCAGCCTCACTATCCCTCCCTTTGTCTTTCTATGCTCCCTGATGTACCTATAAAAGGTTTGATCCCCCTTCTTAACCGAGTTGGCTATCTTTTCCTCAGTTTGGGCCTTTGCTATTCTGACTTCCTTCCCTGCTTCCTTCTTCCTTAACTGGTACAGTTCTCTGTCCTGCTCCTTCTGTGTTTCCTTATACTTCCTAAATGCTATCTCTTTCTCCCTAACCTTCACCGCCACCTCTTTTGAGAACCATAGTGGCTTTTTCTTTCATTTTGATTTGTTTATTTGCTTCACACAAAGGCTTGTTGCCTCTGTGGCGGCAGTTTTGATGTTTCCCCATTGTTGCTCCACCCCTCCTTCTAGCCTGTTTGCTAGTGCTTTTCTAAGGCACTCTCCCATCTTTCCAAAGTCAGCCCTCCTGAAGTACAATACCCTCACTTTTGTATGGCTTGACTCTGTAGCCGAGTTTATCGTGAACCACACTGTTTGGTGGTCACTTGTTCCCAGATGGCTACCCACTTCTAGATCTGAGATCCTCTCACTGTCCCCATTTG
Source organism: Neoceratodus forsteri (assembly GCA_016271365.2). Taxonomy (NCBI): domain Eukaryota; kingdom Metazoa; phylum Chordata; order Ceratodontiformes; family Ceratodontidae; genus Neoceratodus; species Neoceratodus forsteri. The sequence goes on along the minus strand of CM028130.1, from coordinate 147,179,085 downwards.
AGAGTATGAGGTCTAAGATTGCTCCGTCACGAGTGGGTACAAAACCAGCTGTCTGAGGCATGCCATCTGTAGGGCATCGAGAATGGCCCTGCTCTTGGATGTGCCTGCAGCAAAGGTGCTCCAGTTAATATCTGGCATATTCAGGTCCCCCATCAACAGTATCTCCCCTTGCTCTGCCATCCTAAGGATGCCTTCTATCATATCCCTGTCCATTCCCTCCCCGAGATGGGGGTCTGTATACAACCCCTGTGCGGATTGTGGTGCCATTTCCAGTCTCTAAAGTGATCCACAGTGCTTCCTCTCCTCCCTGTTTACTCTTTTGTTCCATTGCTTTTATCCCTTCCCTTATATAGAGAGCTACTCCTACCCCTCTTCTCCCCTCCCTGTCTCTCCTGTAGGTTGTGTACCCTGGTATGTTAACATCCCAGTCATAGTTCTCTGTGTACCATGTTTCTGTGACTGCTACAATATCCAGGCATCCCTCTTCCATCAAGGCCACCAGTTCAGGGAGCTTGTTACCCAGACTACGGGCATTGGTACTTATTACCTTCCGTTTCTTGATGTCCTGACCCCTTTTTGCCCCATCCCTGCCCTTATTGCCTTTGTCATTTTCTCTATTTACCCCTGCCCTTCTCCCTATCGACATCTTTATCTTGGTGTTTACCTCACTTACTACCCTGATTTATTTTTGAGGGGCTAGGTTTTCCCTGCTCCTTTCCAGTGCCTCCCCCCTTGGCTAGTGTAAATACTTGCCAATGAAGCATTTAATCCTATCACCTAGGATCCTGGTTCCCCTCTTGGACAGATGCAGACCATCATGCCAGTACAGGCCTGCATCACTCCAGGTGGACCCCCAGTCACCAATGAAGCCAAATCCCTGAACTCTGTACAGTGCCCAACTATATTATTCCCCACAAGGCAGGATGTGAAAAATGACAGCTGTACTGTTCATAAGGAGGTGTGAAAATGGCAATGTTGAAAATCTGAAGTGAAAATATAAAAAATAGTCAAAGTTACGAGCCTGCGTGGAAACTGCTCAATCCATGCTCGTAACAGTCATTTTTTGGATTTTTTTCACCACATTTGCAACATAGGCTTTTTCGGACCTCACCTCATTAACAGTGGCACTGTCATTTCGTTAATCGGTCCCAAAAGGTGATTCTGCGCAGTGACCATGAAATCACCTTTCGGGACTGAATAACGAAATGGCAGAGCATGTGTTTATGACGTGGGGTCACAAGAACCCCATGCTGAAACTTTGGAGCCAAAATTTAAAAAAATGACTGAGATATCCACCTACGTTGAAACCCCTCACTGATGCCATTATACAGCTTACCGTGATTTTCTTCCGCTCGCGGTCGGCTTTTGAAGAGTTCAGACATGTCCTGCTCCACCGAAGATCACCACACCACACCTCCAGAGGTAAGTATGGGGTGGGGGGGGCTGTGGGGAGATGGGTGTGCAGAGGGTGGATGCAGGTTGGGGGAGGAAGGGCATCCTGATGACGAGGGACCGTTTTCTTTTTTACAGGGACAAAAAAAATGGATGTCGGGAGAATGTTTTCTTTATTTACAGGTTTACAAAAAATACATTTGGGCACACTATGGTGGGCTCCCAGTATGCTCACATGAGTTGGGGGGGACTGAAGACAATGGGGATTGGGCTCCCGTCGGCAACAAAAGTGTGTGGGGGAGGGGACATGATGCCAAGGGACTGGGCACCTATCGGCAAAGAAGGTGTGTGTGTGTGGGGGGGGGGCATGATGCCTAGCAAACAAATTAGGCATGGGAGGGGGGATACATTATGCCGATGGGGACTGGGCACCCCACTGGCAAACAAATTGAACTTGGGGGGGGCATGCCAACACAGGGATTGGGCACCCCCGAAGTCGGCCTTTTTGGTGATTGTGTGGTGGATGGCAGAAGCCACCATATTTATTGAAGTGCTTCACCAGGAAAGGCACATACAGAAGGCATGTCATCTCTGCCCTGCATGACGAGCTTGTTTCTGATTGCAGCGGCACATTTCTTTCAATTTGTGGCACTTTACATAAGTTTTGCTTCAGTGCTAGCATGCTGTCTAATTTGTGAATGAGGGACGCACTTACTAAAGCGTGCCCTGCATTCACCAACACTGTTACTCTCACTGCTACTACACTTGCAAGATGCTGCGTCTTGCCTTCCTTAACAACATAATAATGGCAGGGATCAATGCAGTTTATTGCCAAAACAAAGACAGCAGTAAGAGCCAAAAGGAGGGAATTCTTTAAGTACAAAGGAAGCTAAAGTGTGTGTTTGTGTGTGGGGGGGAGGGGGGAGGCAATGAGAAATACCTGGAGGGAACAACAGTAGTCAGCAGGAGGGTGAAGGAGGCCAAGGCTATAAAAGAATTCAGGCTTGCAACGGGAGTGAAGCAAGGGGAAAAGGCATTCTTCAGTTACATAGAAACACAGAAGGTGTCAGCAAATAAGGGTGTCTGGGCCCACCCAGTCTGCCCTAGTTACTCTATCCACTCCCTACCTGCTATCTTCTCTATCACCTAGACCTATTCTGTCACAGGTCCCCCCCTTTTACATCTACGATCCCAGTGTGTCTATCCCATGTTTTCTTGAATCCCGTGACTGTTTCTGACACCACTACTTACGCCAGAAGGCTGTTCCACTCATCCACCACATCCACATCCAGGAGAAGTGTAAGGTTAAAGGGGGTATTTTGAGGCTGAAGAGTTAAGAAGGATAGGAAGAGAGAGACCGTGAGAAATAGTGAATGAATATTTTTGTTTAGTCTTTACTAGGGAGATGCATGGACAATTACCAGAAAAAAAAATTACTCACCACAGTAATCGTCTTTCTTCCAAGGGGTCCTTTAGCATCAGTAACTTTAAGCAGATAGCTAACCAGGTAGTACTGCCCTGGAGGTGTGGTTTATGCTAATTAATTAGCATCAGCTAATCTGAATAGACTTTGGGGATGTGCTAAGGTGAGACTGGCTGAGAATGCACCAGAATTTTTCAAAGAGAAATGGGCACATGCCCAGAGTTAAGAACCAACAGGAATTAAATATCATGCAAAAAGCATGTTTAACAATAAACCAGAAAACGTTGCTTAAAACGAAGTTCCAAGTGGAAACACAGCAAATTTCGTAGAAGATAAAAGGCTAAGGCCTCTGTAGTCAGGTTGTCAGGGGAGGAATGGGGGGAGCTTACTAATGTTAAAGGACACCTTGGAACAAAGAAGATTACTACAGTGAGTATTTTTTTCTTCCTACCCCAGGAGTCCTTAAGCATCAGTAACTTTAAGCAGACTACAAGCAGTGTAGTTGGGAGGAGGGCAGAGAACTTACTTAGGAAAGACACTCTGCAGCACTGTCCTTCCAAATTTGGCATCAGCTCTAGACTGCACATCCAGGCAGCAGTGTTTAGTGAATGTGTGTGCAGTCTTCCAAGTGGCTGCTTTGCAGACATCCAACAAAGGGATGTCCCTAGCAGCTGCCACTGAGGTAGCAGTGCCCCTGGTAGAGTGGACTCTGAGGCCCTCTATAGGTGGTTTGCCAGCTTTGCCATAACAGAAAATGATGCAAGAGACTATCCAACGATACACAGTTATCTTGGTGGCTGGTCTACCTCTGCCTACTTCCCAATAGGTGAGGAACAGTTGAGTGGAGGAACCCCTAACTTGCTTAGTGTGTTCCAAATAGTGGAACAGGGCTCTTTTGACATCCAGGCTATGGAGTTTCTGTTCCCCAGGAGTGGACTTTTTAGTAAAGAACACTGGCAGGGTAATGGACTGGTTATGGTGGAACTCAGAGACCACCTTGGCCAAAAACTTTCTATTTGTCCTGAGCTCCACCTTATCCCTGTGGGGAATAACATAGTTGGGCTCTGTACAGAGAGCTCGTAGCTCTGAAATCCTCCTTGCAGAAGTAATAGCTACCAGGAAGACAGTTTTCCAGGTAACATACTTGAGATAGGCCATAGCCATGGGCTCAAAAGGGGGCTCCATGAGCTTGGCGATACACAAATTTAGATTCCAAGTGAGGACAGGTTCCCTAACTGGAGGCTGAAGGTGTCATAGGCCTTCAAAGAACTGTTTGAACACTGGCTGGGAGTAAACAGATTTAGGCTTTCCCACTGAGAGGTAGGCCGAAATTGCAGCCAAATGCAATGTCAGTGAAGAGGGCCTCAAACCTGAGGCCTGGAGATGAACTAGATAGTCCAGCAAGGTAGTATCAGTGGCAGAGAAGGGACTAATCCCCTTGGCCTTACACCAAACAGAAAATCTCTTCCATTTGGCTGCACAGGTCTTCTTTGTGTTAGTTTTTTTTTGCCATCCTTAGAACCTTAAGGATCTGTTCTGAATGCTGAGAAGCAGGGTACTCTAACGCCTCAAGAGCCACGCCTTGAAGTGAAGAGATTACAGGTCTGGATAAGTCTCCCCTGAATGGGGGAAAGTCAGGAGTGAGTGGCTTAGGAGAAGGCAAATGGGCCTGCTGTGCGAAAGTGTTAACAGCAGGGGATACCAAACTTGCCTTGGCCAATCTCGTGCCACCAGAATCATTAGTGCTGGTTGGAGTCTGAGTTTCAGCAGGACCTTGAAAATGAGAGGAAATGGAGGGAAGGCATATAGGAACTTCCCTGACCAGTCCAGCACGAGGGCATCTGCTGGGATGGTGCCCAGGACTGGTGGCCTGCAGCAGAAAAGAGAAAGTTAGTGATTGAGGGTGGAGGCAAAGAGATCCATTTCTGGGGGCCCCATCTGCTGAACACTGTGGCTAGCACCTGCTTGTTGAGGCACCACTCACTGTGTCCGTGACTTATGTGGCTGAGAGCATCCGCCAGGGTGTTGTGCTTGCCAGGGAGGTGAATGGCTGATAGAGTCACCTCGAGAGAATATGCCAAGGTCCAAATTTTCATGGCCTCTGTGCAGAGGATTCCCAACCTTGTGCCACTCTGTTTATGCAGAACATGACTGTGGTGTTGTCCATCTGGACCTGCACCGAGTAGCCTGAGATGAGAGGAGCAAAGGACTTTAGTGCCAAATAAATGACCCTGAGTAGCAGAAGACTGATGTGTGAGCTTGATTCCTTCGGGGTCCAGGTACCACTGACGGAGGAATTGTCCAGGTGAGCCCCCCATCCCAGCAGGGAAGCACCTGTAGTGGTGATTTCTGTAAGAGGGGAGATCTGGATGGGGAAACCTACTGACAGGTTGGCAGTGTCCTTCCACCAGCACAAGGCTTAAAAGACAGTATGTGTTACTGGTATTAGTTTTGACAGAGCATTTCTCTTTTTGGCCCAATGGGTGCTCAAGTGATACTGAATGACCCTCATCCTGTACCAGACTCCTGCAGTCATGGATGCCATGTGTCCCAGGAGTCTTAGGAAGTGTCTGGCCGGCCTTGGCTGACCCAGAACAAAGGAGTTTTCCAGTGCTAAGAAATTCTGAATTCTCACTAGAGGCAGGAAGGCCCTGCTCTGCTTTGTGTCCAACTGTGCCCCTATAAAAGTTAGAAGTTGGGTTGGCTCTAAGTGGGATTTTTTTTTTTACGTTTATGAGAAATCCTAAAGAGAGCAGAGTGCTTTTTGTGATTGCCAGAAACTCCTGGACCTGAGCTGGGGTTTCTCCTACTATGAGCAATCGTCTAGGCAGGGGTACACAGAAACCCCTTGTTTTCTGAGATGTGCTGCCACAACAGCCAGACATTTGGTAAACACCCTTGGCGCAGATGTTAGGTCTAAGGGCATGGCTGTGAACTGGTAATGTCCTGAAGGAAGCCTGAACCTCAGGAATTTTCTGTGGGACTGCCTTAAAGGGATGTGAAAATAGGTGTCCTTGAGATCCAGAGAGACTAGCCAGTCTCCCTGTTTCAGAGACTGAGTGACCATTTTTAGTGTCACCATCCTGAATTTTGGTTTCAGAAGGTGTCTGTTGAGGTGCCTGAGGTCCCAGATAGGTCACCACTCCCCATTTTTCTTTTGGGTGAGGAAGTACCTGGAGTAAAGGTCTTTGTTTTTCTGTTTGGTCGTTACCCTTTCCACCACCTCTGATGCCAGAAGATTGTTGATCCCCAGCTCCAGCAGCTGTTTTTCTGATAGAGTTAGGGGTTTTGAAAACAGAGAGCCCCTTAAAGCTGGCGTTTTCTTGAAGTGAAGATGGCAGGTCCTTTTCCACTACTCCCAAGACCCACTTGTCTGAAGTTATGTGGGTCCAAGCTTGAAGGTAGTGGGAGAGTCTGCCCCGTACTGGTGGAGGGGAGGTGATCACGGCATTGAAGTCAGGGCTTAGACTGAGATGCAGGGGCCTGGGAAGTGGCCAGCTTTCTCTGGCTTCTCCTGCCCCTTCCCCTGTAGTACCCTCTTGACTGAGAGTAGTCGTACTGAGGGGGAGGATAGGGGTAATAGGTTTTGGAAAATAACCTCTATCCCTGCCTGCCTTAGGCTGAGACTTTCCGGTGGAAGCCCTTTGCTTAGTTGTATTACTCTAGCAAGTGGACTTGTACTCATCTACCTTTATCATGTACTCTTCTGTCCTGGAGTAGAATAGGGGAGGTCTAGAGCTTTAGACTGGGTATCCTGTGTCAAGCTGGTGGTCCTTAGCCAGGCAAACGTTCTGAGAGATATGGCCTGGGCCATAACTCTAGATGCAGCATCACTGTTATAGTTTGCCATGTGGAACTGGTACCTATGTAACCCCCAGGCCACCTTTTTTAACTAGCTAGCACACCCCCATTAAAATCTGGAACACTGGTGGTACCCACTTACTGGCATACCATTTTACTCTACAAATGGTAGGTACCACCCTTTGTGTTAGAATGCATATCTGGCTCATTTTCTAGAGGAAGAAAGGAGTGGGGGTACAGAAACAAAATAACATGAACCTTGTGTAAAAATCACAACCCAGATCCAGGATGGAGGCTGCTAGGCATATGCTAGATCCAAACTGCTGAGGGGGCCCCAGTAAATCCACACATCTAGAAGCAATAGTCGGAATGTCCAGAACAGTAACTGGAATTTTGCAGTATGGCGTTATTCAACAGATGGAAACTAAAGCAGAAGTGGACCCCAAGGGTCAGTCCAGGCAGGACAGGTACATTTCACAAACTCTCCTTGCATGCAGTACAGTTCATTAACACACAAAAGAACATCTTTCCAATTTCCCAATGGTGCAGGTAGTGGACACCTGGCCACGCACCCAAACATTTTTCTCCCATGAGTGTCATTTAGTGAATCTAAGCCACACACTCAGAACTCTTCTTTGAACATAGGTGCAATTATGTGAAACACACGCCTTAAGCTGCAGCACTGGCCCTTGTTTGGGTAAAACTGGTATCCTTTACAGACCAGGAAGCACTGCCTTGTAAGCACTTAGGTAGCATTCCTCCCACCCTTTGCTCCAACCAATTAATAATGCCGGTTATTGACTATGGAAGTCATATTTACAGACATACAGCAAGAAAACATTTAAATAACTTGGATACACTTTATAATAAGCTTGCAAGATTTGTGTTAAGGTGTGATTTTAAAACTCATAATTGCATTATGTATATGGATTTGGGTTGGATTCCATTAGACTTACGGGCTAGGGAAATCTGGCTAAATCAGGTTAGTAATATATTTAAAAATCAATCCTTAGATAACTTAAAAACAAATTACAAAAACCAAAACATGGTTTAAATTTAAGAAAAACTGGTGCTAGAGATTTAATAATACCAAAGTTAAAAATCAATTTAGTGAAATGACCCTTCAGTATCAAGTAGCTAAAAGTTGGAATTGTCTTCCTCCTTTTTATGTGAACTAACAACTACTGATCATGTTTTTAAAATGGCCTGAATCACGAACTTAGTTTTCATTGTTGTTGTAATAGTTGAAATTAATTGTAAATCTAAAATATTAATATGCCTGTTATTGATGAGTTTGTAAACTCTGATGTAATGTTTTGTACTTTTCTGTAACCTGTATTGTTATAAATGTATAGTTGTAATAATTTTGCATAATGTAAACAGGTAAGCCTTGTGAACAGGGATTTTTGGAACCCTAATGGCTGTATCACTGTATAAATAAAATTTTACCATACCATCAGGGCTTGACAAATTTTAAAATTAGGTACTTGTCCATGGACAAGTGGCTTGTCCAAAAGTAGTTGTCCCAGTGCTTGAGTTGGTAGTCCCGGTATAAAATGGCATATTTTTAATGGAAAGTATCAAACTACAGAAAACTCAATGGATTTATTGTAGTATGTTATTTAGTGTTGAAATAGACAATAAGGAGAATAAATAATATGATTTTATTTTTGTCAGCAGCATGGTGAGCATAGACAGAATTAGCATCAGCAGTGAGGGACTGACAGCCAAGTGTGGTTGCAGCAGCAGCACAGAGTGCCAGCCAGCAGCACAGTGAGAACATCATTACAGCAGAGTAGCAGACAGTACAGCATCAGCATCGGGAAAAGTTACAGGAAGCCTGAGCTTGCTCCGGCGAACATCATATTCAGTCATGTCATCATCAAGACTAGTGACAGCCTCAGGGACATTTTACGTGTGAATCAGCAGAACTAGTAGTTGAACTAGCATGACCATGAATGTGGCGATGTGCCAGGACCAGATAGTAGCCAGTGGTTGATAAGCTTGATCCGGATCAAAGCTGTCTAATGCAGGGCCTTCAACTGCTATATGCAGAAGTGACTGGAGTGTGTCATCAATCAAACTTGTTCTTATTTTTGTTTTATAAGATTCTGAATGGAGAATACTCTCTTATTTAGCTGTAGACACTCATAGCCAGTAACATTTCTATTAGGTCAAGGATGTGAGCAAGCTGGGCCGGTTTCTCTCATAGTAGTCGTGAATACACTTGCAGATATGGCTTATCAACTGCAGACTTAAGCATTGCTTTTAATGCACAATTGTAACCCCTAGATGGCGCTATCCCAGGGGCTACTACCCCTGCCTGATTTGCCACTAACAGGTTGAGGGGCCTGGATCCAATGGCGGGTGCCTCCACCCAGAGGTCAGGGTTTGCAATAGTTAAACTAACTTGGTCACAGCCCTCTGGGACACTGCAACCCCCCTTTCTTCCCACTAGTGGCCCACACAATATATCAGAATTACCTTCACAGTATACACTTACCCCCAGGTCTGGTTCCGGCACTGGGACCTCCTGTGAAATGAGATACAGTGCAACAATCACAGTACAGTACTTTAACAGACAAATACCTCAGGCAGTATAACTTTGCTGAAACAAGCAGCTCTGATTTATTTAGGGGGATATAACAAGGACAGGGGGAAATCAGGTTAATTAGCTTATCACTCTAATAATCTACCTATGGCTCTGTGCAGGCCTATCCTCTATCAGTTACTGTCCTGGGTACCCAAGCCTAGTGGCTGAGTCAAACCGTGGCAGCTGGTAGGGCCCTTTCACAGAAAAGGAGAATTAAACAGTCAGCAGTACAGTAATTCCATTTGGATTTAATGTGGCAATTCAACAGGGAGCAACCCTGAATTAGTACTCACGACCTCCAAATAAGATAGGGTCCTTCAATGTCAGCAGGGCTCACTTGAGGTACACAAACCTCTTCACACATCCATATAAAAAAGTACTATACCAGGCAGGCTGCATCTGTATCGATCGCGCAATTACTGCACAATACCGGGAGAACACACAGCAGATTCAGTTCCTGACAGACCGAGTGCAATTTTCATCAATTCTTCCAGTCTTCTACAGGGTGAGCCTGGTTTCTACTCTTCAGAGATCCTTTGATTCTTTTCACAGGACGGATTCAGTCCTAACAAGCTGTTACAAGCTGCAGACCGGAACTCTGGGCCTTACATACGTTTTTGACTAAAACTGCACACTGAAAAGCACAGGGCTCCTTCCTTCTTCACTGCCAAAGCTCAACTGAACTCCAACTTAGCTGAAACCGGCACTTCCTTTGAGTTCCTCCCAGTTCTTGACTGGATTGGCTGTCACTCACAATAGACTGCTGCTGTTGGTCCAAAAAGGCACTGAAGTCTAAACTACATCTCCCAGAGTCACTGCCCATAAATCCTCTTGTGGCTGGCTCAGATTATGAGTCAAGGCATCATTTTAGAGCTAGCACACACTGATTGGTCCAGTTCAGCAGTTCAAAACTAGAATGGGAACTAGCAGACACAGTTCTGACTGCAAAAAAGCAGGTTAGACAAACTGTAATTTCATTATTACTCTAAATAATTTCTGGCAAACAGTTACATCTTTCAGATAGGTTCCTTTGCATCCTAGTGACTGCAAAAATGAAGTGAATTGGCAGCAGCTCGAGTGGTACTCAGAGAAGCACACAGTCCCCATACAAACTAATTATGTCTGCAAGCAGACAGCTCTTAAGAGACAGTACCAGAGGCTCTAAAACACTCACTGATAAATGGCAAATGCCAAACACCATTCAGGCATGGAGCATTCAAGCAAGCTCCTGGAAGTCTTTGGGAACCCCCATTTGCAGGGGGTTACACCTTCTAGCCTGAGGAAAGCTTGCGTCCAGTAGCAAAAGTACCATAAGTTTCAACTGCAACCATATACATTGCATTAGGCTGCACATGTAATCATCAGTCAATATATCATTTTACTCAGAACACATTTCTGAAACATTGCAGTCGTCCTCTTTACAAGTATTACATACACATTGTACCATAACTCAAGTTATTACCTCTTGTACATGAAACCTGAAGAGAGGGCCCTTCCTATCAATTACCTTGAGGGCTGGATGGGGCAAGGCATACCATAGAAGGAGCAACACAAGTAACTTGGAGTTAGCACTAGATGCTCAGTTTGGGCAATGAGCTCGAGACATACACTCCTTATGGACAACATTGAGAGCAAGTCCACAGGCCTCCCAAGTGAATCATAACTGAGGTGCACCACAGGCTTTACAGCTCGACCAGTCTTTCTAGGGAACTGTTATAGTCTCTGCACTCTGAGCCTCATTTTCAGCATTGTCCTCACTTGTCAGGGAGTCTCCATGGGGTAGGAGGCTAGAACTTAGGGCACTTTCAGCTCCAGGAGTTACAGTTTCTGAGTCCACAACATTTGGCTCGCATGGAGAGCTTTCGGACACTGGCAGTGGACTGTCAGGGCACTCAAAATACTCTTCTTGTTGAATTGTATCACCAGTCTGCCCCAATCTATCATTTTCCTCCCTGAAAGCTCAAACAGTTCAACCATGCCAATGATTCCATTTCATCTGATCTGATGCTTTGCACTTCACTTTCTGGGAGCATTGGCTCAGGGATGAAGCTGAGGGCTTAGACAGCCAGAAGGCCCAGCTTTGTCTCCAGTATTGACTGAAGTTGCCAAACAATTGACTCAGTTCGTAAGAAGGATAGTATTCAAAGTCACTCACTTTCTTCCGATATGGACTGACAGTCATGATCAACTGGGACATGGAGGAACACTTTAACTTTGCTTCTGTAGGTGCAGACTTTCTTGATCTTTCTTAGCAGCAGCTCTAGTCACTGGTCCAGAGGGGGCATCTTCTAGGGGCTCAGACTCAATTAAGATTTGTCCAATGGGCAGTAAATGATTTCTATGCATTGTTTTACATCTTTGAATTATTCTCAGGCCTTACTTTGTACACTGGCAGATCATCTAGTTTGCCCACTACAATGTGAGGGAGATGGTGCCATCTGTCAGCAATCTTGTGCTTGCCATACAGTCCCAGATTTCTTAACAATACCGATCTCCCTCCTGGAGTTCTATTGCTTTCACCTTTTATCACCTTTCTTTGTTGGAGATTTCTTTTGGCAGCCATGGTTTGAGCCAGTTGAGTACTTGCATGAGTTAGCTGGGCCTTTAACTTTTGCACATACTGTAAATAGTTGTCAGCTTGAACCCCATCAGGAGACCCCAAAACACACATCTACTGGTAGTCGAGCTTCTCTTCAAACATCAGGCGGTAGGGGAGAATCCAGTGGCATCACTTTTGGTGCAGTTATAAGCATGTACCAGGGTGCTAATTTGGTTGGCTCCATCTAGGCTTGTCCTTTGGGTGCAGGGTGCCTAGCATATCTAGCAAAGCGCGTTGAAACGTTCAGGCTGTGGGTCCCCTGGGGGTGGTAAGGAGTGGTTCTGGACTTCGCACTCCCCACAGAGAAAGCATCTCTTTGATCGAGCGACTCTCAAGTCTCTCCTTGATCAGAATGGATTCTTTGTGAGAGCCCCAACAGTGAACAAAAAGTTTTCTACAATACTTTGGCCACAGTGGATGCTTTCTGGTCTTTGGGGAAAGCTTGGGCATATCTCGTGAAATGGTCAGTGACCACCAGCACATTACTGATATTTCTTTGATCTGACTCCAGACTTAGAAAATCAATACAGACCAGCTCCATGGATTGCACTGGTGGTTATGTTAACAAGGGGCAGCCCTCTGGGGCAAAGCTTTCCTCTGTAATAGCGACTACAAGTTCGAATGTGTTGTCCACATCAGCCCCCATCTTAGGCCAATAGAATCTGGATCTCACCAAGTCATGTTCTGTCTATACCAAGGTGCCCCATGTGGTTGTGCAAGGACCTCAATACTGAGTCTCGAAGGCAGTGGGCAGCACTAGTTGTTGTTGTCTACTTGTCCCCTCTGTCTACTGTTTCTCTGTATAACAGTTTATTGATCAGTTCAACTTAGGACCTTCTTTGTATAACAGTGCAGTTCTCAAATCAGTGGGCGTAATTTGGACACATCTTTTCCTGCATAGAGGCTTCTAGCTGGCATGATCATGGGATCGCGAGATTGAGCCGCCCGAATACTGTCATTGTCCAGCTGAGGCAGTGCACCAATGTCTGTGCAGAAAAGTGGCAATAAGCAGCAGGTATGCAATTCTCAGAGGCTCTGACAATCCACCATACAGTCCTCGTCCGTGGACATTGTTCCTCCCTGTCAAACTTCGGCAGAGTACCCGAATGTCAGAGTTCTGCCAGTCGGACCCAATCATTCTGGGAACAGGCCTCCCGGGAGAAACATCAGCATCTATGTGGTTCAGACCTGCACCATTAGGAGGCATAGTCTGTATATAGATAATGCGAGAAAGCCACCTATGGCCAGTGGCATTAACAGCTGAGGTCTGCACATAGGTCAAAGGATTATTGTCAGTTTTACTAGTATTTAGCCCCATACAAGTACTCATGGAATTGGTCAACAATAGCCCACTTCAAAGCTAAGACTCTAACTTATGTACAGGATAGTTCTTTTTTGGATGAGGTCAGGCTTCTACTGGCAAAGGCCACTGGTCTCAGGCCATTCTCGTGCTCTTGGTACAACTGACCCCAACCCTTGCAAGCTAGCATCAGTGTGCAGGGCGTAAGGTTTTTCTTGGATCGGCATAGGCCAGCACTGGAGCATGGTAAGTGATATATGATCTCATGAAAAGCAGTCTCACAATTAGGAGTCCAAGCGGGCCCCAAATACTACTTCGGATGAAAATACACTCTTTCAGTCTTGAGGATGCTGACTTTTAGTATTTTTGTGGGTTGAGATACCCTTGAGTAAGGTTAAGTAAAGGCGGATCACTCTTGAATAGTCCTTGATGAAGCGCGACAATAACCACAGAATCCAGGAAATCTTTGCAGTTCTTTTTAGATTTTTGGGCTGTGGCCAGGTGGTCAAGGCCTCAACTTTACTTGGGTGGTCTCTATTCCCTCGATTGGATACTATGTGTCCCACATACTTTACTGATGTTTGAAAAATTGACACTTATCAATGGACAGTTTAAGGCCAAAGTCCTCCAGTCGGTCAATAGCAAATAATCTGCTCTCATATTCCTCAGTGAGCTGCCAACACAATAACATCCATCTAGGTATACCAGGCACTCTAGTAAGTTCGTAGCCCCCACTGCGCTCCATCAATCGTTGAAAAGTGGCTGGGGCACCTAGAAATCATGAGGCATCCTCATGAATTCATAGAAATAGCGGACAGATAAAGGCTGTCTTTTCACGGTCCTCTGGGGCCATCGGGATCTGATAGTACCCTGCGGAGATCCAGCACAGAGAACCACTTGCTCCCGTTTAGGCAGTCAAAAGCATCCTGAATAAGGGCATTGTGTACTGATCAGGGATAGTCCGCCGGTTTAAGGTGCGATAATCACACACATCCTTACTGTTCCATTCTTTTCCTCACTACCACAATGGGGAACGCATAAAGACTTCTGGATTCTTGCTACACCAGCAGCTAACATCTCTTGCAGATGCCGTCTCACATCATCTGTCCGTGGGTGCCAGGCGTCGAGACCTCTCAACGAAATGGTCTTTAATCATGCAACTCGAATACTGTGCTCAGCTCCTTGCCGCATCCTACATCCCATTCCTTTAAAGAAAACACCTGGTCTCTCTGGGCAAGCTTCTCACTGATCTTCACTTTCCATTCAGCTGGCGAAGTGCCGAAATCAAACAAGTCAGGCGTTACTCTGTCATTCTTCCTTGAACTCTTGCTGCTGGGTAGCACTGCAGTGTCTGCACAATGCACATTAGCAGGATGCAACCTCTGTTTACTGGAAATGTCTCTTTCAGACACATTATGAACTGGACCATTACCCTTCTGGCATAAGCATGGGCTCTAGCAGGAAAAATACTGAAGCTTGACCAGCAGTCCCTCTGGCAATTTTCCATCGCCTGGTGCATCCAACATTAATATTTTATTCTTAACATCCTTTCCAATCGGACCTCTCCTCTAAGGTACACTGGGCATTTGGCGCCAGGATCAGAGACTCAGGATCCTTCTTCCATACAATTCCGACCGGTTCCTCTGGTTCTGTTTTTCAGCATCTCTCTGTGCCTCCAAGCCTTCTTAATTAAAGCGGAACTCTTAAAGCTCTACTAGTCTTTGACCCTGTTTTCATAACACAACTGTGCCAGCCTTCCGAACATATAGAGCATTTGTTCCAATCAACAAAGGACACCATCATACAGTCAGTGGGGGGACACACTAAGGCTAGGAGTCTCTACTTGTTCGACCCACTCCAGCCAACGGTGGGGAAAGACAACAAATTCGGATATACCGGAATAGGGGTAGGCCTTCTCCTTAACCCCATACATGCAGTCCTTCTAATGGTTGAATGAAGATGCGTCTGACAAATGCTTCTGATACCAATCTTGGAACATAATTGTCACTTGGGAGCCACTGTCTAATATAGCTCTTGTAGACACTCCGTTCACCTTTACAGTGGTCTCCATGGAGGGACCCACTATTCTGGACCAGTCTGGAGGCGGTGGTAGAGGGCCTAGGCAGCTAACCTTGCCACAAAGGGCGATGAATTAGCATTTTGGTGCCCTCACTGGGATCATGTCGTGCACCTCTTAACCACTGATTTCTTCTCCGAGCTCTCCTTGTAGCCTATATGCAACTTTGTCAGTGTCTTTTGAGGGACTGGCATTCCACCTCATGTGCCATCTTCCCACTTATAGCAAAACATACTTCCTGGAGTTGAGCTGGCCGGCGCCACACCAGGAGCCAGAGGCGGGGGTATTGCAACTGGAAACCTGGTGCCATCTCTGTCTGCGAGCGTGATAAGCATTTGGAGACATCTCGTCCAGTTCTCCCACTTCCATGGTCAAAGGAATCGGGTTCGGGAGCTGTTATCAGCAGGAATACATGGTGGGTACCCCCCACCCCCATAGCAAATACTAGTCGGATGTAGGTCAGGGCCATTACTTGCAGGCGTGGCCTTCATAAAGGACTATTTTGAATTCGGATCTCTCTCAACAGTTAGCCCCATTGTGACATATCTTTTTCCTTGTCAGAGCACTCATTGACTGCCAGCCTCTGCCCTGAACTTCACTTGATGGGTCACCTCAGTCACTCGGTCGTGCCGCAGCTATTGGTGCAGGTCCCTCGAGGTCGTCTTTCTCAACTCCTCAATTTCTCTCATTAACTCATCATGGGAGGGTGGGGATTCCAGTCGATCTGCCAGGTGTAACTGAAGCAACAGCAGTTCTAGAAGGGGCAGACTCAAGATCCTGTCAGCCTGGTTGGGTCCAGTTCAATAGCTGGCAAACTACCTTTTCTGAGCATTCTTGCAACAATTTTCCAGCGAGATACATACACAGACAACAACTCCCTTGGTACTGTTGTGCATCTCTTACTCTCCACCATAGGTCCTCATCAGAATCTGGGCTCCCATACACATTCTCAAGGCCTCAAGATAGGCCTGTGCAGTCGCTTCAGGGTTACTGGCCCGTTTAGCTTGCGGATGGTAGCCAGAGCAGGACCTCGGGCTCTCACTAACCCTCTTCGCTTTTCACCTTCGAGCATTGCCATTCTAGCAGGGGGCAACATAGTCTATCCAGGTCTCCCAGTCATCCCTCCCTTGAAGTGGGGAATGCCAAGAAGATCCTCAACCTTGGGTAGAGTCGTGACTAATGGCAGGTGCAGAAATAGAGTCTGCATTGGTTCAGCCACCATTCACGGGCACTGGAGCAGGAGGGTGTTGGGGAGAACACCCCAGGTGGCAAGAATAGTTTCTTCAAGTCCTCCACAGTTTTCCCTCTCCCAGCAACCATTCAGCAATTCTCCTCAAAGTTTCAGATAGTGGTGGGGCTGATTCCCCAGGTCTTTACTGTCATAGTTATCACTCTCCAAGCAGTGAGGGCTCCTCTGGGGTAATGGTCTGTGGCACTTTGGAGCTATCTATGGGATCCTTAAACTCTACTAGGGCCAGGAAAGTGTGGGTAGAGCAGATTAGCATGCCGACCCACCACCACAGGGTTTGTAAACCTTCCACCTTGGAAAGTACTCCTGCACAGTGTCTATTGATGCAGGGGGATGTCAGGATAAGCATAGCATTTGCAGGGAATTCGATCTCCTCCCAATACACCCACTCCACCAGCGGTGCACAGCCACTTCTGTCGAGGTACTCTTTTTTTCTTAACAGTGGTTAAGTAAATATGGCCACTAGAGACACACAATCCCAGCGTGAGCCTCAAGATGTAACCCTAGATGGCTATCCCGGGCTACTACCTGCCTGATTTGCCACTAACAGGTTGAGGGCCTGGATCCAATGGCGGGTGCCTCCACCCAGAGGTCAGGGTTTGCAATAGTTAAACTAACTTGGTCACAGCCCTCTGGGACACTGCAACCCCTTTCTTCCCACTGGTATCACACAATATATCAAATTACCTTCACAGTATACACTTACCCCAGGTCTGGTTCCGGCACTGGGACCTCCTGTGAAATGAGATACAGTGCAACAATCACAGTACAGTACTTTAACATAGACAAATACCTCAGGCAGTATAACTTTGCTGAAACAAGCAGCTCTGATTTATTTAGGGGAGATATAACAAGGACGGGAAATCAGGTTAATTAGCTTATCACTCTAATAATCTACCTATGGCTCTGTGCACAGGCCTATCCCTATCAGTTACTGTCCCTGGGTACCCAAGCCCTAGTGGCTAGTCCAAACCGTGGCAGCTGGTAGGGGCCCTTTCACACTGAGAAAGAGAATTAAACAGTCAGCAGTACAGTAATTCCATTTGGTTTAATGTGGCAATTCAACAGGGAACCCTGAATTAGTACTCGACCTCCAAATAAGATAAAGGTCCTTCAATGTCAGCAGGGCTCACTTGAGGTACACAAACCTCTTCACACATCCATATAAAAAAAGTACTATACCAGGCAGGCTGCATCTGTATCCGATCAAGAATTACTGCACAATCACCGGGAGAACACACAGCAGATTCAGTTCCTGACAGACCGAGTGCAATTTTCAGCAATTCTTCCAGTCTTCTACAGGGTGAGCCTGGTTTCTACTCTTCAGAGATCCTTTGATTCTTTTCACAGGATGGATTCAGTCCTAACAAGCTGTTACACAAGCTGCAGACGGAACTCTGGGCCTTATCGTTTTTTGACTAAAACTGCACTGAAAAAGCACAGGCTCCTTCCTTCTTCACTGCAAAGCTCAACTGAACTCCAACTGAGCCAGGCGGACTTCCTTTGAGTTCCTCCCAGTTCTTGACTGGATTGAGCAGTCACTACAATAGACTGCTGCTGTTGGTCCAAAAGGCACTGAAGTCTAAACTACATCTCCCAGAGTCACTGCCCATACCAATCCTCTTGTGGCTGGCTCCAGATTATGAGTCAAGGCATCATTTAGAAACTAGCTTACCCCACACTGATTGGTCCAGTTCAGCAGTTCAAAACTAGAATGGGGAACTAGCACACAGTTCTGACTGCAAAGAAAGCAGGTTAGACAAACTGTAATTTCATTATTATCTAAATAATTTCTGGCAAACAGTTACATCTTTCAGATAGGTTCCCTTTGCACCTAGTGACTGCAAAAATGAAGTGAATTGGCAGCAGCTCGAGTGGTACTCAGAGAAGCACACAGTCCCCCATACAAACTAATTATGTCTGCAAGCAGACAGCTCTTAAAGAGACAGTACCAGAGGCTCTAAAAACACTCACTGATAAATGGCTTAAATGCCAAACACCATTCAGGCTTGGAGCATTCAAGCAAGCTCCTGGAAGTCTTTTGGGAACCCCCATTTGCAGGGGGGTTACACAATACTCCCTTTTTATACTGGTTACGTGATCTTCACAAAAAAAGTTGTGAAAGTAGTCTAATAAATGACTTAAATCAGTTGTGCCAAATTGTGCAAGTTCTTCTCATGACAGATCGAAATTTTTGAAATCTAAGCAACTGAACCATTTTAGAGGTTCTTCCAAGAAATTCCGAAAACGCTGATCAATGTAAGATACTGCTGCATCTATTAAACTGTGCAGCTGTGTATCAGTCGTAAAATTTACTTCTGGACAGTTCCCTTTGAAAGTGAAAGGAACAATCTTGTCCTCACTGCCACGTTTTGAAATGAGATAGTTCATGCATTTCTCTGCAGGATTATATTGGTTCAGAAATGATGTTGTAAACTTTCCAGGTCTTGTTTTTAGCTCAGTCAACTGGAGTAAGCATGTCTCAACGAGTTGGGGGACTTCTAATATTAGCAGGTCATCCTTCTGAAATTCAAGTGATAAATTTTTCAATATTGGCAGAAAATCTTGAAGAATAAACAGTGATTTTACAAACTGTACTAATGCGCATCTCTTAGAAGTGCCTTTGCTTTGGCCCCATCATCACCAGCAGAGTTTGAGACATGTTCAAGATGTTGAATTACTGTAGGCAGGTTGACTTGAACAGCATGAACTGAACGCGTCTTACCTGCAAGCCAACGCACTTGCTTTACTGCACTGAAATGAGCCAACTCGGTGTGTATGACATCTGCTATTTCCTGCAGTTCCCTAAGTTTCTTGGGGCTGCAGTGGTAAAATTTAAAAATTCCTTTCAAGGTGTTTTCTACTTTTTGAACAAAGGGATTTTTTTTCATGACATCGAGAACTGCTAACTCCAGTTTGTGGGCTACGCAATGCATTGGTATTACAGTGGGGACATGTTCTCGGATTTTTGCTATGGTGCCACCTGTATGGCCCATCATTACACTGGCACCATCAAAGTTGGCACATACGAGAACTGGTCCAGGTCTGCTCACATAGTTAAGGTCCGCAAAGAAAGATCAACAGACTCAAGTGCAGAGGTTATTGCTTTAAAAACTCCATCTGCGTGAGAATGTTCAAGAGGTACAGCTTTAATTAACACAGTTGTAACTTTTTTTTCTGCGTCATCAACAAAACGAAGGAAGACATTTTCCCACTCTACAATGCTTGCATCTGTACTGCCATCTGCAAGAACGGTAACAAATTTTGTATTTTTGATAGTCTGGATCTGTGTTTTAGACATGACAGCTGATACTGCATTATAGAAATCTCTGACCCGTTTACCATTTGCGTAATTGCTGCCGAGTTTAACCCCATTTTTTTCTTGCAATGTGCAAAGCCACTCCATATCTGAGAAAGGACGTAAATTTTTAGCCAAGGAATATGCGGTGTTAAATAAATGCCTCATTTTATTTTTGGTGACTTCCTCCATCTGAGAAAATGCATGATATATTGCAGTTTCAGATATGTTAAAATTGACTGCATGTTCACCAGTTTCGTGACTATGCTGGTTTGCACAAATTATATGTGGATTTGATTTCTCATGGGCTCTCACGGACTCAATTCTGAAATTATTTGAACCAGTGGCAAACACGTTAGGTTTTTGAATAAGCAGGAGTCGCAAGAGTGGGATATTTCTCACAGGCAGAGCAGTACATGACGTATTTTTGGTCATCATACCTTAGCCAGGTAAACTGATTTAGCCAGTGATGCTGAAATGTTCGAGCCCTTTTTTCAACATCATATTTTTTATCTTTGCTTCTTTTCTCAGTGTTTATTTCCTCATCATCTAAAATGAAAGGTTGCTTTACCTGTACTGAACCAGAATGTGATGGCACTGAACTGCTGCTACTGTTATGCTCACTTGTTTCAGAAACTGGTACGGTCAAATTAGACTGATCGCCTGTTATGTCTACAAACACAGACCCAGACCGAGAACCTTGGTCGTTTTTTTCCTGACTACTAGGGCCAGGGGGGCTGGTTGGGGCTGGCTTTCAGACTGTGAAGAAGGCTCAGGGTCAGGCTCTTTACTTTTGTTTCGATGAAGAAGATGTGGTTTTTCCCTGTCCAAAGGAAAACAAGAGTAGCTTGCTTTGGCTTATTTTGTTGCATTATTTTAACTGTCTTCTATGCTGCAATTGTGAAATAAACTAATAAAGATTGTTGTTGTATTATTGTACACAATAAAATTCTATTTTGTGTTATCTTTGTGTGTGTTGTGTTACTGTAATTTTTTTACCTTAAGCTGTTGTGCTTATGCAGCACTACAAGAGGGCAGGACAGAGTACATAGGTGGGAGGGGGCTGGGTCCAGAGCCGGACAGAGTACTACTAGCAGGAAACTGCTTTTTCCCTTCTCAAGGCAGGTTCGGTCTCACAGCCACACACAAACACTTCCACCAGTGTAGCTAGTACTGGTAAGTTTATTTTATTTTTTCGGTGTCCCCAAAAATGCCTTTTCCCTTCTCAGGTCAGGTTTGGCCTCACAGCCGCACACACATACACCTCCACCAAAAGTACTAGCTAGGGTTTATTATTTTCTTCTGTGTAGTGTCACTGTCACACAAAAAATGTTTTTCCCTTTCCCCTTCCTATAGTATATTTCTAAGAAAGAAGTCCACAGTTGTTCCCAAGTTCCTGTACCCTCTCCTCTCAGGGCAGGTTAGGTCTCACTCACAGCCACTGCCACACACCACCTCCCAAGTACTTGGTAGGACAAACAAAGTACTAGCTAAAGATAAGTTTATTTAAGGTAGCTATCTTTTTTTTGGGGGGGGTATCAATCTCTTTTTATACTGCGACTGTTTATTTATTAAGTATTCAGTTCTTTCCCTTCCACAATTTCCTCTACTCTACCCTTAGGTTCTCAGGGCAGGTTCGATGGTCTCACACTGACGGCCCCTGTCACACACTGCACACACACCTCCTCCACCAATGTATGTTGCAGACTGCAGTAGCAGCTAGGTTAATTCAGGTTTTTCTGTAGCTCAGAAAAATGCTTTTAGTTTTTTCCCTTTAGTTTACTTTTTATTCCTATAATTTCAGTTGTTCCACAGGTTCCTCTACAAGGTCTCAGGGACAGTGGGACCGGTCTAGGCTAGCTAGGAATAGGTGTGGCGAATATAAGGTTAGGTAAGGAGGGCTAAGGAGGTTTATAGTTTTCTTAGTTCAGTT
This sequence comes from Neoceratodus forsteri, assembly GCA_016271365.2. Lineage (NCBI taxonomy): Eukaryota > Metazoa > Chordata > Ceratodontiformes > Ceratodontidae > Neoceratodus > Neoceratodus forsteri. The sequence continues at coordinate 147,157,420 of CM028130.1, read as the reverse complement.
GTTATGTACTTCACATCACACACGCTCTATCTAGTGGTCTTGCACCCACAGGAGGCACACATTATCAGTCAGGTCCAAGTCCCTGATCTCTGCTCTCTCATGGAGGGCAGGCTTGTCTCACAAACACACACACCCACACCCACACCCACCAACCCTTACCACACGATTATTATTGAAATGTTTAGTAGTCCCACAACTTAAGTTCAACACACAATCACTTCCCCCACTTAGAGTCTCATGTTTTTTTGCATTTTTTATTTATTTAAGAGCTGTGTATCCTTTCTATTTTCCTTCACTTCACATGAGTCCACACGAGTCCAAACAACACACACAGCTCCCTGAATTCAGTGTGCAGTGTTTTTGCTTAGTTCTCCCTTCTTTTTTTTCTCTAAACAAACCTTTTTTTAATATACAGTATAATCAGCAGATTGTTTTATCAGACTTTCCACACTAAACAAACGCCTTTGTGCTCCTTTTTTTTACAAAGATCTCTCTCTCTCTCATCCCCTCCCCAAACTACAAATCCTCCTACTCTCCCGCTCGCTTGGCGCTCCAAAACTCCAATATATATTTGTATTGTATTCTAACTTCTCTCTCCAGGTACTACTATTACTGATTTGCTAGTGACTTGCGGCATAGGCCCCAATACACAGTTTGACTGTGCTCGAAACAGAAATGATTGCTCTCTGCCTCTCCGAAAGAGGTTAAATGTGGCACGCTTAACGTGCACGGAGCTAGTGCTACTGCCACTCTGAGAGCCTCCAGTCCACCTCTAAATGCGACACTATTGTGCCAGGACTGACAGGACTGTACCATCAGCTATAGGCTGCCTAGCCTGTCAGTCTGGCTATTTTGACCAGTCATGAGGCGTTTCTTCTTGGCGCCGCCCTCGCGCCTCCCGAGTGTCTCTGGTGCCGACCTCCATGCCTGACTGCACAGTTAATTGGGCATGGGGCGCACGTGCTGGCTGTGGCGGGTGCGCGCATTCAACAATGCGCACAAAGACTCCGGAGTCTAGCATGGCTCTCTCCACCTAGTGGCCAGCGAGGGAAAAGCAGGTAAAAACCTGCAAATTTTAAACTGCAGCATGGTAGTCCATGGGACAAGCAGAACTCTGGCATCTGCTTGTCCCCACATAAAAAATGGTAGTCCGGGACGTCGGGCTATAGGATTTGTCAAGCCCTGCATACCACACCATACCAACCGACAGTCTCTGGCATTCTTCAGGGTTACACCATTGAACCCCTCCATTTCCCCATGAAATGTTAGAGGCCCCACACTTTTAACTTCATCACTTACTGGGGTGACCAAAGAACAAACTGCACTCTCCTGGGTGAACAGTTTAACAGAACTTTCACTCTCTTGGGTGAACTTGGGGCACTGGCAGGTTCGATCCAGCCTTATCTATGGGCACACACTCTAGACTACAATTCCCCGAAAGTATGTGGAAATCTTTTCTCCTAGAACAGTACTCACAGCTGGCTGTCCCATCCACTGGGTGTGAAGGTGTGGGTATAAGGATGACTCTGGAGTCTAGAATAAGTCCAGCAATAAGTCTTTACTTACAAAAATAAGAAGCGAACTGAACGACCAAAAAAAAAATAACAGAATAAAAATAAAATAATTCCAAATGACAAAATAACAACACACTAGAAAACAGCTAGTGTAATTCCATCAATGAGATAGCAGACAGGGCTGTATTAAGGCATAGACAACATAGGTACAGGCCTAGGGCCCCTGCCTACCAGGGGGCCCCCAGCAATCCTCAGCATATATTTACTGTATACACTCTCCTTTCTTCTGCCTGAGCTGCATTTTTTTTGTAAAGGGCTAAGCCACATAGTAATCTAAGCAAGGCAGGGACTGAACTGTGACATGACTCTCACCTCCCTGATTAGGTGTTAAGTACAGCTGATAGCTTCAGGGGGCCCTGGTCAGGCTGACCTTTAAGGTGTGAACAGGCCCATTTCCTTTGCTTTGTCTCCCACTCCAACTTAGAATCAAGTCTTTCTCTAACAGTACATTTCAGTGTGTGTGCTTTATATTTAACCTCACTCCTAAAATTAAGAAATCCACAATGCATTTCAATGGTACAGTAAAAAAATCATATTTTTTTTTTTTTAATTCCTTCATCTCACTTATATTGAAGTTCTGACCTTCATATAACTCAGTTTTTTGGGTGAATAGATGAACATACTTCCAAATTCCCATCAGTAAATCTTGCCATTTATTGATCCTCACTTGCTTATCAATGACAGAAATGTCTGATCCCAGGAATGATTTCTTCCAACAATGACCTGCTTTGCAGTATAACTTCAAAAGTTCATGACTCCTCTAGTAAACTACCGACTTAACTCCTACAACACCCAGGACCTAACCTCTTCTAGAGCTGAGTGCCTACCCTAACCCACAAAACTCTCACATCCTGGCTCATACTACCTGGCAAGACAAAATGATAATACCCAGACTGTGAGTGCACATGTGTGTGTTTGGGGGGAGGGACCTTTGAAGAAGTGCAAATCCTGACACTTCACACCCAAAAATAGTTGTTACCAGGCCAATTAGTAATTATTTTCTCTGAATGATTAAAACTCAGACTACTGCTATTTTTCCTCACTGATATTTAGTTTCATTAATTTTGAAGACTTTTTAGTTGGGTTAGTTATATTTTATGCCACTTTTTAGGGACAGAATTTTTTTCCATGTTTCAGTAGCTGATATGCAATAGCCAAGGGGTGCAGTTACACCGAAGGGGCACAGTCATGGTAAAGGGGTGTGGTTGCGGTGAGGGGGGGCTCTAGATTTCTCTTGGGCCTAGGGCCCCAGGTTGCCTTAATCTGGCCCTGATAGCAGAGCACTAGTCCCGTCGAGATCTGAACACAGAATGAGAAATTACTCCTTTTATACATACAAGTCATGTGATATTTGGAAACCCCACCCCTTTTCTAGACGCTAACTCTTAAACACAGCTAAATAAATGTAACCCCCCTGCAAATGGGGGTTCCCAAAAGACTTCCAGGAGCTTGCTTGAATGCTCCAAGCCTGAATGGTGTTTGGCATTTAAGCCATTTATCAGTGAGTGTTTTTAGAGCCTCTGGTACTGTCTCTTTAAGAGCTGTCTGCTTGCAGACATAATTAGTTTGCATGGGGGGACTGTGTGCTTCTCTGAGTACCACTCGAGCTGCTGCCAATTCACTTCATTTTTGCAGTCACTAGGAGTGCAAAGGGAACCTATCTGAAAGATGTAACTGTTTGCCAGAAATTATTTAGAGTAATAATAAAATTACAGTTAGTCTAACCTGCTTTCTTTGCAGTCAGAACTGTGTCTGCTAGTTCCCCATTCTAGTTTTGAACTGCTGAACTGGACCAATCAGTGTGGGGTAAGCTAGCTCTAAAATGGTGCCTTGGACGAATCAGAACTTGGACTCATAATCTGAGCCAGCCACAAGAGGATTGTATGGGCAGTGACTCTGGGAGATGTAGTTTAGACTTCAGTGCCTTTTTGGACCAACAGCAGCAGTCTATTGAGTGACAGCCAATCCAGTCAAGAACTGGGAGGAACTCAAAGGAAGAGCCAGTTTTGTCGGGTTGGAGTTTCAGTTGAGCTTTGGCAGTGAAGAAGGAAGGGCCCTGTGCTTTTCCGGTGTGCAGTTTTAGTCAAAAAAGCGTGTGTAAGGCCCAGTTCCGGTCTGCAGCTTGTTAGGACTGAATCCGTCCTGTGAAAAGAATCAAAGGATCTCTGAAGAGTAGAAACCAGGCTCACCCTGTAGAAGACTGGAAGAATTGCTGAAAATTGCACTCGGTCTGTCAGGAACTGAATCTGCTGTGTGTTCTCCGGTATTGTGCAGTAATTGCGAATGGGATACAGATGCAGCCTGCCTGGTATAGTGCTTTCTTTTATATAAATGTGTGAAGAGGTTTGTGTACCTCAAGTGAGCCCTACTGACATTGAAGGACCCTATCTTATTTGGAGGTCGTGAGTACTAATTCAGGGTCGCTCCCTGTTGAATTGCCACATTAAATCCAAATGGAATTACTGTACTGCTGACTGTTTAATTTTCCTTTTCTCTGTGTGAAAGGGCCCCTACCAGCTGCCGCGGTTTGGACTAGCCACTAGGGCTTGGGTACCCAGGGACAGTAACTGATAGGGATAGGCCTGTGCACAGAGCCACAAATGAATTATTAGAGTGATAAGCTAATTAACCTGATTTCCCCTGTCCTTGTTATATCCCCTAAATAAATCAGAGCTGCTTGTTTCAGCAAAGTTGTACTGCCTGAGGTATTTGTCTATGTTAAAGTACTGTACTGTGATTGTTGCACTGTATCTCATTTCACAGGAGGTCCCAGTGCGGAACCAGTCCTGGGGGTAAGTGTATACTGTGAAGGTAATTCTGATATATTGTGTGGGCCACTAGTGGGAAGAAAGGGGGTTGCAGTGTCCCAGAGGGCTGTGACCAAGTTAGTTTAACTATTGCAAACCCTGACCTCTGGGTGGAGCACCAGCCATTGGATCCAGGCCCTCAACCTGTTAGTGGCAAATCAGGCAGGGTAGTAGCCCCTGGGATAAGCGCCATCTAGGGGTTACATCTTGGAGGCACGCTGGGATTGTGTGTCCTCTAGTGGCCATATTCTACGAACCACTGTTAAGAAAAAATGGGTACCCGACAGAAGTGGCTGTGCACCGGCTGGTGGAGTGGTGTACTGGGAGGAGATCGACCCCAAAATGCTATGCTTATCCTGGACATCCCCTGGTATCAATCGGACACTGTGCAGGAGTACTTTCCAAGGTGGAAGGTTTACAAAACCCTGTGGTGGTGGGTCGGCATGCTAATCTGCTCACCCACACTTTCCTGGCCCTAGTAGAGTTTAAGGATCCCATAGATAGCTCCAAAGTGCCACAGACCATTACCCCAGAGGAGCCCTCACTGCTTGGAGAGTGATAACTAAGGACAGTAAAGACCGGAATCAGCCCCACCACTATCTGAAACTTTTGAGGAGAAATTTGCTGAATGGTTGCTGGGAGAGGAAAACTGTGGAGGACTTGAAGAAACTATTCTTGCCACCTGGGGTGTTCCTCCCCAACACCTCTCCTGCTCCAGTGCCCGTAATGGTGGCTGAACCAATGCAGACTCCTATTTCTGCACCTGCCATTAGTCACGACTCTTACCGAAGGTTGAGGATCTTCTCTGGCACCCTCCCACCCCAAGGGAGGATGACTGGAGACCTGGATAGACTATGTTGCCCCAAGTGCTAGAATGGCAATGCTCGGAGGCAGCGAAAGAGGGTTAGTGAGGCCTCCGAGGTCCTGCCCTGGCTACCATCCGTGCTAAGCGGGCCCAGTAACCCTGAGCGACTGCACAGGCCTATCTTGAGGCCTTGGAGAATGTGCATGGGAGCCCAGATTCTGATGAGGACCTATGGTGGAGAGTAAGAAATGCACAACAGTACCAAGGGAGTTGTTGTCTGTGTATGTCTCGGCTGGAAAAATTGTTGCAAGAATGCCTCAGAAAGGGTAGTTTGCCAGCGATTGAACTGGACCGAACCAGACTGGACAGAATCCTTAAGTCTGCCCCTTCTCAGAACTGCTGTTAGCTTAGTTACGCCTGGCAAATCGACTGGAATCCCCACCCTCCTATGATGAGTTAATGAGAGAATTCGAGGAGTTGAGAAAAGGCGACCTCGGGAGGTACCTGCACCAACAGCTGTGCTCAGACCCGAGTGACTGAGGGTGACCCATCAAGTGAAGTTCAGGGGCAGAGGTTGACAGTCAATGAGTGCTCTGACAAGGAAAAGATATGCCACAATGGGGCGAACTGTTGAGAGAGATCGGGGAATTCAAAACAGTCCTTATGAAGGCCACGCTGCAAATCACGGGCCCTGACCTATATCCGACTGCATCTGCTATGGGGTGGGGTACCCACCATGTATCTCCTGCTGATAACAGCTCCAAACTCAATTCCTTGACCATGGAAGTGGAGAAACTGACGAGATGTCTCCAAATGCTTATCACGCCGAAACAGAGATGGCACCCAGGTTTCCAGTTAGTAATACCCCGCCCTGGCTCCCAGTGTGGCGCCTCGGCCAGCTCAAACTCCAGAAAGTATGTTTTGCTATAATTGTGGGAAAGATGGGCACATGAAGGAATACCAGTCCCAAAAGACACTGACAAAGTTGCATATAGGCTACAAGGAGAGCTGGAGGAAGAAATCAGTGGTTAAGAGGTGCACGACATGATCCAGTGAGGGCACCAAAATGCTAATTCACGTCCTTTTGTGGCAAGGTCAGTTGCCCAAGCCCCACTACCGCCTCTCAGACTGGTCCAGAATAGTGGGTCCCTCCATGGAGACCACTGTAAAGGTGAATGGAGTGTCTACAAGAGCTGTATTAGACAGTGGCTCCCAAGTGACAATTATGTTCCAGGATTGGTATCAGAAGCATTTGTCAGGCGTACCCTTACAACCATTAGAAGGACTGCATGTATGGGGTTAAGTAGGAAGGCCTACCCCTATTCCGGGTATATCCAATTTGGCTGTCTTTCCCCACCTCCGTGGCTGGGTGGCCGAACAAGTAGAGACCCTAGCCTTAGTGTGTCCCCCACTGGACTGTATGATGGTGTCCCTTTGTTGATTGGAACAAATGCTCATATGTTCGGAAGGCTGGCACAGTTGTGTTATGAAAAACAGGGGTCAAAGACTAGTAGAGCTTTAAGAGTTCGGCTTTAATTAAGAAGGCCTATGAGGCACAGAGAGATGCTGAAAAAACAGAACCAGAGAACCGTCGGAATTGTATGGAAGAAGGATCCTGAGTCTCTGATCCTGGCGCAAATGCCCAGTGTACCTTACAGGGAGAGGTCCGTATCAGAAAGGATGTTAAGAATAAAATATTAATGTTGGATGCACCAGGCGATGGAAAATTGCCAGAGGGACTGCTGGTCAAGCCTAGTATTTTGCCTGCTAGAGCCCATGCTTATGCCAGAGGGTAATGGTCCAAGTTCATAATGTGTCTGAAAGAGACATTGAGTAAACAGAGGTTGCATCCTGGCTAATGTGCATTGTGCAGACACTGCAGTGCTACCAGCAGCAAGAGTTCAAGGAAGAATGACAGAGTAACGCCTGACTTGTTTGATTTCGCGACTCCGCTGCCAGCTGAATGGAAAGTGAGGATCAGTGAGAAGCTTGCCCAGAGACCAGGTGTTTTCTTTAAAGGAATGGGATGTAGGATCGTGCAAGGAGCTGAGCACAATATCCGGCTGCATGACGAAAGACCATTTCGTGAGAGGTCTCGGCCTGGCACCTGCTGACATAGATGATGTGAGACGGCATCTGCAAGAGATGTTAGCTACTGGTGTAATACAAGAATCCAGAAGCCCTTATGCTTCCCCCATTGTGGTAGTGAGGAAAAAGAATGGAACAGTAAGGATGTGTGTGGATTATAGCACTTGTAAACGGTACGGACTATCCTGATCAGTACACAATGCCCGCATTCAGGATGCTTTGGACTGCCTAAGCAGGAGCAAGTGGTTCTCTGTGCTGGATCTCCATGATGGGTACTACCAGATCCCGATGGCCCCAGAGGACCGTGAGAAGACTGCCTTTATCTGTCCTTGGCTTCTATGAATTCATGAGGATACCTCAAAGGTTTCAGGTGCCCCAGCCACTTTTCAACGATTGATGGGCGTGCAGTGGGGACATGAACTTACTAGAGTGCCTGGTATACCTAGATGATGTTATTGTGTTTGGCAGCTCACTGGAGGAACATGAAAGCAGATTATTTAAGGTATTGGACCGACTGGAGGACTTTGGCCTTAAACTGTCCATTGATAAGTGTCAATTCTTTTCAAACATCAGTAAAGTATGTGGGACACATAGTATCCACCGAGGAATAGAGACCGACCCAAGTAAAGTTGAGGCCTTGACCACCTGGCCACAGCCCAAAAATCTAAAGAACTGCAAAGATTCCTGGGATTCTGTGGTTATTATCGAGCTTCATCAAGGACTATTCAAGAGTGATCCGCCTTTACTTAACCTTACTCAAGGGTATCCCCAACCCACAAAAATACCAAAAGTCAGCGTCCCTCAAGACTGAAAGAGTGTATTTTCATCCAAGTGAAGTATTTGGGGCCCGCTGGACTCCTGATTGTGAGACTGCTTTTCATGAGATCATATATCAACTTACCCATGCTCCAGTGCTGGCCTATGCCGATCCAAAAAACCTTCGTCCTGCACACTGATGCTAGCTTGCAAGGGTTGGGGGCTGTGTTGTACCAAGAGCACGAGAATGGCCTGAGACCAGTGGCCTTTGCCAGTAGAAGCCTGACCCCATCCGAAAGAACTATCACTGCACAAAGTTAGAGTTCCTAGCTTTGAAGTGGGCTATTGTTGACCAATTCCATGAGTACTTGTATGGGGCTAAAATACTAGTAAAACTGACAATAATCCTTTGACCTATGTGCAGACCTCAGCTAAGTTGGATGCCACTGGCCATAGGTGGCTTTCTGCATTATCTACATATGACTATGAACTCGAATGCCGAAGCAGGTCTGAACCACATAGATGCTGATGCTCTCTCCCGGAGGCCTGTTCCCCAGAATGATTGGGTCGATTGGCAGAACCTGACATTCGGGCACTCTGCCGAAAGTTTGACAGGGAGGAACAAATGTCCACGGGACGCAGTGGACTGCATGGTGGATTGCTTGGAGCCTCTGAGAATTGCATACCTGCTGCTTATTGCCACTTTTCTGCAATAGACATTGGTGCACTGCCTCAGCTGGACAATGACAGTATTCGGCGGGCTCAATCCCGCGATCCCATGATCAAAGCAGCTTTAGAAGCCCTCTATGCAGGAAAAGATGTGTCCAAATTACGCTCCACTGATTTGAGAACTGCACTGTTATACAAAGAAGGTCCTAAGTTGAAACTGATCAATAAACTGTTATACAGAGAAACAGTAGACAGAGGGGGACAAGTAGACAAACAACAACTAGTGCTGCCCACTGCCTTTCGAGACTCAGTACTGAGGTCCTTGCACAACCACATGGGGCACCTTGGTATAGACAGAACACTTGACTTGGTGAGATCCAGATTCTATTGGCCTAAGATGGGGGCTGATGTGGAGCAACACATTCGAACTTGTAGTCGCTGCTTACAGAGAAGCTTTGCCCCAGAGGGCTGCCCCTTGTTAACATCACCACCAGTGCACCCATGGAGCTGGTCTGTATTGATTTTCTGAGTTTGGAGTCAGATCAAAGAAATATCAGTAATGTGCTGGTGGTCACTGACCATTTCACGAGATATGCCCAAGCTTTCCCCACAAAGACCAGAAAGCATCCACTGTGGCAAAGTACTTGTAGAAAACTTTTGTTCACTATGGGCTCACAAAGAATCCATTCTGATCAGGGAGAGACTTTGAGAGTCGTCTGATCAAGAGATGCTTTCTCTGTGGGGAGTGCGAAAGTCCAGAACCACTCCTTACCACCCCAGGGGACCCACAGCCTGAGCGTTTCAACCACTTTGCTAGATATGCTGGCACCCTGCACCCAAAGGACAAGCCTAGATGGAGCCAACAAATTAGCACCCTGGTACATGCTTATAACTGCACCAAAAGTGATGCCACTGGATTCTCCCCTACTGCCTGATGTTTGGAAGAGAAGCTCGACTACCAGTAGATGTGTGTTTTGGGGTCTCTCCTGATGGGGTTCAAGCTGACAACTATTTACAGTATGTGCAAAGTTAAAGGCCCAGCTAACTCATGCGTACCAACTGGCTCAAACCATGGCTGCCAAAGAAATCTGGCCAACAAAGAAAGGTATGATAAAAGGTGAAAGCACAGGAACTCCAGGAGGAGATCGGGTATTGCTAAGAAATCTGGGACTGCATGGCAAGCACAAGATTGCTGACAGATGGCACCATCTCCCTCACATTGTAGTGGGCAAACTAGATGATCTGCCAGTGTACAAAGTAAGGCCTGAGAATAATTCAAAAGATGTAAAACAATGCATAGAAATCATTTACTGCCCATTGGACAAATCCTGATTGAGTCTGAGCCCCAGAAGATGCCCTCTGGACCAGTGACTAGAGCTGCTGCTAAGAAAAGATCAAGAAAGTCTGCACCTACAGAAGCAAAGTTAAAGTGTTCCCTCCACAAGTCCCAGTTGAGCATGACTGTCAGTCCATATCAGAAGAAAGTGAGAGTGACTTTGAATACTATCCTTCTTACGAACTGAGTCAATTGTTTGAGGGCAATCCCTAGTCAATACTGGAGACAAAGCTGGGCCTTCTGGACTGTCTAAGCCCCAAGCTTCATCCCTGGAGCCAATGCTCCCAGAAAGTGAAGTGCAAAGCATCAGATCAGATGAAATGGAATCATTGTGCATGGTTGAACTGTTTGAGCTTTCAGGGAGAAAATGATAGATTGGGCAGACTGGTGATACCGAACAAGAAGAGTATTTTGAGTGCCCTGACAGTCCACTGCCAGTAAAGAAAGCTCTCCATGCGAGCCAAATGTTGTGGACTCAGAAACTGTAACTCCTGGAGCTGAAAGTGCCCCAAGTTCTAGCCTCTCTACCCCCATAGAGACTCCCTGACAAGTGAGGACAATGCTGAAAATGAGGCTCAGAGTGCAGAGCTATAACAGTTCCCCTAGAAAGACTGGTCGAGCTGTAAAGCCTGTGGTGCACCTCAGTTATGATTCACTTGGGAGGCCTGTGGACTTGCCTCTCAATGTTGTCCATAAAGGAGTGTATGTGTCCCGAGCTCATTGCCCAAACTGAGCATCAGTGCTAACTCAAGTTACTTGTGTTGCCCTCTAAGTATGGTGCCCTTGCCCCATCCAGCCCCAAGGTAACTGATAGGAAGGGCCCCTCTCTTCAGGTTTCATGTACAGAGGTAATAACTGAGTTATGGTACAATGTGTATGTAATACTGTGTAAAGTGTGACGTACTGCAATGTTTCAGAAATGTGTTCTTGGTAAAATGATATATTGACTGATGATTACATGCGAGCCTAATGCAAATGTATATGGTTGCAGTTGAAACTTATGGGGTACTTGCTTGTTGGACGTCAAGCTTTCCCAAACCAGGAAGGTGTAACCCCCTGCAAATGGGGGTTCCCAAAGACTTCCAGGAGCTTGCTTGAATGCTCCAAGCCTGAATGGTGTTTGGCATTTAAGCCATTTATCAGTGAGTGTTTTAGAGCCTCTGGTACTGTCTCTTTAAGAGCTGTCTGCTTGCAGACATAATTAGTTGCATGGGGGACTGTGTGCTTCTCTGAGTACCACTCGAGCTGCTGCCAATTCACTTCATTTTGCAGTCACTAGGAGTGCAAAGGGAACCTATCTGAAAGATGTAACTGTTTGCCAGAAATTATTTAGAGTAATAATAAAATTACAGTTAGTCTAACCTGCTTTCTTTGCAGTCAGAACTGTGTCTGCTAGTTCCCATTCTAGTTTTGAACTGCTGAACTGGACCAATCAGTGTGGGGTAAGCTAGCTCTAAAATGGTGCCTTGGACGAATCAGAACTTGGACTCATAATCTGAGCCAGCCACAAGAGGATTGTATGGGCAGTGACTCTGGGAGATGTAGTTTAGACTTCAGTGCCTTTTTGGACCAACAGCAGCAGTCTATTGTGAGTGACAGCCAATCCAGTCAAGAACTGGGAGGAACTCAAAGGAAGAGCCGGTTTTGTCGGTTGGAGTTTCAGTTGAGCTTTGGCAGTGAAGAAGGAAGGAGCCCTGTGCTTTTTCAGTGTGCAGTTTTAGTCAAAACGTGTAAGGCCCAGAGTTCGGTCTGCAGCTTGTTAGGACTGAATCCGTCCTGTGAAAAGAATCAAAGGATCTCTGAAGAGTAGAAACCAGGCTCACCCTGTAGAAGACTGGAAGAATTGCTGAAAATTGCACTTCGGTCTGTCAGAACTGAATCTGCTGTGTGTTCTCCCGGTATTGTGCAGTAATTGCGATCGGGATACAGATGCAGCCTGCCTGGTATAGTGCTTTCTTTATATAAATGTGTGAAGAGGTTTGTGTACCTCAAGTGAGCCCTGCTGACATTGAAGGACCCTATCTTATTTGGAGGTCGTGAGTACTAATTCAGGGTCGCTCCTGTTGAATTGCCACATTAAATCCAAATGGAATTACTGTACTGCTGACTGTTTAATTTTCCTTTTCTCTGTGTGAAAGGCCCCTACCAGCTGCCACGGTTTGGACTAGCCACTAGGGCTTGGGTACCCAGGGACAGTAACTGATAGGGATAGGCCTGTGCACAGAGCCATAAATAATTATTAGAGTGATAAGCTAATTAACCTGATTTCCCCTGTCCTTGTTATATCCCTAAATAAATCAGAGCTGCTTGTTTCAGCAAAGTTGTACTGCCTGAGGTATTTGTCTATGTTAAAGTACTGTACTGTGATTGTTGCACTGTATCTCATTTCTAGGAGGTCCCAGTGCGGAACCAGTCCTGGGGGTAAGTGTATACTGTGAAGGTAATTCTGATATATTGTGTGGGCCACTAGTGGGAGAAAGGGGGTTGCAGTGTCCCAGAGGGCTGTGACCAAGTTAGTTTAACTATTGCAAACCCTGACCTCTGGGTGGAGGCACCCGCCATTGGATCCAGGCCCCTCAACCTGTTAGTGGCAAATCAGGCAGGGGTAGTAGCCCCTGGGATAGCGCCATCTAGGGGTTACATAAACATTATATTTGTTTTTTACAACATAAATCCCCTTTTAGGCTTAATTAAAATATCATAATGGTAACCACACAAAATAAAATCCTGCCTAGAGTTATAAAGTAATATTACATAACTATCTAGACCCACCCCCTTATTTACAAACTATAAATAATGAAACAGAAAGGCTGGCTGGCTCTATAGGGAGGAAGTCAAAACAAACATGGCTTCCCCTAGAGCTACACCCTGGGTTTGGTGAGCACTTTTAAACTTAGTTTTTCTCTTACAACTTAATTTAACTTAATGTTATCAAGTATGCCTTTCTTTTAATGAAGAAACACACCAAAAAGAAAGCAGAAGAAATAAACATAACTGTAGAATATATATGTCTGTGTTTTTAGACCCTTTAGTTGTATCAGCTTTAAGATTTAGAATTACAGAATTCAGCTTTACTAGATAGAGATTATAACACTGTTATACTTCTGTAACCTAGCATTACAGCTTTCATCAAACAAAATGAATAAATCCTCCTTCTGTGATTTAGTGCTTTCAACAGTTTTTACTTAAGGTTTTAAACAGTTTTTATTTAGAGCTTCCACCAGTTTTTATTTAGGGTTTTCACTACTTGAATGCAAGTAATTACAGCTTCCTTCTGTGGAAAGGGAAGAAAGAAAACATAAGCATCTGGAGTTATCTCCAGCAGAATAGTGTCTCCAGAAGAAATCTCTAGCTGCTCGCTTCAGCGCAGCAAACCAAGGTAATCTTTCTGCTGGGGTGGGGTGGGGGGGGTTACAAAACAAAACAAACACTGCTTCTACTTTATAAACAGTTCCAAAGAGGCTGGAGAGCAAGAAAGGTGGAAATAAATGAATTTTATCAGAGCAACACATAAACTTTATGCATTTTAGTACATTACACCGATATATGCATAGATGGCCAGTCTACATGCAGTATACCTTAAAGGGCAGTGTACCTAAATACATAATGTCTTAACAAAATAAAATAAGAAACATGCGGTTGCAACAGACTGATCTAACATATAAAACAAAATAAAATAAGGCAAAAAAAAATATAGAAAAAGGGGGGGTTAGAGAAAAAAAATATGGATGCCCCTATAAAACAGATATTACCACACTGAGCATAGAACAACAAAAGAAAAAGGCATTCTCATGGGTAACAGATCAAACAGTCTCTCAAAGTCCTTTCCAAGGCAGCTGAAACACACTCACAGAACCTTCAGGGGATTGCCCCTTGAGTCCACTGAGAACAAGCAGTTCTTTCCACTTCGCTGGGAGTAGAAATCAGGAAATCCTGCTGTAGCATTGTCTCCACCACTTCACTGGAAGCTGGAAATGACACTCCACTAGGGTGAGAAATGCTGGGCCCTCGCCTCAGATCCCACTGGCAGTCCTTCTGCCAACTCTTACCTCCTCACTGAACAACTGACAACTATCAACTGAGCTTTCTAAATTCTCCGGCGCAGCAGTCCACACAGTGTGGTTTATGCTGCTGCGAGAGTTCCGAATGACCTAATCATTCTTCCCTCAGGCTAGCTGAGTAAACAATGATGTCATTATGTAAGAAACCCCTAATGAGCTCCCTACCAGCTGCCTGCTACCTTCTTAACAATAATACTGATAGGATTCTAGTAACCTCAGGGGACTGGGTGGTTACACTTAGTTCTTTCCAGGGCAGTCTTAGCAGTTTCAATTAAATCCTGGACCACAGACTCGGACTCCAATTGAGCGATGACCAGTACAGAATTACAGAATTCCATAAAGCCTTCTGGTACTTGTCTGTATAGGCCAAGTAGGAAGACAGGCGAAGTAGCAATGAAGCAGAAGTATAAGTTTTCTTAGCAACATAATCTATTTTTCTAGAGTCCTTGTCTGGAGGTACATAGATACATAGATACATACATAGACAGTGTCGGCAGATAAGGGCCTATGGCCCACCTAGTCTGCCCATTTGAGCTTGTAAGTTCAGTTTGTTTTCCTAGAGTCTATTTCCCTTACCCTGACCTCTAGAATTCCTTTATGTCTATCCCATGCATTCTTAAATCCCGTGATTGTTTCAGCCCCACCACTTCCTCTGGCAGGGTGTTCCACTTGTCCACCACCCGTTCTGTGAAGAAATTCTTTCTCATGTTTCCTCTGATAGTCCTCCCTCCAACTTCATCCCATGCCCTCTAGTCCTGAAACATCTTTTTCGCTTAAAAATAGTGTTTTCTTGCACCCTATTCCTCCCTGTAAGATACTTGTATGTCTCTATCATATCCTCTCTCCCTCCTCTCCTCCAGGGAGTACATGTTCAGTTCCTTCAACCTGTCTTCATAGGACTTGTGATGCAACCCATGCACCATCTTTGTTGCCCTCCTCTGAACCTTCTCTACCCTGTCTATGTCCTTACGTAGGTATGGTCTCCAGAACTGTACACTGTACTCCAGGTGGGGCCTCACTAGTGTCTTGTATGGCGGAATTATGACCTCCCTTTCCTGCTGGTGATGCCCCTGCCTATACATCCCAGCATCCTATTTGCTTTACCTGATGCCTTGTCACACTGTTTCCCTACCTTGAGGTCATCAGAGATGACAACCCCAAGATCCCTTTCCTGCTTGGTGCATGCTATATCCTCACCCCCAACTGATATATTGTGCCAGGGTTTTTGTGCCCCATATGCATTATCTTGCACTTCTTTGCATTGAATTTCAACTGCCAAACCCTTGACCATTCTTCAAGTTTCTGCAGGTCCCTTCTCATTCTGTCTACACCCTCTGGTGTGTCTACTCTGTTACAGAGCTTTGTGTCATCAGCGAACAGTGAAATTCTGCCTTCTATATCCTGTGCAATGTCACTGATGAAGATGTTGAATAGGACCGGTCCCAGCACTGATCCCTGTGGTACCCACTGGTCACTCTTCCCTCTGTGGAGTGACAGCCATTTACCACCACCCTCTGTGTCCTGCCACCCAGCCAGTTACCTACCCACCACACTACTGTCCTGCCCCACCCATATTCCCCAGTTTGTGTAATAGTCTTCTATGTGGCACAGTGTCAAAGGCCTTGCTGAAGTCCAGATAGGCCATGTCCACTGCCCTCCCTGATCCACCTCCTAGTCACCCAGTCAAAAATTCAATGAGGTTGGTCTGACATGACCTCCCCTGGTGAAACCATGCTGCCTTGGGTCCTGTAGTCCATTGACAACCAGATGTTCCACCAATCTCTCCTTCAGTAGTGCTTCCATGATCTTTCCCACTACCGCAGGTAAGGCTGACTGGTCTGTAGTTCTCTGCTTCCTCTTTGTTCCCACTTTTACAAGGGACTACATCTGCTGTCCTCCAGTCTTTGGGTACCTCCTGTTTCCAGTGATTGGCTGAACAGGATAGCCAGAGGTTCAGCAACCACCTCTCTTAGTTCTTTAAGGACCCTGGGGTGCCCCATCTGGCCCCATTGCTTTATCAGCTCTATTACTTCCAGTTCCTTCAGGACCCTTTCTCGTGTAAAGGGACTTGTGTCCATTTCTGCACCATTCTCACCCCTTGTACCCTTCAGACCCATTACCCTCTTCCTTAGTAAAGACTGAGCAGAAATACCTGTTCAATATGTCAGCTTTACTGTTGTCATCCTCACACGCTCCCCATCCTCCCCTTCAGTCTCACTATCCCTCCCTTTGTCCTTCTTTTTTCACTTATGTACCTGTAAAGGTTTTGTCCCCTTTAACCACTGATTTTGCAATGTGTTCTTCTGTCTGAGCTTTGGCTTCCCTTACTGACTTCCCTGCCTCCCTTTGTTTCTCCTGGTACTTCTCCCTATCCCCTTCTGCCTGTGTCTTTTGTATTGCCTGAATGCAATCTTTTGGCTTTCACTTTCTTTGCTACCTCTTTGGAAACCATAATGGTCTCCTCTTTCTTTTCCTCTTGCTAACCTGCTTAATGCATAATTCTGTTGTTCTTATAATCCCCATTTTAAATACTGCCCACTGTTCCTCAATCCCTGATTCCTGTCCCATTCCCTTAATGCCTCTTTCAAGCATCTCCCATTTTCCCAAAGTCTGCCCCCTAAAATCCAGGATCGTGTTTTGTGTGGTTTGCTTCTGCTCTTTCTGTGATTTCAAACCACAATGACTGGTGGTCACTGTTACCCAGGTGCTCCCCACTGTTACCCCCATCACACTGTCCCTGTTTGTGAGCACAAGGTCCAGTATTGCCTTCTGCCAGGTTGGTTCCATGACCAGTTGCTTGAGGAAGGCACCCTGAAGGAGTCCAGGATAAATCTGCTCTAGTTGATGCTGCTGCTGGGATGCTCAGTCCACGTCTGGTATATTGAAGTCTCCTACCAGTACTACCTCACCCTTGTCTGCCATCCTTTGGATGGCTAGCATCAGCTCCCTATCTGTTTCTTCCTCCTGGGCTGGTGGTCTATAGACCACACCTGTGCGGATGGCTGGCCCCATTTTCCTTTCCAGCTTAACCCACAGTATCTCTCCCCCATTTTGTTCCTCCTGGATCTGTGTGGCCCTTATGTCATTTTTCACATACAGTGCCACTCCTCCTCCCTTCCTGCCTGCTCTGTCTCTTCTGAATATGTTGTAGCCAGGTATGGCCATCTCCCAGTCATGGTTATCATTACACCAGGTTTCAGTGATGGCCACAATGTCCAGGTCGGACTGTACCATGACAGCCTCCAGATCTTCCATCTTGTTGCTAAGGCTCCTGGCATTTGCACACATGGCTTTCCATGATTTGACCTCCCTAGACTGCTTCACTGTTCTACTCCAGCCCCTTCCTTGGTTGTCATTTATCCCTGGTTCTCCTTGCTGTCTGCCCTTCTGCTGAATTTTGCCCCTTTTCTGCTTATCCACCTTTTGGACACTAATCTCCAACTTTTGCACACTGCTTTGCAGAGATAGCCACTCCTCTGGTTCACTGGTTCCATTACTAGCTGTGGGGGGCGAGCAAGTAGGTACCATCCTTGCTGGCCTGCCACCCCCCTTTGCTAGTTTAAATGCTTGTCAATGTAGCATTTAAACTTATCATTGAGTGTTTGGATTCCCCAGGATGGATGCAGGCCGTCAGGCTTGAACAAACCTCCATCCTCCAGATGGGTCCCCAGTCACCAATGAATCCAAACCCTTCCTCACAGCACCAGTTCTTCAACCATGAGTTAAAGTTCCTGGTGCATGCACTCTATGCTCTCCTTGCCTCTCACAGGTAGTACTTCTGAGAAAGTGACAGAAGTAGCTGCTTGCTTGAGACCCTCCCAGTTTCCTAAACTCTTCCTGAACTTCCTTTGGCTCCCCATTTGCCAAGTCATTAGTACCTAGGTGGATAATGACATCCAGCTCACCCTCCTGTCTTGCCTTCCCAGTGATCCCCAGTATCTTCCTTCCATCCCTCCATGCCGTGGCACCTGGTAGGCACCTCACCTCCCTGTCCTCCCCCTCCTGTGTTCCTAGCTGGATCCCTCTTATGATGGAGTCCCCCACCAGGATTCGCTTCCTCCTCCTCTGGGGTCCACTGCTTTCCCCACTGAGGTCACCTCCTTGCCTAGCCTCCACATCCTTTCCTTCCACTTCCCTGGGTACCTCTATTTGGTTGCCCTCATTTGCCAGTGTGGCATATGAATTCTTGAGTGGAATAGGATCTGGGATGTGCCTCTGCCTGACTGCTCTAACCCTCCCTGAGCCCACTGTCATCCAAGTGCTCCTCGTTCTCGGCATCCTTTGAGGCAGCTGCATTGGACTGGGTGGTTTCTGGACAGGGGTGATGGTACTCCTGACCCAGTTTACTTCCGCTCTGAGTCTGGCTACCTCATCCCGCAGTCCCAAGAGATGCATGCAGATAGGGCAGCACCTCAGTGTCCAGAAGGTCTGCCTGAATATGGCTGCCCCACAGCCACTGCATTGCACCACTCCCCACATTATACTGCAATTCCACTACTTATCTGCTACTGAAGCTCTCTTAGTTCTCTTTTTATTTATTTACAATACTAAAAATCCTGTAACTGATCCTCAGATATATATTTTTTTAAGGAAAAAGAAACCAATAAATAAATAAATGAATCAAAACACTCGTCGGGCTGAGGTAAGAAGGACAAAGGCATTTCAGCCTTATCACAGGCAGCTTACTGTACAACTCCCTCATGGCCAGGGTGGACAGACAAAAAGTCAGTGTCTGCTCTAGAGAGCTGGCATTTCTTATCAATTCTTTTATCAACCCCAGGTAAAGAGGATGGGGTCTGCAAAAGCTTCATGGTGTTTCTCCTGAAAGCTTTATAAATAGGGAGAACCATCTTTTTAGGAGGAGGGAGACCTTTCATTTCCCTGCAGTCGTCCTCCTTGTTGGACTCCTGGCAGGATATGTTAAGAGTATCCACCATGTGCTGGAGGAAAGTTAGCATAAAGGAATTTTCCTCCTGATCCGAAGGGGAAGCTCCAAAATGAGGATCGGGGAAATGTCAGGCTCAAGGGGATTAATTCTTAAAAGACTGTCTGGAGCACCACAATAATCACCCTCATCCTCACCCCCATAGGCCCCTGCCTCACAGGGGGCTGCAGGAGGGTGTTTGCTTGACAGGGCTGAAAAAACAGACCCCATGCCTTGCAAGGTCTGGAAAACATGCCAAGCATTTGCCATGTTTTCAGTCGAAGGCAGCTCCTTCTGAAAATCAGGGAGACTGTCAGGCTGTGTGTGCTTAGACTTGCCATTTTGTTTTCTACCTCCTGCTTGATCATTCTTGCCATTACCGGGAGGAACAGGAGGCAATTTTTCTTTACACACTTTTTTTGGTGCCACTTCATCAGTGGCAGAATCTCACTTCCTTTTAGATCCAGGCACTTCATCTATGCCCCTATTATTTTTATTTTTTGAAGGAACTTCATCAGACCCTATGGAAGCTCTTGATTTCGAAGGCATGTCATCAGCACCTGATTTATTATTTTTCCTTTTGAAGGCACTTCATCAGTGGTGCCTCTTCTGGGCGTAGAGCTAGTGTCATCAGCACACCCGTTAGAATTTTTTGAAGGCCCCTAATCGGTAAGCCTGGGTCTTTTTGGGACTGAAGAGGACCCTTCCTCAGCCCTCTCTCTAAGCCTCTTTGCTCCATTTCTCAAGGTTTTAGAACAAAATTTTGAGCAAAGTAAACAGTAATGGTCTGGACCCAAACACTTCAAGCATTGATCGTGGGTGTCAGCTTTGGCCACAATCCTGTGACAACTTGGGCAATTTTTAAAACATGTGGGTCCAGTCCTCTTTTTGGGGATTTCTGACATGCCAATTGACCGAAACCATTTTAAATTGAAGGATTCCACTACTGTTGGTAATGGAATGTGGTCAGTTCCCTCGCGGTAAAGAACCGCTATTTCTGAAGTAAAAAAACTGCTTAAAATTGCAGTTCTCAAAGAAAAAAAGAGAACTGCAATAAAAGACTTAAAAGGCACCGTCGAAAAACCACAAACACAAAATAAATAAGTGCTGCTCCATTGATTTCAATACAATTTCGGTTGTATGCCATTTCAAGTATGCACAAAAACAGGGTGTCCCAAGCATGTGCATAGATCAGGAATGGACTGTAAATAAAATACAGAAGAGAACCACGAACTGACCAATAAACATTATTCCGGGAACCGAGGGAACATGATAAAACAACTAAAAATTATTCAGTAAAGTAAAGTAAAATGAAAGATTTTACCACAAAGTTCAAAAACTTCTTTTCTTGGTCAATTGAGTGGAACATCTCAGAGGCAGTGAGTGTTGTTCAGTTAGTGGAGAAAAAGGCTGGTGCCTTCTCAGGCAGTCTCTCCTCAACACGCCCCAAAGTCTATTCTGATTGGCTGATGCTAATTAATTGGCATAAACCACATCTTGAGGCAGTACTACCTGGTCAGCTAGCTGCTTAAAGTTACTGATGCTAAAGGACCCCTGGGGTAAGAATGTGGGGTTAAGACTGGAAGACAGGAAAGCAGGTACACAAATAGTGTGGTCAAAATAACAGGGAATAGGCTATTAAAAAAGTCTAAAGGGTTGAAAGTAGATAAATCTATGTGACCTGATGGCTTACACCAGAGAATACTTAAGGAGGTAGCAGAGGTGATAGCAGGACCATTTGCAGACATATTAAACTGCTGTCTGGACACAGGGTGGTCCCTGGGGACTGAAGGACAGCAGACGTGGTCCCGCTACACAACAGTGGAAGAAAACACGAGCCAGGGAATTACAGACCAATCAGCTTGACGTCTCTTGTGGGAAAGATTACAGAGTCTATATTAATAGGTATGAAATAGTGAACTTCCTGGAAGGATATGGGTGACAGGACCCCAGATAACATGGGTTCACAAGAGTAAGGTCTGCCAGACAAATCTGGTTGACTTTTTTAACTGGGTGATCAGTGCAGCAAACAAGGGACTGGCATCTGATGTGCACGTGGATTTCAGTAAGGCCTTTGATTTGATTCAGTGCCCCACAGGAGGCTGGTCAGAAGCCACAGGACCTAGGGTAGAGGAAAAACTGACAACCTTGATGGAGAACTGTCTGAGAGGAAGAACACAGGGGGCAGCAGTAAATGGGGAGTTTTCAGAGGTAAGGGACATAGTGAGTACCTCAGGAGGCGGTGTTGGGCCTGGTCCTTTTCAATGTGTTTGTGAGTGGGGAAGGCACCAAGGGCAAGTTCTGCATTTTCACAGATGACACAAAGATCTGTGCAAGGGTGGATACAGAGGAATGGGTAAGAGACAGCAGGGATCATCTGGGTAGGTTGGAGGGCTGGTCAAAGATATGCCAGCTGGGCTTTAACACTACAACAATTCAAGGTGATGCACACTGGGAAAAGGAACTTAAGAGTGCAACAATAGAGCTGTGGGTAAGGCAGTCAGGATGCTGGGATGCACGGGGGAGATAAAACAGCAGGAGCTGGGAAGTGATCCTCTTTTTGTATAGGTTACTGGTGTGACCACAACTGGAATACTGCACAAGTTACTGGAGTCCACACTTGACAAGCGACTGCAGCAAGGAGAAAGCAGTACAATGCAGGAAAGCCAGGAGGATCCCACGGACTAGAAGGCAAGACACATGAGAAGAGGCTGCAGGGCATGAACATGTACACCCTTTAAAAAGGGAAGGAAAGGTGTGACATGATCAAGACATACAGGTACCTGCCTGAGATAAACAGAATGGATACCAAGGTGCTTTCCTCCTTGAGCTCAAATACAGGAACAAGAGAAATCACTGGAAACTTGCAGGGGGAATTTAAATGGAGTGCCACAAGCCCTTTTTTACTGAAAGATTTGTAGACAAGTGGCAACAAGCTGCTGGAGGAAGCAATACAGGCCAAATCACTGAGCAGCTTTAAAAGGGATGGACATTCATATGGATTATAAGTCTAATTAATTATTCATGAACTAAAGGAGCTCATTCATTGGCACCCGTGCTAGTCTGAAATCTCTAAGAAATGCCCGTCACGGCAGCCAAACATATTAATAAGGCCGACATTTCACTTACCGCTGAACTATTACAGTGTACAAATTTGTAAGGGGAAAAGTGAACAAATAACAGACTTGAGCAGATAAACATTTGAACAACAAAAGGACCACCTTGAACACGGAAGATAAGGAAAACAGACCATGCGGCTGCCTTCAAGACACAACACAGTCAGTTAGAGAAAGAAAAACAATTAAAAAGACGGAAAACAAAACTCCCAAAAATTCATCATTGCGATTAGACTTATAATAGCAATAATCACCTCAGAGCCGGTCATTTCCTGTTGATTAATTACCAGCTGGGTGGGGTTGTCCCTCGGGCCACTCTCCCCCCAAGTCAGTCGTTAATCTCCAGGAAATGATCGGCTTTTTGGTCATTATTGCTTAAAGGGACACTGTCAGCTTTGCTCGTCTATCTTTCACTCTACGTCAGCAGTGTGCCTCTTGTCACACACATACAACAGATTGCCCCTAGTATGCCCTTATGTATGTAAAACTTACAGAATGTTAGTAGTTTACCTGAATTTTTAATTTATCTGTTGCTCGCTCGATCCGACAAACTCCCCACCAACCGGAAGCATACGCATGACGCGAGACCACGATCACAAGCGCAACTCAAGTGTCATTTTGGACAATGCGAGTAAAATGAAGTTAATCCAGTAAGTAGCCCTTAATTAACTGTTGTTGCCATGTAGCGCCAAAAACCGAGCACGAGAGAACAGTAAAACACTTTTTTAAATGGGACCGAAATCACGCATGCTGGTGCGGTATGTTCTTGCGCATGCAGGATCTTTACTTATGCTGCGCATCGGATTTGGTCCGATATCTGTTTTGTCCACAGGTTCTGCACCTGCTTCAAGTTCGTAGTAATTTTAGCCCTGGCAGTGTACGGGGACAGGAAGGGTGGCTCAGTTTTCCAAAGCACAGCAGCCAGAGGCAACATTTTGACTCATTATAGAAATGAGTTGAGAAGCTTGTCGTACTAAATAATTTAAAACTGGGCAGACCCAGCCCCTCTTTCTCTCATGGAAGTGATAGGTTGTTCACTCCTACTCTTGTCTCTTACCCTGGACTAGCGTACATTTTTTGCTGTTCATTAGGCA
This sequence comes from Neoceratodus forsteri, assembly GCA_016271365.2. Lineage (NCBI taxonomy): Eukaryota > Metazoa > Chordata > Ceratodontiformes > Ceratodontidae > Neoceratodus > Neoceratodus forsteri. The sequence continues at coordinate 147,134,190 of CM028130.1, read as the reverse complement.
CAGAGGTAGTCCTCCTGGACTGTCAGATGGTAAATGTTGTCTCTCTGTATGGAAGTGGAAGTGGAAGAGACAATGAGCCGGGAAACTGTAGACCTGTCAGCATGACATCTATAAGAATTGTGTTCTGTTGAATTTTGTAAAGTGCTCTGAGACCTAGTTGGATGGGGTGCTTTATGAAAATAAATGCCTTTTTGAAGACATCAGAAACATCATGCATCTTTAAGAAGGCATTTGTGTATACCATTGTTAAGCTGTGTGCTTTGTTCCTGTGTTGCTGTTTCTGTACACTTGGCCTCACAATAAAGCTTAGTTTAAAAAAAAACAAAAAAAAAAACACCTTGCCCATAGTGGTAAAAGTAATAGAAACAAAGAATTTGACTGCAGATAAGGACCGCTTGGCCCACCTAGTCTGCCCATTTCCCTACCTGATGGATAAGCTGCAGATTCTAGTTAAACAACAGCCTACTTCCTCCTACCCCCCACTAGAATTGCTTCATGTCTGTCCCATGCATTCTTGAATTCTCCCCATACCTCTCAACTGTCCCTGATTTTGAGGGATGTCCCTGATTTGACCTCAGAATTTTCCTCTGTCCTAGAAATCTGTATTTTTGTGACAGAACAGCGGGGATTAAAAGTGCAAAATAATGTCAAACATTAAAGTTACAGACTTGTTCTCCTTCAGAAAATGCATCTTAACACAAATCCCTATATTCTATCACCTTTCTGAGTGAATAGTACCAGTTTTAAGATGTGTCCCTGATTTGGAGTCATTGTCCCTGGTTTTTAAGCCTTGTCCCTGATTCATGAGGCAAGAGGTTGAGGTATGATTCTCCCACTGTTCTTGACTCCACAACCTCCTCCTGACGCTGTTCCACAACCCTCTCCATGAAAACAGGAACATAATGGAGGCCATCCCAAAGGAAAAACGGGTGGAGACTTCTAGGAAGGATGGGCTGCAGGGCTCCAGGCAGCAAGGATTCACTAGAGGCGGTTGTGTCAGGCAGATCTCATAGAGTTCTTCTCTGAAAGGGTAGTAGATAAATGCAACCAGCTGGCTGAGGAAATGATGAGCCAACTCAGATGTCATCTTTAAAATGGAGGGATTTGAATATGACAATGGGGGTGGCAGAGGTTAATAGATGGGGAGAGGTTATTAGGATCAGAGTAGAATAATACGGTAGGATGGGCTGACAAGCCTTTACATGCTGTCAATTTCTATGCCTCTATATACATATCAATATCTGCCTATCTTTCTTTTTCTAATGTATAACATGTACAAACGACTGTCGAAAATAGGGCTTGTCCTTACTGTATGTTCCTGAATAAAAATTAAAATGTTGTCTATCTATCTATGTGTCTGTCTATCTATCTCCAATAAATAGAACCACATTAACAAAACAAAACACAGACACACACACACATACTATGGCACACTGTACTACAACACAGAAAGATGAATATCTTGGGGTGAAATACAAGATCGTAAATTGCAGGGGGAGGGGGTGCTGATGCTTATATCATTATTAACTTGAAACAGATTCCCTGCCTTCTTCCCACTTTTTATTTAACTTGTTTCTTTAAACCATATTTTCACCCCTTTTATACTCTGCCCCCTACCCACTCTGCTGTCACTGAGGGGGGGTTCGTAGCAAGATAAGTTATTGGGCCCTTAGCCAGGCAACCCTGTGTCTCTGGCTCTCACAAATATGTACATTTCATTTTCAATACAACTAGTTACATATTTGTACTGCTTTTAGGGGGAGGTAGCAATGTAATCATTGGGACCCCTCTGTCCATCCAATTCATGTCTGTTCATTGGCTTCTGTTTGGCCTGCTTGGCGAGTAACTCCATGATGTTATGGTTTCACATTAGAAGGCCCCACAGAGCCCAGTGAGGCACTTTGTTGTTGTTTTACAATAATAAAAAAAAAATAGATAAATAGAACTCTAGCTGTGGCTGGTGACCCCGCTCCCAGGAGACAGAAACCCCCCAGCAAACACCACTGGCTGCTAACTCTGTGAAGATGAAAAGGCCACTCAGATCCTCTGATGTGGATCGGTGTAGGTGATGCCACTAGGGTAGTATGGCCCTTCCAACTCATAGTTACACAGCCAATTGGCTTACAAAGTATAGCCCAGTTCCTCCACCACTGTCCTGCTCACGAGTCAGCCTTTCATCGTTATAGACGTGGCAGTCAGTGGTGACTGGTGCAAGCAGTGGGATAGAGCTAGGAAGTCATTCTTAGGTGTTTATACTGGGACACTGGGGGTGGGTCTGAGCAAGGCTGTGGTGAGAGCAGCGAGATTTATTACATAAGCCAGTTGGCTTTATGAGTTGTCATAGTCACTGGGGAACCCACATACTGAAATGAAGGGAGTTTTAAGTACCTATAGTGAAGTGGACACGGGGGGGGGGGGCATTTTAAGCAGCTGCCTGGTTTGGGCTGTGTCTGTGTTTTATTTCCATTCATTTTGCAGCAGTTCCTGTCACTCCTCCCCGACCTCCTTCAGTTGGTCCACAGTTGCCCTGGTCACCTGCACCTGAGGAAGGTCCACCACCAGCGCCCGTACATCTCTTCCACTTCTCGTCATACACCTAACAGTGTTCCTACCAAGGCAGGGCTTCTGATCCCATGTCAGAGTGAGAAGGCCTTCCTTCAGGGTCATCTCTTAGTTCCTTGCTGGGCACCTTGGAGGGAAGTCAAGATTGGGGAAGCGGAAGAGGGGAGAGGCTCAGGGTCTTGGCATCCCTGCTGTGTAGCCGATGGGTGTGACAGGCATCTGCCACCAGGTGCCTTTTTAGCCTTTTCTCCTCAGCCCCACAACATAGGACACAGAAGTTTGAGCATGCACTGGCATGTAGACACACCAAGCATGCCCCCCCCCAGCACTCCCCAGCTAAGCAGACTAAGACTCTCACCACTCCTGCCAGTCCTACTGCAGAACGTATTTTTTGAAAACATTTATGTTTCATATAAAAAATATAACTGTTTTGGGGGGGGGGGTAGCAGCTGGGTGGGATGCTGAGGGACTATTTTTCTAAATCAGTTAGATATTTACTGTATGTTTATTTTTAAATCAGAACATACCACCATCTGCTTTTTAAATAATTACAGGGAACCCATTTTTAAACACAAAAACATTTCAAGGGTGCAGTCATAAGGAAGTACACACACTTCAAGTGGTTTCAAAAATAAACTAAGCTAAAGTAAAGGAAATCAGCAGTGCTGTACCTCAGGCTTAACAACCATTTAAGGCCTGCATATATTTTCTTGCAACCATGCCCCCAAAAATGTGGTACTGCTTGCACACAAATCACAGTATAATATATGTGCACATGATGACCTCTGTTTATATACTGTGTAATGTATATATATACACACACACACATACATGCATGAACCAACCAACAAATGTGCGCACACACCACACTCCGAGAGGATTTTACCTGAGCTTTCCAGATGCCTTCTCTCACTTCCTCCATTCTTTGCTCTAGGCTGGGTAGTTCCTCCCCTTGAGCACTTTTCCATTTCCTCTCCAAGCTCTGCAGCGCCTGTAAAAACAGCAAACACAAAGTGAAGAAAACCTCAACGCACATCAATACTTAATGGACTGTATATAAAAACACCCAATGTCAAGTATCAAATACCAAATTCACACTTAAACAGCAATCAATCCACCGAGTACGACACGTAACAGTGCTGGAAGGATTTATCAGCTTATTTAATGGATGTGATATAGACCTTACAACCAAATCAATGAAGCCCTGGAAAAAAGATTTCAATTTCTCATTAGATAATACCTGGCCTGTAACACAGGATAATGAACACAGATGTTACAGTGATGTACAAGGAAGGTTAATCCAGTTCAAAATATGACATTACTGGTACTGCAGTCTTGCTGTGGTGGAACAAAATTGATTCCTGGACAGTGACCTCCTCTTGTCAATGCTCTACCCCATGCATCCTCAGGCCATATTTTATGGGACTGCAACTATATTCAGGACATTTGGAGTAAGGTGTAAAATATATACAATGCTTATTTTAAAAACACTCAGCACCCTCTCTCAGTTGCAATGACTCTGCCATCTTGTCATTGTGAACTCTTAATGGGCTGGATTCAGGATTGGCCATCCAACCGCTGCCTGGTTTGCAGTTTTAGGCACAGCACACTTAATGTGGCACGCAGGCTTCAGAACCCTGGCGGCAGCAGACAGCAGTAGGCAGGCGAGGGCATCTGATGGGCTGCTAATGAATATTCATAAGCCAATGCACCACTCTGAGAGTCTCCTGTGATACCGCTCCTGGTCAAGGGTAGAAGCAGTGCACCAGATATGGGGCGGTTGTGAATACCCCAGCCTCAGGATAGTTGACAAGAACTACTGGGCCTGTTGCTCAAATATACATTACACCAGCCGTTGCGTTGTAGTTCTTCCCATACCACAGGCATCGCTGCTGATGGGGGCCACACTGTGGTTAGGAGGGTTGTGGGTGTATCTTGGGACTAGTACCTATGTTTGTTAATCCTGCCTCCCACCCTCTGCCCCACCCTTCCCTTCCTGCCCTATACTTTGCTATGCCTCATCCCTCTTTCTACTTAGACTCCCTCGTTTGTCTCCTATTGTAACTGCTGCTGATAGAACTGTCGTTCGCATACCCTTACTTATTGTAATGCCTAACTGATGAATGGTTTCTTGAAATCCTGCATTTTTGTTGTTCTTCTACTAGCTATTCCCATGCACTGTTGTAACATTTATCTTGTTTTTTGTTTGTTTGTTTCCGTCAACTGTTCCATGCTTTGCTGTTTGTTACATTAGTTCTTGTGCCATAGTATGTGGCCCAGGTCATGCCTGAAAACAGTCCCTGGGATCAGCACACCTACCCGGTTACCAAAGTCATCAATAAACCCTCAGATCCGCATATGTCATATACCTGAACCGCAACACCATCAATCACTGCAATAAAAATAAATAAATTCAGGTAGTGGTGTCCAGCTATGCAGGAAATTTATCTGACTACAATACCGCCTCCACAGACTGCTGGTCAAATCTTTTCTGCATGTTGCACTCCTACATACAGAGAGTGAAGCCCATATGCAAATATGGCCCGCAGTCGCCCCTGATGCAGAACACACACACTAACGCCCTGTACTGTGACCTTCATGCTGCATGGGCAGTACAGTTGTAGTGCAGAGTGTCCAAGCCAGTCCCGTATTGGCTGTGAGTGTGCTGGCAATGCCACAAACCTGCCGTTGGTAAGTACTCATCAGCCCAGTGTCAGTTACACAGAAACATAAAATTCATCGACAGAAAGGGACCACTTGGCCCACCCAGTCTGCCCAGATGGTCCCTGCCTAATCTGTCTCCACAGCACCTAACTGGTCTCTGATGACCCTCGCGCCTCACTGCCTATTTACTAATGTTTCCCTATTTCTATCCCACACATGCTTGAAGCCCCTGACTGTTTTCACCTCCAGCGCTTCCTCTGGCAGTCTAGTATAGGAATCTACCACTCTTTCAGTAGTACTTTTTTTTCCCCCCAATTGTTTAACCAGGTGAGACACACTAAGCTGAAAGCTTGTTTACAGATGCAGCCTGGAAGCACGGAGAAGTCAAGTGACTTGTTCAGGGTCACACAGTATGCAGGTGGGAGCTGTGGGATTCAAACCCAGGTCTTCAGATTTGCAGCTCAGAGCCTTAAACCACTGCGCTATACTGCCTCATATCCCACTTTAACTCCCCCCTCTAGCTTTATTGCACGCCCTGTGGTCCTGGTGCTCTTCCTCAATTGAAATAGGCTCCCTTCCTGCACCTTGTTCACCCTCGTGAGGTACTTGTACTTCTCTATCATGTCCCCCTCCCTCTTTTCTCCTCTCTTCCAGGTTGTAGATGTTGAGATCCCTCAGTCTATCCCTCCTCATAGGGCTTTTGGTGTGACCCATGCACCATTTTAGTTGCCCTCCTCTAGACTGCCTCCATTCTGTCTACGTCCTTTCTGAGGTGCGGCCTGCATAACTGGACAAAGTATTCCAGGTAGGGTCTCACCAGTCAGCATTACAGTGGCAACACTACCTTGCTCCTCCTGCTGGAAATACCTTTTCCAATGCATTCCAGCATTGCATTGGTTACCCACTGCTTTGTCACACGGCCCTGCCACTTCGAGGTCATCAGATATAATAAGCTCAAGGTCCCTTTCCTGGTTAGTGATGGACAGCACCTCCCACCCCATCCTATACTCAGTTCCTTAGTTCCTATGCCACAGGTGCATGATTTTGCACTTTTGGCACTGAACCCTAACTGCTGTGTTCTTGACCACTCTGAGTTTCTCAAGATCCTTCACATCCTTCCCACTCCCTCCTGATTTTCAACACTCGACAGATTTGGTATCATCTGCAAAACAGCATACCTTCCCTTCCAATTCATCCAGAGGACTGGAGGAGGCTGATGTGGTCCTTCTGCACAAAGGTGGCAAGAGGAGAAGGCTAGCAACTACAGGCCTGTCAGTCTTCCATCAGTAGTGGGGAAATTAATGCCGCTCTTACTGCAGTAGATGCTCTTGGCGTACCTGGAGGCAAATGAGTTACAGGACCACTGGCAGCATGGTTTCACAGGGGGGAGGTCGTCAAACAAATCTCATAGATTTCTTTGACTGGGTTACAAGGGAGGCGGATCAAGGGAGAGCAGTGTATGTGGACTATCTGGACTTCAGTAAAGCTTCCAACACCGTGCTGCATAGGAGGCTAGTTAGGAAACTAAGCAGCCGGGGGTGGGGTGGAAAGCGTTAAGTTGGGTATCTAACTGGTAGAAGAACAGGAGACAAAGGGTGGTGGTAAATGGCAGACAATCAAGGGACAGAAAAGACCTTACCGGCTATCAAAGACTAAAATAAAATAAGAAAAGTGACTAATGGGGTGCCACAGAGCAGTGGCAGAGACAGGTTTGGGAGCATTTGGGAGTCGGGGAGGGGCATTCATGTTAATCACAGGCTCCACAATGGACACTAAATAGTGAATAAAGATGGTGGCAGGGCGCCACTACTCACATTGGGGCAGCCAGGAGGGGCAACCACCCCCCCAGCCCCCCCCCAGCTCCACCACTGCCGCAGAGATCAGTGGTGGGAGCAGTCCTCTTCAACATCTTCATAAGTGACACTGCAGAGAATCAGTGCTGGGACCAGTCCTCTTCAACGTCTTCATAAGTGACACTGCAGAGAATCAGTGCTGGGGAGCAGCCCTCTTCAACGTCTTCATAAGTGACTGCAGAGGATCAGTGCTGGGAGCAGTCCTCTTCAACGTCTTCATAAGTGACACTGCAGAGGATCAGTGCTGGGACCAGTCCTCTTCAACGTCTTCATAAGTGACACTGCAGAGGATCAGTGCTGGGACCAGTCCTCTTCAACATCTTCATAAGTGACACTGCAGAGGATCAGTGCTGGGACCAGTCCTCTTCAATGTCTTCATAAGTGACACGCAGAGAATCAGTGCTGGGACCAGTCCTCTTCAACGTCTTCATAAGTGACACTGCAGAGGAACTGGAGGGGACGGCATGTCTCTGCAGATGACACAAAATCTGCATAAGGGTGGGCACTCAGGAAGGGGTGGAGAGACTGCAAGGATCTGGAGAAACTAGGTGAGTGGTCTAGGGTTGGCAGCTGGGTTTCAATGCCAAAACATGCAAGGTTATGCAGCTGGGACAGGAAACCCATGAGCTGTGTATAAGGTGGGGAGAGGTACTTACAGTCACCAAGCAAGGAAGAGACCATGGGGTCATCATATCTGATGAGCTGGTCAGTGTAAAAAGGCAGCGGTAAAGGTTTGTAGATTGCTGGGGTGCATATGGAGGGGGATTTCTAGCAGAAGGAGAGATGTGGTTCAGCCGATGCATCGCTCAGTAGTGAGGCCACACCTGGAGTACTGTGTCCAGTTCTGAAAGCCGTACCTCCACAAGGACACTGACAGGGTGGAGGCGGTACAGAGGAGGGCGACCAAAATGGTGCAAGGGTTGCATGAAAAGTCATATGAGGAAAGGCTGCAGGGACTCATCTACTCCGCGGAGGAAAGGAGAGCAAGAGGTGACATGATTGACACAGAACAGTTATGTACTTACCGTAATAGTAGATCTTTGAGAGAATCTCTCTCATCAGACCACATCTATGGAACTATAGCCGCCAGACACTAGGACCACACAGAAACTTTTTGCAAGCAGTCCACAAGAGGCCGCCAATGACAACGTCAGCACTTCCCATATAAACATGGGTGGCCCCTTCTCTCCTCAGTTCTTTTCCCACCTGCATAGATAAAACTGAAGTACTAGTGACTCGAGCTGGGTTGGATGGGGGGAGTGGCAACTGCTGAGAGAGAGACAGGGCTTCGGCTCGTTACCTCTAGGCTTTTGGCTGCTGCAAAAATGAAGAATCTGGGTGTCATTTTATACAAGGGGCTGACTTTTGAGGCTCAGGTGTCAGCAGTAGTATGGAATGGCTTTTACCATCTTAGGAACATCAGTCAGATTCGATCCCTTAACCCCCGGGAAGACTTGCTCTCCATGGTGCATGCTTTTGTGACCTCGCGACTGGATTACTGTAATGCTCTTTACCATGGGGTCAGTGGAGGTGCCAGTAAAGTGGTGTACCTCCTATAAAATTGGGTTGCTAACTTACAAGACCCTACATGGACTGGGCCAGGGTTACCTGTGTGATCTCCTGCAACCCACATGCCTGCATGCCCCTTCTGCTCCACCGAGGAAGACCTCCTGGTTGCGCCCATGGCTAGGCTCAAAATCTTGATGGACAGGTCCTTCAGTCAGCGGGTTCGATTCTTTGGGAATCGCTCCCAAGGGCCTCTCCTCAATGGAGGCCTTTAAAAGGGGGCTGAAAAGCATACCAATTTGCACAGGCCTACGGGGAGTGAGGGTCCCCAACTGGTCACTACAGTACAAATAATTGAGCTGCTATACAGTACATTTAGCTACTGCCAGTCTAGAAGACGTTATTATGGTATACTGAGATTGCATTTATTTGAATTGTTTTAATTGGGATTGTATTTATTTGTTGTGATTTAATGCCATCTCTGTTTTTATTGTACTGTTGCCATGAGTCTTCAGAGAAAAGCACCATAAAGGAACAAAATCTACTACTAATAATACTACCACTACTACCACTAATACTACCACTACTACTAATACTACCACCACTATTACTAATACTACATGGACAGCGATATCCAGTGATAATAGCGCCAGAAAATGGGCCACCGCAAAAATGGCAACTCATATTCGGCACTTTTATCACAGGGCAACTGCAAGTGTAGCGACCCACTGCAACAGGGAAGGAAGGAGAGGGCGACCAGAAAGGGAGGTTAGCGAGGGGAGGGATAGGGAAGTGGCTTGAGAGAATGTACTGGACCTGCTGCCTCCAAGCCAGCCATGTGGTGTGGTGGTGATGGTGAGGGAGCCTGGCCCCGGCGTAGCAGGTCCTGGGTTCGGGGCTGGTGCTGGAGGGTTGTAGTTTTGCTGGTGCCTGTGGCTGCAGGACTTTGTTTTTTTTTTTTTGTGGGTCTGGACTGTGCCCCCCCCTTGACAAGCACCCCCCTGAAGTTGAGAATCTAAAAGCAGGGAGTGTGGGGGGCAAAGACCCTTGTGAGGTGGAGAGTGGGGGGGCACAGCTTCCACCCCGCAACAACACTTCTTGTCATGCCGGATGTTGAGTCGCCTACAAGTGCATATTGACTATTTGGTTTTCAACGATGCGCACTCGCCATAATAGCAATTGCTGTTCGTCGATCGCTATTATGACACAGAACCACAGACCATGGCCCCAGCTCCTGTCTCCAGAATGACTCACGTCACCTCCAATCCTTCCTTTTCCTGCAGATGCCCCTGTACTTCTGTTGCCTTGATTCTCTCCCTCACATATAGTACAATGCCTCCTCCCTTACCTTTATCTCCTGAACAGAGAGTAGCTTGGTATGGCCACATTCTAGTCATGGCTGTCAGTGCACTATGACTCCGTTATGGACACCAGATCCAGACTCGTTTCCTCCTCGATGGCCTCCAGGTCCAGAATTTTTGTTACTCAGGCTCCTTGCATTGCCACACATGGCTCTCCATACCTTACACCCTCCTGTCTGCTTCTGTGCTTTCTCCCCCCGCCCATGTTGTTCCCTAAACCCCTGACCACATTCTTCCACTGTTGCCCTCTCCGTTACCTATCTCTGTTATTCCTCTCTTCTTGCTTTCCTGTTTTATATCCCCTTGTCCTCACCCCATCTTCTTGCACCTCTGCCTCCCTTGGTATTACAGCCCCTCCCCCCCCCAGCTAGTTTAAATGCTCATTCAAGTAGCATTTAAACCTCCCACAAAGGACTACGGTCCTCTCTTGAAAGGATGTAGGCCACCTCCCCTATACAGGCCCATATCCTTCCAGACTAGCCCCCAGTCCCCAATGTAGCTGAAGCCCTCTTCCATGTGCCATGCCTTCAACCAGTTGTTAAAAGACCTGGTGCAGAGTGGCCAGCCCCACGGTCAGATTTCCACTTGTGATGCCGATGACCCGGGTTCAGGAATGGACCCAGGAGTTGAAGGGTCGGCCGGGGGGGGGAGGATTAAGCATCCTGGGACTGCTCTCCTTCTCCGGGAGGGGTGGACAGTCCAGTGCTTAATGGACCCCTGGCGGAGGCTGGGGGCACCACGGCAACTGGCACCAGTACGTTAGGGGGCAGAGTGGACACTGGACATCACTGTACATCCCCACCCCGGGGCAATAAAGCAGCACAAAATGCCCCCGGCATGACGGCACATTCTGCCCCACCGCCACTGCCTCTGACTCCCACTGGGGGTCCTGCCTCATGGCCATGACCTGGGGGTAATCTGGGGCTTGCCCACGATGTCTGTTGGGAGTTGGAAGCCCCCTTGGTGGCCCCACCCAGCGAGGTATGCCTGGGAATGGGGGGCAGCAGATGGATGGGTCCGAAGACAAGAGGGGGTCGGACCCAAAAAGAGAAAATAAAAAAATAAAAGACCTGGTGTAGAGTGCCCTTTCCTCTCATTGGCCGTACACAGGTAACACCTTGGCAAACACCACAGTGTGTGCTATGTACTCGAGGTTCCTGCCCAGCTCCCTAAAATTACCCTGTACTATTTCTACCCTGTCCCTTGACAGGTCATTTGTCCCCAGGTGGACAATGACACCTAGCTCCCTCCCATTTCTTGCTGACCTAGCAATCCTCTGGATCCACTCTCCATCCCTCCGGGCCGAAGCACCAAGGAGGCGCTTCACCTCCCTCCCTCTCACTTCCACCCTCCTCTCCCAAGCCTGTCCCTCTAATATTACAGCCCCACTAGCAGCTGTTTCCTCCTCGTTGGAGGCCTCTCCTTCCCTCCTTGTGGCCTCCCATTTCTGTGGAGCCCCACATCCTCCCTTCCCAGTGCTGCGGGTGCCTGTTCCCAGCTGTCCTGTACCGCCAGTATGGTGACAGAATTGAGTGCATAACCTTCCCATCATCCCCAGTTTCCCAGAGCCCATCAAGGTCCAAAAGCTCTGCCTCTGCCTAGGCATCCACTGGAGGAATGGTAGCAGACTTGGTGGCCCCTAGGTGGGGCAGAAGGTTCTGTGCACCCTCGCCAGTTTGGCCCCGAGTCCAGCAACCTCTGCATTCAACCCAGAGGGTGTGCGCAAATGGGGCAACATCTCTGTCTCCAGAATGTGTCTGAGAGACTGCAGTTCCACAACGTTACACTGCACCGCACTGCTCTTTCCTTCCTGCTCTTTTTTTGCTGGACCTTCCCACCCCTTTCATGCTCAAGTTAACTTCCGACCATAATTTACTTGTCTGAAATTTGTTACTCTACCCTAGATAAGGTGTCTCCAAATTCCCTTTCTTTTTGAAACTCAGCTTTTCTTTATTCCAAAAAAGTACACACAGCAAATCAGTATGGTATCATAAAGATATGATGAACCCATCTTAGAAATAAATCAATCATTACTTAAAAGTCAATATCCGTGAGATTATGGGATCTTATATAACTGAACGTCCTTTTCTCTTTTTTACCACCTAAAAGAAAAAGAAATCCTTTAGAAATCAAGTTGCTGTAGTGTAAAAGTCTGTCATGCAGAGCTTCCTCTATAGGAGTTTATCTGATTGTAAGAAGCTGCTTAACAGATAACCTATTGGGATTAAAACATCCCAGTTAAACAGGAACAAGAGAACTTTTCTGGCCATTAAGTGTGCCCCCCCCCCATCCTACCCCTATTAATCTCTTTTACATAACCCATACAATAAGAGGACAAGAGCCCCAAGTTCACTACATAGGATGGCCCTGAGATATGACTCGGGGGTACCCCAACCTCCAAAGAGCCTCTCACCCAGATGTTCAATATCCCTGGGGTGTTCTGTTTAGGAGCCAGGTCTCCCAAGTCCGCCACCTTGCTTCATGTTGTTCGAACTTGAGGTGCAGTTTTGCCATCAAGGCTTCCATTGACAGAATTCTCCTTACTCTTGTAATCCACTCACCTAGTGTGGAGGTCCCGGTTTTAGCCAGTTGGCCGTAATGCACTTGAGAGCAGCAGCTATTAATGTTAGCAAGACCCTCCTAGTGTCACCCCTGTGATCGGTGGCTCCTGGGAGCCCCAGCACCCACTCCTCAAACTGCAGCGGGAGAGAGACCCCAGTAATACCATGCACTGCCTGTTGAATGAACTGCCAATAAGTCTACGAGCCCAGTCTGAATCTACGATGGAGACTCTAGCCTCTTCTTCTCAGATTCCCTTTAAAGAGACACGTGGGATCTCATCTTTGGCTGTCAGGATCTTGTAGATGTTAGAGATATATCTCTGGACACCCCTGATGGTAACCACTACATACAAAAAGTCCTCCCACCTTGTGTATGGTCTATTCAGACATCTGACGTTGTCCCCCGTATTTATGGAGTGTCTGACCTGCATATACCACAAAAACTCCAAGATGGACCAGCCAAACTTATCCTTTGCTCGTTGAAAGGAAATACAAACCTGCCCCTCAACAAGCTGTGCAAACTGATAGGGAGCATGTCTACCTCAGCCTGTGTATCCTGAATCAAGCATCGGGGGGAAAGAACCCTGACTCGCATCTAATAAGTGATAGTGGGCCCAATCCCTCAGGGGTGTATGTAAGTCTCCTGATTTTGCTAAGAATATGCAAACTATGTTTGATCCACTTGTTCTGTATCATCTTTACTAAACCTGGGGGCATGTATGTTAGAGCCAGTGTGTACAGTGGCTTGAGGCCTACATTCGCATCTTCTATTGTGTACCACAAGGACGAGACTCACTGTTTCGATCAAGTTATTAACATAGCACCCTGTGCCGCTAAGAAATACATGGGAAGGTCGGGTAAAGCCAACCCACCCTCTCCCATATGGAGCTGCAATACCTTCCTGGCAATCCTCGGTCTTTTACCATTCCAAACAAATCTGCTAATTTGTCTAGCAACCCCATTCCCATAACGCAGTTGGGATTCTAACCGGAAGGCATGAAAATAAAAAAAGAAAACAGGGGAGTACTTTCATTTGAACCGTTGCTACCCTGCTCACTAAATTTATAGGCAACAGCCTCCATCTAGACATGTCCTTTTCTATAGAAGCCCAAAGTGGCCCGTAATTTGCAGCAAAGAGCTTGCTTAAGTCTATTACTATTTGAATCCCTAAATAATGGATCCGATTCCCAGGGGCCCATTTAAAGGGGAAAAGTACTTCTAAATGTATGTAGGTAAACTCCACTTAATAGAGGGTCTCAATTTCAAAAAATTTATTTCATAGCCAGAGATCTTCCTGAATCATTCAAGAAGCTCTATGAGAGGGGCAGGGACCTTTCAAGGGAGGTCAAAAAAATATGGAGTCATCAGCATACACAGAAATTTCTTTGCTCTATCCCGCAGGCCTCCACCCTCTGATCTCTGGATCACCCCTTACCCTTGCTGCCAGGGGTTCCAGGCCTATGGTGAACAAAAGGGGGGGACAATGGGCGGCCCTGATGTGTCCCCCTAGCTGGGGGAATGGCTCAGAGTTGATACCATTTACTCTTACCAACGCCAAGGTGCCCGAGTACAATTTAGATACTGCTGCTAAGAATTTGGGGCTGAATTTCATATGATTTGTGGCTGCTTTTAGAAATCTCTGACTCCAACTGACCCTATTGAAAGCTGTTTCAGCATCGTGGTTATGGCAATTCGAATGCCAGGATTTTGTGAAGTTCTATTCAGCAACCTACGGATGTTATCCGAAGGTACCTCCCTGTAATAAAGCTGGTCTGATCTTCATGTATAAGTGTGAGAACCATCAGCTGTAGCCTCCCCGCCAGCAGGCCAGTGAACACCTTTAGATCCACATTAAGGAGGAAGATGGGTCTATATGACCCACACTGGAGGCGTAGCCAGGATTTCAGAATAGGGGGGTTTCCACCAAGAAAATCCCATTATTTAGTCCCTGTGTACAAACACATTTTTGTATGAAAACACAATCAAAGCAAGACTGGAGGGGTTTCTGGGCACCCAGGAAACCCACTCTATTAGGGATCCTTCCTTCCTTGAGCAATACTGATATCTGGGCCTCTCTCCAAGACTCTGGAATGGACTTACCCCCAGGATGTCCTGGCAAACTAGCATGAGAAATGGAAGCAGCTGGGTCTCAAATGCTTTATAAAATTTGGCTGGGAAGCCGTCCAGCCCTGAAGACTTTCCATTCTTCAGCTTTTCAATTTGAAACTGTAGGTCAGCTGGGGTAACTCCAGCCTCCAGAGAGTCCCGGGCAGTCTGGTTAAGGGTCCTAATAGGCACACTTTGAAAAAGATTCTCTGTTAGTCCCTCAAAATTACTAATTTCTTCCTGGGAGTGCAACCCTTTATAGTACTCTGCAAAAATCTGAGTTATTTCCCCTGGTTTGCTAGTCAGAGCACCTCCTCTATTCGGGTCTTTTAGCTTCAGTATTAGCCTACTTAGTTGTTCTCCTCTTAGTCTTGCTGCTAGCAACTCCCCGGCTCTGTTCCCTCCCTCATAGTATCCCTGGCATATTCTTCTGTATTTCAGCATCCAAAACTGCCTTCTCCGCCTCCAAGTGTTTTTTTGTCTCAGGGTTTAATGTTATCTTGTGTTGAAATTCTAGTTCTCTCACCTTCTCTACAAGGGTTCTAACCTTACTCTCCCATCCCTCTTCTGGTCAGAGGCAGACTTTATTATAGCCCCTCGAAGTACTGCTTTGAGGGCATCCCATCTCACTGCATGGGAAGCATTGCTCACTGCGTTTTGCATATGGTAGTCTTTGATAGTCGAGGTAATTAACTCCTTAAAGTTGGGAGAATTCAGCAGACCCACATTAAACCACCAGTGTGAGTTGCGGATTGTTGGGGCCAGGGCTAATGCCATCGTCACCGGGGCATGATCTGAGACTGTTTGGGCTAAAATCTCACAAGACTGTACACTGTGTACCCACTCTTCCGAAACAAACTGTAAATCAATTCTGGTATAGCAGTTATGCTCGTTGGAATAGTGGGTGAAACCCTTCTCTTGGCCATGCATGCCTCGCCAAACATCTTGTAGGTCCACCAGCTGGGTTAGCCTGGCTAGTGCCGAACTGGCCCTACTCCTTCTGGTCTCACTGGCCCCACCCTCTTATCTAGGGACCCCAACATCATGGTGTTAAAATCCTCCCGAGGATGCAGAGCTTGTCTCCCAGATCCGTCAGCTTTTCAAACACCCTTTTAAAAAAACAGGGTGGCATCCTTGTCCTCTTTTGGGGGATATATATTTAAAATAATAGAAGGAATATCTCTGTAAATGGCCCAAAGTTTGACAAACTGGCCTTCCGGATCTGTTTCTACTTTTTCTATTTCCAGGGGGCAGTCCTTATGTACTAACGTAGCAGTTCCCCTTCTATGAGGATGTGCAATATAAGTGGAGGCATACACTGAACCCACCCACCCCCTACATAGCTTCATATGTTCAGAAATAGTAAGCTGGGTCTCCTGTATTAGGGCGAGTTGGGCGTTTATTTTTATTTGGCTCTCTCAGTATTCTGGTCCACTTGATAGGGCTATTAATCCCCCAGACAACTGTAGGTCACAATTTGTAACTTATCCATGGGTGCACCGACAGAGCTCTGCATCCTCAGGATTCTGCCTTCTGGGTCACGGGAGGAGGGACACACCTGGCCAGCATTAGAAGTACATATATTAACAGTCACCAGCTAAACAGAGCAAAAAATAAAATTAAACGTTTAACCCTAACTAATATCCAACAAGGTGGATAACTTTGTAGAAACACCCTAGACAACTTCCAAGGTTTTACTCTAATCCCGTCATACTTCTGATTTTGTTTGATGGCAGGTAGTGTCAGGCGCGCTCTGCGTTGCTGCTCTTATGGAGAATACTCTAATAGTGTAGCAAAGTGAGGTTGCAAGGTTAAACAAAGATCCTTCCGCTCCCCTCCCTTTCTTCATGGAGGGGGTCGGGTTACCCTTCTCACTTAGTTTACTGAATGCTCGCCCACCAAAAATAAAAGCAATTTCCCCACTGGCATACATTATAACACCCGGACCTTACCAGACATAACTTGATTCCAAACAGATGCATGATCCCCAAAGTTGAGGGCAGTCGTTCTTTCCGTCGATTCAGCTCTCCAGGCGAACCAACCCTCTACATCTTATTACAAACTCAGACAAAGAACTGTCCAGAGATAGTGATCAGGGAGTTATTGAAGTTGCTGCAGAGTCTAAAGGGTTTGCTTTTGGCCCTCGGTTTGCCACGTTTCCCTCCTGCGGTTCGTCCAGTTTCAGTGTTGCCTTCATCCTCTTATGTGGCGATTGTCGAGAAGTTTTAATCTTGGCCCAGGTGTTGGCCTCGCCATCTTCAGGCAGTTTCCCCAGGGTAGCCAAGAGCCAGAACCCCAATTAGCCATTGACGCTTCTGCAAGTCTTCAATAGCCCCGGTCAACGCAGGTATTTACGTGATTCTATGAGGCAAGATATTTTTTAGCCTCCTTGACTGAATCAAAAATTCTAGTGCCCTTATCTGTGGTGATTCGAAGCGTTGCCGGAAAGTCCACTCTGGCACTCAGGCCCTTTACTACGGAGTTTTTTGACCACTGGGAACCATAGCTTCCTCCGGGACATGGTGGTGGAGGCGTAGTCTGGCTCCAGAAATAATCTTGTATCCCCAAGTATAATTTCCTTTCATGCCCAGGCTCTGAGCACCATCTCTTTCATCCTGTAATCTAAGAGGCCATTACTACGAGCATGGCCTGGCCTTCAGATTCTTGAGGCGGCGAGAGCATGATGTGCTCTTATAATATTCAATGGTATGTCTTTGTCGGTGTAACAGTTCCTTGATAAATACAAGTGTCTCCAGTTACAGCCTGCTCAGGCAGTACGGCCATGATGTTTACCGGCAAGACCGGTTTTGAATGCGATCTTTCTGAGTAGCAACTGGAAGCGATCATGCAGGTGCAATAAAGGCACCATTATGTAGATCAACCGTGTCTGCCTGGGTGGTAAGATGTTCCTCCATCTCCTGGATTTGCTGATCATGCTGTAGAAACCTCTGCCTGTTTTCTTTAACAACTGAGCTGGCGGAGTCTAGCGTTTTGTCAACAGAGCGGTTCTAGGCAAAACTGCCGGAGGTGATCGTAAAACTGCGTCCTCTCCTCGGACTCACTAGAGGAGATAGGGTCCTGGCTTTCTGGAGGCCTGGTTGAGTGCGTCTCCTCTTGTGGTGGGCGGGGAGCCAGTATTAACTTTTACTGTTTTAAGCTATTCTCCAGCATCGCAAGACTTCTAGATCGAGATGCCATGGAGACTATTTTTCGCCAAAAGAAAATAAGTTTTGACCGGTGAGTCAAGGTTTGAAAGTGTTAATTCAAGGGAATCAGCGGGAGCTGATCGACCCTATGGCTGCATTGCTTGGCGTCCGTACGGGAAGTCCGGCTGCCATCTTCTTTCCCAACTTCCCTTTTCAACCCTCCTACTGGTAGCTACCTTTTCCTCAACTACTATCTCTTTCCCCTTAGTTGTTACCCCACCGTCTGTAGCTATTTAACCTTAAGCTGTCTATTTCAGTATATACATACATAGTACTGTGTTATCTCCATCTTTGCTCAGGTGTCTCCACTGCCATGTCTCCTGCGGACTACAGGTATATATGGGTGCCTGCTGAAGTCTAGGGCAGATGCTTCACTCCTATGCTGTTCTACTCAGGTGCTGAGACACAGGTGTGAAGGGACATGCTGAGAAACGGAGTCTTTCTTAGTGATCTTGTTAGGAGGCACAAAGCCTCTGTCAGCTCCACTCCCCAGTCACACACCTGATTCACAGGGCTTTCTTAATCTATTCACCCCCAAGATTGATTTCTTGAGCTAGGTTCCCCACACTACCTCTTACAAATTTAAAGACCAGTCCCATGCACAAGAGTTAAGATTCTGAGATCCCAATGAGATCTGCTCAGTGAGGGTTGCAAGCCTTCCGTGCATGTAGAAGCACTGCTAGAGTAGGTATTAGGGAACTGAGCCCTGATTCTATTTTGTGAAGCCCCAATGTGCGTTGTGTGATAGTGCACATTTTTTGCTTTTGATAGGACTGTTCAAATACTGTACCTTGTTCTGAATATTCAGCTGTATATTTGCACTGGCACAAATATTCAGGTATTCAAAGACATGTGTTGTGTTAAAAAATGCTTCCACACTCCTCCCTAGCCTAAAACCGTAAAAATGCAACCTTTCCCCTACCCTCTGATTAACTGTTTTACTATTAGAGAGACATCGTGCATCTGGCTTTCATTCAGAAGGTAGATGTCCATGGAGGAGGGCAGACTGTGCCAGTTGCTTTCCTCCTTTATAACTGGGTGCTGGGGTGGGTGGGAACAGGGTGCTGCTAGGATGTGGGGAAGGAGGAAATTGTCATTTTTTAGTGCCATAAGCACTTCTAAAATGTACAAAGACAGTGAGCAGCTGTGTGTGTGTGTGTGTGGGGGGAGGGGTGTGCGGTCACCCATCATGGGATTTATTTTACAGTTCAAACAGATTTTGGGTGCTGGGGGCGTAGGGTAGGTCTGGGCTATAGACAGAGGGTGGGGGGATGGGGCCACATTATTTACTAGGATTGGAGCTGTGAGCAAAAGGTGGAGTTTTTTTTTTTTTTTAACTGACCCAAATACCTGAACAGTCCCCTATTTGGGAAGGGCTCTCACACATCTGGGATCCCAACTACTCATGGTATTTGGGAAATAATATTCAGCCCCTGTACAGCCCTAGTTTTTGACAGAAAAAAGAAAGAGGTTGAGCATAATCTGGTCGTAACTTTGGCCTGATCCACAAAAAAAATTCATCCATCCGCAGGTGCTGCAGTAGCTGACGTGACTGTGGAGTGCCACCTCAGCACATGTGACAGGGGCCTAAGGGCTTCCAGGACATCTGCACAATCTTTCTGCTATCTGGATTTTATCCTCTGTACCACTGCTGTCCAGGGATATACCTGATATCAGGGATTTACTCTGTTCAGGCTGAAGTCGTCATGGAGATTGTGGGGGGTAGGCGGTTTCCTTTCATTTTTATTTTACCAGCATTCCTCCCTCCTCCCTGTGGTGTGGGCAGTGCCTTAATCAGCCTCCTGCACTCACAGCATGCCACTGCAGACCTGCGAGGGGGGCTGTGGCACAGGAACCCGCACAAACCCTCCCTGGCCCAGGCGTGTTACCTCTCATCAGATGCCTGAAGCCTGGCCTGCCAAAGTGGCAAACTAAGTCTGCTCCCAAACCCAGGTCACCTGCACATTAGCCCAATACGCTGCTGCTGAGACACTGGGGCGGTCCATATGTGCGCAACCTTGATAGGAAGAAGAGGGTTGCAGACTTAACTAGATAAAGGTACATTTTCTGAACAATGGAGTGGACAAAAAAATGTAACCGGGTAGGTTTCTAGATCAAGCCCACCCAGCCCCAGCATGTTCCATATAGTTAAACTTAGTGAAAAGTTTACCCAGGAAATAAATACTGAGCTGAAAACAGCTCGCTTCCAGGTGTGACCTGGGGAGAGGGGAGAAGGAGATAGCCAACAATGGAAAAAAATAACAAAGTAAAATAAGCAATAAACCACGACAGGGTATGGGTGATGCCAGCAATAAGACACGATGAGGTGTGCGTTATGGCCTGACAAGAGCACGCCCCAGGCGTGAGGCACAAGGCGCTTGCATCAAGTGCATTTAGCACCTGGGAAGTGCTCTTATCAGGCTATAACCCACACCTTGGAGTGTCTTATTGCACTTATTAAATGGACCCCCAAGTAAAGAAGTTAATACAAAAATATTGGCATACAAACTGTACATAAAAACTGTGAATAATTATGACAAGTAGAAAAAAAACAAAAAGTAGCCCCTGTCATTGAGTTGGAGTGCAGCTCCTTAGTCACTAGAGGAGGTTGGTGTTTGTCTTTGTGTGCACTCCGCAGCTACCCAAACATAGACAGAGACTCAAAGGCATGTTTTTTTTCTTTTATTCATATTTGTTAGTTTGCCCTGATGAGCATGTCCCACACTGGCTGCCGTAAACAGTAGTTTCCTGCTTCGCGGTCCACTTTCCAGTCTGCGGTTTTTAAATCATATGCTCCGTGAATACTATTTTTTGTTTGCTTTTCGGGAGGGGCAGGACTTCGGATAATATTAGCGGTGGTCCGGCAGAGCAGCGAGTCTGATTTTAATTTCAAAGCTGCGGCCAGTCTTGGTAACAGAGGACTGGGTCCGCACTCTATGGATTTGAAACTTGTGGCACGTGGTTCACTGACTTCTCTGTGATCGGGTTTAAACAGAGTAAGCGCAGAGGACACAGAGGAGGGTGAGGGGTAGGCTACCGTACCACCGAATGCAGTGTTCATCGAAGAAGCTGAGGAAACGGGCGACAGAGCAGGTACTACAGACAAGCCGCTGCACTGGAAGAAATTAGCGGGAGTCAAGAGCTGCGATCGTCAGGCTGTCAGAAACTTGTGATAAAAGTATGTGGAATATGTCAGTTGGTCACCTTGTCACTGACTTCTGGTTTTGTGGTCAGGTTTTGTGTGTGTGTTTTTTGAACTGTTGTTTTTGGGGGGCAGCAGTAAACTGATGGTGTTCTGTGCCACTGCTCTCCCGGTGGTGCTGTTCTGAACCTGCTTCAGTCACATACGACCTGAGGGCAGTGAGAGAGTGGAATGGAGCTCACTGATTTCTTGTTGTGCTGCGGCTTGGTTGGCACAAGTAGTGCCCGTTGAATGAATATGTCTTGATAAGGACACGGCTGAGAAGAGCTTCCAGCCAATCAAAGTTTAGATTTTTCATGCCCATTTTATAAGCTGGGATTTACCCATGCCTGGCGTGGATTCGGTCCGCGAGGCCGCGGCCGACCCGACAAACCATCCAGGCATGATGGCTCAACATCCTACACCCTGGAGTGGTTTATTGCGATTATACCATGTCTCCCCTTTTTTAATTTGAAAAATAAATAGAACTTTTTTTGAGGTGGGGGTCAGTTTATTTGCTGTGTATTTGTTACTCTGCCAGAATAAACAGTCCTTCAGTAACTGGTTGGTAGTAGTAGAAGCAGCAGGTTTCATACACACACACCTACACACGTTTGTTTCTTTTCCTGAATTTGTATATGCTGGAGAGCGATGTGCGGTTATTTGGCGTGTAGGCAGCAGCTGTTTAAGTGCGGTGTGGAACAAGAAGGAACAGCAGTTGCTCATAGTCAGGGTGTATCACCCCCATTAAGCTCAAGAAATATTTTAAGATTCTGACTAATGCTGAATAGGGGAAAGTGTATCTGAATTAAAACAAGGCATAGAAGTTACGGAAATAACTGCTGAAAAGACAATCTGTTATGCTGTACAGGCGGACGCCCAGTATACAGCTCGGCTTTTGGATGTTAGTTTGTAACTTCTAGATACCGTTCAGACACACTTTTCCTATTCAGCATAATATGAGACAGTAAAACAGGTGCTTTGTCAAATGGGTACGGTGGGAGGCATGTACAGTATGGAAACGGGAAATGGGATTGTAAAGCAGCGATTGTGGTTTAGCAGGGATTTAAAATGATGGTTGTACCTTTTCTAAGTGAGGGCTCAAATTGATTTTAGAGATGTGGCTGACTGGCACTTTTGCCATTGGTAATACCAAGGATTTACCACAGCTGGAGGGTGCCAGTCAGCCAATCAGAGGCACGGATTGTACGATGCCATGGTATGATACAATAATATACAGTAGTAAATACAAACAAAATCATAAACTACACCTTAAACTACCTTAAATCCACAGGGAGCACCCAAAACAAAGAGTGGCAACGGAATAAACAAAGGAGGACCAAAGACAGTCCCCTCTCCCTATCACTGGCAGCCCTTATGAAATTACTGATCTTCCTATTGCTCTGTATTGGTAATGTAGAAGTCAACCCTGGACCTCTTGAAAGCATCACCTCTCCATCAGACCTATCCTCAGTTAAAGGCCTCAGTTTCCTGCATATTAATGTATGCAGTCTGTTGAAAAAATGTAAATTGCTACAAGCCTGGGTTGCCCATATCTTGCCAGACTTTCTTGTGATAACTGAGACATGGCTCAAGACCACCACAATGGACAGGGAAGTTAACCTACCTATCAGCTATTCAGAGCTGATCGCCAAACAAGGGGAGGCGGAGTAGCCATATATGTAAAAGCTGGCTTAGTTGTATCCTGTACTGCTGCAACATCTATGCCCAAGGAATTTGAGCGTCTAGCTCTAAAAGTCTCTCTCCCCAATACAGCAGCTTTCCATTTAATTGGATGCTACAGACCCCCTCTGCTGAACACAAGCTCTTATCCCACCTGGGAAACCTGGTCAAGTCCTGTACTGAAGAAGTCATTATCATAGGGCACCTGAATTTCAACTGGCTCACCCAGGCAGCTACACCTCTGGTATCATTCTGTGACACCTATGGGCTCACACAGTTAATTAATGAACCAACAAGACTAAATGCAAGGAATAGTAGTAACAGTACTCTACTTGACATCATGCTAGTGAGTAAACCACATCTATTCACACGTGCTGGAGTGCTCCTATGCGACATAAGTGACCACTGCCCCATCGCAGGGGTAAGATCCAACAGCATTAAAACAGATCCTGCAAAATTCCTCATGAGGAGATCAAAAGAAAAACATCAATATTGAAGAATATCTGCATGATCTAGCCTACTCTCCACACTGGCAAAAGTTCTATCTTGCACATTCTGTAGAAAAAGCTCAGCAGGTGCTAAATAGCATTATATTAAATGCCCTTAACACCCATGCCCCAATCTCTAGTATCCGAATAAAAAACAAATCCTGTCGCTGGTTTTCAGTTGACCTCAAAGCTGCACTGCTGGAGAGATAAACTTTGGAAAGTAGCAAGAAAAACTAAGAATATCATGGACTGGATGATCTTTAGGAAAGCCAGGAATAAATGCACTAGGAAAGTTAGGGATGCAAAGGCTGCCTACTACCTGGCCCAGCTCGACTCCTCCTACCATAATACTGCTAGATTTTGGGGCACCACCAAGGTATGATGGCCAGGATGTTAACAACCCCTTCCAACCCGACACACAGTAACTATGGCCCCATTACTGGTACATTGGAAATCCTGGATGCATTCAACAACCACTTCACAACAGCTGGCCTAGCCTTTGACTCCTCCCAGCTAACCTATTAAGGGATCATTTAAGCTCCCACTATACTGGTGAACAAAGAGTTGACTCCTCCTTTAGCTTCAAACCTATACTGTTGAAACAAGTTGAGGATCTATTATGGCATCTAGATACCAAAAAAGTGCAGAAGCAGATCTTCTGGACCCATTCTTTCTAAAGATTGCGTGTCATGTGCTTGCAGTCCCCTAACTCACCTCTTTAACCTTTCCTAAATTCTGGCTCTATTCCCACGCTGTAGAAGACAGCCCAAGTGGTCCCCCTTCTAAAATCAGGGGACCCTATGGATCTTAATAACTACAGGCCCATTTCCATCCTACCTGTGTTATCCAAGATGCTGGAGAAATTAGTGAGTATTCAGTTAAGGGAATATCTGGACAATGCTAATCTATTAAATCCAGCTCAATCTGGATTCAGGGCCAAACATAGCACTATCACTGCATTAGCCAAGGTCACCAATGATTGGCAAACCGAACTGGATAAAAAGAACAATGTCTGTGCAGTATTCCTGGACCTGAGCAAAGCATTCGACACTGTGGACCATGAACTGCTACTCTCATCCCTACACTCCACTGGCCTAGATCCATCCTCCCTTAAGTGGTTCAGATGCTACCTCTCCGGTAGATCACAGCAGGTAAAAGCTGAAGGTGACCTCTCCCCATTAAGACCACTGTCAAGAGGAGTCCCCCAAGGCTCTATTCTGGGTCCTATCCTTTTTGCCATTTATATAAATAAAATTGATTCAACCCTTACCAAGTCCTCAGTACATCTCTTTGCTGATGACACTGTACTGTATGTCAGCAACCCTTAAGCCTAAAGTTGCTCATGAAATCCTACAAGCAGAATTCTCCCTGTTACAACATCAGCTACTCGAGAAAAAGCTTCTGCTAAATGCAAAGAAAACCAAAGCAATGATGTTCACAACCCAAAACTCCACCAACACATCCTCTTCAATCAGTCTCCCCCAGCTATGCACTATACTTGGAGAAAATCTGGAGTATGTTGAAAATTTCAAATACCTAGGTGTGTGGATTGACAACGGACTTGACTTTACTCAGCATCTAGAACAACTGCTGAAAAAGCTTAGCCTAAGGCTTGGCCTCCTCTAAAGATTAAAACCCTTCCTTAATAGAGATTCAAAGATGAGATTAGTCCAGGCCATCTTTCTATCAGTCACTGACTACGCAGACTTCCTCTATAGTCACTGCCCCATTCCCTACCTTCAAAAGTTGGATACCTTATATCATAGAGCAATAAGGTTCATTACAGACCTGCCATATAATACTCACCATTGTTCTCTCCGTGACGCAATTGGATGGGTTTCCCTTCATGTCAGGAGGAGCAGAAATGCAGCTCTATGGATCTACAGAGCTTTATCAAAAAAACTCCCAAGCTATATCCTGGACTGCTTCAACCTGACCACTCCCAGCTCCTATGTCCTAAGAAGCAACAATATCATCCTGCTCAAATTGCCCAAAGTCAACACCAAAATAGGGAGGGCAGCAATCAGCTATTCTCTAGCTATAGCATGGAACACCCTACAAAATCCCTAAAACTGTCCATTATCATTCCATTTACATCCTTCAAGCAGCACTGTACATCCTTCTTCACAGAGAAATGCAGTTGCTACCACTAGAGATAGAATAGTCATCCCACAAAACCATATTCCAATCACATATGGCATATTCCTTCCAGCCAGATACCGCCAGTATATGGCACCCAATATTCCCTTCACCATCTTTGTACTCATTATGTGAGTGACTGTCATGGCCCTCATTGTGATATATATATATGTACTGTACATATTGTAGATGTTAGTTTAACTTTCTCTTGCCAAGCTTTAACATGTGAATTCTCTGTATATTATTGTGTTATAAATAACATTTTCTTTTTTCTGTATGTATAACTGTCTCATAAGTATGTGATGTAATTGCTGTGCATCAACTCGAACCTTGACCTAATCAGGTCCATCTTGTAAATGAGCCTTGCTCAATGATGATCGCCTGAATAAATAAAGATTTGATTGATTGATAAATATTATATGCAGAATAATAAATGAAGGCAACTAGAAAATGAAACACACTCCAATATATATACAGAAAGGAAAAAATAGTGGAACAGCAAGAAGAGGGCAAGAGTAGAAGATGGAGAAAAAGAGGAAGGATCATTGGCAATTGCAGGTAGGATGACAAAAGTCAGAAAGAAGAGACTTTAGGGAGGAAGGAAAAGAGAACAGGCAGAGCACCAGGAGGAAGGAGCTGCTGGTATAACTAAACTTCTCTACTGGGACTATACTGCCCTCCTTCCCTCCCCTCCACCGAAAGGCAGTTCTACTTTTATAGGCTCAGGATTTGACTGACAACAGGAACTTCATGTTTGGGATCAGGAAGGGAGTGATCACAGAGCCACCAAAGACTCACCATCCTAGAAGGAAAAGAGTAGATCTCCGTCCCCCCAGCTGGAGGTCTGACTCTGAGCAAGTAAGGAGACCACTGAGAAATATAGGAACTTCTTGTCTCAGAACAGGAAGATCAGGAGCTAAAAGGGCACAGAGGCAGTAAGTAAGTAGGAAGAGAGGAGAAAAAAAAAGAAATAAACAAACAGAGGAAAGAGTAAGTATTCCAAACAACAGTTAGGGGGCCAGAAATAAGACATGATGGGAGTGGTGCAGTGCAGTGGCTGTGGAGCAGCAGTCTTCCGGGAGACGTTCTGGAGGATGCGGTGTTGTCCCATCTGCAGGTACCTCTCTGGGCTGTGGGAGGAGGTTGCTCATCTCCAGGCTGAGTTGGCCAGGATTTGTGGGACCTCCTCTCCTACCCAGGAATCACCAGGGCCACTGTCGTTTCCTCAGATGTTGCCTTAGAAAGAGGAGCGGTTGGACCACAGTGGGCTCAGGGAGGGTGAGGGTGGTGGAACAGAGGCGCATCCCTCCAGTTGTACCTTTCCACAATTTCTATGCCGTTCTGGAAAAGTGTGGTTCCTCTATGGAGACACCCACAGTGGAGACCAAGGAGAATGCTGGGACCTCCACAAAAGAGACCCACAGGAGGGTGGCATGGGACCCCACAGGGGAAGGAAACAACTCCTGGTGGGGGACTCCACTGTTAGGAAGGTAGAACTGGGGGAGGAAGGGAAGAGGGAGGTAAGGTGCCTGCCTGGTGCCATGACTCTGAGGGACAGGGAGCAAATCCTCAAGATCGCAGGAGCAGCTGCACAGGGGAGGGAGCTGGATGTCATTCTCCAACTAGGGACAAATGACCTAGCTAAAAAGGGATCAGAGCAGTGCAAGAAGCATTTGTGGAGATGGGGAGGGTCTTAGACAAACAGCACACATGGTAACCTTCTCGGAGATGCTGCCTGTCTATGGCACGGGTGAGGCTAGGGTGCTCCACACCGTGGGATTCAATCAGTGGTTGAAAAACTGGTGCAGAGCTCAGGGATTTGGCTTCATTGGGGACTGGGGGTCCACCTGGAGGGATGCAAGCCTATACTGGTGTGATGGTCTGCATCTGTCCAGGAGGAGAACCAGGATCCTAGGTGATAGATTTAAATGCTTCACTGGCAAGCATTTAAACTAGCCAATGGAGAGGCAATGGAGAGGAGCAGAGAAATCCTAGCCCCCCCCCAAAAAAAATCAGGGTACTAAGTGAGGTAGACACCAACATAGAGACATCAATAGGGAGAAGCGCAGGGGTAAATGGAGAAAGTGACAAAGGCAATAAAGACAGGGATTGGGCAAAAAGGGTTAGGCCATCAAGAAATGGAGGGTAATGAGTACCAACGCCCGTAGTCTGGGCAGCAAGCTCCCTGCACTGGTGGCCTTGATGGAAGAGAGATGCCTGGATATCGTAGCAGTCACAGAAACATGGTACACAGAGAACCATGACTAGGATGTTAACATACCAGGGTACACAACCCACAGGAGAGACAGGGAGGGGAGAAGGGGGTGAAGTAGCTCTCTATGTAAGGGAAGGAATAAAAGCAACCGAACAAAAGAGTACACAGGGAGGAGAGGAGGCACTGTGGGTCACCTTACAGACTGGAAATGGCACCACAATCCGCACAGGGGTTGTATACAGACCCCCATGTCAGGGGGAGAGAACGGACAAGGATATGATAGAAGGCATACTTAGGATGGCAGAGAAAAGGGAGATACTGTTGATGGGGGACCTTAATATGCCAGATGTTAACTGGAGCACCTTTGCCGCAGCCACATCCAAAAGCAAGGCCATTCTCGATGCCCTTCAGGTGGCATGCCTCAGGCAGCTAGTTTTGCAACCTACTCGTGAGGTAGCAATGTTAGACCTTGTACTCTCAAATGGGGACAGTGAGAGGATCTCAGATCTAGAAGTGGGTAGCCATTTGAGAACAAGTGACCACCAAACAATGTGGTTCACGATAAACTCAGCTACAGAGTCAAGCCATACAAAAGTGAGGGTTCTGGACTTCAGGAGGGCTGACTTTGGCAAGATGGGAGAGTGCCTTAGAAAAGCTCTAGCAAACAGGCTAGAAGGAGGGATGGAGCAAAATTGGGGAAGCATCAAAACTGTCATCACAATGGCAAGAATCCTTTGTGTGAAGCAAATAAACAAATCAAAATGAAAGAAAAAGCCACTATGGTTCTCAAAAGAGGTGGCGGTGAAGGTTAGGGAGAAAAATATAGTATTTAGGAAGTATAAGGAAACACAGAAGGAGCAGGACAGAGAACTATACCAGTTAAGGCAGAAGGAAGCAGGGAGGGTAGTCAGAATAGCAAAGGACCAAACTGAGGAAAAGATAGCCAACTTGGTTAAGAAGGGGGATAAAACCTTTTATAGGTATATCAGGGAACACAGAAAGACTAAGGGAGGGATAGCGAGGCTGAATAGAATGGACAGGGGGTGGGCAGAGAGGGACAGTGAAAAAGCAGGGATACTGAATTAATATTTCTGTTCAGTATTCACAAAAGGGGGGGTGAGGGAGGTGCCTAATCCAATTAACAGAAGCACTCTGGAGAGGGGAGTCGATACCAGTCCTTTCACAGAGGAAAGGGTTCTGAAAGAACTCCTAAAACTGAAGGTGGACAAAGCAATGGGGCCAGATGGAATTCACCCCAGAATTCTAAAAGAATTACGCAGAGAACTAGTGACACCACTAACTACCCTTTTTAACAAATCATGGGAGGATGGTGTGGTACCCGAGGACTGGAGGAAGGCAGATGTGATTCCCGTTCACAAAAGTGGGACCAAGACTGAGGCAGGAAACTATAGACCTTCCAGTTTGAACTCTGTGGTAAGGAAAGTGATGGAATCACTTCTGAAGGAAAGAACTGTTGAGTACCTAGAGGCCAGTGTGGCACAGGACCCAAGGCAGCATGGGTTCACAGTGGGAAGGTCATGCCAGACGAATCTAATTGATTTCTTTGACTGGGTGACCAAAGTAGTAGATCAGGGAGGGGCTGTGGACATGGCCTACCTAGACTTTAGCAAGGCATTTGACACAGTCCCACACAAAAGATTAACAGTCAAATTAACCAGCCTGGGAGTGGGTCCCAGGGTGGTAGCCTGGGTAAAACACTGGCTGAACAGCTGGCCCACTGGTGCAGCGGTTGGATTTCCGCTTGTGACACCGGCGAACTGGGTTCGGGAACGAGCCCAGGTCACTGGAGGGCCGGCCGCGAGGAGAAGGCTTGAGCATCCCAAGGACTGCTCTCCTTCTCTGGGGGGTTTCCTGTGGTCGGTACGCGAGTGGCATTTAGTGGCAGCTAGGTATATCGCCCAAGGCACCGACTCACGGTCAAGGAGACTCTGGGGCAGGACAGACACTGGTATCATTGCACGTCTCTGCCCCAGCCTATAGGGACTGAAATCCCTCTCTGCAATGCGTTTCTATGACGCCCTGCCACGGACTCAATGAGCCGCCTTGAGTGCTCCCCCAACCAGATACTGATTCCGGCACCAGTGCCCTCATGGTGCCGTGCCCCGCCCTCGGGTATGCCAGGAATGACCGGAAGCGAGGGCCCATAAGGTGGTGGAGTCTCGGGAGCGCCATGACCATGGCGGAAACCTGATGTACGGAAGAGAAGGGCCAAAAAAGTAAAACAAATTAAAATAAAATAAAAAAAAATTGGCTGGACAACAGGACACAGAAGGTAACTGTAAATGCAGTCCACTCTGAAGAAAGAGGGGTTACTAGTGGGGTACCACAGGGTTCAGTACTGGATCCAGTCCTTTAAATGTCTTTATAAGTGACATTGCAGAGGGACTGGAAGGAAAAGTATGCTTCTTTGCAGATGACAAAAAGATCTGCAACAGGGTTGATACACAAGGAGGCATGGAAAGAATGAGAAGGGACTTGGCAAGGTTGGAGGAATGGTCAGAAGTATAGCAGCTTGGATTCAATGCAAAGAAGTGCAAATAATGCACCTGGGAAACAAAACCCAGGGAAGATTACACAATGGGCGGGGTGTAACAACAAAAAATGGAAAGGGACCTGGGAGTAATCATATCAGATGACCTTAAGGTTGGCAAGCAATGTGAGAAGGTGGTAGGGAGGACTGGGGGGATACTGGGATGTATAGTGGCCTCCTCACTAAGAACCTCACTAAGAACTCTAAAGGTACGCAGTTGCCACCTGATCCTCGGCAGCTCACCAGAGAGCTTCACCCCACTGATGCTTTACGTCAGCTACCTCACCACCACCCTTGGCAAACTCTCTGTAATATAGGGCTGGTCACATGGTAATAAAACAAAATAACCAATCAGCTCACTTTACCATTTGCAGAGGTTACTGTCGTGGCCAAAAATATTGGTGCCCTTGCACTTTTTCAAATAATTCAACAATTTCCTCTAAACATAAGTTGAAATTAACAACAGTACAGTGTTTGGTCTCCACAATTCTTTATTTCTCTATTAATATTACAGAACCTTTGTTTTGAATTCAGAATTTAATATATCCTTTTAAATCAAAAAATGAAAAGAAATGGCACTGACAAAATTATTGACACCTAGACTTGATATTTGGTAGCACAGCCTTTGGTCAAAATAACTGCAATCAACCGCTTCCTATAGCCATGGATGAGCTTCCTGCACCCTCTACTGGCAGTTTGGCCCACTCTTCTTGTGCAAACTGCTCCAGTTCTCCAGATTTGAAGGGTGCCTTCTCCCAACTGCTGTTTCAGATCTCTCCACAAGTTTTCAATGGGATTTAGATCTGGACTCATTGCTGGCCAGTTCAGAACAGTCCAGCGTCTTGTCTTGAACCATTCCTGGGTGCTTTTTGAAGTGTGTTTGGGGTCATTGTCCTGCTGGAAGACCCATGACCTTCAACGGAGACCCAGCTATCTGACACTGGGTTCAACATTGCGCTCCAAAATGTCCTGGTAATCTCCAGATTTCATGATGCCATGCACACGTTCAAGGCACCCAGTGCCAGAGGCAGCACAGCAACCCCAAAACATCACTGAACCTTCTTCATGTTTAACTGTAGGGAAGGTGTTCTTTTCTTTGAAGGCTTCATTTTGTTTTCTGTGAACATAGAGATAATGTGCTTTACCAAAAAGCTCTAATTTGGTCTCATCTGTCCACAGGACATTCTCCCAGAAGGATTTTGGCTTGTTCAGGTGTATTTTGGCAAACCCCAGTCGGGCTTTCTTATGTCTCTCTCTCAGCAGTGGAGTCCTGCTGGGCCTCCTACCATATAACCCCCTTTCATTGAGTTGGCGACGGATGGTGCGAGTTGAAACTGTCATACCTTGTGTCTGAAGGTCAGCTTGAATCTGTTTGGCAGTTGATCGAGCTGCTTTCTCCACCATTCGAAACAATCCTGCGCTGCAATCTTCGATCAAGTTTTCTCTTGTGGCCACGTCCAGGGAGGTTGGCTACAGTGCCATGGGCCTTAAACATCCTAATAACATTACGTACGGTGGAAACAGGAACATCAAGGTCTCTGGAGATTGATTTTTAGCCTTGAGATTGTCCATGCTTGGCTACAATCTTCTGTCTGACCTCCTCAGACAATTTTCTGGCTGTCTTTCTTTTCTCCATGCTCACTGCGGTACACACAGTGACACAAAACAGGAGAATGGGTCCTTTTCTCTATTCAAACTGGCTGAATGAGTGATTTTTATACTGCAGGCACCTGCAACTCACCACAGGTGAGTTCAATTCCAAAGTGAAGGAGAATCACCTGCTTGAAATCTAATTATTTCTAACTACTTCTAAAAGGTGCCAATAATTTTGTCCAGGCCATTTAAGGATTTCTGTGTGGAATAAGCTAAGACTTAGTAAATTTTTCTGCTGTTTGTGTTTTACTCCACTGCAAACCAAAGAAATACATATGTGGATACATAAATATTTTTTAATTTCAACAATTTTCTGGAAGGAATGGTGCATTATTAGAAAAAACTGCAAGGGCGCCAATATTTTTGGCCACGACTGTACTACTAAACTCCTGATTACTCTACTGCTTCTCCTAGCAGGTGATATTGAGCCAAACCCCGGACCTAGCCACCACCACACCCCAAACCCACCAATACCCCACCAACTCCCCCAAGGCTTAAAATCGTCCCATCTAAATATATGTGGCCTACTAAATAAAATAACCCAGCTTCAACCCCTTGCCATGTCCCTCAGCCCGGATATTCTGATTATCTCAGAAACCTGACTGAAGCCTCACAACCCTGACTCGGAATTTTCTATTCCTGGCTATACACTCATCCGACATGACTGTATGGGCAAAATAAGGGGAGGCTTAGCAATGTACATGGCCTCCACCATCCAGTTCACCCCAATCACCCTACCCCTGCCTTCAAAGGCCATCGATGCGCTCATGGTAAAACTCTCCCTTCCACATTCAATCCCAATCTACGTTGCTGGCACCTACTGCATCCCTGACGCCAACACAGCTGCTATACTGGATCACTTGGGCCCGTTGAACCCCCTGGCTCCAGGAGGCGAGCTCCATATACTTGGGGACTTCAATCTGAACTGGCTCGCTGGGTCCAACTCCAAGCTCTGGGACAAGGTGACTGTCCTAAATCTAACCCAACTAATCTCCGAGCCCATTCGGCACAATCACAAAACCGTGACGCATACCCTTCTAGATTGGTCCCTCACCTCACACCCCCACAGGATCATAGCCTCAGGCCTCCTCCCAGATGTCCTCAGCGACCACCATGTAATCTACTCTGTGCGTAAAATCTTCAAGCCAAAAGCCCACCCATCCAAAATCCTCATGGCCAGATCCTTCAAATCATTGGACCTCACCTCCTTACTAAATGACTTGGGCAATTCTGACTGATCATGCATAAGTCAATCAAACTCCATAGATATTGCCCTGGAATTCTTTAAGACCAAGTTCACTGCTGTCTGGGATGGTTACGCCCCCCCCTCAGGCTTACCTGAGTCAGAGGTGCCCATCTCCCTTGGATCTCAACCAAAATCCTGACCCTCCTTAGAACCAGAGACAAGGCCTGGAAATCCTTCAAGGCCTCCAGATCTCCAGCCAGCCTCCAGCAATACCACACACTACGCAATGCCAGTACTAGGAAAATCTGCCATGCAAAAGCCAACTACTTCAAAGCCACTTTCAATTCTACCTCCCATCACCCAGCTAATTTCTGGAAAGTGGTAAAATCTCTTCTCAGCCCTCCATCACAGCCACCCACTCCCACCCTGCAGGTAGGCGGTCTCCATATAAATGACCCTCCTGCAGTGGCAACACTGTTTAACCCCCAGTTCACAAATAACTATGCCACTCTCCAGCCATCACCTCTCCCTGCACAGCACCCCTCCCTTACCTCCAGACCAAGAAATACACAATCAGCTCACCTCTTCTCCTTCCTGCAGGTCACCCCTGGTGAGGTATTTAGTGCACTGATTGCCCTTAATCCAAGGAAGGGCAAATGCCCCACTGGGCTAGATTCCAAAATGCTCTACCTCTCAGCCCCAGCCATAGCCAAACCCCTGGTCTCCCTTTTTAACCTATCCTTCACCCTTGCTGAGGTACCCTCTGAATGGAAACATGCCACTGTAATCCCCCTTCCTAGGGGTGGGGATACCTCAAACCCTAGCAACTACCGACCCATCTCCCTTCTACCTATTATG
The DNA here is from genome assembly GCA_016271365.2 of Neoceratodus forsteri. Lineage (NCBI taxonomy): Eukaryota > Metazoa > Chordata > Ceratodontiformes > Ceratodontidae > Neoceratodus > Neoceratodus forsteri. The sequence goes on along the minus strand of CM028130.1, from coordinate 147,100,417 downwards.
GCTAAACTCCAAGAACATCTAGTACTCTCTCGCCTATCACCCTTTCTGGATTCCTCCTCCTTTTTCACCCCATTCCAGTCTGGATTTAGGAAATCCCACTCCACCACTACCTCCCTTCTCAGGCTCACTGACTCCATCCTCGCTGGTATGGATGCTGGCCATGTCACGACTGCTATTTTCATTGACCTGGCCAAAGCATGTGACACAGTCTCCTACACACTCTTCCTGACCAAACTTGGCAACGCTGGTCTATCCAGCAGCATAATCAGTTGGTTCCACTCGTACCTTGCAGGCAGGTCCCAATCCGTCTGACTCAGCTCCTCCATCTCGGCCCCCCTCCCAGTCCACACAGGGGTTCCACAAGGCTCTGTCCTTGGCCTGCTCCTGTTTTCCATTTTCCTGAATGACCTGCCTTCTGTCTGCCCTCACACCTCAATACATATGTACGCGGATGACACCGTACTATATACATCTGGCCCCTCGGCCGCAGTGGTCTCTATTAGATTGCAGTGTGACTTTGATTCAGTTCAGCTCTGGCTTCACACCAATCAACTCCTCCTCAATGCCAAGAAAACAGTCTCAGTAACCTTTGGCACAAAGCAGAGACTCTCGTGGCTCCCCTGCCCAATTACATTCCACACCCTTGAGGGATCGCCCCTGGAGGCCTGCACCTCCTTTAGGTACCTCGAGGTCTGGCTGGACCAGCACCTCAATTTTTCAGCCCATGTAATTAGAAGCTGCACCCCAAGCTTGGGGCACTTTACCGGAACCAGGACTGCATCCCAGTTCCTGCCCGCAGGGCCACTGTGCAGAAAATTATCCTCCCCGTCTTCGACTACGGGGACATAGTATACAGTGCAGGGCCTAAGTCCACCCTAGCCAGACTGGACCCTCTCTTCCATTTTTTCTGTCACTTTATCCTGAACTGCCCTTACTCCACTCACCACTGTACCCTTTACCAATCAATGAACCTCCCCTCTCTAGACAATTCAAGACTGTTCCACTGTGCTAAGTTCACAGCCAGGTTCTGGGCCCAGCTACTCCCCTCTTACACTGCCTCTGCCCTCGTGAACCCCAGCACCCCGGTTTACTCCCTCAGAAACACAGACTCCAGGTCCTTTGCAGTCCCACACAGGACCACTGTTGCTGGCCAGGTGGCTTTTAGCTACCACTTACCAACATTGTGGAATTCTCTCCCAACAAACATTTGTCACTGCTCTCCCCCCCAAGCTTCTAAACGCTATGCTCCACTCTCACTTCTCCTCTACCTGCTCATGTGTCTAGACAGTTTGCGGTTCACTGTATAGCTGGGCTACACATTCAAGCTGTAATTTACTACACTGTAGATTCCTTCTGTATATATTTTATGGTAAGGTATTGATGCTATGCCTGTATCTGCTGTTTATCTCTATACTTTGTATTCCTTTATGTATTGTCTGTTCAACTACGTAATTGTACCCCTTCCCCCCAGGATGCATCTGGAAACGAGCAGTAGCCTGCTCAGTATGCTTTCCTGGTTAAACGCTTAAATAAATAAATAAATATAGGGAGAGACATCACCAGTAGAAAACAACAAGTTGTTATCCCCCTGTACAGACAGTTGGTGAGACTCCATCTGGAGTACTGCGTCCAGTTCTGGAGACCCCATCTCCGCAAGGACATAGACAGGATAGAGGTAGTCCAGAGGAGGGCAACTAAAATGGTGCAGGGTCTGCAAGAGAAGCCATATGAGGAGAGACTAAAGGAGCTTAATATGTTTACCCTTGAGGAAAGGAAGGAGAGGGGGACATGATATACAGGTTACTCACCTGTAACAGGAGTTCTAGGAATGGTATCTGTTGTTCATCCACACTCATTGGCAGGTATCCTTGCCGCTTTAAATCTTGCCGGAAGGTCTTCAAGCTTGCTCCTCGCACTCACCCGGGTGGTATAACTCTCGGCTCCGCCCCATGCGCCAGATCTGCCCGCTGGAAGCTCAGTTGTGCCGAGCCGGAGAAATGGTAGGGATGAACAACATATACCATTCCTAGAACTCCTGTTACAGGTGAGTAACCTGTATTTCTAGGGACATGGATATGTTGTTCATCCACACTCATTGTCAGACTCCTAGCAGTTCTCCGGGAGGAGGGAGGCAAGACCACACCCCAATACTTACTTGGGAAAGAGAGACTGGAGAACCGAGGCCCCAAAACCAGCATCCCGGCGTGACTCAAGGTCGATGTCGTAATGGGTAATGAAGGTGTTTGCTGACTTCCAGGTAGCAGCCCTGCAGATTTCCTGGATAGGGACGTCCCTGGAAGCAGCCACCGTTGCAGCAGTATGGCGGGTAGAATGAGCTCTTATCCCTCTGGGAGGCTCCATGCCCGCCAACTTATAGCAGAGATCTATGCAGGAGGTTACCCACCTGCTTATCGTCCGCTTAGCTGCAGGTCTGCCAGATGCGGCTTCAGCGTAGGTGACAAACAGCTGGCGAACCTCTCCCCGAATTTCAGCCGTGCGCTCCTTATAATAAGCGAGCGCCCTTCTAGGGTCCAGAGTATGGAGCCTATATTCGGCCTCCGAGGTGTGATTGGGGTAGAACACCGGCAGAGTCAACACCTAGTTAAGGTGAAACTCCGACACCACCTTCGGAAGGAATTTCGGTTGGGGGCGCAGGACAACCTTGTCCCTGTGGAAGACCAGGTAAGGAGACTTGATGGAAAGTGCCTGGAGCTCTCCCATCCTTCTGGCTGACGTGATAGCCACCAAGAAGGCGGTCTTCCACAACAGGTGAGAGAGAGCACACCTGTGCATAGGTTCGAATAGCTCCTATGAGCTTTGCCAGTACCAGCAGTAGATCCCACGGAGGTGGGGTTCCCCACTGGAGGGAAATGTGATCAAGGCCTTTGAAAGCCAGACCACCTTCTCTGTGCCACACCGACTGCTTCCCGCCCGCGCCCGGTAAGCAGAGATGGCTGCCAGGTGCACCCTTAGGGTCGCCGACCTAAGCCCTTGACTAGAAAGGGACCATAAATAGTCCAAGATGCTTGCCAAGGAACAGGAGGAAGGGAAGCCCTTGCCTGACACCAAATGGAAAACCTTTTCCATTTGAAGGCATAGCATTTTCTGGTCGACTCTCACGGACGCCTCAACTACATTGAGGACCTCGTCGGAAAGACCCAAGGCCTGGAACTCTAGCAGCTCAGGAACCAGGCCGTCAGGTGCAGAGGATTGAAGGTCCGGATGGAACACCTTCCCTGATTGACTGAGAGCAGGTCGGGCGAGCTGGAAGCTGCCGCGGAGTCCTGGAGCTGAGACTGAGGAGATCTGGGTACCAGAACTGGCGAGGCCAGTCTGGGGCTATCAGAATCACCTGGCCTTGTCCTCCTCGCCTTGAGAAGCACCTTGTGGATCAAGGGAAATGGGGAAAGGCGTAAAGGGCCGGGGTCCACTGCCTCGAAGGCATCCCCTGCAGCGAGCCCTGCTGAGGGGCGGGCATGGAACAGACTCAGCTTCGCGTTCTCCCTGGAGGCAAACAGGTCCACCTGAGGTGTGCCCCAATGGGAGAACAGATGCTGTACTACCTCCGGCAGGAGAGATCACTCGTGGGATGCAGCCCCTATCCGGCTCAGGGCATCGGCCAGGGTGTTGGAGGCTCCTGCCACGTGAATGGCTAGGAGATCCGCCTCCAGGCTGCGTACGAGTGACCAAATGCGGAGAGCTTCCTTGCATAGAAGCATGGAGCGCGTCCCGCCCTGGCGGTTTAGATAGTACATGGTCGTGGTATTGTCCGTCTGGACTCGGACCACTTGACCCCGGAGGAACGGAGCAAAGGCGGTGAGCTAGGCGGACGCTCGGAGCTCCAGCAGGTTGATGGGCAGGGACTCCTGGGGACCAGAGGCCATGAGCCCAGTGTTCCCCAGATGGGCACCCCAACCCATCAGAGAGGCATCGGTCGATAGAGAGACCGTCGGCTCGGGCAGGCAGCAGGATGCCCTCCTGCAAATGATCTGGAACGGTCCACCACTGGAGAGCGTTCCACATCCCCTGTGTCACCGACTCAAGCTGGTCCAAAGGATCGCAGCGTTGTGACCACTGGCTGGCCAGTCCCCACTGAAGGGGATGCATGTTCCAGCGGGCCCAACGGACCACGCTGGTGCAGGCCGCCATGAGACCCAGGAGGCGCAGGAAGTCCCGGGCAGGGCGCAATTGCCCAACCAGAAATGATCGGGCAAAGGAGGAAAGAACCTCGGCCCTGTCCGCCGGGAGCCGCGCTCTGGCTCGAAGAGAGTCGAGCTGCGCCCCGATGAATAGAATCACCTGCTTCGGCTCGAGTTCCGACTTGGCCTCGTTGATAAGGAGGCCCAGTTGAGACAGACCTGGAGGCCAGATCTCTGGACCACTCCGCCTCCTTCCTGGAGGGAGCTGCTATCAGCCAGTCGTCCAGGTAAGGTACACCGGACCCGCGCGCACGAGAATGCTGTCACCACTGCCATGCATTTGGTGAAGACCCTGGGAGCTGGAGACAAGCCGAAGGGCATGGCTTGGAACTCGAAGAGGGATCCTTCCGCTCGGAAGCGAAGGAATCTCTGGTGAGGCAGACGGATAGGGACGTGAAAATCCTGCAAGTCCAGAGAGCAGAACCACGCGCGTTCCAGGATGGTATTATCTGAGCCAGAGTGACCATCCTGAAGGTTCGAGACCGTAGGAACTTGTTTAGGTCGTGTAGGTCGAGAATGGGGCGCCAGCCCCCCGTCCGCTTCGGAACCAGGAAGTACCTGGACACAAACCCTGGGTCTGAAGGAGGGTCCACCACCTCTCTTATCACTCCTTCTGGAGGAGGAGAGCGATGTCAGCTCGACGAGCCGCCAGTGAGGCTGGGGATCCCGAAGCCCCCCGAGGGGCGACGGCTCTGAAGGGTGGTGCCTGCTCAAATTCCAGAGGCAGGCCTCTTCCCACCACCTCAAGACCCACCTGTCCGTGGAAACAGCGGACCAGGCGGAACGGAAGTGTGGAGCCGTCCCCAGGGGACCCAGGAGTAAGGCAGCGGAATGGGGCGACACCCCTCAGCCCGTCACTGGGCAGGCTTGGAGGAGGACCGCCGAGGGACCTCCTGGGCCTTTCCTCCCTGCCTCCTGTTAGAGGCCGCGGCTGGGTTTGGGATGCCAAGGCGAGCCTGCTGGCCCTGACGTTGCTGGGCCAGGCCGGGACACAGAAGGACGTGAGGCTTAGGCTGTGGCTTGCGCCTTGTCCTTCTGAGCGGAAGAGACCGAGTCCAAGGTAGCATTGACTTCTCGATCCTCTGCAGGTGACCTTCCACCCCAGGGCGAGAGGTCAGTCCCAAAGGAACATCCGCCAACTTGTGCTGGGTATCCGAAGTAAAGGTGGATATCCTCAGCCAAGCCACGACGCAAGATAATCACCGCGGCCGCCATCGATCTGACACATGAGTCCCCTATTCCAAAGCAGTCTGGAGCTGCTGTTTGGCCACTGCCCTGCCCTGGTCCCGCACCTGCTTAACCGTAGTCTGCAGATCGGCGGGAAGATGAGGGATGACCTCATCCAGGGAGCCCAACAGGGCATGAGAAAAATGTGCCATGAGGACGGCCGAACTGGCCTGACGAAGGCCGAGAGAGGACGCAGCGTAGACTTTTCGCCCGACATAGTCCAATTTCTTGGACTCCTTGTCAGGAGGTTTGTCCACATCTCTGGCGTTGCCGGCGCGCCGGAAAACGCTGTCGGTAACCAACCCTTCAGCAGAGGGGTGTTCCGAAAAACCGGACAAGGAACCGGTAGGGACCGCATACTTCCTGGCCATCCTGGCCGAAGGCGCAGGGCAGGAAGCAGGGCGCTGCCAAAGCTCCAGTGCCGGACCCACTATGGCCTCGCCACCGGAAAGGCCTCCGTCGGAGAATCCCCTCGGTCCAGAATCTCCGTGAGGGGATACCTGGCCCGTTTGGAAACGGGTTCGAGCTCCATCCCGGTGGACTCCGAGATGAGCCGAAGCAGTCCTAGGAAGGACGACGGGCTATCGTCCATTGACTGACCTCCTGAAGACTCCAAGTCCAGTCGCTTGGAGAAAAAGGAGGAATCATCTTCGGACTCGGAAGAGTCCTCGAAGAGCTGCCTCTGGCCTGAGCCACCCTTCACCTGCCGAGGTCGGTCGGGAGTGAGGGTAACTGACAGCCGATGGAGTAGACCCTTAGCCGACCGAGAATCCTTGGTCGGAGCCCCAGTAGGTGGCTGTGGAGGCGGAGGTTCCACCGGAATCGGTGGAGCAGCTGGTTTTGGCCGAACAACCGGCCTGAGTATAGGCTCCTCGGATAAGTCGAGGGGTTGTGTCGGCCGCTCCGGTGACAGCCACTTAATGGCCGGGGAAGGCGACGGGGTCGGCTTACTCCCGGCCAGGAGGAGCTGTTGCAACATGAGGTCCTCGTACCGTCGACGTAATTTACGCCGAAGCCTCCCCTCGTCCGAGGAGGAGGACGAGGACGAGCGGCGACGCCGCTTACCGCGGTGCCGAGACCGAGACCGCCTATGACGGTGGGATCGGCTGGACCGCGAAGAGGTCCGAGACCGAGACCGAGAGTCCCGGAATTTCCGAGGTCGGTGCGGGGAGGTGTCAGCCGGAACCGGCACTCCCTTCGGCTCGGATGGTCCATCCGAGGGCTCCGGAACCGGAGGCACAGGCGAGCCCACAGGATCCCCAACTCCTCCCGGGGGAACCGGGGAGAGGGGAATCTCGGCTGCTAAAGGCGACAGCCAGTCCAACGGGTCGAGAAAAATCTCGACTGCGTCGGTGGGAGTCTCGGTCAACTGACCTGACGGGGACACCCGGAGGCCAGTGGTCAAGCCGAGCGGTCGGATCGAGCCGACGGTCGACGACCGGGAGAGGGACCTTTCCCGCTCCCAAGAGCGCCGACGGAGGGATTACTCCCTGTCCTTCTTTGGACCGAGAATAAGGTCCAGCAGACGAGGCCCTTCTCCCTTAGTGGAGAGGACAGACAAAGCTCCTTAAAAGAAGCGTGTAGGAAGAACCCAGAGAGGCGGGATAAATGCGCGGCCGAGGAAGATCTGACCGGCGCGCCTCCTCGAGGCGACCATCCCTCGAGCTGATCCGCCGAGCCGCCGCCCGCAGACACCGCCAACCGGGCCTCCTTGGACTTCACCGGAGGGAAACGCTTCTCGGGACGGCCCAGCTGCAATCGGGCAGCACGGTCTTCGAGGACGTAGGCCGAGAAAGATGAGCACAGGTCGCAAGCCTGCGGGTCGTGCTCAAGGCCTAAGCAGTAGACACACGTGGAGTGTGGATCCGTCCGAGACATCTTCTGCCCGCATGGGCATCTCCGAAATCCGGGAGTCGATTTGTCCATCGCAGCCGCGAGGGATCGAAGACTGAAGTCTTTTTCGCAAAATTTATTTTTAAATCCGCAAACGGAGAAATAGGAACCAGTCTCAAACGCAGAGCGTTAAGGAGGGAACCTGAGCTTCCAAGCGGTAAGGAAGATCTGGCGTCATGGGGCGGAGCCGAGAGTTATACCACCCGGGTGGGTGGGAGGAGCAAGCTTGAAGACCTTCCGGCAAGATTTAAAGCGGCAAGGATACCTGCCAATGAGTGTGGATGAACAACATATCCATGTCCCTAGAAAGAAACGTTTAAGTACCTCAGTGGAATTAACAAAGTCCAAGAGGGTAGCATCTTTCAGAAAAAGAGATGTGCAAGAACAAGGGGACACAATTTGAAGCTACAGGAGGGACGGCTCAGAGGTAATGTGAGGAAGTATTTTTTCACAGAGAGGGTTGTGGATGCATGGAACAGCCTTTCTGAAGAGGTTGTGGAGTCAAAAACAGTGGTGGAATTCAAGAATGCATGAGACAGACATAAGGCAATTCTAGGGGGAGGAGGTTGGAAGAAGTAGGCTGTTGGTTAGCTAGGATCTGCAACTTATCCATTAGGTAGGGAAATGGGCAGACTGGGTGGGCCAAGCGGTTCTTATCTGCTGCCAAATTCTATGTTTCTATACACACAGATGCACACACTAGATCCTTCTGGGCTTTGGAGCGAAATACACACAAGACATCATAATCCTCAGTATCACAACTGGATGAGTATGTTGAAACAGCCCAAGTGGGGCCACGTGGTGGCCCAAACCGAAGTGTGCAGCCCTTTCATTCTAGCGACATGAACTTGGCTTGTGTGACAGCGCTTGGACAGCCAGGCTGGTGCGAGCATGCTGCTTCTGGCGGCATGTCTCAACTGAGAGAAGGGAGAAGGTGCATTCCGGCATCACAGCGGCTCCTGCTGGCAGGCCGGAGAGCGTGCTTTCCCAGCGGCAGCATGCTGCATGCACCTGAGCTGCTCTCCGCATGTGCAGGTGTGCCACCTGGAGAGAGGAACCAAGCCAAATGATGGAAAAACCCTGATCTATGGGTAAAAAGTGGCCCTGCAGGTCCCACACCAATGCACCCACCTCCATCAGATTCAGATCTCCCAAGGGGGGCAGCAACCTTGATGGCCTCACCATGGGGGGAAGGGAGTAAAACAACTGAGGACAGAGGGTGGGGCAAGCACTTTAATAGTGGGTGTTGGGGCTGGGGGAGAGGGGTAGACTAGATAAAGGCAGGTTGGCAAAAGTGGATGAATACTTGATTAAAAAACCTGAAGAAGCCTTTTACCATCTTTTCTTTTTTAACTTAAGGTTTCCTGATGTATACCAATATATCGATCATTCTTCAGTATCATACTGTTGGTATTTTGCTCATCACACACACACACACACACACACACACACAAGTTTAGCAGGTGCACTAGTTATATAAATGAAACCTAATGCCCCATACAGACCAGCACTTCTATCACTCTGCACTAACAGGGTTTTAAATAACTGATCAGCAGTTTTTTTTCTTGGGACAATACTAACTGTATAGAAAGTATTTATATAGGTTTTCTAGAAGTGTTATGTTTGTTAAACACAGTGAAGCAAGTGCTATGCATTTTCACAATGTTTTAAACCTTTTATGAGCAAAACGCTAATCAATTTTTAGAGTTAAACAAAACCCTGCACTAAGCACATATTCGTTAGGTGCATGTCAAACATTTGTTGTACAAATAAAACTATTTACAAAAGCCACAGGTATATTTAAGCAATAATGCACGACAGGGTGTGTGTTGTGCTGGGATAATATCACGCCTGGGGTGATTAGGCACGAGGCCGCAGGCCGAAAAGCGACTAATCATCCCAGAAGTGACATTATCCCAGCACAGCACACACCCTGGAGTGCATTATTGCTATTATACAATGGCTCGTTTGTAAAAAGTAACAAAAAAATGATGAAAAACTAAATTTAAACTAGATTTTTCTGTCATTTTTGAATGGGTAGGGTTACTTCAAAGAAAAGTAGTGCCAATTTAGCCAGCAGGTGGAGCTAATGTGTTTTTGAGCAGTTCTGAAGTCCCTATAGGAACGTTTCAACCTTTGTGCTAGTCTTTGTTAATATGACCTATTGCCTCATTATGTATGTTGTCTTTATGTTTTTCATGGTTTTCTCAGTGTTTGGTGACCTTTTCTTTTTATTTAGTTCTTGAACTTATTATCAGGCCGCCCCGGTAGCGTGACCCCCGTGGCGTGGTGGTGTGTGGATGTCTGGCGAAGGCCCCGTGGCGTGGTGGTGTGTGAAATCGAAGGAAAGGAGGTAGGGAGATCATTCCTTTAGCGCGTTTACGGTTCATTTCAAAATATTTTGAAATGGGAAAAGAGGTGAGCGAGTGAGGCTAACTGCAACGCGGTCTGTGTGAACACTCGCTTCCGCTGTTATGTTGTTGAAGTGAGCGAGTTGTTCCAGCTGCTTGTTCCGGTGGGACAGCTGTTAGAAGTTGGAAATGCAGCGGATATGTGAGGGAGTGAAAAAAATTATTTGTTTTGTGCTGCCACACTGTTGTATCCGTTTTCAGTTTTACCGAAGCGCTGTGTCACGCGCTTGCTGTGTTTGGGTCAGGAAATGAGTGAGGAGTGTTGAGGGCAATCACAGTAATGGCAGGTTACTTTGTTTAAAATGTGTCTGAAAATGCGAAGCTACATAGGAAGGGTATAGTGTGGTACTGTTAATGTGGACAGTTGTAATTTATGATGGGTGTGTTGGGCTTTCTAGTGGCTGTTGGAAGGAGTGATTTAAAAAAAAAAAAAAAAAAAAACAAGCAAGTACTGGCAAAAGCCACAGCAGCCATGCCAAGTGTGGGCAACTTGAACACGGGCTGTGGCATGATTATTACATTTGATGCGGCCTGTTGTGTGCTGGGACTAGACCCGTGATGTTGTACTGGGATAACATCACGGGTCCAATCTTGGACTGACCAATCAGAGTCCAAGACTTTTTTTGCCATTGTATAATTGTTTATAATAAATCATTAGTAAGGACAGTACCACTCCGCACATGGTTTCATTACAGTAAAGTCATTGCAATGCCCGTTTCCCACCCACAACTAATAAAAGGAACAATTATCCTCCAACGCTCAGATCTCCTGGACAATATCCAGCCATTGGGCCAGGGTCGGAGATCTAACCTGCAACCACAGCCTACTAATCACCTTCAACGCTGCCATTCCCCAATACCTAGAATACTTCTTATCCTTAATTTATAGTCCCTTGGGGGGAACCCAGTATGATCTGGGAAAAGATACATTCCATCCCACTTCCCATCATTTCCTTACAAACTGTGTGCAACTCTGTCCAATACTGTTGTATTTTGTGGCATGTTCAGAAAATATGGCAAAAGACACCCGAGTACCCACAGCCTCTCCAACATTAATCTGTGTAGATGGCATTAAAATGCTTTGTTTGTAATGGGACTCAGAAGTACCGTGCAGCTACCTTCCATCGAAATTCGTACCATGCACTGAAATTGATGCGTTATGGGTTTGTTGCTAGTAATGCCACAAGGTACTGCGCTGTATCCTTGCTGGCTCCTCTGTATGTCCCATTCCTGTTGTGTAGCCCACCAGCCGGATTCTTGTCCCCATCTATCTTGCACCCCCAGTCATGCCTTTATTTCTTTTTAATATGTGGGTTCTTAAAATAATATAATTGAAAAGCATACAAAGAAATCCTGGTGAACCATCACTCCTGCAGCGATAATACTACCATTACCAACTGATAATACTATTGTTCAGGTGGCGTAATACTATAATTCGGCACCTGAACGATAGTATTATCACCAAAGTTAAAAAGCACATGCGCGAGTCTGATCCCGACATCTTCCAAAGCGTGCCTTCTGATTGGTCACTTTTCTTTTGTGGGCGAGCAGAACAAGTCCAAAAACATGGCAGCTTACTTGCTTGCTTAGCGAGAGAATCATCGGCGGTAGCAGCAACAGTTTTCTTTCCTTTTTAAAACCTTTTCTTTTGGATTATCAGCAATCCGATTCGCTTTCCCCGGCTCCTCTTCTCGCAACAGTGGCTTGACCGATACCGCCACCGACAAACAGTTGAAAAAAGAAAAGTGGGGCTAAACAAAGCCCACACCACTTGCTGACGTACACAGCAACGGGGAACCCTGCTGGCAGGCACACAGACCCACTGAATCCACTGGCGAAATGGAGGTGTCAATTCACCTCAGATTCATATATTTAAAAAAAAATAACAAGAAGCAGGAAACTACAGACCTGTTAGTTTAACCTCAATGATAGGGAAAATGATGGAATCACTTCTGAAGGAAAGAACTGTCGAGTATCTAGAGGTCAGAGGGGCACAGGACCCAAGGTAGCATGGATTCACAGCGGGATGGTCATGCCAGACGAATCTGATAGATTTCTTTGACTGGGTGACCAAAGTAGTAGATCAGGGAGGGCTGTGGACATGGCCTACCTAGACTTTAGCAAGGCATTTGACACAGTCCCACACAAAAGATTAATATACAAGTTAGCCAGCCTGGGAGTGGGTCCCAAGATGACAGCCTGGGTAAAGAATTGGTTGGAGAACAGGACACAGAGAGTAATAGTAAATGGAGTCCACTCTGAAGAAAGGGGGGTTACTAGTGGGGTACTGCAGGGTTCAGTATTAGGACCGGTCCTCTTCAATGTCTTTATAAGCGACATTGCAGAGGGACTGGAAGGAAAAGTACGTCTCTTTGCAGATGACACAAAGATCTGCAACAGAGTTGATGCACTAGGTGGGGAGGAAAGGATGAGAAGGGACTTGGCAAGGTTAGAGGAATGGTCAAATGTATGGCAGCTTAGATTCAATGCTAAGAAGTGCAAGGTAATGCACCTGGGAAACAAAAACCCAGGGGAAGAGTACACAATGGGGGGTGAGATACTAACAACAACAAAAATGGAAAGGGACCTGGTGGAAGTCATATCAGATGACCTAAAGGTGGGCAAGCAATGTGAGAGGGCAGCAAGGAGGGTGGGGGATACTGGGATGCATAGGGAGAGGCATCACCAGTAGAAAACAGGAAGTTATTATCCCTCTGTACAGACAGCTGGTGAGACCCCATCTGGAGTACTCGTGCAGTTCTGGAGACCCAATCTCCGTAAGGACATAGACAGGATGGAGGCTGTCCAGAGGAGGGCAACTAAAATGGTGCAGGGTCTGCACCGAAGACATATGAAGAGAGACTTAAGGAGCTTAATATGTATAGCCGCGAGGAAAGGAGGGAAAGGGGGGCGTGACAGAAACTTTCAAGTACCTCAAGGGAATCAACAAAGTCCAAGAGGGTAGCACCTTTCAAAAAAGAGGTGTGCAAGAACAAGGGGCACAATTTGAAGATAGAGGGGGCGGCTCAGAGGTAATTTAAGTAATATTTTTCACAGAGAGGGTTGTGGATGCATGGAACGGCCTCGGAGGAGGTTGTGGAGTCAAAACAGTGGTGGAATTCAAGCATGCATGGACAGTTGTAAGGCAATTCTGGGGGTGGGGGTAGGAAGAAGTAGGCTGCTGGTTAACTAGGATCTGCAGCTTATCCATTAGGTAGGGAAATGGACAGACTGGGTGGGCCAAGCGGTCCTTATCTGCCATCAAATTCTATGTTTCTATGTTCCTATGCATTACAAGGATGAAATCCCATCTCAAGGTTCTGGAAAAAAGAGAACCCCTCGAGCTTCACTCTTAAGGTTCCCTATGTCCCCAGAATCTCTCAATGGGATTACTGCCTTGTAATGCACAATACAATATATATTATTCTATTTGTCACTTAGAATCCAGTAAAAACTGGACATGATTTTACCATACTCCTTGCAGAATTCCTAGAAGATGGGGAGCTGCAGCATCTCCATCCTATTTCATTTTATTTTTCTGGTTACTGAGAAAAGCCCGAACTTGCAGGTATTTATAAAAATATGTTTTGTCTTTATGTGCAAGCTGTTCAAATGTTAAGAAAACAGTTCCCTCTATGCAGCGTTCCAAGAAATACAGTACTTTTCTCTCTTATTGCTCAGAACCGCTATCTGTTATTTCTGGCAAAATACATTTGGATATTGAAGAACAGTAGTAGTCTATTATCCATATATTTAAATTATCCAAGACAAATTCTTGCCAGTTTGGCATAGTCTGATGTGTCCAAAGGTTCTGCAACATAAGCCTATTGAGTTGACTGATAGGCCAGTTTCCATATCCATCCATCCGGTACTTTTTTGGACCTGCCCATACTACAGAACTGTTTTTGAAAACTGTTTTCAAAACCAGTTTAGTGAAATGCGTCCACACTAGCAGTAACCATTCTTGCTAAGTGTTAAGTGTATCCACACAACTGACATTAAACCTGTTCTCCCTGTAACTATATAGCTGTCTTCTAACCTTGGAAAAAAAGGGAGGGTGACCAGCGGCGTACCTCAGGGTTCAGTGCTGGAAGCAGTCGTCTTTAATATCTTTATTAGTGACACAGCAGAGGAGCTGAAAGGGAAGATCTCTCCTCTTTGCAGATAACACCAAGATCTGCAACAGGTTGGACACTCTGGGGGCGGAGTGGAAAGGATGGGCAGTGATCTGAAAAAACTGGAGGAGTGGCATAGAAACCTGGGGGCAGGGTACATAATGGGTGGAGTGATACTGACAATGACCAAGCAGGAAAGACTGGAGGGTAATCATATAACATGACCTAAAGATGGCCAGGTAGTGCGTCAAGGCAGTTGGGAGGGCTAGTGGGATGCTGGGGTGCATAGGGATGAGTATCATCAACAAAGGAGGGAGGTGGTGTTGCCTCTGTATAGATCACTGGTAAGACCCAACCTAGAGTACCGTGTCCAGTTCTGGAGACCACGGGCTCGATTTTCAGTACCCAAAATTTGGCGCACAGTGCACGTGCCAAAAGGATATGATGCAAGTGGCACCTTGCACCAAGATTTGTGGCAATCCTGATTTTCAAAGGCAGGTTGCATCAGGATGCCTTGTACTGAGGCTGCCTTGTGCCGCCACTGCATCATAAGTGCCACTGTGCCAGGTCGCAAGGGGGCTTGTGCCAAGGCAGGGCTGCACCATCCCCTTATTTGGGATTTTAGAAGTCCTGCCGTGGACTTATGAGGAGGCTGAGGTTAGACCAGCCATGAGTTGATCTAAGGGCCCTGTGCACTGGCTTATAGGGAGGTGAGTGGGGGGGGTGCGCTCAGCAAGGTCGGGACCGGGGCAGAGGAACCAGTGGGGGTGCCATAGTGGGGGATGGGGCACGGCGGCAGTGACAGGGTTCAGAGGTGGCACCCGGCGGAGGTGCCATGGCCAGTGGGACACAGCCGCTGGGCCCTGGTACACTGGGCTAAGCAGGGACGGACCATGACCCAGACCCCAGGTGGCAAAAGCCCTGGCACCTGCCTCAGAGGTGCCACAGTCCCAACATGTGGCAGGCGGCATGGGCTGCAGGTTACAGGGTGTAGTCTGTGGATGGGAACATCCCCCGAGCACCGCGCCTTTCCCTTGCTAAACAGCCACCACATGGAGCCAGGCTGACACCTGACTACAATTTCAGGGACTGTGTGTCACCTATAGGACAGATGCCAGGCCTGTGGCCACCTGGGTTCCAGGACAGGGTCCAACCGTGCCTACCTCGGTGTAACCAGGCTGAGTAGCTCTTTCCCAGTGGTCAAGGCACCTCCGCCTGGTGACACCTCTGAACCTTGCCACTGCTGCCATGCCCCTGTCACCCACCATGGCACCCACACTGGTCCCTCTGCCCCAGCTCCCACCTTGCAGGCATATTCTACTCACCATTTTCTCAGCTCCACTAGGGCTGTTCCAGTTCGGGGAGTGCTTGACAGGACCCTCCGTCAAACCCCTCAGGTGCATCAAGGGTTTGATACAAACCCAGGGGCTGCAGCAACTCATGGGACTTTGGCGCAGGGACCCCCATTTGTTTGGAATAGGGCGCAGGGTTCCTGACGCACCCAGAGTTTGTTGCAGCCTTGGATTCGTGCATCATGCGCCGATCTAGTGGCTGATAGAAAATTGTGCACCACATCTCTGGAAGGACATACAGTAGAGCGGTGGCAGTCCTGAGGAGGGAAACTAAAATGGTGCAGGGTCTACATCAAAAGCCCTATGAGAAGAAACTAACGAACCTCAGTATACACACCCTGGAACAGAGGACGGAGAGGAGTGACATGATAGAGACCTTTAATTAGCTCATGACAGTAAATAAGGTACACAAGCGAAGTATTTTTTCAGAAAAAAAGGCGCTCAAGAACAAGGGGACATGATATGAACCTGGAAGGGGGTAGATTCAGAAGAGATGTGATGAAGTACTTCTTCACAGAAAGAATGGTGGATTCCTGGAACAGCCTTCCAGAGCAGGTGGGAGGAAGGGGGGGAGAAAACAATGGAGAGATTTATTTATTTATGCGTTTCACCAGGAAGGGCACACTGAACAACAAGTTGCTCGTCTCACAGTGCATCCTGGAGGAAGGGGGAACCGGGGGATATACAATAATCGTACGAACCATAAACAGTATACAGTGCAAAGGCAGTTAAGACAAGCAATAATCATAGACAAGAACAACAACAAAACAATAGGCAACACTCAACATTGTACAGTGCCAATATACGTGGTTACAGTGGAGGAAAGTATTTACAACAGCACAGGTATATAAAAGGACAATTTGTATACATGATCAACAGACATCTGTGAGTATCCCATCTCAGAGGGGCCACCAGTGCCAAGGGAGGACAGCTATCAATTACAGCACTCAAGGTACAACGTGGGACGATCAGTTGCAGTTATAGTTCACAGAGAGGTAATTGTGTAAGGCTGAGGAGATAGATGATAGGGAAGAAAAGAAGCAAATCTGGTGGGGGAGGGAGCTCCACAATTTAGGGAAGTGGTATAAGAATGCTGTGTATTTAGCCTTAGCTATCAAAATGTCTTGTTTTCACTGTTCTAGTATATATATTACACTATTATCTCATTTACTGTACTATTGTGTACTTGCTCTGTTATAATATTGTATACTATGTCTAAACGTGCTCTGTATTCTACTATCAATTATGTTAAAATTTTGTACTGCAATGTGAACCTGCTTGTTTGTACTGTACCCTCACAGGTCGTGCCTGAAAATAGTCATTGCTATTGCTAGTGCACTTACCCGGTAAACAAAAGCTAAATAAAAATAAATAAATGCTGCCTTGACAACAGTAGTATTACGATGAGGGACACTTAAAGTACGGGCAACTGAGAACCTAAGTGAATGGGGTGGCGGGGGGATTGTTAGTGCAGAACTGAGATAAGAAGGAAGGGAGCAAAACGAAAATTTGTAGACAAATTTTGCACAGTTGTGGAGACATCTGTTTTCAAGAGAAGGAAAAGCCAAGGTATGGTAGAGGTGACAGTGGTGAGGTGAGAAGCATTAAGTGCAAAACGTCAGAAGGAGTTAAAGAGAGTATCCAATCTGGCTAGGGAGGTCTTAGGCGCGGCACAGTAGACCACGTCACAGTAGTCGAAGATGGGGAGGATCATCTTCTGGACAAGTTCTCACCTAGCCAGAAGAGGGAGGCAGTTCTGGTTCCTAAATAGAGTGCCTAGCTTGGGGCACAGCTTTTATAGGATGGCATCCACATGACCAGAGAAGGTGAGGTGTTGGTCAAGCCAAACCCCCAGATACCTGAATGAGAAGGAGTCCTTAAGGACCATCCCGTTAAGGGTATGGAAAGTGGGTAGGGAGTTGAGCCTAGAGAGTCTCTGCCTGGTGCTGAAGGTCATGGAGACAGTCTTCTTGGCATTGAGGAATAGTTGATGTGAGCAAAGCCAGCGCCGAATGTTGTTGAAGTCGCTCTGAAGTTTGTTTGCTACATCGGTGGGAGATTGGCCAGAGGTGTAAAGGACCGTGTCATCTGCATACATGTGAATAAAGGAAGTCATGCAGACAGATGGCAAGTCATTGAGGAAGATGGAGAAGAGTAAGGGACCCAACACTGATCTCTGCAGGACCCCAGTGTCAACGGGAAGGGGGATATGGAATCCGCTATTCTAACTGACTGAGTCCGACCTACAAGGTAGGCCTGAAACCAGTTAGATAAGCCTGCAGCAGAGACGGAGTGATGCAGAAGGGAGTGGGAGACAGTATCTAATCAAAAGCCTTGGCTAGGTTGATAAAGATGGCAGACATGATATGACCACTGTCCATCCCGGTGAGGATGGAGTCAGTGAGTCTAATCAGAGAGGAGGTGGTTGTGAAGTGGTTTCAATGAAAGCCAGATTGGAAGGGAGTAAAAAAGTTAAGTGGGAGAGGAAGGCAGAGTTGAGTAAGGACAAGGTGTTCTTGCAGCTTAGCGAGGCTAGGAAGTAGGGATATGGGACGGTAGTATCCAGGGGAGGATGGGTCAATACCTTTAGGGAAGGGGATAACAACTGCATGTTTTCAGACTGAGGAGATGGCTTCCAGTGTAAAAGGGAGGTTGCGTAGCTCCATCAGAGGGGCAGAGATAGCACTAGTGGAAAAATAAAGCAGCTTGGGGTCCAGCCCACTAGGTGAGCTGCCTTTAGATGGGTTTAGTGCGAGCAGAGCCTCCAGGGTGTCGGAGGGGTTTATTCTAGTGAATGAGAAGCGATGGGGCTGTGGATTGGAGGGAGGTGAGTTGAGGGGTCAGACAGAGAGTGCAGTAAGGAGGATAAGAGAGCAGAGGCACAGGAGGTGAATTAAGAATTCAATTCAGAGACCACACTCATGTGGTCGGTAGTGAGAGTGTTGTTTATTGTGAGAAGGGGTGTAGGAAGACTGGCAGGTGGGGAGAAGAGTGAGTGAGTGAATGACTTTCCAAAACTTGTAAGGGCTATTTGTATTTGATTGGAAGGTTGAGGTGAAGTATTCAGCTTTGGCCAAGTGTGAGGCTTTAGTACATTTGTTGCAAAGCTGGGGATAGTTGTCAATCTTTGGGGAGCTTGGAGATTTGTGTTGTTTCCAATCATGGTCCCTTGCTCTTTGGCAAGCTATGAGCTCAGGTGTAATCCAAGGGAGGTGGTTCCCGTAGACTCTGACTTTGCGTAGAGGGGCGTGCTGGTTCCAAACTTCAAGAAATTTATATTTGAAGTAGTCTGTGGCTTCGTTGATTGTGTTCACTGAGGGTATAGAGGACCAATTTGTACTTGATAGGTCAAATAAGAGTGGCCCTAGGTGCAAGGCATTGTATGAGCGAGTTATCAGGACTTGTGGGGGACTTTTGGTACAGTGGATTCTGCGCACTAGGAAGGTCATACAGTGGTCGCTCAGAGCATCTGGTAGCACTCCAGATTTGATGACTCTGAGGCTGGGAAGTGAGAACCCAGTCGATTAAGGAGTGGTTGCATGATTTCTGGTTTATCCTAGTTGGTTCAAGGATAAGCTGGGTTAGAACATAGGCAACGATGTTGTTTTTTTTAAGCTGCAATGTGGAGACAGTTTAGGTTAAAATCACCCATGATATAGACTTTGCCAGCGGAGATGTGGGATACAATGGAAGAGATGAAGTCAGTGACCAGAGAGGGGTTTAGGCTTGGGCAGCAGTAGGCCCCTGCAATAAAGACAGGGATAGAGAACAGGAAAGATAGTTGTAGGACGAGCACTCCGTAGGCTTTTGGGACAGAGGCAGAGTAAATGTTAGTGAATTGGATAGCCGAAGAAACATAGATTGCCATGTCACCACCCCTCCCGGACCAGTCTTGGCGTGTTATAGAAAAGTCCAGGATGGTGAGTGGGGAATCACCTATTTTATTATTTAGCCAAATTTGTACAGCATGATTACGTCAGGGTCAAGTGAAGCAACCAAGGGCTGGAGGTGGTAAGCTTTGGGGAGAAGACTGCGTATTTTTAGGTGCAGAGTTTTCAGGCCTCTGGGCAGGGCAGAGGGGAGTGGAAGCAGGGCTGCAGGGGTAGCTGGTGGGGACGCCATACCATTTAAGAAGTAGGGCCCAGGGTTTGGGTTTATGTCACCAACTGATAGGAGCAGTAGAGCAATGATTAGGTAGTAGAATTTAGCACTTTTAAACCAGGGTAGCTTAGAGGTGCGTTTTGAAGAAGGGAAGGGAATGCTGCTAGACTGGGGAAGAAAGCCAATAATATGCACGAATGTACAGTAAAGAGGGATGAACAAGAGAGAAGCACAGGGGATAGGGTAGTAGTTCCACTAAGAGTAGGGGAGGAGGGAGAGCAATTGTTAGGGGAGTCAGAGAAGTGAAGGGGACGGGGAGAGCTGGTGAGGGGAAGGGGAGCAGGGTAAAAGTGAGGAGAGGGAAAGTAAGTGCAGTGAGGAAGGTGAGAAGGAGACTGAGGAGGAACATGGTGATGAGGGGACAGTTGCAAAGAGCAACAGAAGCAACACCAGAGGTGCCAGGCCAGCAGGGTTTAAGTAGTAAATTGGAGCAGAAAGATTTTCTGCCAAGTAGTTGGGCAGAGGACGAAGCCTTGCTTAACCCAAGCAGACAAGCAAATTCAGGTTTTGAGGAATTTATGCTGAAGGGAGCTAGACCAGTCTAACAAGCTACTAGGAGACAAGCATGCCCATACCGGGTTTATGGTATAAGTTGCATGTTGTAAACTGGGGACTTAGTGCACAGTGCATGGTAGTCACCTGACCACTCATAGCTATATAAAAAATTGCCCAGAAGGTGCGGGAGGATGGGAAGCCAGCACACAGTGCCAGTAGGGAACTAGTAGACAGTAGCGGGCCGAAGTGGTGGGGCATCTGGCGGATGGTTGAATCCGCCGGGCTGCTGGCAGAATGGTGTGCCCTGTTCAGGGGCAAAGCTAAGGGGAGAGAAGGACAAAGACAGGGGTTATATTACTGCAGGGAGCGGCGGAGGTTAACTTAATTGGTGGGCGGGATTCAGCTAGAGAGGCAAGTGGGAAGGGGGACAGCAATCCAGGGAAAGCACCTCACTGCACAAATTAATACACGCTGGGAGTAGTGGCACCAGGAAAGGAGGAAAACAAAAGAGGGATTAGGGACAGAGCAACAGTTTAACAAAAGCACAAGACAGCTGTAATCACTTAATCAAAATGGTAGGCTGAACACTGGGGCCAGCGTAACAAATGTAAGCTAAATTTCTTATGGTTATTACAGTAGCAAGCAAGCACTTTGCAGTAACAGTCTTGTTTAAAACAGTGCAAATAAATTTAAACCTTGCAACAGTTTGGAGCAGAAGTGGAGCGGAGGACCAGTGGAGAAGTTTAGAGAGACACGAAGCAGCCAATTGCCTGACAGAGATGGAGGATACAGCCAATCAGCGTGAAGGCATTAAGAGTTCGAATGTAGCATACTTTGGTAGAGACAGCAGCGGGCCAAAGCGGTGGGGCAGCCGACAGACTGTTGAACCTGCCGGGCTGCTGGCAGGATGGCATGCCCTGTTCAGGGGCAAAGCTTGCAACAGTTTAGAGCAGAAGTGGAGTGGAGGACCAGTGGAGAAGTTTAGAGAGACAGAGGAAACAGAGCAGCCAATCACTGCCAATTGGGTTCAAGAATGCATGGGATAGACAAAAGGGAATCTTAGGGAAAAGGACAGGAAAGGGAGGGGGAGAGAGAGAGAATGGGTAGGAGAGCAAGTAGGATCTGTAGTGATACCTAGAGACGAAGCCTTAGCTGGCAAAGGGTTGGAGGCACTTACTCCTGTGTGTGTGTGGAGCACTAAAGCTTACACGTAATTTGTAGTTGATAATACATACTGTGCAAATTTAGCCACCTGGCTGAGCCTCATATCTGAAGTGCAGCTTTTTCTAGTGTGTATTTTGTGGCTATCCAGCTTCGGACTGCACCCCCCGG
The DNA here is from genome assembly GCA_016271365.2 of Neoceratodus forsteri. Classification (NCBI taxonomy): domain Eukaryota; kingdom Metazoa; phylum Chordata; order Ceratodontiformes; family Ceratodontidae; genus Neoceratodus; species Neoceratodus forsteri. Next base: position 147,079,233 of record CM028130.1, on the reverse strand, counting down.
CTTCACTTGATCATAGTTGCAACTTGGTGTGCAGTGGAAATAATAGGCAGACTAGGTCTGCCAAGGGGTCCTTATCTGCTTGCAAATTCTATGTTTCTATGTTTTAGAAAATGAGCTGGAGATTTCTAGCACTCTGACTGGCTGAGAGCCACATCAACCTGGTACATCATGTACCAGTAGAGCCCTACTAAATACAAGTGCCAGCCTTGCCAGTCTCATTACCCATATCCTTGTGGCCACCATTCTGCCATTTTTCTCTCACTTACCAATGGCAACAAGGCCCCCTCTTCACAATTCCCCAGAATACTTCCTGAAGGCAGGCCGGTGGAGAAGAGGGCTGAGGTGCTGGATGCCTCACCTCGCGCCATGCCGCAACCCAGGTTTAGAGCAGGCTCAGGTCGCTGGAGAGCTGGCACGGGGTGGGGGTGGGAGCAGGACTGAGCAGCTGGAGGGCTTTCTCCTGGGGTGGCTGTCACACCCTGTAGTCCCACTGCCACCGGGTGGAGGTCTGGTGATCAGTGGAGAGGCAGCATAGTGGGAGGGCACCTCGAGATGCGGCATGCGCGTCCAAGGTATGGGGATGGATTACGGGGAGAAAACAGGAAAAATGCTACAAAATATATATGTGGAAAAAAAATACTTCCTGTAATGATGAAGTGCCACTACCTGGCAGAAATGAGACACTTTTTAAAAAGTTACGACCTAGTGCTAATACAGAGTGTTTTTAGCTCTGAACACTACTCAGTCACTTCTCATCTGGCCGCCCACCTGCTTTCTTAAATGTCGCAAGCCGGCAGCACATCTCCATCTGTGGGAGACAAAGTGAAGAAAATACCGGTCATCTCGTGATGGAGCGAGCAGTACAATCTTCTGCTCTCTCGTCTCCTGTTCACTTATGGCCGCATGAACTGTATCAGGGATGGGCAGTTTGTAACAGAAAAAACGAAGATCACACTTGTAAAAAGAAAATTTATATATATATATATATATATATATATGTATTATCCTACCTAATTTTAGATTGCGAAAGAAACCAACATTGGCAGGCAGTTAATAAATTAGAAGAAAAATGCATTCCAAACAGCGCAGTGCCCTCTACTGGCAGATATATCAATAGAGGGACAACTTTACCCCAAAATGACTAAAAATTGTTTTTACTTATTTTTTAGCATTATTTTATTTTTTAAATGCTATAAAAAATGACACATGTAGCCCATTTTCTAAATGTAATAATATCCTCCAGACTGGGTGATATGGGTAATACCAGACCTTCCAGGGGCTATAAGGCACTTCACCTGCAATGTTGGGTCTCATTATGCACGCGTGGGCAGTCCAGTATTCCCCAATACTGCCCACCCCATCAGGTATTATTGCTTGCTTTGTACTTTCCTTTTTTATATCCACTCTGGTCACCTTCTTTAATTTGTCGGGTGGAATGTTGGGGAGCGGAGGTAGACTGTACGGTATAGCATAGTTACTAGAAGACAGATAATGTAATATGCAGACAGATAATGTTATGTTTCCTAGTCACCTCTTTATTCTGGAGTCATGTATCTCAGGAGCAAATCTTTATCATATTTTGAAGTATATGGAATTCTGAATGGACTAGCTGCTTACTATATTTCATTAATAAGTAATACTTTTACAAGTTAAATTTTATTTTAAAAGTTATAGAATAACTGCATGACTCTACTTGTAAACTATGTTTGAGTAAGCCAATTTTATTCATGAAAAAATTTGTTGCTTAGCATACTGCTTTATGTAATAATAATACCAACAGTTAGTCGTACTGGGCTATACCGGACTGCCCAGGGCGTAATGTGCAGCGGAGGGCCTTATAGCCCAATATCAACCACCCTGGAGGGTGGTATTGCACTTAGAAAATGGTTTAATTGTGACACTTATGTACTACAAAAAAATAAAAAGGTTACTACAAACCACTTTAAAGTGGTATTCTTGGAAAAGTAATCCCGCTATTGGCATACCTGCCAGCAGAGGGCACTGCAGTGCTTTATTACCAGTTGCTTTCCTTTTCCGTTTTGATCTAATTCACTGCTATGTGTTTTATCTACCCGCCCCCGATTCTTGAACCATGATCCCCCCCAACTCAATGGAGGTCCATTTTGTTGTTTATGTTAGAGTTAGTTTGACTGGAAAACTGCACCTCACCGCACTATGTTCAGGAACGGAGTTGGACTGCAGGGAGATGTGTCATAGGGTTGCCACCTTTGAATGAAGCAAAAACTGGATCCTAAGCTCCGCCTCTAGCACCACCCCTTTTCATGATTCATGCATTGTTCCTCCTAGAAAGCCATTTGTTATACCAATAAAAGACAAGGCTTAAAGCAACAGTTCAACACAAATGTTAAGATACTGTACTGTATCTGTTAAAGTTACTTTACTAGATTCTTCCTAGTTATTTATTTACTTATGCATTTATTTATTTATTGACATTGGTTTACCAGATAAACATACAGAGATAAAAGAAAACTCATTTACAGATATGAAAATGTTTACCAGCAAATGAAAGTGGAAGACAACTGGCTCTGTTACTGTTATAAAAGGTGGGGGCAGCTTTGGTGCTATGCCACTTTAAGATACAGTGGAAATGATTGGGTTAAATAAGTGCTAATGGTGTTAATGGCCATACTTTACACCTCCCAGGGTGACTGCTTTCACAAACAAAGGGCTATACTGAGAACAGAACTTGTTTGTAACCTGGACATGCAGCTGAAACAATGCATGATACAACAAAATCTGTTTCAAAAGTATGTGAGCACTCAAAATGGCTCAAAAACCTGACCAGCACAGAGCAAAACTGGACTACCTGGTAGGGACCCTGAAAACCTGATCACCAGGTAAAAACCTGACAGGTGGCAACCCTAAGATGGCAGCAGAGGATCGGGCATGGAACTGCAGTGGCGTTGGTTCAGTACTCAGATAAGGTGATTTCTGTTGAAAATAGGGTTTGAGCTGGGAAGGAAGTTGCCAATGCCGCTGCAAAATAACCATGGCTACAATTAGGGATATCCCTCTCTCGTCCTGCTTGCCGACAGAAACTATTAAACCGATAAGGTGTTTAAAAAGAAGAAAAATAACCTCACTTTTGAGCTGGGGCTGAGCATTTACACTGCAGTCAGGACAGGAGAGGCAGGTACATGGAACAGTGGTGCATACACAAAAAACGTCAGTAGGTAATGAAAAAGCAGTGTAACACCCACCACCACCACAACAGGAGCCAAAACAAAAGACTGCTGCTTAAATCATTTATTAGTAGCCCCTCCCAAAAGCAGAGCAGTGCTGCAACAAGGAGTTCCTACGTATCACCCAGACCCAATCAGGGCTTCTTTGGGCGTTACTGCAGCTGGGTATACAGCAGGGTTAAACTGATGAAAGCTGCCCAACACTGAGGAGCATGCTGACACATGGAGATGGCTGCAATAAAAGCTGCCGAGGAAGTACAGAAGGTATATTTACATGGTGCCAGAAAAAGTAAACTTTATTGGGTAAACATTGGTTTATTTCTGTGGTTTTAACTGATAAGGTGTTCTGTTTTTACAGGGGGTATTAGTTCAAAAATGTATGGATCGTGACTGTCGGGCGAGGAGTGGCTACGGGACTTTCCCAGGTTCCGGTCCCCGTATATAGAGACACGCTGCCGACTTGCAGTGGGCAACAGTGGGCAATTTATCAGTCGGCTTTGAGGGACTGTGGGTCGATACAGGCTATGTCACCTTTAAACCCTTTGCTGTCACTCAGTACTTTCTCTTTTTGTATTAAGTATGTGTTTTTCTTGTCTGTGGATGATTTTGCTATGGGTGGGGGGGGGAGCATGTGCACTGTGCCTTGTTCGGTAAATCTCCATTACTGGGGAAAAACATGGTGGCTGTAGCATTTGAAAATTGTTTGCGCCCATCAATATTGGTAAGACAGTTCTTGTCACCGGCACTTTTAAAAGACGAGCTGTTTTGTCTGATAGATGTCCACCTTGCCAGGGCTATCAGCCAGTCGGAGCCTGGCATTTTTTAGACCATTTTCTAAGTTCATTTTAATCAATGTAATTAATAACTGGAGGGGGTGCAGCGCAGAGCGACAAAGATGACCAAGGGGCTGGGGGACTTATCATACGAGAGGAGGTTGAAGGAGTTGAACATGTACTCACTGGAGGAGAGGAGAGGAGAGACAGGGGTGACATGATTGAAACCTTTAAATACATGAAAGGAATAAACAAGACGGGTACAGAGAGGCTGTTCAAAGTAAGGGAGGGAGGCCACCAGGGCCATGATATGAGACTGGAGCGAGGAAGGTTCAGGAGGAGATGAGAGACACTTTTACAGAGAGGGTGGTGGCTGGGTGGAATGCGTTACCTGCTGAAGTGGTATGCAGTAGAACAGTGGACTGCTTCAAACGAGGATGGGACAGGACAGGGGGGTTAATGAAGGGAAGGGTGGAAGGAGGGGCAGCTGCAGAGATGAGGGTGCTAGCTGCACATTCGAGCAGACTGATAGACCTCTAGGCCTTTATCTGCTGGCAAATTTCGTATGTTCGTATAAGAAAAATGGTCAGAAACATAGAAACATACCATTTGTCAGCAGATAAGGACCGCTTGACACACCTAGTCTGCCCATTTTTACCTGCCTACAGTGTCATTGCAAATCCTACCTTTTCTCTTGCTACCCACCACCTCTGCTTTCCTACCAAGATTTGTGTGTACTCCATGCATTCTTGAAGCCCACCACCATTTTCACCCCACCACCTCCTCCGCTGGAAGAATGTTCCAGGCATCCACCACTCTTTCAGCTAAGTACTTCCTCACATCCCTCCTAACCCCCCCCTTGTAGCTTCACTCCATGCCCTCTTCTTCTCATACATCTTCTCCTCCTCCTCTGAAAGACATTCCCTTTCTGTACCTTAGTCACCCCAGTGAGGGGTTTATAGGTCTCTATCATGTCCCCTCTCCTCCCTCTCTTCCATGGTGTACATACGGAGGTCTCAGTCTCTCCTCATAGGGATTTTGATGTAGCCCTTACACCACTTTAGTTGCACTCCTCTGGACAATCTCTACCCTATGTTCTTCCTGATATGTGGTCTCCAGAACTGGACACAGCACTCCAGGTGGGTCTCACAACAGTCTGTACAGTGGCAACTGCTGGAGATACCCTTCTCTCTGCATCCCAGCATCCTGCTGGCCCTACCTACTGCCTTGTTGCATTGCCTTGCCACCTTGAGGTTAGGGTTACCACCTGTCCTGATTTTCAGAGGACAGTCCTGGATTGGGCAACTGTGTCCTGCAAAAAACATGAGAAATACTAAATGTCCTGATTTTACAGTAGGAAAAATATTTTCTAAGTTTCCACTAAATGTTCTAGAAAACTACAATAGCTTAACTAAAATACCTTAAAATGATAAGAAACAATAGAAGCAACTAAGAAACTACAATATTAAGCCTTAATTCTGATTGTATAGAGAAAACAAGTATGTTGCATCGGTCGAGGTTAGGTACTGTACTGCGAAAAATCATGTTTCAGTAAGAAATGTCCCACTTTGGGCTTCTTGAAAGGTGGTAACCCTACTTGAGGTTATCCAGTATTACTCCTCCAAGGTCCCTTTCCTGCATAGTGACTGTCAATATCTCTTCCCCATTTTATACTCCGACCTCTGGGTTTCCTGTGTCCTAGGTGCATGAGTCTCTGCTGATTCAGATTGAAACCCAGCTGCCATTCCCTTGACCACTTATCAAGTTTTCTCGGGTCTCTACACACTCTCTTCACCCACTCCAGAGCGTCTACCCTACAGATTTTGGTGTAATCTGCAAACAGGCACACTTTCCCCTCCAGCTCTTCTGTAATGTCACTTATAAAATACATTAAACGGTCCTAGTACTGCACCCTGAGAAACCCCGCTTGTGACTCTCCACTCCCCAGAGTGAGTGCCGCAGTGGTGCAAGTGGTAGACAAGAAGTACAGGAACTCAGGCACTGGCAAATATCAAATGCAGAATGACGATCCTCAATCTAAAGGATAGCTGTGTCAAGACACATCTATCTGCTTAGTCACTAGTAGAGTCAGCTAGAGATATTGAAGTATTTCTAGAAAAATAGCATTATTGTACAAGTCAAATGTTGTTATGGAAACCCTAATTTCAGGTCACAGGCCCAGAAATTGTCATTATGTTGTTCCTTTAAGAATTTCAGTACCAAGAAATGGGCTTAATAAATAACAATGATTGCTGGAGCTGTAACTCCCCTAATGGCAATTTACTACATAGCCTATGGTATTGTCCTCCCATATATAAGCTCTGGCGTCGTATACATCTCTTTGCAATGAAAGTAATTGGTTTATCCTTCGCTTTAGTTCCAAAACATTACATACTTGGTATTTTCAATTTTCACTCATATAAATTATCCCAATCACAGAACAGGTGGTTAACCCTACTATTCCTTCAAGTTAAGCGCCTTATATTAATACACTGGCGTTCCAATATCATTCCCACCCTCCCAGATGTTCTCAAACATTTATTTCAATACGTTAGCCTTGATCGTATGTCACATTTAGCCTCTGACTGACTCGTTTTTTACAATAAATGCTAGCAGGACTACTTTAAATATTTAAACACATCTACATCTAGTGTTACTTAATCTATGGGTGTTATATATTCACATCGGTATCTCGCTTCTGTTTTTTCTGTCCTTTTTTCTTCTCCCTTCCCTCTCCCCTTTTGTATCCTTTCCTTCTTCCCTTTCTTCCTTTCTTCTCTTTACTTTTTTAGATATCGTCTCCTTTTTATTTCCTTCCTCTATACAATTTTATATAAACCTGTATTAAATTATAGTGTAATATTGTACAATCATGACTGCTCATATCTTTTGTTTGAATCTACTCTTTCTACCCCTTGAGCCATATATTGTGTTATTCTCTCTCAATTATACAGATTATGGCTACATATTGCTTTTCTTTTCCTTCATCATGTATCTTTCCCTTTACTTTCATTGTATAATACCTCAGACAACATGATATTTATTTTTCTTTAAGAATTCATGTAACTGTATACTGGAGAATATAGTGTTTTTTATATATATAATTATAATAATAACAATAAAAATTAACAACAAAAAGAATTTCAGTACCAGTGTCAGTAGGAAGATACAGGAACTCCGTTCCTGCTGTAGAAAAAGAGTATAGGAACTGAGTTCCTGTGCGTTCCTATTCACTTTCATCACTGGAGTGCCTTACCATCGCCCTCTGTCAACTATCCATCAACCAATTTTGTACTCAGTTTAGCACCTTGGGACACCACCCCCAGACTGCCTCATTTCCTTATGAGCCACCTATGTGGTATGGTGTTGGAGGCCTCGCTGAAGTCTAAATAAGCCACGTCCGCTGCACCACCCTGATCTGTTTCCCTGGTCACAGAGTCAAAGAAATTAATCAAGTTCATCTAACATGACCTCCCCCCACCCCTGAATCCGTTCTGTCTTGGGTCTTATAACCTGGCTGATCTAAGATACTCCACTAGCCTTTCCTTTAAAAGTGTCTCCATTAACTTCCCCACCACTGATGTCAGACTGACGGGCCTATAGATGCCTGCCTCCTCCCTGCTGCTGTTTTTATAAAGTTGAGCTACATCTGCCCTCCTCCAGTCTGCTGGAACCGCTCCTGTTTTCATGGACTTGTTGAATAGGACTGTCAGAGGTGCAGTTAGTACCTTCCTGAACTCCCTCAGCACCCTTGGGTGTACCCTGCCTGGTCCCATAATTTTATCCCCTTTCAGATTTGGAAGTCCTTTCAGGACTCTTTCCTCTGTGAATGTACTTGTGTCTTCCTCCCTCCTGCCAGTGCTCTTGCTGTTTTTATGTGGTCCACACCTTCCCCTCCCCTTCCCCCGTGAAGACTGAACAGAAGTATTACTGCACAGTCTCCCCCTGCCCTTCTTAACCTCACAGTCCCTCCCCTTGTCTTCCTCATAGCACTTATCTACCTAAAAAAAGATACTGTTCCCCTTAGTTACCTCTCTGTCTGTCCTTTCCTCAGTTTGCACCTTTACGCCCTTCATTACCTTCCTGCTTCTCTCTTTTCCTGGTACACACCCTATCCTCGTCCTTCTGCATCTCTTTGTACCACCTGAATGGCAATCTTTAGCCTTAACCTTAGCAGCCACTTGCCTTGAGGAACCATAGTGGTCTTTTTTCCTTTTCCTGTTCTTGCTCACTTCTTCCAAAGCGTGGCCATCTCTGAGGTGCTCATCCATTTTTAAACATCTGCCCTCCTGAAGTCAGGACCCTTATTCTTGTGTGGTCTGCCTCTACTGCTATCCCTATGTTAAATCATGCAATCTACCGTAACACCACGCTTACATGCAGTACCCTCAGATCCACATATCTTGTTCCGTTCTGCAGAACCTCCCAGGCTCAACGCACCTTCTACATCGTGCCTTCCTAATGAATGGTCTCCCACCTGAAGTCACTGATGAAAACAAAGCTCAGCCTGTGAGAGCACAAACTGTGTCATCACCTCACTGATTTTAACAAGTGCGACTGTACCTTCTAGGTCAGAAGGTTGTCTTCCTCTCTCAGGCCCTGGCTGTCCCCACTCCCATCCCACCCCTGCCCACCACTCTCCTCTTCTTCAAACAACCCCTTACCTCCTATACCTTCCGCTCCTGTTCTTTTCTCCTGCTACCCTCCCCTTTTGCTACCTCCCTCCTCTCAACCTCCCTCTCTCCCTCCCTACTTCCTCCACCCTACGACTTACCAACTGTTTCCCTTCCCTACATTATCACAGGTCCTCTTCCGGACTCCCACCTTTTTTTCATCACTTTCCCCTCATCGAGCCCCCTGCACTTCTGTGGCTTAGCACTTTACAATGTCATAATTTTGACAGCATTTTTTCCTCCTTTGTTCTCTTTCTACACTGCTCACCTTCCATAGTGTTTATCTAAACCCGATGCAATCTGCTCCTCATCTCCTACCCCGTGGTACATCTCTTACGATGTGCATCCCCATACTATATTATTATGCTGCCTAAACCAAATGGATCTACTGTTAATGCTTTACTATGTTAACTTTTGATGTATATATCACTGTATTTCTGTTCAATGCTGTTAGTGTATCATGATGTCTAGTTCCTTACTGTTTGGGCTTTTTCACTAATACTTGTTCATATTTTTATTCTGATGCAGAATCTTTGTAAAAGAACCTCTGGTTCAAAAGTATTTGTAATCCTAGCACTCAATAAATAAAACTAAAATAAAAACAAACTCTCTAGGAATCACTAGTTCCCAGGTGGCATCCCACCTTGGGGTCTACAATACTGTCCCTGTTTGAGAGACAGTGCAATGCTGCTCCAGCATGGTGGGCTCCTGACTGGTTGCCTGAGAACCCCCCCGCAGGAAGTTTATTATGTCCCTGCTTCTAGTCAAGGCCGTGGCTGGGAGGCTCCAATCTAAATCCGGTAGACAAGTCCCCCACCAGCCGCACCTCTGATTTTTCTACCACTGTGCTAATGACTTCTCCCTATAGCCTCATCCAGTTCCTGTCCCTGTGCTGGAGGTCTGTATATCACTCCAGTACAAATGATGGTGCTGGCTCCTGTTTCCATGGTAACCCATAGTACCTCCCCTGGTTCCCTTGCATTTCTATCCCCTTCATACCCTCACCTACATATAGACATATGGGAGGGGGGAGACAAAGGGTCAAAACTGGAACCCCGATGCTTTGATGCACTATGGCTGTTAGTGCTGCTAAGGGTTTTTTTGTGTGACTTTTTTCCATTGTTTAATTTTTGTAAATACAAATACAGTTCCTGACTCCTAAAAGTTTACAACAGGCCTCTCCCAGGCTGCTACAAAGAATACCATATATGGCACTTGCATAGGGCTAAAATCACTCGCAGGGTCTGTCGCTACTCTTTCTGCATCCTGTAACTTACTGGAACCAGAACATCAAAATCAGCTTCAAGCTGCATACGTAATTAAATCCCTTCGGCAAGCAGAAGTGAACACAAAATGCATCAGTATGTCAGTGTGATGTCCCGCTCTCTCAGACCCTGTCCACACTAGCGGTTTTGTAACATTACAGGTAGTCAGTAACATTACAAAAACTGCAAACACGGTTCATGGCCACACTACAGCACAGTTTTACTGTGCTCTGAACCGTTTTAAGAAACCATGCTCAAAACCTGATCGGAAAAGGTTTTGAGTACGGTTTCAGCCCAACAAGGTTGCCTTAAACCATTTATACAGTGGTGTGGACACAAATCATACTGTAAAACTGTTTAAGGCAACTTCCGTGGACTCTGTAAGATAAATTTCTGCCTCCCAAAAGAAAGGGGGATAATGTTGCTTTACATCCCTGACCTTGCCATAAGATCCTGAATCGATCTGTGCTTTTTTACTCTGATCGGTTAACATGCCCGTTCCCAAGTATCCCAGCATACACTGGGTGCCTGCAATGCTTTGCGGTATTGCCGCAAGTATGCATGGGAACTCTAAAGGGCAACTTCGGTGTCGGATGCTGGTGTGGACGCACCGACATCCAATCTGAAAACTGTTACAGAACGTTTTTCAAAACGTTTTGCAAAAGTGCTGCTAAATGTAGACAGGGCCCCGCGTACTCACAACGTCACCTGTTATTTTAATCTGGTATCCCAAAGTACACATTAAGAGCTTTACTAAGAAATGAGTTCTACCTGGGAGCGAATACATAGACAACTATTTCTCTGCAGGGATATTAGGAGATACTCAACTATTACCACAAACATGACAGTGTTGTAATAGGTTTGTAATACTAAATGACCAACAAAACCTCTGTCATCCAACAAGAACAAACATCCCTTCAAAGGAATGGCCTCAGGAGAACGTTCTGCTGTTCAGGATAAGAACTCGGGAAGTAAATAAGGATTTGCGGGTGACACTTACCTTTTCTCCATGAGCCTTTATCTTGAAATCTCTGGCACTCTTAGTAGCCCACTTCCTGGCCTCCTTCTCCAGGTTGTCCTCTCCTCCTTGACTGCCAGCCAGCTTTTGTAGCTGGTGAACCTGTGAGAACAAATACAAAAAAAACAGAGGGGAGTGGAATCAGATGAGGCTGGAGAGAACAGTTGGGAGCACCAAACCAACCAGTGCTTTAATACAGTGTACTGTGGGGTAGTGGTTTCCTTAGGTTTTACAGCCACTAGCTTGAAGCTCGTTCCACTTCACAAGTTCTCTCTAGTGTCACTGAGGAAGCTATTTGAAATAAAAGTTGTAGCTCTGAGAGGCCAAGTGTTAAGAATGTGAAGGACTGACATGTCCAAGGTCTGAGAGGCCCAAAATTGAGAGAGTGGAGGGTAGAAATGTCTCAGCTCTCAGAGGCCCGAGACTGAGAATGTGGAGAATGGAAACATCTCGGCATTGACAGGACCAAGATAAGGAGAGTGCAGAATAGAAATGTTTCTGCTCTGAATGACTCAGGAGTAAAAGAAGAGAACAGAAATGCCTCAGGTGTGATAGGCCCAGGACTGAGAGTGTGACGATTGGAAATGTCTCAGCTCTGACAGGCCCTGGATTGCAAAAGTGGAGAACAGAAATGTCTTAGCTATGAGAGGTCCAGGACTGAGAGTAAGGACAACTGAAATGTTTCAGCTGTGAGAATCCCAGGTTTGAGAGTGACGAGAATGGAAATGTCTCAGCTCTGAAAGGCCCTGGATTGATAAAGTGGAGAATGGAAATGTTTCAGCTCGGAGAGGCCCAGGGATGAGAAAGTGGAAAACAGAAATGTCCAAGGTCTGAAAAGCTCAGGGGTAAAAGAAGGGGATAGAAACATCTCAGCTGTAAGAGGCCCAGGACTGAGAGTGTGGAGAACTGAAATGCATCAGCTCTGAGAGGTCCAGGATTGAGTGTGTGGAGAATTAAAGTGAGAGGCCCAGGGTTGAAAGAGAGGATAATGGATGTCTCTGCTGTGAGAGACCCATAATTGAAAGCAGTGAATGAAAATGTCTCTGCTGTGAGAGGCCCAGTATTGAAGGTGGAGAATGAAAATAGCTTAGCTCTGAGAGGTCCAGGATTGAGAGTGTGGAGAATAGAAATGTCTAATCTCTGAGGGAGCCATTTTCATAGAAAAGTGGTATCTGGTCCCATCCTATGCACTCAAATCAGTTGGCATCAAAGTAAAGCAGAATAAATGAAACACCAAAGTCTTGTTTCACCAGTTCATGCTCCAAACTGGTTCAGCGAGGATGTATATGGAATATGCCACTGGTGGGAGACATATAAAGTGCACAAAAGTCCAGTGCATACTAAAATTCCAATGGATTAAATCAAGGGATTACTAAAATACAAACAGAATGAGGGCCATTCCTAGATATAAACATTGAGGTATCACCAGTTAATATGCAATACTTCACATTTTATAGGGGTGTCTTGTGCACACTGGCCTAGATATTCAAAGCAGATAAGCTGCGCAACCCAAGACGTGCCATCACAAACCAGAGGATGTGCCGTGGTGCAATACTGAACGGACATGGATGCGCAGCACAAAACCGGATGCACCCAAGCGCAAATATAATGTATGCGGCACATGTGGAGGGGGTGTTCTCATGAATGTGCTGCACAGCCACATATTCAGCCAAACAAAGGCGCGCACCAAGGCATTATCATGCAGATGCGCTAAGAAGATAGGCATATAAAAAGCATGCCTAAGTCCAGTCCACTCACAAGCAGAGAGCAGCATAGCAGCCATGGATGGGATAGCATTCCTGATGGCAGCAGTTATGAGGGGAGTGAGGAGATGGGAGAACCAACAGCGTGGACGTGGAAGGGCCCGTAGGCAGTATGCCCAGCAGAGAAGGTGCCGTGCCCGTGTCACATTCAACCACCTCAGTGACATGCAGATTGTGGGCTGGTACAGACCCAACAGGGCACTGCTGAGACATTTATGTGAGCTGCTCCATGATGACCTGCAGTCACCAACACACAGGAGTCACGCCATGACGGTGGAGACAAAGGTGACAGCAGCAATGTGCTTGCTCACCACGCGCACCTTCCAGATGCTGGTAGGTGATACCACTGGCATCACATAGTCCGCCATGTCCCGTCTCCTCACCCAATTCCTCACCGCTCGGCTGCCACATGCTTCATAGTACATCAAATTCCCAAGCACACAGGCAGAGCGGACAGAAACTATACAGCACTTCCATAGGGTGTCACGCATGCCAGGTGTGCTGGGGCCACAAACTGCACCCATGTGGCAATACGCACACCACCTGGCCCTGCGGGTGTGGCGTACATCAACAGAAAGGGCTACCACTCCATAAACTGCCAGGTGGTGTGCAATGCCACGGGCCGCATTATCAATGTGTGTGCCATGCACCCTTGAAGTGCACATCATGCCAGTACCTGGCACCAGTCAGCCCTGTGCCACCTGTTTGAGTGCGGGGGATACCTAGCGGACAGCTAGTGGGTGAGTGGGGCTGGACACCGGGCCCACACAACGCACACTGTGACACACAATACAGTGTGCGGAACCACTGTGAAGGGAATAAACAAGTCTAATACAGACAGGATTTTCCAGAGGAGAAAGGGGAGGGACACAAGAGGACACCAACTGAGATTGGAGGGGGTAGACTGAGGAGAGAGACGAGACATTTTTTCATGGAAAGAAAGGTGGACAAGTGTAACTCCTTGTTGGGTGAGGTAGTGGCCTACAAGACAGTACATCGCTTCAAGAGGGTTGGGATAGGGGAAGGGTATTAGGATGGGAGGCAGCAGCATTATAAGGTGCTAGCTGCGCACTTGAGCAGGCTCAATAGACCATGAGGCTTGTTTCTGCTGGCATTTTCATATGTTCGTAAACAGACAGGGGTCGCCATGCCGAACAGGCATGCAGTGCCGCGGCCCATGTGTGCCCATTGCACTGTGAACCACAAGCAGCAGGGGGGTGCTGGACTCTGGGGGGGCATGGCCGGGGACATAGAGCATACACACATGTCCAGGCATGAAGTGGCACAGGGCCTGGGCCCGACACAGGCACCGCAATGCTACGGAGAACCACAGCTGGACAGGACAGTGGCTGTGTGCCAGCAGGGGCAGGGCATGTGAACAGCATGGCTGTTGGAGGCCATGGCATGCCGGGCACATGCCCTGCATGCAACACACATGCAGTGCACCCACCGATGTGATGCAGCGTTAATGGCTTGTGTGTCATGAGGTGGGACAGCCAGGGTGTGGGCCATACAGATCAATGGCAGACATGCAATAGCATAGGGTTGTAACACACCTGTGAATGCATGATGTACACTTAACGCTGTTTCTTCTTCACAGGTGACTGTGCATACCCCCCTACATCTGTGGCTGCTCACACCCATATACCAGCCCTCATCTGGTGCGGAGAACAGGTACAACGAGGCACATGCCACGACATGCAATATCATCAAGCGTTTGTTCAGCATCCTTAAAATGCAATTCAGATGTCTGGATAGGTCTGGCGGTGCCCTACAGTACAGCCCAGAGAAGGCCTGTGGCATATTCCTGGCCTGTTGTATGCTACACAACATGGCCACTGACCGTGGAATCCATGTCCAGGCTGAGTTGGACGACAGCTCCAAGGATGAGAGGCCACAGGCTGGGGGTGGGCAGGACCATCACGACTGTAGGGACCCACGACTGGCCGCCAGGGCACAGCGGCACAGGGGCACGATTGTGGAGGAGCACTTTGGAGACCGCAGGTGGGTAACAAAGTGGGAACATGGTGGGGTTGTGCAACATCGTGTAGGAAGGGGGGGATAACATGCTAAGGTAGGCAGATGTGGCATGGCTGACAGGTCCACAGTGGTGGAGGAACATACCCATGCAGGTAAGGCCTCAGCAGTACAGTCATGTCCAGGGCTACATGGGGCACTGCAGTGTATGGCATGGATCAATGGACAATGCCCGAACACATGTACAGCAGACACACAAGGCTGCACTCATCATGCCCATGCCAGACAACACAGCAGCAGTGCCCCAGCACAAGCCCGGAGTACCACACGGACAGCACGTACATGCAATCCACAGGTCCACGCATGTGCCCCTGCACACAGACCTGCCACAGACATCAGGATGTGTAGGCAAACACCTGGATAGTGACTGTGCCATGACAACAGCACACAGGTGGCATCACAGTGTCCTACCACGGCCACCACAGACACATGGGCAGCCACGCCCACGATGGGTGACCCCCTCTGAGGTGGCAACCACCTCGGCAGGGGACCCAGCTGCACTAGCAGGGATAGACCCACAAGACCATGACCATGTGCTCATAGGTGTCTTGTTCCTGAAGTCCAGATGGGACCCAGGGGTGCTGGGAATACCTGAGGCAGGGGATGGTGTCAGAAGCAATGGGGCCACATGATGCCGTGAGGCGGGGGTGCTGGTGTCACTACGTGTGGTGCAGCGGGCACTCCTGCATCTGTGGGGCGCAAGGGCGGCACAGCCCACCTCGATGGCTTGTGCTCTCCTCTTAAAGCCTGCGGTCATGTCCTCCTGCAGTTGATGAATCTCGCCAACCATGTCCACCCAGAGTTGGCGTATCTCACCAACCAACCGGGAGCGCCCCACAGATGCATGGTCATCCATGATGCCCACTTGCACATGCAGGTCCTGACAAGCCTCCCTAAGTGCACAATGATGCCCCACGGAGGCCCGCAGGAGCCGGGTGTGCTCGTCAAGTCTGTCAGCAGGGGACCTGTCCTGTGGGGGATGCTGATGGCGGGTGGTGAACCAGCCTGCAGTGCAACATCCACGGCCTGTGGACGCTGCACAGCCGGTCGCTGTTCGGGCAGGGACTGTGCATGGGCAGGCACAGTGGGACCTTGTACAGGTGCATCAAGTGCACGGGTGGCATGTTGGTGCCGCACAACGCCATGCTGCACCAGGGTGACAGCCCCAGTCCCCACAGCCACACCACAGACCTGGCCACCCACAACTGCTGCAGGTGTGGTCGTCGGTAGGGCAACCTGGCTGGGGACATGCGTGGGTGCAGGGTGCCCCATCCTGTCCGTTACTATCCATGTGGCCACCTGCACTGTGGCAGTGGCACCGCTATGTGTCGTCACCACAAGCTGTGTGGCATCATCCTCATAATCATCATCCTCCATGGCTGATGCCAGCACCCTGAGGTCATCAGGCAACTCTAAGTCAGGCACGGTGTTCAAACCCACAAAACTCAAGTCCTGGAACATGTGTGCCCTACCTGCACCTGCCATGATCCCAGCCGATGTTGATGGTCTGGGTTCCTCCTCCACCTCCTCCTCCAGACCCAGTGCCTGTGGGACGTGCCCAGCAGCTCCCTGAGGCTTGATGGTGCTGTAAGGCAGACATGCATGCATGGTCAGGGTGGCATGTCCATGGTTGTCCATGTACATAGGGCCATGTGCCGTGAAGCAAAGTTGTACGGGCACTACCACACAGGGCATGTACCATCACTGTGACTGACCTGTGTCACCCTCACCACCATGTGTTGTGTGCATTGCATGCCGCAGGGCTAGGCACACACGGTTCCATGACATGGACGGCCTTTGGGCCATGGTTGTGCACATGCCCCCCTCCCCCTGGCCAGGGACACTGCTGCCTGCGAGTGGGCACTCCAGCTACAGTGACTGGCCACTGCGGTGCATTGCACCATCATGTGTAGTGGATGTACATAGACGTGGCACATGTACACATGTGGCCAGTGACCACCACTGGCAGCCCAACCCCAGCAGGCTGATGTCCCCGGTGACATAGCCTGACACAGCAGCACACACGGGCTGCAAGGGGGACACTGCATGTCCATGGCGGGACGCGTACAACGGTGGATGCACTGCACAGCGGCATGGCGACACAGTGTGAATCCATTCGTGGCATGCCCTGCACACCCAGGATCGCAGCACAAAGCCATACAGACACTGTGACACATGCATACTCACAGTGCTGTGCAGGGCCTCTGCCGGTCTGGAACCCACCTCCGGGGACACCCTTCACAGATGCATGGGACAGGGTGGATGCAAGCAGCTCTTCACGTGATGTCAGTGGTGGCATGGTGCGTGGCCCACCCCCTATGGCATGCAAGGATGCCCACATGGTGGCCAGCTGCTCCCTGGCCCTGGTCTTCATGCTGTTCATCTGCTTCATGCACTCCTGGGGAGTGCGGCTGTATGCCCCATGGGCATTCACAGCCTGTGCCACCACATCCCATTGCTGTGTTCTCTCCTGCCCGTGCCTGTCTTCCCTGACAGGAGTTTCTCCATCCGGCCATAGGCCTCGACTAGGGCCCCCAGCTCATCATCCGTGAAGTTCAGATGTCTCCTCCATGTCACCTCCTCCTCCTCCTCCTCTGCCATACTAGTGCCTGTGGGGTGGAAGTGT
This sequence comes from Neoceratodus forsteri, assembly GCA_016271365.2. Lineage (NCBI taxonomy): Eukaryota > Metazoa > Chordata > Ceratodontiformes > Ceratodontidae > Neoceratodus > Neoceratodus forsteri. The sequence continues at coordinate 147,061,875 of CM028130.1, read as the reverse complement.
AACAGGCATTAGCACACTATGCAGTCCTAATGCACTGCTCCCAGGCATGATGTTTTCCTGGCCAGACACCCATCAACGGTGTAGCTGTGAAAAACAAACCTCCAAGGTGCAGAACCTGCTGGCCACCAGTGGTGTGTGTTGGCGCAGAGCAGCTCATTTATGGCTCAGCACATGCAAATGAGGGTCTGTGCAGCCTGTAATGAGATGCTAATGTGGGGACTTGGGCTGTGATTGGGCAACGGGGCAGTTTGCATATCCTGGCTGAATATAGCAGTTTTGCACCTGGCCCATCTCAATGTGCTCCGCACATGTATTTCTGCCACATACTTCTGCATAGCGCATCTCCGTGCATGCACGGTTCTTTGGCACATACCCACCATGTGTGACAGTGCAACCAGCCATTTCCTGGCAATACACTGTGCATCGTGATGCGAAGCATACTGCCGCGTATGTACGATGCCATGCAGCCGCGGCACACCATGCTGGCAGGGCGCGGCGCCGCGACATTGCACGGTGCATGTCCATGACACTTCACGATGCTGTTGGCTGCATGTGTTGTGAGTTGAGACCTTCCCAAGATGGCCGCCAGTCTGGCCACACATGCGCAATGCTCGATAACATGACCCGTCCTCCACCCACCCTCCACGCATGCATGGTGTTGCGCAATAGTCTGTGTACCATGCATGGACACTGTGCATTTGTATGCTGCACAGGCTGTCGCATGCATGCCTCTCGTGCATCGACCGTGAGTAGGCCATATGGTGTGCAGTGCTGCATGCTGCAACACAAGCTGTCAGTAGGCACACTGTTATGACCATGGCACATACAGGGGCAGCTGGGCCATGGGCACTCAACTGGGATGACACAGAGCTGGCCAAACATGTGGCACTGGTGCAGCCTGTTGAGGGCCAGCTGTTTGGGGATGAGGCGTTGCCGAAGGCAAGGAGTTGCTGACAGGCTTGTGAGGAGGACGGGGGCGCCTTGCACTGGCAAGCAGTGCAGGCACCACTTCAGGGACCTATGGAGAAGGGACCGTGAGAGGCTGCGGGTGCTGCAGAAGCGGGCCTGCAGGGGTGATGTGCCACGCCCAGGCATGTACACAGTTTGCACAGTCTGCCACTGCCTGCATGATGTTCCTGTAGTTGAGGGGTGGTGTTACTGCATTCTGTGGGTGCTGCGGGGATTGGGGTGGTTGGGGTTGTGTGTAGTGTTGCTGGGGCTGTGTGTGTGTGGGGTGGTAACAGCATGCTGCTCATATTTCCCTTCCATTCTGTTCCCCTTGCAGGCCAGGAAGAGAGCCAGTGGGTAGCGGACAGGGGCCCCGAGCGTGGTAGTGTCAGGAGACTGCGGACAGCAGGTGCTGGGCTGCACAGAGTGCCATCCCAGCCTGTGGAAGGTAGGCGTGCCTTTCTGTTTTTGTTCTGTGCTGTTTGAGGTGGGGGTTTCCTGTGTCCACCACAGCCCCATGGCGGCTAACAGTGTATGTTCCAGGTGTGTCAGTCAGCACATTGTGGCCGTTGTCCTGTCACCATGTGGTGGTCCCACTGTGTACCATGCCCATGTGTGTCCAACGTGTTGTCTGTGTCCCATCAGGACCGTGGGTGCCTTGCATGGCACACACGTGGTTCCACTAGAACTCCAGATGTGGTGCATGTGACTACTGGCCCTATATGGTGTGGGTAGGCATGGCATCATGTCCCACAGCAACATCCATTGCATGCACATGCTGCCATCACATTGTACTGTTCCACATTCAGGTCACTGTGTGGCACTGTTGCGCGGCATTCCGCTGGTCCGTCGTGTGCGTGGTGCGTTGTTGGGACTGTGCATGTGTCCCATCAATGTCCAGCATGCACGTCAATCCCAAGGGGGGGGCATAGCCTGTCTATGTCATGGTACTGAGTGCATGTCCTCTGTTTCCCCACACAGGTTGGCCTGCTGAGGGCGGAGCCCGTGGTACGGGCAGGTGAGGAGGTGTCAGAGGGGACCAGGCCCCCAATGCACCAAGGACATTAACTGCAATACATCGGAGACAGGGGGTGATCTACAGTTGGCTGGGGGGGATCCTGAGAGCTATCAGGGAACAGAAGGTAGTGCTAGCTGAATCGCCACCGACGGGGACCAGCAGGAGTCAAAGGACTGTGTGGCCACTGGACTGGTATGGATTGGCCATTTGGATTTGTACCTCTACATTCCTCCCTTCCCCTGTTTCAACACCTGTAGTTTGCTGCCCCACCTGCATTCCCCTTTCCCTGTCCATCACTACCACACCCCAGTTTTGGGGTTTGTGTTTTTGTTCTTGCTTTTTCTTCATACTTGTGTTCACTTTCTGTTTGTGTGTTACATTGAAGCCTTTTGTCCTGCACTTTCCCCGTGTCTGAGGTCGAGTATGTGCTGTGGATGTTGTCTACTGTTCTGTTGCTTCTTCTGCCCGCTGCCCCTTGGGCTGCATGGCGTGTCTGTTTGTGACCTGTCGCACATGCCCACCCTGTGCACCCACACAGGCCCACACTCTGCTTGCCATGGGCATCCCTGTGGTGCATCTGTGCTGTCTCCCACCGTTGCCCACAGTGGCATGTTCAGTGTGGCTCTCTCCCAGTGCCACACATTCCACGGGGTTTGCACTGTGTGCCATGCTGCACTGTTTGCCACAATGTGTGCCGCTGGACGTGTGCACCCTGTGTGGCCTACCCACATCTGGCACATTTGGCTCCTTGGCACTGTTATCTCGGTGCCTGTGTTGGCTGTGCTGTCCACTGGCACCCCCAGTGTTCTGTCTTTTCATCCATGCCCTCGTCTGTGTCATGCCATTGGCGTCTGATGGACACACTGCCTGCCTCTGTGTGTGTGTGTGTGTGTGTTGCCATGTCCTGTGCCCCTGGTGTGCTGTGCAGTGCCACTCTGTTCACCATGGCCATGGCTGCTGGGGCCCCCTGTCTCTGCACTTGTACACTGCTCATGGCGCACCCTGGGCACTGCCATGTTGCTCCAGTCTCAGGCAGGCCTGCTCCACTTGCTATATTCAGTCCTTCCCTTCTGCGCAGTGCACAGTGCAGTTGCGCTATAGCGCATCCGTGGTATATTCAGCCGCAGTTGAGCTGACGCATCCTACGGCACATCGGCTGAATACGCCAAAGTTTTGGTCCGGCGTATCTGGGTTGCACTGTGCAGACACTTGCGCTTTGTGCCTGGGGACTTTTGAATATCTAGGCCATTGTGTAGACTTCACAATCTGTGTTGAAAACCGTCACTTGTCCTTAGTTTCTCATCAGTCCATACATCACTAAAAATGGAGTTAACCATTTCCAGTACAAAGTAGGCTATAGTGTATGATATATCATACTCCAAAACCTTGACTAATTCGACCTAGTTCCAAAATGGGAGCAGAAGCAAGCTCCCGCTGATTGCTTGAGACTTAAACGTAATCACATTCTCCCCCAGGAGAAGAGACAGGCTCCCACCGAGGGTTGGCTTTCGTCTACTGAAACTATAATTTATCTTCTGCAGCTTTGGCAGACTTTGCCTGCAAAAGCAGAGACAGAATTAAGGCTCACTGGATGTGGAATGAACATTTTGTTAAGTTTTTATGATGCAATTGTGGTACGTTGCCAGTGGATTATGTTTACCAAAATAAGTGGGAACTTATGTGATCTGAACGTTAACAAAAAAAAAAATCAAAGTTTGGAAAAAGCTATATCAGATTATTTTTTAGAAGTCACAGGAAAGTATCAGTAATTTAAATGACTGAATAACTGGAAGTTGTGTCAATATTACATTTTATTATGAAACAGGTAGAAAGAATACTGGCTCCTGATTGGCCATGAGGTCCTTTCAGCTGCGCCGTTATCCTAGCACAACAGCACAGCTGAAAGTAGCTCAACAAAAATATGTTTACAAAATACATCCGCGTTATTACGAATGACCCATTTCACAATCACAATAGCGTACTCCAGGGAGTGCATTATGGTGGGTTAACAGCCTTTCTCAAGTGGTGGAAGCACTTGACTTTCCCTCGTGCTTCCACCCATCTGAGGTGAGCCATTATCCCACCATAACACACCCCATCATGCCTTACTGCTTAAATGACGATGTCTTGACAGCAAGCTTTCATTAAAAACAAACAAAAAAATGTTTCAAGCCCCTGTGGTTTCAAAATTAGACACGTTAAAGAGCGTTTCTTAACCCCTTCTGTGCCATGGAGTGATATATCTGTCCAGAATTCCTATACATTCTAATACTGTCTGCAATCTAAGGGTTCATAAATTCCAACTTATAAATGCTAGGGCTAGAAATATATATACAAATAAACAATTAAAATGATAATTTTAATAAGCAATGATTAAATGTTTATCAATAAACTGAAGTTCTTCTACGATGCTGACCAAACTCTAAGCTTTTAGTTAAAAAAACATTACATTTAAGGCCAACCTGTTGGCACAGTGGTATTGCAACCATATCCAATGCCAGTGACATGAGTTCTGGAACGAGCGCAAGTCACTGGGGGCCAACGGAGGGGAGAGGAAAGATCAAACTTTCCACAGGATGCCCTCTTCCACCGAGGAGGGAGGGCTGTCACTGCAAGACTGCCACCTTGGTGACCCCAGGTGGCAGCGAAGTGGGAAGGGTGGCCCCGTCCAGGGCTTGCGGGAGCATGTCTGTGTACACGGTTTTGAGGTCCCTAGCGCACCAACATTCTGTGGTATGGGCTACAGGGGCAAAACAAACCCAAGCACCAGAATCTCCAGTGCATTCAGCTCCAACCCCGGCCACAGTCCGCTATAGGGACAGCCAGGGGACTTCTGCCTCTGAGACACTGGAAGAAGCAGAAAGTTGGGCCCAGCTCAGCTGAACCCTGTCATGAGACAGGGATGCCAGAAGACGGCTTCCAATTTAGTACGGAGAATGAAAAATGCATTAGCTCAGGGATGCCCCGAACCGAGGATGCTGCTGGTTGAAATGTCTAAGTTCTGAAAGCCCTACGAAGGAGAGGGTGCAGAATGCTAATGTCTCTGGCATAAGAGGTCCTGCACTGATAGTACAGAAACAGAAAATGTCACTGAGTTTCAGCGTTTTGACTCTGAAAACAGTGGCACAGCTTGCATGAGGAGAAGCACGAGTGTAGAAGAGAAAGTCAGTGTTCCATTTGGATGACAGGATACCCACCATAAAAGGTATTTAAGCTCTCCGCTCCTCTCCCCCTTCTTCAATGCTGCTCACCTCTGCCAGGCTATTTTCCAGCCTCATCTGCTTCATTTTCTGTTGCTTACCTGGATCCCGGGGGTAGGGGGGGGTTAACAGAGGGCATGTCTCCACCCAAGGGCTTTACCTCTGTAGTGGGCTCCTAGGGAGTGTCGGCAGCCATGACCTCCCTTGGGCCAGCTGATGCACTTATTATATATCTTACTGCCATTATCTGTATAATGCTTGCCATTATTTTTTGTTGTTTCTACCCATTGTATTTTTGTAGCACTGCTGTACTGTTCCTCTATTTGTATTATTGTACCCATGTTGCTGTTGTTCAACTGTTCTTTTGTTGTACTCTCCCGGGTCATGCCTGAAAATAGTCATTTTATGGCCAGTGCACCCTACCCGGTTAACAAAAACTAAATAAATAAAATAAATAAGTAGAGGACTAATGGATGACTGGCAGAAGTGGAGCTCAAGAGTGGCAGGTTCTTGCCATTGTGCATCAAGATTTTGTCTTTCGCTGCCAGGGGCGCCGGAAGCAGGGGCGGGAAGGCGGCAGCCACCACTTTTCTCTGCAGTGGAGATTGTGCCCTAGATAAGCGAAGGCGTGGCGGCATGTCAGCATCTGAAATTTTTTTTTTTTTTTCGTTTCGCGCCATTCAGCCAGCTGACCTGATTGAGATGGCAAACACATCTCTCAATCAGGTCCGCTTTAACAAATTAAGAGGCGTGACTATAGTTAGAGGCGTGTCGCGACGGGCTCTTTAATGCCCAAGATTTTCCTGCAATTGTTCTTTCCATTTGGATTCCCATTTCCCGTTGCAACAATCGAATCGGTGAATCGGAATCCTTCCTTGATCAAGTGCTGCAGCTGCGGCTTCTAAGGGCGGGAGGCGTGGCGTCAGGCCGTGGAAAAGCGGCGACCATGAGATTAGCGAAGTCAGACTCAGAGAGGCGTGGTGTGTGGCGTGTGGTCGTGGTACAGCAGCCAGCCCAGCAGTGGTGTGTGTGCAGCGTGCGGTGGTCTTCTTAAGTCGGCGCTCGGGTTGAGAGCGCTACGGGTAGCGATGCGAGCAGAAATAGCGCCAATCCTTTTCTGGAGGACGGAGAGAGTAGTCGGTTGGACGTTGGAGCGAAGAGCGGCAGCAGCTTTGACTCAGTACCACTAGTCTCTGTCTCTGGCTGGCTTTGAACTTCAACTTGGAGCCTGAGCAGTCAGCTGCCAGCCTAAAGAACTTCCCAATCCTGGTCACGTTGTGACTCTGAGACTTTCTGGTAAGCTGCAGTGCTGTTGTCTTTAGTTGTTTGTGTCATCTTGGCTTGCTAATCAAAGTTTTGCTGGACTTGCAGCCTGCTGTTTATTTGGAAGGTAGATAGCCAGCAAAGCAGTACTGTTTTCCTCTTCTCCAGGCTCTTCCCCCTCTCCAGGCTGAGGCTCTCCCCCCTCCCTCTCCATGCTCTCCCTCTCCAGGCCAAAGCAGTACTGTTTTCCCCTTCTCCAGGCTCTCTCTTTCCAGGCTGAGGCTCTTCCCCTCCCTCTCCAGGCTCTCCCTCGCCAGGCTGAGGTTCTCCTCCTCCCTCTCCAGGCTGAGGCTCTCCCCCTCCCTCTCCAGGCTCTCCCTCTTCAGGCCGAGGCTCTTCCCCCAGGCTCTCCCTCTCCAGGCCAAAGCAGTACTGTTTTCCCGCATATATTTACTTTAGGGGACACACCTTGGAAGTGAGTGCTCCTAGTACAATCCATGTTTGTTGTTTTATGAAGCCGGTTGTATATTCTTGCTTTCAGTGTTAAACCTAATAAAAAAGGCATAACAGAAAGAATAAGTGAGTCTCATGCTTTGATGTTACCTATTTGTTCGTGGGGTGGGACAGTACAGTAACATGGGCGTGAGAACTGACATTAAAAAAGGGGCATGGCCACTGCCGCCGCTTCAAGGGACCACTACTGTAATCTGCAGAATTTGAGACCAGGGCACTATGTGCCTCTAATATAAATAATCGCCTCCCTTCTCCAGGCTCTCCCTCTCCAGGCTGAGGCTCTCCCCCTCCCTCTCCAGGCTGAGGGTCTCCCCCCAGACTCTCTCCCTCCCTCCCTCTAGAAGCCAGTCTTAAAAGGTACCATCATTGATTTCTGCCCCCAGCACATTCTCCTTTGTCATTCCATCTCTTCCACCAGCTCCATCTTCAGCAGCCAGAAACTATTGGCATAAAATGACCTTTTTTCTTATGTAAGGGAGTAGGGCGATTATTTATATTAGGGGACACACAGTGCCCTGGTTCTGTAATTTTGCAGATTACGGTACTTGTTCATCCGAACGGTGACAGTTAGCCATGCTCTCTTTCCAGCGTCAGTTCTCCCCACCCCCAAACACACCTCTTGCAAGCAGCCGCATTGGATATCTCCATGCCCATTACCTGTATTTATTTATTTAATTTACATGGTTATAAGTGTTACTGAATTGCACTGCTCCTAGGTAACATCATTATGATAATCTCTGTCGAAATCACATGGTTAAAAATATCGCAATGCCCACAAAATGAAACTCGCTTATTCTTATACTGGACTTCTGAACATTATTTGCTAGCAGGAACAAGGGAGGCACGGCTTTATGAAATAGTAGTTTGGGCTTTAGTACTTTGCATAGCTTTGTTTGTTTGTTCTGTTGAGGACACCAGTGGTGTGAGGGCGCAGCCACCACAGTACAAAGATTGATGTCATTACTTTGCAGTTTGACTGTTCTGAAATTCATTTATATTTCTGTTCACCTTTGAGGACACAGGTGGGGAGTGTTAGTTATATTCTGATTAGCACTCTATCACTGTCCCACTTTATATTAGAAGATAATCTTGTTAGCTGCTAATGTTGTCCAGTGTCACATTTTGTTCGGTTAAACCAGTATTTCCAGCGATTCTTCATGTTCAGAAGTCCAGTATAAGTGTAAGAATAATTGAGTCTCATGCTGTGATGTTGTAATACCTGTTTGGGGGGGGGGGCAGTGCAGTTCAGTAACATGGGCGTGGAGATATCAGAGTTGGCTGCCTGCAAGAGGTGTGTTGGGGGGCAGGAAGAACTGACGTTGGAAAAGGGTGAGTGGCTAACTGCTGCCATTTGGAGGAACAAGTACCATAATCGCAGAATTCCAGATCCAGGGCACTATGTATCCCCTAATATAAATCGCCCACTGTTATGCATCTGTAAACAATGTATGTTTTTGAATTTCTTTTCAATAAAATCCCCTTATTTTTTAATAAGTACAATGGGATATTTAACTTCCACCTAGACTGAGAGTGACCAGAGATAGGCAGACTTGATCTCAGTTTAATGTCTCTCAAATGACAGTTCCTCAGCAGAGCAGTAACAAACCCCCACCTTGTGCTGCACCAGTGTCCATTATTGGCACAGAACTCAAAAGAGCAAAATGGCAACACCCCTTCTGAGGCACATAAAGCACACCACCATCTTTTGAGGGCAAAATGTGCTGCTGCCAGCAGTTTGTATGCAGTTTTGGCTTGGTGTTTCTAACACTGCTTTAACTCCTCAAAACTGTATTCAGTCCATTGTTAAGCTCCCTGGCCCCTTGAACTATGAATAGGGGACAGTGAGCATTGTATAACAATGCTGCTGAAAACATCAGGTATATTCCATTCCCCATCCTGAACTACAGATAGAGGCTGGGAGCACAGTGACACGGGTAGTCTTTTTCCAGTTGTGCTCCAGCTGTGGGGGCATGGGGCATCCAGCTAAAATGGGTGGGTTGTTCACTTAAAAGCAGCGGGGGGGGGGATCTGTCTGGACCCAATGACAAGCGCCAGGCAAAGTCAGCATGGTGAGCAGTAGGGTAGGGAGGCTGTTCCATTGATGGAGATGGGCATAATAGTAGGAGGTGGTAGGCTTTAGCCAGGGATGGTGTATGTGGGAGATGGGGGTGGTGCTCCAGCCAGGAAGGGTACTCAGTTTGGGTAGGGCTGGTACTGGCTCTGGAAAGATGGTCCAATAATGAGTGGGGGGTTGTTCCAGCTGCAGGGAGATTTATTGAAGGCTGCTCTAAGGACTGGTAACATTGTCCAACTGCTGCCAGGAAGTGTGGCTAGTTCATAATTGAAATTGGAAATGGTAGTTTGGTGTATTCAACTCCAGGGAGGTTGGTCATCTAGGGTGAGAGGCTGGTCTGGAGGTGGAAGGGATGGTCATGCTCCTGGGAGGGTGCTCGGGGTTTGCGGGGCTGGTCCATGGAACTGAACATGTACTCCTTGGAGGAGAGGAGGGAGAGAGGGGATATGATAGAGACATACAAGTATCTTACAGGGAGGAACAGGGTGCAGGAAAACACTATTTTTAAGCGAAAAAGATGTTTCAGGACTAGAGGGCATGGGATGAAGTTGGAGGGAGGAAGATTCAGAGGAAACATGAGAAAGAATTTCTTCACAGAACGGGTGGTGGACAAGTTGAACACCCTGCCAGAGGAAGTGGTGGGGGCTGAAACAATCACGGGATTTAAGAATGCATGGGATAGACATAAAGGAATTCTAGAGGTCAGGGGTAAGGGGAAATAGACTTCTAGGAAAACAAACTGAACTTACAAGCTCAAATGGGCAGACTAGGTGGGCCATAGGCCCTTATCTGCCGACACTGTCTATGTATCTATGCATCTATGGTCGGGTGGGGGGAAGGTCAAGGTGGGATGTCTGTTGGAGGTTGTTGGGGAGGAGCATGGAAGGGTACTACAGCTGCTGGGGAGGGAAGTCCAGGGGATGTAAGGGAGGTCCAAATGCAGGGTGGGTGGTCAGGCTAGGGAGCTGGTACAGGGCTTAGGATGGGTCCAGCTGTTGATACAGGGGTAGACGAGAGGGGTGCTAGTTTGTGTGGTTGGGATGTTGGCTGGAGACAGTTGTCTGCTGGAGGGAGAACACTAACAGTCTGGGAACTTGGGGTAATCCTGCTACATAGAGGTTGCATGACATGAGGTTAGATGCAGGTCCAGATGCAGGGAGAGACTGGATGGCTGGAGAAGAGGCTAGGCTATGGGGTGGTGTAGTGGCTCAGTAGGTAGTGCATTCACCTCTGAAGCCGGGAGATCGGAGGGCTGTGGGTTCAGTTCCCACATCTGGTACTTGGGTTAATATCCCAGTACTAACACTGTAGTGCAGCATGAGAGGAGTGCTGCACTTCAGGGTGCCAACTTTCTGATGAGACATTAAACTGAGGTCCCATCTGCCTGAATTGGTGGTGGTTCAGGTGGATGTTTAAAATCCCATGGCACTTATCGAAAAAGTGGGAATTTCCAGTGTCCTGGCCAAATTTCCATCATTCACTAGGAAATACCACCAACATCTGGTTGTCATTTGGCATTCATCTGTGCCCCAGGTCATGCCTGAAAATAGGCAGGATTTGTCAAGCACCTCAAGGGAATCAACAAAGTCCAACAGGGTAGCATCTTTCAAAAAAGGTGTGCAAGAACAAGGGGGCACAATTTGAAGATGGGGGGGACTCCTAAGGCAGCAATGCATTATTGTACAGATGAAGCCTGTCTGCGATTGGTGGCTAAGCAGCTGCAGAATGCTTTTCTTGCTTTTTTTATTTTAATGAATTATTGCTTGTTTACTGAGGCGGAAAAGTCGACTGCTGTGTGGCTAGTTTTTTTTCTAAATTAAAATGCACTTACCTCCGACGTCAAGTAATGGTGGTGGTCAGGTGTCTGGTGGCGCTATATGAGGGGAAAGTGGAGGGAGGTGCATGCATAGAGTGAGGGAACCCCAGTGTATAATGGTGAATTATAACTTGGGTTCCCTATGGGAGAAAACTCCCCAGTTATTGGGTATTTATGCTTGGGGCTCAGGAAAAGTAGTCACAACTGTGGCGTACAGCGTGATTGTTATCCATTTGATTAGAGCACCAGATTTTGAAACTGGAGATCAAAGGTTCAAATCCCACTATGGACACTGACTGGGATATGATCTTGGGTAGAACTAAAGCAGGAGCCCACTGGAAGTGGAATGTTGTAATAAAGCTGAGGTAGTCTGAGTAAATAAGTTGGAATGGAAATATTTGGTGGCGGAGGCATGTATAGTCTTTTAGCACCATTTTTATTTAGTTAACAGATCAGCCACACTAGGCTAAAGACCTGTTGACGTGTGCCATCAAATAGGACAAACAGGTCATGCTGGCTGACGCAGCTTATAAATACTGCCAGTTTATGTACAGATGTGTACAAATATTTGCATGGCTGAAACTGATGAAAATCTCCCAGGTAAACAAAGCAAAGCATGTACTGAAATTGTGCAAGTAACTGTGTAATTGTTATAATAGCTTGGATTTCCAGGACTGACATCTCAGATCTAGGGAGCATGTGCATTAAAAGTAGTGATGTACAAATGTGTCAGTAAAGTGAGCTGGGTGTGGAGGAGGCAGCTGTAAGAGTGCTTAGAATGATTAATGATGCATGTTTTACATTATTACGTAGTGTGTCCTTGTTTGTGGTGGCACTGGCAGACCATGGCATGGAATCTGCCTTGCATGTTGGAATGGATTGGAGTATGGCACTGGTGTGTTTAGCGGTGGTGAATGAAGTTGGCACTTCTCATGACTTGGTTGAGACCACTGGGTGGTATGAGTGTTAAAAGCAAAACCACTGTCAATTTCTCTCTATGGGCACTGTTTATAAAACTGAGGTTTGATGTGATTCGTGTATAAAAACAATTCAATGTTGGGTGAATAGCATATAGTGCATGCATGCACTGAAAGCTGGCCTCTCTGTTCCCACCCTTGGTTGAAGAGCCAGGCAGTGATAGGGAATTGCTTACTCCCCTTGCTGCTGGGTCATCTCGGACATGGAAGAGTTTGGGAAGTTGGGGGCATTTGAAAATTCTGAGTTGCAGCTGCTGAGTGAGGTTGGCTGATATGTGACATAGGGGGAGGAGGCAAATTTCACAATACCGAAGTCATGGACATAACAAAAGCCCTGCCATTGTAACAGTTGGGCAGCTGAGCAACAGTGTTGGTGGCATACAAAAATTTACTGTCAGTACCAGCGTCACACTCGAGTCCACCTAGTTCAAAGGTTAACCTGGTTAGTAAAAATTGGGTTTTGATCTCCGAGAATCCAGTTGATTGGTGGCTGGACATGAAATCAGACCTCATACCTTTTATTAGAGCGGTAGATGTGTCCATTCTGAGGAGTATATAGCTTATTTGAATGTCGTAAACAAGTACAACACTTTATACTCCCTCTCGTCTTACTACCCATCGCTTACTGACCAGATTTCCTTATTAAGCAGAATAGGTCTTTTTGTTTTGCTCTCCCTGCGCCTCGGGCTTGTCTTCAGGAGGGTGCCCCAGTCCATTCCCAGTGTCTACAAGCCAAAGCCCCTAATAAATTTTATTGGACACTTGTCTTGTACACTGGTGGTGCAGTACACAAGCATTCTGCTGCATGGATCACTAGCCAAGAATATCTAATGTAGGCCCAGTAGTTATGGATTGATAACTAATTGACAAAGATTGAGGATGAGGAAGGGCAAGATATAAAATGTTTGCCATAGAAATTTTACTGCTTGCATGCTTAATGTTCATGCTGCAGTCGTTATCAGAAGATGGTAATCGGATGGGTTCACTAAACTGTATCATAATTCTTTCTCAGCCTGCACGGACTCACTGCATTCAAATATGCCACGGTCTAGAGACGAAAACGACAGATGGAGAAACAACTGGCTGATATTGCTGCCAAGATGCCAAGAAAACTAAATTACTGGTTTGGGAGTGCCCAGATACCAACTGCTTCAGAGCATGCAAGGGACATCGCTGCCAAAAATACCATTGACACTGCCACAAAGCACTGCAGCTGTCAGCCATATGCATTGTAAGTGCCAATGTAACTGTGCATACCGTCATTGCCAATGGCTTTATAGAGTCAAATGCAGCCATGTTTGTTTCAAATGCTGCATCAGTGCTAGAACTAACATGTTCCTTGCCTGATGATTGTCCTGCAGCTGCTATTCCAGTGCCCCTGGATGGTATGGCCTGCTCTTTCTCCAATACAGAAAACAGAGCTGCAGAGCTGTTCCCCATGAACAGCAACAGTGATGGCAACATCATGCATGTCTCTGAGAATACCCAGCTCACAGCAGTTGACCCAGTGCCTGAATCTGCTGTCTCTTTGTCTCTCCCCTCCTGTTCTGAGAGAACCTGGGTAACTGCAGTTGAACCAACCATGCCTGAATCTGCTGTCTCTTTGTCTCTCCCCTCCTGTTCTGAGAAAACCTGGGTAACTGCAGTTGAACCAACCGTGCCTGAATCTGCTGTCTCTTTGTCTCTCCCCTCCTGTTCTGAGAAAACCTGGGTAACTGCAGTTGAACCAACCGTGTCTGAATCTGCTGTCTCTTTGTCTCTCCCCTCCTGCTCTTCTGTTTGTTGCCACAATATTAACAGTGTTTTTCAACCAAGCAGTGTTATAGACACTTCCATCAAACGAGTCATTCTGCGCACCAATGGGAGAGTGAAACAAGAACTTGTCAAACACGGTGGTTTCATCTTTCAACTGGCTAACATACTGTGTTTCAAAGGATGTGTGTTCTGCTACTACTGTCGGGCAGCAGTGGAAAGAAAACTAATCACAGGCAGTCGTTGTGGTGAAACTACATTCATTTCAGCAGGATTTAGTGACTGGAAGAAAGCAATTGACAAATTCAAGAAACATCAGACATCATTATTCCACCATGAAGCTGTTGAGAAGTATACTGCATTCAACAACACAAGGATGAATGTTGGTGCTCAGCTCAGCCAGCATCTTGCACAGGAACAGGCAAGAAACCAAGACCGGTTCCTGAAACAGGTAAATGCAATACGGCTTCTAGTTCGGCAAGGACTAGCAACTGTGGCCACGAAGAACAGGAAAGCAACCTGAGGCGGAAATGCTGAGTAGGGCAGTTGACATGCCCGAACTACAGGGATGGATCCAGGAAGGAAAGTACCAGAGTTCAGATGTTGTGAATGAAGTCATGGAAATCATGGCACATCAGCTGCTGAGGAAGCTTCTGGAAGAGATCATAATGAATCAAAGCTGTATGCAATCATTGCAGATGAATCACGGATATTAGCCAACATGAACAGATGACCATATGTATCGATGGGTTCCCTGCCCCATTTTGTTATACATGAAGATTTTATTGGGATGTATGAAATGGAAGACTGATGCAGAATCCATCACCAGTGCCATTAAGGATGTTCTAGTAGATGTAACACCAATCAACAACTTGGGGGACAGGCGTATGATGGAGCAGCAAATATGAGTGGATGCATTTCTGGAACTGCAACAAGAATTAAGAGAAAAATCACTAGCATTGAATGTCCATTGTGCAAGTCATTCCTTGGACCTGGTGTTGCAAAACTGTGGCAAAGCGAGTGATGCCATTGGCGATGCCCTCAGTTTTGTCCAGAATTTAAGTGTGTTGATTCGGGATCCCACAGAGGCTGGCTCTTTATGAAAATATTGCCGTGAATGACAGTGAGGACCCTCACATGATGATAGAAGGCCTGCACTTACTTTGTCCAACAAGATGGACAGCAAGAACAAAGAGTATCAAGTCGGTTCTCAAAAAATATGGAGCACTCTATGACACCTTAGAGGAGCTGAAACGAGACAAAGCTACAGATGTACGAACTAAGGTCAAAGGCCTGATGTCAGTGATGAAAAAGTTTCGGACCTATTTTGGACTGGTTGTATCATACAATATATTCAGCGTATCAGAACAAGTGGCTTCAATCCTGCAAACAAAAACACTGACAGCAGAAACTACAATGATGAGCATAAACTCCCTGAAGAAGAATTTACAACGCCAGCGCGATGACTTTGACCAGGTCTATGAAGGCATCAACGAGAGCGCAACTACTGAGAAAAGTGAAGGAGCCAAAACTTCCAGACAGCACTATGTGCCAGCAAGGCTGCAACATGGTAGTGCACCGCATCACCATCCCAAATCTAAGGACTGGTATCGACAGATGTACTATGAAGCCATTGATGCTTGTCTTGTTGAACTAGACCGACGATTTGATCAAGAAACACAGTTTGCTGTCTTCCATGGAGAATTTGTTGCTTCAAGCAGCCAATGCAAAGACTTTTTCAGTTCCTCTTCAGATCACACAGTTGTATGGAGATAAGGACTTGGACATTGACATTCTGAAAGCACAACTGAACTTGCTCCCAGGACTTGTGCAGCAGGTTTTGCCAGACGTGAGGGCAGTAACTTCAATCAACACCATTATTGATGCCTTAGTGGGAAAAGACTGCCAGCAGCAGATACTGTATTCAGAAGTAGTGAAGCTCATTCAAATTTACCTCCTCGCCCCAATGAGTACAGCAACTGAGGAGAGATCTTTTCAACACAGCGGAGGATAAAGTCTTACTTAAGAAGCACCATGACAGAGAAAAGGTACAATCACCTAATGCTGTTGAACATTCACAAAGAGAGAACAGACAACTTGGATCGGACGCTAATTGTTCAGGAGTTTGTGAACTGAAATGAGAGACGACTTAACTTTTTGGAAAAATGTGATACAGAAATTCTGTACTTTACAGAGAAATTCATATGCTGGTAAATTGGTTGATTTTGGTGGCCACCAGGGCTTGGTGGAGGCTTGCACAGGTTTATCATCCTGAAGTGGTGACCAGAGCATCAAGGATTACTTGTGGCAGAAGTGTAGATCGATGGTAAATTGGTTGATTTTTTGTGGCCACCAGGGCTTGGTGGAGGCTTGCACAGGCTTACCAGCCTGAAGTGGTGACCAGAGCATTCATGGGATGATTTGGTGGCCACCAGGGCCTGGTGGAGGCTTGCACAGGCTTACCAGCCTGAAGTGGTGACCAGAGCATTCATGGGATGATTTGGTGGCCACCAGGGCCTTGGTGGAGGCTTGCACAGGCTTACCATCCTGAAGTGGTGACCAGAGCATCAAGGATTACTTCATGGAAGAAGTGTAGATGTGATGGTAAATTGGTTGATTTTGGTGGCCACCAGGGCCTGGTGGAGGCTTGCAAGGCTTACCAGCCTGAAGTGGTGACCAGAGCATTCATGGGATGATTTGGTGGCCACCAGGGCCTGGTGGAGGCTTGCACAGGCTTACCAGCCTGAAGTGGTGACCAGAGCATTCATGGGATGATTTGGTGGCCACCAGGGCCTTGGTGGAGGCTTGCACAGGCTTACCATCCTGAAGTGGTGACCAGGCATCACGGATTACTTCATGGAAGAAGTGTAGATGTGATGGTAAATTGGTTGATTTTGGTGGCCACCAGGGCCTGGTGGAGGCTTGCAAGGCTTACCAGCCTGAAGTGGTGACCAGAGCATTCATGGGATGATTTGGTGGCCACCAGGGCCTGGTGGAGGCTTGCAAGGCTTACCAGCCTGAAGTGGTGACCAGAGCATCAAGGATTAATTGGCAGGAGTATAGATGTGATGGTAAATTGGTTGGTTGGGTGAGTCTGTGGCATGCAGTAGCAACAGTACAGGAATGAATGAGCAGATGTCTTTCCTCTATTGAATTCTTAGGAACAGTGGCCCATTTCCAAATGTATCCTCCTCCATCCATCCAGACTTTGCTGTAAAATCTGTTTATACCCCTGTCGTTGTACAATTTTACTGTCATTGTAGACTATGATTCATTAATACACTTTACATTGTACACTGATTCATTAATAAATAAGCTGTGTAAACTTAATGGCTCTGTCATTATTTCCCCAGCCTCAAGTGATTACCTTGTCGCTGGTGGTTGGGCTAACTGCTAACTAATGCATGGCAGAAGTATAGATGTGATGGTAAATTGGTTGATTTTGTGGCCACCAGGGCTTGGTGGAGGCTTGCACAGGCTTACCAGCCTGAAGTGGTGACCAGAGCATTCATGGGATGATTTGGTGGCCACCAGGGCCTGGTGGAGGCTTGCAGAGGCTTACCAGCCTGAAGTGGTGACCAGAGCATTCATGAGATGATTTGGTGGCCACCAGGGCTTGGTGGAGGCTTGCAAGGCTTACCAGCCTGAAGTGGTGACCAGAGCATTCATGGGATGATTTGGTGGCCACCAGGGCTTGGTGGAGGCTTGCAAGGCTTACCAGCCTGAAGTGGTGACCAGAGCATTCATGGGATGATTTGGTGGCCACCAGGGCCTGGTGGAGGCTTGCACAGGCTTACCAGCCTGAAGTGGTGACCAGAGCATTCATGGGATGATTTGGTGGCCACCAGGGCCTGGTGGAGGCTTGCACAGGCTTACCGTCCAGAAGTGGTGACCAGAGCATGGCAGGAGTACAGATGTGATGGTAAATTGGCTCATTTGCAAATGTAACCCACTCCTCCATCCATCCATCCATCCATCCATCCATCCATCCAGACTTTGCTGTAAAAATCTGTTTATACCCCTGTCGTTGTACAATATTGTTTACTGTCATTGTATACTATGATTCATTAATAAATACACTTTACGATGTACACTGTGACTCATTAATAAATAAGCTGTGTAAACAAACATAATGGCTCTGTCTTTATTTCCCCAGCCTCAGGAGTTTACCTTGTCGCTGGTGGTTGGAGCAACTACACTTCTATCCTGAAGTTAGTGGAACCAAAACTCCTAACTCATTAGTGTGAAGACTGCATGCTTGGGACTGGTGATGCACATTACTATGGCATCTCTGTTTCACCTGGACAACCACTGTAATAGATTAAGGAATGTGTGGTTCAAGCGTCATGTGGAGCTATTGGAGGGAATGGGTGACAGCAGCTTTCTTAATATAGCTGTACACTTGAGCAGACTTGGACTGGGTGGTCTCTTTTTGCTGGCACCTTTGTATGTCACATAATTCTTCCTAAATGGGACTGTATTCTTAACGTTATGATGTGCATACATTATTTATTGTATTTTTGTATGGCAAAAACTAGTGTCGAAAGTGCCCTTTTCAACTCACAAGTGCCCCTCTGATCCTCCGCCCCCTCAGTTTTTACCATCTTCCGGCACCTATGTTCGCTGCTCCCAGCCCACAGGGTGCTGGCAGGTTAGGGCACCTAGTGGGCATGTGCATGCTGAAGCATGTCTGCATGCAGGGCCAGGTAGTGTCCTCCCTCCTGTTCACTGCTGCAACTGCACTGTCACCTGTGGTCACTAGGTGGCAGTCTCACAGCAGAGCCTGCATAAGGAGAAGGTGCTCTAAGCTGCTTGAACCACCCCCCCAACCAACCTCCACCCGTTAACCTCTATGGATTTAATTATTATGGGTATCAATTCAGGTTATACAGAATTTGAAAATATAATCAATACTCTGTAACTGCAACCTCAAAGTTAATGCAGAAAGGCTAACAAATAGAGTCATTCAATCCTTCACTCCTCCACATAAGTCCGTAATTATCTGTGCAACTGCTGATCCTTCCTGGAGGGGATGTAGTGGCTATCTGTTTTCCATCTAATCGACTCACTGTATCTCCTAATTTACACACTATGTTAAAGACTCATGTACCGTGTACTGTATGCACTCTGCAATTATTCCCCATTCTCCCAGTTCTAATGTACGTTCTAGGATACTGACTCGATGTACTTGGATTGTATGCTCTCAGTATTCATTCCCTATTTCTTCCTCCCCCGCCCCCACCGCTACTGGTCACAACTGGAAACAAGCCCTGGGCTCTATGTGCTTACCTGGTAAAATATGTTTAAAGGTGACCTGCAAAGAAAGACTACAGCCCACTTCCATTCCCACATACCTTATAATGCTGCTGTGGGAATCTGGGGCCTACTGATGAGCTAACACAGTCCAGCATGTTTTGTTATAAAATGCGAAATTTCCGATCCGAACACAAAAGTGTTCGGGTTCCCATACAAGTGTTGCTGGAGTAACATTACATGTATGAAGATCCCCATATAAGCCATATATTAAACATAATAAAGTACCGCCACTGCTACTATAATAAGAGCGGTGGTGGTAGCGACGTCACTAAATGGGTGTAATACCCATGTCTCTTTGCACCCACTTATATGGGAATCCGCTTCAGTGTTCGGATGAAAATTTCGGCATTTTACTGTTTACAAAAGGAAGGTCCTGTCAAACTAATCTCATAGATTTCTTTGACTGGGTAACCAGAGTGGTGGACCAAGGGGGAGCAGTTGATGTTGCCTACCTTGACTTCAGCAAAGCTTTTGACACTGTTCCACATAGAAGATTGATAAATAAGCTGGGTAGGCTCGGGGTGGGTCAGAAGTTGGTCAACTGGGTGGCAAACTGGTTGTCGGGCAGAAAACAGAGAGTGGTGGTAAATGGTATACAGTCAGAAGAGATGCAAGTCACAAGTGGGGTACCTCAGGGATCAGTCCTGGGGCCAGTCCTCTTCAATATCTTCATTAGTTACATTGCAGATGGACTAGAGGGTAAGTCTTGTCCATTTGCAGATGACACCAAGATCTGCAACAGAGTAGATGATCCAGATGGGGTGGGCAGAATGAGAAGGGATCTGGATAAACTAGCAAAATGGTCAGAAGAGTGGCAACTGGGATTTAATGCAAAGAAGTGCAAGATCATGCACATACGGAAGAGAAACCCTGAAGCCACCTATAGGCTGGGAGGGGAGTTGCTGGCAGTCACAAAGGAAGAAAGAGACTTGGGCATCATCATCACCAATGACCCGAAATCATCCAAGCAGACCTTTAAAGCAGCAGGTAAGGCTAGAGGGATGTTGGGGTGTATTAGTAGGGGCATCACAAGTCGTAAGAGGGAGGTAATAATCCCTCTTTACAAGACACTGGTTAGGCCCCATCTGGAGTACTGCGTGCAGTACTGGAGGCCACACCTTCACATGGACACTAACCAAATTGAGGCAGTCCAGAGAAGGGCAACCAAAATGGTGCAGGGACTGCATCAGAAGACATATGAGGACAGATTAATGGAGCTCAATATGTATACCTTTGAGCAAAGGAGGGAGAGAGGTGATATAGATCGAGACATTCAAACACCTTAAGGGCATTAACAAGGTGAAAGAGTCTAACATGTTTAAATATAAGAAAAATAGCAGGACAAGAGGACACAGCATGAGATTAGAGGAAGGCTGATTAAAGAGGAATGTGAGGAAATTCTTTTTCATAGAAAGGGTAGTGGATGCATGGAATGGCCTACCTCAGGAAGTGGTGGCTATGAATACAGTGCAGGGCTTCAAACAGGCATGGGATAGGCATAAGGGAGCAATACAGATGAGTATGAATAGATAGGCCATTGACAGCGCAAAGGCCGATGGTACATTTATAAGGTAGAAAAAGAAATGGGCAGGCTGGATGGGCCTTGCGTTCCTTATCTGCCGTCAACCACTATATTTCTATAACAAAAAAAACACGCTGGATTAAACATTAAGTTCACTGCAGCCCCAGACTCCCGCAGCAGCATTTTAAGGTATGTGGGAATGGTAGTGGCTTGCAGTCTTTCTTTGCAGGTCACATTTAAATTAATAAATAAATAAAAACTAGGACAATTCCCCCCCAACTGAAATCGAAACGGATATGTATCAAGACCCCACAATATGCACATTTTGGTACAGCTGTACGAGTATAAAGAACAGTTTGTTCAGTTGTTAAGCAACAAATTCAAGCCAGGATGATCTAAATTCGAATCCCACTGCTGTCACAGGCTCATCCAGTCCTAGAAAGACTTTTGATTCACTCTGACATTCCAGCTGTGAAATGGTGTGCAGCAGTGCTGGGGAACCAGGTTCAAATCCTGAGGGCTTCCATCTTATGTTTCACGCTCCCACGTCCCCTGTAGCATCCCCTCCGCCCTATCACTGATCTTCTTGCGGACTTGCCAGTTATCCAACACTTGCCTAGGATCACACATGTTGATGGGTGGCTTGCCACCTTAGTCATGTGGGTCTTACAGGCGGGAGGGAGGTGTTGGTCTGGGCCTGGGCATTTTCCTCCATTGCTGTCCTCTACATGAAGTTGGCATACAAAAACACGTGCGTTGGTGCTCTTGCATGCCAACATCTGCAGCTCTCATCGATACTACCACCTAGCCTCTGGTAGGTGTCAGTCATGTTGTGAGAAACAGGATCTGCCACTCCCCCCCCTCCCCACCGCGAGGCAGGAGAGCTGTCTCTAAGATGCATGATCCTCCCTCCTCCAACCAACTCCCAACAACCCGTGCTCATTTGCCGAACAAGGGACACTGACATCACAAGTGGTAGCTCATAGGCTGTGCCAATGGGCTGCCTTTTTTTCTTTCTTCCATCTGCATCAGACGTTCAACCCCTCATCTCTGGCTGGCAGAATCTGGGCTGCACTGTGGAGGCAGCACATACACTGACTGCAGGGAAGTTGCACAGAGATACCTGCAGTTACAGTGCCTCTGCATGTGCACCATAGAATGCTTACAGCATGCGTGACTGTGCACTGTCAGCAGAGAGTCCACTGAGGGCTCTGGAGTCATTTAATAAAGGGGATGTGGGTGGGACATCAAGAGAGTGAATGTGGCTGCACTTTGGCATATTAATACAGTACATTCCCCTTATGATTGATTAAAGTAAAGCTGTCCAAATACAGTGGGCCCACCTCCGAAAGGCTTACCCCCAGTTAAGTTTTTCACGAGGAAAAGCCTTTGCCCCAAGCCGTGCTTTATTTTTCTAAACTCCAGGAGTCAGGAATATAGCGGATGCTGCACGGCTCCATTTAGTGTGAAAGTGCGGTGTTGCACTGCTCGCTTCAATACAAATGTATTGATGCAAATGGTGCAGAGCCATAAACTAAACAATGTCGTGCAGCATCCGCCATATTCCCCACTTCCGAAGTTTAGAAAAATAAAATAAAGTCAGTTCCAGCGGCTTTTTTCCTTGCGAAAAGCTTAATCGGGGGTAAGCCTTTGGGGTGGGGCGCCCTTGTATTTGGACAGCTTTCCTTTATGAAAGGTCTCCACCACACAGCGTGCAACCACCCTTACAACTGTAAGACCGCTGCTGAGAGGTCTACAGTAGAGGCGTACAACCGACTGAAGGGAACCATAAATAATTACCAAAAAAAACTGACACGACATTTTCCAGCACAACGGCATGAGGTTTAGACTTTGCAGAATAAGGGTGTCTCACTTACAGGAGAAGGGAGTGCTCTGATTGGCTGGAAGTGATCCCTTGATCTATACTACCTGGGGGAGGATTCAAGGGGGCTGCTAGTACAAGTAAAGTCAAAGGAGTTATGCCCTAGGGTAAACTGAGTAAGGAATAAAAATCAACAATAAAGGTGGATTAGGTAGTTTCAAGTCTGGAAAAGGTTACCTGGTCTGTGCCAGATGGCTGGAACTGCAAGGCAGGAGGCATGATGAAAACTGGGTTCTCTTTTAGAAACAGCTGAAGGTTGTAGTCTCTGGAAACCTGCAACAAGGACATTGTGAGGGGAATGTGCGTTAAAGTGTTCAAATTACTGGGGGCTGGGGGAGTCCCAACCGTTACCCAGATTTCAGTAGACTCTAACTTAACATTCTGTTCAATATTTCACTAGTTCAACATGTCTGCTAGTCTCCACAGGGGCTGATACACCCCCCCCCCCAACTTGGGCAAACTTACTCCTCTGCTCTCCACTGGTCAATGCATCATTTCTGCTATCCCTCCCACCCCACCCCAACTAGCACATGTCCAATACGAGCCATAGAGGGAAACACCCTCAGGTGACTTACTGCCCCTCCAAGCACTCAAAGGGCTAGGCAAGCTCCTCCTACTGAGGACAAATGAAATAATGAATGCTGGGAGGTCAGACAGACCCCATGTAAGCGTAATGGCAGCAATTATATTTTATCTGCCTAGCCCGGCCTGCCTTCTGAAGGCCCACTCTGCACCCACTTTAACAGCCGCTGAACTCCTCCAGTGCCTCCCTGTAGGTGGGGGGGCTGGACCAGAGGCAGGAGGTTAACTATGCACTCAAAACAATGAGGCCAAACCCCAACAGGCTGTGCTCACGCAGCGGTTGCTCCTTGCACCTCCCCCACAGTCTACAGATGCTGCTGCTTCAGCGTGCCCCAGATTTCACTGGCCAGAACAATGGGTCAGGTCTATGTGAAACACCAGGTACCTGACAAGATAGAGCAATGCACTACTACTAGTGCTACCAGGCAGGGCACTATGTTTACAGTTTGTATCACCAGTGCAATGCACTACTGCTGGTGCTCCCAGCAGGGTACTGTGTTTACAGTTTGTATCCCCAGTGCAATGCACTACTGCTAGTGCTAGCAGGCAGGGTATTATGTTCACAGTTTCTGTCCGCAGTGCAATGCACTACTGCTGGTGCTACCAGGCAGGGTACTATGTTCACTGTTTATATCCCCACTGCAATGCACTACTGCTGGTGCTCCCAGCAGGGTACTGTGTTTACAGTTTGTATCCCCAGTGCAATGCACTACTGCTAGTGCTAGCAGGCAGGGTATTATGTTCACAGTTTCTGTCCGCAGTGCAGTGCACTACTGCTGGTGCTACCAGGCAGGGTACTACATTCAGAGTTTCTATCCCCAGTGCAATGCACTACTTCTGGTGCTGCCAGGCAGGGTACTATGTTCACAGTTTGTATCCCATCACTCCTCTTTTTCTTTTTTCTCCTCCGCCTTTCCTCTGCTTACCTTTCTCCCTCCCTCATGCCTCCCCAATCATTACTATGACAATGCCAGTGGCTGCTACCAATTTTCTTCCCCAAGGTCTTAAGCTCCTCTACCCCCCCCCCCTCATGACAACTCTTTGCTCTCTCCTCCTTGTTATGGATGGCTAGTTATGATGAACCACTAATTTCACTGCACTATTAGTAACTCAATTTGCTAGTTCTCCTAAGTCTGTTTGGAATCCTTTGTTAATGAGCTGCTAGACGCCCATACTCACTTTAACTCTGATGTCTATTTATGATGACTGATGTTGAATCCTTTGCAAAAGAGCTGTTCGGCTCTCACAACACTTTTATATTGATGTCTATTTTTGCTGTTTTATGGCTTGCACTGGTAGACAGATAGATATTTTATTTATAAAAGCGTCCATCTCTGGAGAGACTGGGCGCTGTACAGTAAAAAAGCAACAATACATATAAACAGCAAGTCATCATTAAAATGAATTTTAAAATTACTCTATCCATCCATTAAAACCCATCAATCAACTAATCAGTTGTCGGAACAAATATGTTTTTAACCCCTTTTTGAAGGCTTCTACCAAGGGAGCCTACCTTAAATAACCAGGAAGGGAGTTCCACAGGGTAGATGCTGCCACTGAGAACACCCAGTTCTCAGAGTGCCACCACATAACCCTGGGAACTCCAAGGTGGCCTCCTCTGGCAGAACGGAGTGCCCGGGGTGGATGGTAGGGGAAAAGAAGATCGTGCAGATAGACAGGTCCCCTTTCGTGCAGGGTCTTGTAGGTCAGGAGCCCTACCTTGAAGACAGTCCTTCACCTGACCGGCAGTCAGTGCAGTCCGCAAAGGACCGGGGTGATATGCTCACAACTTCTCACCTCAGTCAATAACCTTGTTGCCGCGTTCTGTACCAGCTGCAGCCTGCAGAGGTTGCCTCCAGATAACCCTGGTGATGTGTAATCACATTTGTCTGTTCTCCTATGTCCGTTTGTAAATCCACCCCCCAACATGGAACCTTTGTAAATGAGCTGCTTGGCACTCAAAGGTACTTGTAATCCAAGACTAAATAAATAAAATCCCCCAGTGCAATGCACTACTGCTGGTGCTACCGGGCAGGGTACTATGTTCATAGTTTGTATCCTCAGTGCAATGCACTACTGCTGGTGCTCCCAGGCAGGGTACGATGTTCACAGTTTGTATCACCAGTGCAATGCACTACTGCTGGTGCTATCAGGCAGGGTACTATGTTCACAGTTTCTGTCCGCAGTGCAGAGCACTACTGCTGGTGCTACCAGGCAGGGTACTATGTTCACTGTTTGTATTCCCAGTGCAATGCACTACCGCTGGTGCTACCAGGCAGGGTACTACGTTCAGAGTTTCTATCCCCAGTGCAATGCACTACTGCTGGTGCTACCAGGCAGGGTACTATGTTCATAGTTTGTATCCTCAGTGCAATGCAGTACTGCTGGTGCTACCGGGCAGGGTACTATGTTCACAGTTTGTATCCCCAGTGCAACACACTACTGCTGGTGCTACCGGGCAGGGTACTATGTTCACAGTTTGTATGCCCAGTGCAATGCACTACTGCTATTGCTACCGGGCAGGGTACTATGTTTACAGTTTGTATGCCCAGTGCAATGCACTACTGCTGGTGCTACCGAGCAAGGTACTATGTTCACAGTTTGTATGCCCAGTGCAATGCACTACTACTGGTGCTCCCAGGCAGGGTACTATGTTCACAGTTTGTATCCCCAGTGCAATGCACTACTAGTGGTGCTACCAGGCAGGGCACTACGTTTACAGTTTGTATGCCAAGTGCAATGCACTACTGCTGGTGCTACCAGGCAGGGTACTACATTTACAGTTTGTATCCCCAGTGCAAAGTACTACTGCTGGTGCTACCAGGCAGGGTACTATGTTTACAGTTTGTATCCCCATCTACCTCGCACCAGTGCTTGCTCAGACTGCTCCTACTCCTATGGTGTGCCATGCCAGACCCTGGGAGTCCCAGATAAAGCCCTGTGATCTTGCCCTATAGTGTTGAGTCCCAGGGTGGAACATAAATATCAGCCTAGGACATTTGTGCTCTAGTTGCAAGGCTCGGGAGCTGACCCAGAACTGTGACATGGTGTTTGAGGGAGGGTCAGCCCTCTTTAATTGTGAGACAACAATTCATTTTCCCTCCTTTCACCCTCTCACCACCCTTATGCATTAGCATGACACACCATGCTGCACATCTGACCTGTCGGGTGGGGGTGGGGGAAGCAATGTTGTGTGGTCACTCATGATTTCATGGCTGCACTGCCGATCACAAGAGGTACTTTTGCAGTGGGCCATGCCTCCTGCCCTCCCCAGAGCGTGCCTTTACCATGCTCTCAAAGCTCTAATGAGCCAGAGGTGGGATGGCAGATGTGCAGTGACTCCAGGTCACCCAAATGGGAGCAAGAGGCTCTCTGCTAGTATCATCAGGCTGGCTAGTAACTGATGTTTTAAAACTGCAGTTTTAACAGTGTGAGCAAGACAAAAGTCTGAAAAAATATTAAGGATACACAGACACACACACACTGCAAACAACAATTTATCTTTTGTTGATCTGTTTCACTGGTCTCTGTGCATATTCCCATCTGTGTTCATACATCCACCACCTCATCAGATAGGCTGTTCCAAATGCTAACCACCCACTGTATGAAACAATGCTTTCTAACATTACCCTTATCCTGTCAACCTTCAGTTTGAGTGCATGCTCCCCAGTTCTGCTTGCACTCACCATCTCAAACAGCTATGTTTGCTCCCCCGTCTACCTTTTTTTTTAACTTGCATTTTAACCCCTTGGATCCGACCGGCTCCCCCAACCCACCTCAGCTGCGATCCACCGGTCAGGCATTCCCATGTAGTCTTGGCCATACCCCCCAGGCGTGGTTTGGGTGAAGGAACCCCCAAATCCCTCTTGTTCTTGTCGAGCCCCCCTGTTATGGCCTCTCAAGCTGAGTGCTGAAGGGTGCCACCTCTGTCGGAGGAGCTACAGTCGGCTCCATTTTTCCTCATTTTCTCCCCAGAGTCATGGTTGTGCCGTGATGTCCAGATGCATATGCCGATGTCCTACCATGCACCCCACTATGTGCAGCAATGGGCTACTGTTCCTGTGGCCTTCACCAGAGGCCAGACAAGCACCGGCCTGCTACTCCCCCCCCAGGGGAAGCGAGCTGTCTATCGGTTGCTCAAGCTTGCCCTCCCTGGCCGGCCCTCCAGCTCCCGGGCTCGTTCCTGAACCCGGGTTGCTGGTGTCACCATCGGTAGCACTACCGCTGCACCAGTGGCATGGCCCTGTCTACCCTTTTTAATATCTGGAGCACCGTGATCACTTTCCCTTAAAACGTATCTTGTCTTGGCTAAACAGTATGAGTGTATCCAGTCTTTCTTCATAGCGTTTCCCCCTTAAACTGATTATCAGCTGGATGGCCCTGTGCTGGATGCTCCTTCTCCCTTCACTGTCCTTTTCTGCACTGGATGCAGCACTCCAGGTGCGATCTAACAGTCCTTATACAATGAGAGGATCGCCTCCCCTGGTCTGTTCCTTGTCCCTACCTATTGTATCCCAACCTTACATGTGGTCTCTACACTGTAGCAGTGCACAGCCAGCCGGGCCTCCCCTTACCGTCAACAATTACTGTCAAAATCTTTTTCTTTTTCGTAAGTTACGGTTTTTGTGCCCTTCAACACCAATGTGACCCCTATCTGCCTTAGGAGCAACCTCCTAATCCTTATCGCATGCCTTCTCTGCCACGTACCTGCATCCCATAACTAAGCCACACTGGTGGGACCACCAAGCCACAGTGGAAGGAGACCCATGGATGGGCGGCAGTCAGAGGCCCATACCTGAGAGTGGCGTCTAGCATCATCTGCATACCCCGGGATGGCTCCTCCTTGTATCTTCTAGCTCTCTGGACATGGATCACAAGGGGCTCCAAGCACTTACAGGAAAACGTGCTTATGCACAGCCTGGCCAGGGTTCTCCTTTCCACTACGCCTCTGCTCCACTGTCACCCCTGGTCACCCAGGTAGTAATGTCACTGCAGAAGCGGTCATCTAGTCTGCCTGGAGGAGGACAGTGCTATATGGGTGCTCAAACCCTCAAATCCTTTTCGTCTTTTGGTGCTGTCCACTGTTGACCAACACAGATTGAATCTTCACCATAGATTCCTCACCCATAGGTAGAGTACCTTCCCATTCCCACATTAAACCTAAGCACCCATGTTTCAGCCCCTAGTTACAAAGTGTGCAAGTCTCCCTGCAATACATCTCTGTCCTCTGCTGTGTCTCCCATGTTGACATACAGTATATAATGTCACTGAGAAACTTCAGCAATGTGCTAACTCCCTGCTGCACGTCAGTGTCAGTCACACAACACAAGGGTCAGGACCCGGAGAGCCACTGTTATATAGCCTAGGGGTAAGTACCTGACTGGAGAATTCCAGAATCCTTCGGAAATGCTCTTCAGTTGTTTGACAGACGGCCAGCTCTGTTTCGCTGATGACTGTGAAGTGCTCCCTCAGTCTGTCATACATATCACCATCAAGACCCTGAAGAACAAAATACGGTGAGTCTCAGACTGAACATTCTCCGCTGTTTGCTCCAGCACTGAAATATAGAAACTTTACAGCAGGAACCCTTCCAAGTTCTTTCAACACCCTGGGGTGGGATTTGTCCGGACCAGAGGATTTGTTGGGACTCAAAACCTGAAGACCATTAAGAACCCTGCCTGCAGAGAAAGACTGGAATCCATGTCTACATTGTTCCTGCCCAACTTGGTTTCATCAGTTTAGTGCTGTGTGTGCGCTGTGGAGCTCCCTTGTGGTAACCTGACCCCTTCAGCTCCCCTTTCACCATTGCAGTCATAGCTTATGAGCTGCATATGTCCGTCCCACCCCATCTTGAATCCCTCCTCAGTCTTCATCTCCACCACCTTCCCAAGTAAACTGCTCCACTTGTTCACCACCCTCTCTGTGAAGGAATAGTTCCTCAGACCATTCTGGATCCTGCCTCCTATCAGCGAATACCCATGCCCCTTTGTGGCAGACCCCTCATAATGCCTAAAAGGTTGCTGGCTATCAATCTTATTTATTGTATTGCTGGCTACTGGTAGCACCCTATATGAGCATCTATTGTTGAGCCACTCAATATGAGTGACTCATTAATAGTGCTTTAAAGTCCAGCGACTGGTGAAAATGGTCGCCATATCCTGTACAGCGAGTGTAGCAGGGAGATGCACTCACTAGAGCAGGTTACGGGACAATGTTTGGCGAAGCCATGCCGAGCTGGCCATTTAGCGTACACTTCCACTCCTGAAGTCAGCGACCAGGGTTCTGGTCTAGCACCCATGAGTAGAGATTTTTTTGTTTGTTTGTTTGTCAACCCCCAAGTCCACCTCCCGTGGAGTTGGTTAGAATTATTTTGGGGGCGGGCAAAGCCCCAGCATAAAATATATACAAGGGCCCCGGATATTCAAACTGCGCAGGCTGGCACAAGCCTGGGCGCAGCTCAACTTTTGTTAGCGCGATGGGTGTGGCCACAGGCGATATTCAAGCGACTACGCTATGAGCAGCTTTGAATATCGCACCCTGGCCACCCCCACTGTGTATTGTGCAGTGGCACTGCGCCAGTGCAAGTGGCCAGAGTGGAGCATGGAGATGCAGTGGCGCAAGTGCCATTGCACCATGCACAGCACCTGCGATATTCAAACGGGGACATGCAAATGGGGCCATAATTTATACAAGGCGCACAGGGGGACATTTGCATCTCATTACGGCCCCATTTGCATGCCATTAGCATGCAGGTGTGCCGATCCCGACGCGTCCCTGGCGCCTGCCAGGCAGCAGCAGTCGGGGACCATGCCCCTGCAGCCCGCTCGCGAATTCCTGTAAGAGAAAAGAAAAAACGTCCAATATCCCTGGTGGTCCAGTGGATCGCACTGAGCCCGATCGCGGGCATCTATAATCACACCCCCCCAAGTCCAATATCCCTGGTGGTCCAGTGGACCGCACTGAGCCCGCTCGCGGGCATCTATAATCACCCCCCCAAGTCCAATATCCCTGGTGGTCCAGTGGACCGCACTGAGTCCGATCGCGGGTATCTATAATCACTCCCCCTCAAGTCCAATATCCCTGGTGGTCTAGTGTACCCCCCACCCCACTGAGCCCCACCACTCTGCTCCCCCGTCAGCAGCACCCCACCCGCTGCCGCCCGCCACCTGACAGCTCGGTAGGGCTGCATGCCCATTCACATATCTGGACTGAGCAGCACGGTATGGGCTGCACGCCCATTGGCTCATGCTGGAACCAATGGGGTGCAGCCTACTGAGCTGTCAGTTGGCGGTGGCGGGCAGCAGACGGTGGGTGCTGCCGGCCGCCAGCTGACGGGGGTGGGGGGTGGAGCGGGGCAGTGGGGCTCAGTGGGCGGTGGGGTAGGGGTACACTAGACCACCAGAGATATTGGACTTGGGGTGATTATAGATGCCCGTGATCGGGCTCAGTGCGGTCCACTGGACCACCAGGGATATTGGACTTGGGGGTGATTATACATGCCTGCGATCGGGCTCTGTGTGGTCCACTGGACCACCAGGGATATTGGACTTGGGGGGGTGATTACAGATGCCCCCCATGGGGCATGGGGGGGCGCCAGGTGTGGCAGGAACTTGGGTGGCCACCCACAGGTGGCAGCTGCTGAGTTGCACTCTGCAATGCGGCAGCTCACCTGTGGGTGGCCATCACTTGTTCCTTTTTTTTGGGGCGTAACTTTGTGCAGGCGCAGGTAGGGGTTGCGCATGCATGACTCTGCACATCCCGGGCTGAATATCGGGCTGTGCGGGTTATGCATGGGCACACCCCCCCCACCTGTGCCTGCATACATTACTGATGCGCTCCGACGCATCGGGATTTGTGCAGCGCACTTTTCCCTTTTGAATATTGCGCCGGGGCGCTTCAGTGGGTTGTGCATGGCGCAACACTTTTGAATATCTGAGCCAATGTTTTTTTTTTCATGTAGTAAGTAAGCGACTGTCACTATTTGTGACGGCTGGTGTAATGTGTTGTTGCCCTGTTCTATCAGGCGGTTTTTGTATCGCTCTTTGTGTTCGGCGACTATTAGTAGTCGCTGTTATCACATAAAACCCTGGCTATCAACCTTATTTATTCCACTAAGAAACAAATGTCACCCACCCTCTCCTAGTCTCCAGGGAGTACATATTTAGGCTATCCAAATGCACCTCGCAGGACTTCCCCCTGCTGCCCCTGACTCTTAAGTCATTATATGCTGCTCAGACTGAAGCGTATCCCTGTCCTTCTTTAGACATGGGCTCCAGACCTGTTCATAGTACTCCAAGTATGGCCAGACAAGTGATCTATACAGAGGCATTACTCTCTCTCTCCCTACACCTCCAAGAATTCTGTTACAATAAGCCTTACTGCACTGTGCCATGACATTTAAGCTAACCTCTATGATTCACTCCCAGGTCTCTTTCCTCTGATGTCTAGACTATTTTTACATCCCCAGTACAGGGTACTGGTAAGGCTGAGCATGAGGCCTGAACCCTAGAGATATTATTGATAAGAACTGTGAAAAAATAGTGGACCCAGCTTTGAGGGACCACTGTTAATGGTGGTGATGTCTGATTTACATAGATTCACTTTTATAAATTGTGGTATATTGCCCAGATAACTAGAGAACCAGTTTACAGTTGCAGGCAAAATGTCCAGGAACAACAATCTGGCCTTTAAAACAGTGTGCTCCACAAGATAGGCTCCTGTCAGGTCGATGAACGCCATTCCAGTGTACTTTCCCCTGTCCATAGCTACCTTGGCATCACTGGTGAACTGGATTAGGGCTGGGGTTGTACTGTGACCCTGTATAAAGCTATGTTGGGTGGGTGATCGCAGGTTATATTTGTGGAGGTGCTTTCTGACCTGAGAGGCCACTATCCTCTCAAGCAGCTTGCTAAGGACAGACACATTTGCAACAGGGTGATGGTTTTCCTGTAGTTTTGGATCACTTTTATTGAAAACTGGTACAGTCCTGACAACCTTCCATACAGTGGGTACTAAATCAGAGGTAAGCAATAAATTAAATATTTTGGTTATGGGCGAAGCCACGTAGGGGGCAACAATCTTAAGAAGTCTGGGTTCAAGCCCAATACTAGCCTACACTACTGCAGGGAGAAACTGAGTTCAGAAGGCGCATAACATTTTTTTTATCCGAGTCGCAGCTTTTAAGTAGAACAGCGGGGCACCAGATCATCTGCATGAGCATCTAAGTCAGGGGTACCAGATCCTGACTGGAGTATTTGGGCAGGTCAGAGAAGTGGGAGTTAAAAACATCTGCGATAGTATCAGATGTACTGCAATTTATACCATTAAGCAACATAGAACTTAGAAACACAGAATTTGTCGGCTGATAACGACCGCTTGGCCAACCCAGTCCTCCCAGTTTGTCCCTGGTTATACTATCAACACAGACCCTAGATAATCTCTGGCTACTCCCCTCCACTTCCCTACTAAGATTTCTTTGTTCCTGTCCCATAAAGGCTTGAAGCCCACCACTGTGTTCTCCAAAACCACCACCTCCACTGGTAGACTGTTCCAAGCATCCGCCACTCTTTCTGTGAAGAAGTACTTCCTCACATGCCTCCTAAACTTCCCCCTTCCAGCTTCACTGCATGTCCTCTTGTCCTCGTACACCTACACTTCTGAAAAATATTCTCCTCCTGTACCCGGTTCATCCCTGTGAGGTACTTACAGGTCTCTATCATGTCCCCCTCTCCCTCCTCTCTTCCTGGTGTACGTACTGAGATCCCTCAGTCTCTCCTCATAGGACTTAATGATACAACCCCTGCACCATTTTGGTTGCCCTCCTCTGTACAGCCTCTACCCTGTCTATATTTCCAGAGATATTGTCTCCAAAATGGAATACAATACTACAGGTGAGGTCTCACCAACAGTCGATACTGTGGTAACACCACATGTCATTTTCTGCTGGTGATAATAATAATAATAATAACTTTATTTTTATGGGGCCTTTCAAATGTCAAGGCGCCTAACGAAATTATAAAATAGTATATCGCAATCCATATCATAAGATATAAAATGGGCAAAGGATTTCAAGCAATCTGATTGGTTGTTAGCCATGCATTAGATGTGTCTAATGCACAGCTAAAACTAGAACCCCCATTTAGAATACATAGGCCCATTTTATAAGTGCAATAAGCCACTCCGGGGATGTGCATTAGACAGTTCAAATGCACGGCTAGGGGACTGGACGCACTCGGCCATGGGGACTGGACGCACTCAGCCTATGGCCTCGTGCCTCACTACTTCCCCCCTAGCTGTGCATTAGAACTGTCTAATGCACACCCCATTGTGTCTTATTGCTTACATAATCAATTCATAGTTATTCATTCACCAAAAGCATGGGTCCACAAATAAGTTTTCAAAGCCTGTTTAAATCCCTCCACAGTCATGTACTCCCGTATCTGACGGGGTAGAGAATTCCAAAGGGTTGGGGCCGCGTGCATGAATGCATGGGCCACAGATGATTTCAAGCACACCCTCAGAATCTCCAGCAACCCCTTCGTCGGCAGAGCGGAGCAATCGAACGGGGCAGTAAGGAACCAGAAGCTCTTTCAGGTAATCAGGGACGAGTTTGTGTAGGGCTTTAAAAGTCAGTAAACCGACTTTAAAGGTGATCCGCCACTGTACTGGCAGCCAGTGCAGTCCACGCATCACAGGTGTAATATGAGAAGATATGAAAATTACGTACCTACCGTAATTCTTGATCTTCTCTTGTATCTTCACCATTCATTACTGCTTGGGTTAGTGCCGGAGGTGCGCACCCTCGACGTGTTGCGTCATGCACGAGGGGCGGCCGTTAGATGCCGCAGACTCCTCCTCCACCTCAGTTCTGGTAGCCGGAGAGGCGAAATAAAGGGTAAAGGAAAAAAAGGGAGAGCGAGGCAAGAGAGCCGAGGGACAGAAACAGGAAAGGATATAAACTGAAAAAGGAATAAGCCGGTAGAGGACAGATAGAAGAGAGAGAGTACCTACCCTAAGGGACTGCAGGGCCTCCCTTCTGGGGTGGTTCCAAGGGAGGAACAGATAAAGAGAAAAGGTAGAAGAAGAAGAAAGGGAAGAAAAGAAGGGGCGCTGAGAGGGGAGAACACTGCCCATAGATACATTGGTTGAGAGGCTAATAAGCTCAGAACCAAAACGAAGGGAGCAAGAATCCCTCCTGATAGAACTGAGAGAAGGTTCAACTGAACCGCTTGTATAGATTGGACATAAAGGGCAGATTCTCTAACTTCTCATCATCCCAACCCCCTACACTCTAGCTGAGAGCTCACAGACTGCCCAGGCAGAAAATCTGTTCCAGAATGAGAGCGCCCAACTACAAGTGGGATAAGCCCCTTAGCACCTTGTTAAGTGCTAACACCGAAGTGTGTGGGTAGGGGTTAAGCCCTACAAAAGGCAGCTTTGTATGAAGGACAGAGTGGGAACTCAATCGGACTCCCTGAAGGCAAGGCAAGAACAACAGTTCAAGGTTAAAGAAGTGCAGAAGCACCAACCAGAAGAAGCTGACAATATTAATTAAAACCTGCCAGAGGGAACCTGAAAATTGGGGCCAAGCCATAGAGGGATGGTCTCTTCAGCTGTGAACTGAACAACATGGCTAAGAAGCCAAGAGGTCACCCTTAGGGGCAATCAGAAAGAGTTCCCTCAGGATAGAATAAGTCCTACTCATTCCCCTTTACCTTGAGGAAAAAGGATCTGTCCAGAGAAGAACAGAAATCAGGATAGGTTTTTTTTTGACATAAAGGCCAAAAAGGAAGGGAGAAGAACGAGAAGGGAGGGGCAGACGCCGTAGTAGGAGGCCACTGAGGGGAAGGTGGGTGGGTATCAGTAATGAATGGTGAAGATACAAGAGAAGATCAAGAATTACGGTAGGTACGTAATTTTCATACCTTCCCTTGTCAATCTTCACCATTCATTACTGCTTGGGTGAGTACCAAGTTCCCCCCCCCCAGGGGGGAGATAATAGAAACCCTGAGGGAACAAGACCCCCAGACTCCTGCTGGTGGGGAACAGGAGGGGAAGACCCTGGGCTAATCAAATGAGAAGCCCATGGTGGAGGAGAGCTAGGAGGTGTCCCCTGGGGACGGGGAAAGCCCCTGCAGAAGCCTTCTAGCCCTGGAGGAAAAAAGACGGGTCCCCCAGAAAGCGGAGCGAATCACCCTATACCGGGCCAGGGGTGACAACCTTGACAGATGAAGCCATGCCGTCTGTCTAATACAGATCGCTGTCCCTGCAAGCCACCTCATTGGCGTGGTAAGATGCCCTTGCTTGGTGTCTTGCCAGCTCCAGGCTTATAGCAGAGAGGGCAATAGCTTGTCTGGATTGCTCCGTCTCAGGCATTGATGCTAAGATCTGGGAGAGCATCGACCACAAATGCCTACTGTAGGCAGCATGGTGAGCCTGATGTGATGCAATGCATAACATCGCACGAGAGGAAGAGAACACTCTTCGCCCCCACCGGTCAAACTGTAGGGAATCTGAGTCCGGTGGATGGTCGTGCGCCAGGCAGCGGCGCCCAGAGGGAGTTTCTAGGTATGCCAATCCTGAAGGCGGGTTGGGAAGAGTATCTAGAGACTCCAATGGGGCACAATACCTTCTTCTGCAGTCTGCCGGGGCTGGAGAAAGGCCGGCTCGTGACTGCCAGGAACAGATAAGACGCCTCCTGGAAGGGAATAGGCCAGGATAGTATCATCAAATGCTGGGCACTGAATTCACGCGTCTCCCGTTTGGTATTGTCTCGCCTAACAAAAGAGATGCGAAGATCCCTCACCATCCTCAAAAGGAATCGCTGATATTCAGTGAAAACAGCATCGGAGGCGTGATGAGCAGTGGGTTCCTCTCCCTCCGAGGAGGAGGGA
Source organism: Neoceratodus forsteri (assembly GCA_016271365.2). Taxonomy (NCBI): domain Eukaryota; kingdom Metazoa; phylum Chordata; order Ceratodontiformes; family Ceratodontidae; genus Neoceratodus; species Neoceratodus forsteri. The sequence goes on along the minus strand of CM028130.1, from coordinate 147,026,119 downwards.
GACGAGGATGATGGAGAGCTCAAATGTCCAGAGGACTCCTGCAGCAGTGGGGATAGGCAAAACACCCGCTCATGCATATATCTAACGTATGAGGGGAAGGCCGCTGCACAGAACGTCTCCCAGGATAACAGGCCCATAGGACTGACATGGCCTGGGAGAGAGGGGTGTGGCTGCAGAGGAATGGGAGAGGGACACCTACGGCGAGGCAACTGTCCTCTGCTGAGGCTCTGAAATCCGGAAAACGGAGCCCGAGCTGGTGGGATTCCGGACAACAAACCAGGTCGCAGAACAGAACCCTGGGGATGCGAAGCATGGAAGAGCCTAGTAGGGGAACCTCCCCTGTGACGAACCTGGGGCTGCATGGGTCCAGAAGGGCAGCCCACAGCAACGCCATCAGAGGGGTCCCTGGAGCTCGAGAGGTAAAGACGGGGCCCGGCGCTACGACTCCTACCCGCACCCCGAGGGATGGCAGGTGAAGACCGAGGCGCCTCAACCCGGTCTCTCAACCCCCTGAACTCTGAGAACACCTTCCCCCTCGACCCCAGCGACACCCCACCCTGAGGAGGTGCAGCAGCACCGGGATCGGCAGCTACCACAACCCCCTCAGGAGGATGAGCACCTCCACGCCATCCCCCTCCAGGGACCCCAGACCACCCCCAGCCTGGGAGGCCTCAGGAGAGGACAGCAGAGGAGACAGAGGAATAGGCGCACTGGGCCATCTAGCACCTTGTCTCACTGGAGACCCTGACTCCGAAGAGTCAGGGTGCCAGGACGGGTCCACATCCGAATCATCCGAGGAGGAGGAGGAGGACGAGACCAGCTGGACCTCAATACTGGCCACCCCAGGGGTCTCCAGCGAAACAGCACCGCGAACGGCGCCGGATGATCTCGGACCACCCGCAATGGCCAAACTCAGCCCTGACTCCCCAATGGCACTGGTCAGACCCGCGGCACTGCCCTCGGTGCTGGGACCCAACTCGGTGCCGCTAGGAGAGCCGACCAGGCCCACGGCGCCGCAGACAGCACCAACAGCCAACATGGCACCGCAAATGGTGCTGCCTCGATCACCAGCACCGCAAGCAGCACCGGGATCCAAAGCGGCACCGGAAGGTGGCGTCGAGGGTCCACCGATGCTGGGCCCAACAGACCTGGACCTCGACACTGGGGGAGCCTGCACCTCCGAAGAGGTGACTGCCGAGGCGGTGTCTCCACTGCGGCCCCGGGAGGGACCCCGGTGTTCCTCCGACACCGCAAAAGAGGCCTCCTCTTCGGCAAGAGAAGATGAGGAGGCCTCCTCCTCTCCAGACAGTATAGACCTGAGAGGGGACCCGGAGGAAGGGTCTAGAGACCTTACCTGGGAATCCCTGGAGCGGCGCCATCCCCTGAAAGTCAGCGGAGCCTTGCCGATCTTGAATGCGGGGACTTCCAGGACGCGATGGTCCATCAAGAAACAGGCGTCGCATGCATCCATATTATGGTTAGGTCCCAGGCAGCGAAGGCAAACATCATGCCGTCCGTGATTTGAAAAATGCCGCCACAGGAGCACGACATAGGCACGGCTCGCCTAAGACTTAAGTGCTTTGCCCCAAACCTGACATATGATGTGAAAACAATTAAGGCAAAAAACAGAACAGCTATCGGCGTCGTCGGATATAATAGAAAAAAACAGAACGGTCTTACCAGTTGACGACATTGAGAAAAAAACGGGATGAAGGAGAAGTCTGTGAAGACGGCGTCGACGACAGCTAGGCCTAGTGACGTCCTAACTAACTCTTCCACGGAGCAGGTGCAGCCTCGAGGGCAGGAGAAGCAGAACTGAGATGGAGGAGGAGTCTGCAGTACCTAACGGCCGCCCCTCGTGCATGACGCAGCGGTCGCCTTTCAGGGCGTGTGCTGCTGGGAGCCACTCCAAAACAAACAAAAAAAATTTATATGGGTGCGCCCGCACTAACCCAAGCAGTAATGAATGGTGAAGATTGACAAGGGAAGATCTAGAGGTTCCTGTCAAAAGTTGGCTGCAGCATTCTGCACTAGCTGCAGGCGCATTTGATTTAATTTGCAGGCCCTAGATAAAGGGAGTTGCAGTAGTCCAGGTGTGAGGACACAAAGGCGGACCAGCCGAGGAAGACACCGGACGGAACAAGGTGCTTAATCCTGGAAATATTCCCCAGATGGTAAAAAGAGAATTTGACGATGGCTGACACCTGCGAATGCAGAGTCAGCCCTTTGTCAAAAATTACCCCCAGGTTCGGCACCTGTTCAGAGGACAGGGGAGAGATACCCCCGAGAAAAAGCCCTGACGGGGAACCCACTCCCGGCCCACCATCCAGTGCGCTGGATCCACGACCAACACCTCAGTCTTCTCCGAGTTCAACTTTAGCCAACTGGAATCCATCCACTCCTGGATTTTGGTGAGACAGCTATTAAAAGCTGAGAGAGCTCTATCCTGGTCAGGTGCAAAAGATAGGTAGAGATGGGTATCATCAGCATAGCAGTGAAACCTCAGCCCATACCTTCTTACAATGTCTGCAAGGGGCAGCATATACACTGCGAACAACATGGGGGACAATACTGAGCCCTGAGGAACCCCACAAGACAGAGAAACTGGGTCAGAGGAGTAAATCCCGGACACCACTCTCTGAGTTCTTCCAGTGAGGAAAGATGTAAACCACCTGAGGACTGTACCCGACAGTCCGCAGATGAACTTCAGATGACCAAGCAGAATCCCATGGTCCACAGTGTCAAATGCTGATGAGACATCTAGAAGAACCAAGATGGAACGGCTTTTCCAATCCCTTGCCATCAGGAGATCATTGAGCACCCGAACCAGCGCTGTCTCAGTACTATGTCTCTTTCGGAATCCGGACGGGAGGGGTTCATAGATGTCATGGATGGATTCCCCTCCACATGAAACCCAGCATGCCACTGGCCCTGTCTACTGCCTTGTTGCACTGCCCTGCCACCTTGTGGTTCATCAGACATGATAACCCCATGATCTCTTTCCTGCTGTGTAACTGTCAATAACCCCCCCCCCCAATTTTATACACTGCCCTGGGTTTCTGTGCCCTAGATGCATGATATTGCACTTTTTTGCATTGAAATCCAGCTGCCATACCCATGACCATTCCTCTAGCTGCCATACACTCAACCATTCCTTGGGTTTTCACAGGTTTCTACTCATTCTCTACACCCCCTCCGAGTATCTACCCTACTGAAGATATTGGCGTCATCTGTAAAGAGGCATACCGTCCCTTCCTGCTCTTCTGCAATGTCGCCTAGGAACACATTGATGAGGACTGGTCCAAACACTGAGCCCTCTCCCATCATTAGCGTGAATGCCGTTTACCACCACCACCTTCTGCCGCCTATCCATCAACTCATTTCGTAACCAGTTTACTATCTTGGGTTCCATCCCAAGCTGTCCAGTTTCCTTATAAGCCTCCTATGTCTTATAGAGTCGAAGGCCTTGCTGAATTCTAGGTAGGCCACACCACCACCACCCCTTTTCTACTTCCCTGGTTACCCAGTCGAAGAAATTGATCAGGTTTATCTAACAAGATCTACCTCCCATAAATCTGTGCTGCCTCAGGTCTTGTAACCCGCTGGATTCAAGATACTCCACTAGTCTTTCTTTTAATACCATTTCCGGAGAACATGTCCATCAACATGTGATTTACAACCCCCAATAAATCCCTTAATGTGGCTCCAGAATCTTCAGGAGTCATCAGCAGAAGCTTGCAGGAGTTCTCTATTGTCTATGTACTAATTAGTGAACAGGGTGCTCTGTAACCTTGTACTTTGATCAACATATCTCTGGCATTTTTAGTAAGGCCAACAGATATCTGTGCAGTCGTTTGGTGGCTGCCCCCTCAACATGTGTTTAATTAGATGGGTACATAGGTCCTGTAGTACCAGGAGCGTAGAGATTAAGTAGCCTTACCCAAGAATAATATCAGAGGTGAAATATAAAGGTGACCAGTCAGTCTGTAGTAGATCAACAAAATAAGCCTCCTGGTTTAGTTTAGAATAGTCTTGTAATATATCCAGGGGGCGGCAGGAGGGTGGGAGTGCAGTACAGACACGGAACACTGGTGAATGATTGCTGACAGCATCAGCTAGGGCATAGCCATGCAACGAATTCTGGGTCGCCCCTGAAAAAGGGATCTCTGGTTCCAGTGGGCCTACACAGTTACCAAAATGAAATAAATAAATAAATAGAATGCCAACAACTGTAACACTGTTAGTTCTGTCATTAAGGACCAAAACAATCAGAGTATGGTGACTGCCTTTAGTTGCTAGTCTTAGGAGGTCAGTGATAAGCTACAACAGTGTAACTAGCGTATCGTGGTTTCAAAGGATATAGAGTTATTACCAAGCCAGTTAAGGTTAAATTCATCCATCAGTATAAGCTCATTATTGCCAATAACTGTTGACAGGTGATGAATGATCTTCAGCTAAGCCATCTTTGCCACTGTTAGGGGGACTGTATACGCACACTATACGCACTTTTTTGGTATTCCCTACAAGTAGTAGTGAAGGAGAGATTGGTGGAACATCTGGTTGTCAATGGATTACAGGACCCAAGACAGCACAGTTTCACCAGGGGGAGGTCATGTCAGACCAACCTCGTTGAATTTTTTGACTGGGTGACTAGGGAGGTGGATCAGGGGAGGGCAGTGGACATGGCCTATCTGGACTTCAGCAAGGCCTTTGACACTGTGCCACATAGAAGACTATTACACAAACTGGGGAATATGGGTGTGGGCAGGACAGTAGTGCAGTGGGTAGGTAACTGGCTGGGCAGCAGGACACAGAGGGTGGTGGTAAATGGCTGTCACTCCACAGAGGGAAGAGTGACCAGTGGGGTACCACAGGGATCAGTGCTGGGACCGGTCCTATTCAACATCTTCATCAGTGACATTGCGCAGGACCTAGAAGGCAGAATTTCCCTGTTTGCTGATGACACAAAGCTCTGTAACAGAGTAGACACACAAGAGGGTGTAGACAGAATGCAAGGAACCTGCAGAAACTTGAAGAATGGTCAGGGTTTGGCAGTTGGAATTCAATGCAAAGAAGTGCAAGATAATGCATATGGGGCACAAAAACCCTGGCACAATATATCAGTTGGGGGGTGAGGATATAGCATGCACCAAGCAGGAAAGGGATCTTGGGGTTATCATCTCTGATGACCTTAAGGTAGGGAAACAGTGTGACAAGGCAGCAGGTAAAGCAAATAGGATGCTGGGATGCACAGGCAGGGGCATCACCAGCAGGCAAAGAGAGAGGTCATAATTCCACTATATAAGACAGTAGTGAGGCCCCACCTGGAGTACAGTGTACAGTTCTGGAGACCTTAAGTACGTAAAGACATAGACAGGGTAGAGAAGGTTCAGAGGAGGGCAACAAAGATGGTACATGGATTGCATCACAAGTCCTATGAGGACAGGCTGAAGCAATTGAATATGTACTCCCTGGAGGAGAGGAGGGAATATGATAGAGACATACAAGTATCTTACAGGGAGGAACAGGGTGCAGGAATACACTATTTTTAAGTGAAAAAGATGTTCCAGGACTAGAGGGCATGGGATGAAGTTGGAGGGAGGACAATTCAGAGGAAATGTGAGGAAGAATTTCTTCACAGAACGGGTGGTGGATAAGTGGAACACCCTGCCAGAGGAAATGGTGGGGGCTGAAACAATCACGGGATTTAAGAATGCATGGGATAGACATAAAGGCATTCTGGAGGTCAGGGTTAAGGAGCAACAGACTTCTAGGAAAACATAAAGTAAACTTGCAAGCTCAAATGGGCAGACTGGGTGGGCCATAGGCCCTTATCTGCCGACACTGTCTATGTATCTATGTAGTAGTAAGTAGTAAATCATTTTTATTCAGTCAGATGAATCAGGAACACTCCACTGAGCATAGCTCATTTTCAGTGAGGTTCTATTGGGAGCAAGGTGTGTAGAATTTCGCAAGAGGATACAATGGCAACATGCAAGGTTGATAGCACAAGGTGAGCCTTATATAGTATATTACAATGCCCCCATCCCTCTTTATGGAAGGACGGTCAAGTCTGAGCAGATTATAGCCAGGCGGGGAACAACACACCGAGTCAGGGATAGCAGACGACTCTTTAATGCCAAGTATGTGAGAGCTGTGTTGCATTATCCAGGCTTCCAACTCTGGGTGATAAGCCAACAGACTACGAATAGTAAGATGAGCTACCTTATGACCCTTCAAGCTCAACCACTGTGAGGCTTTTACAGAGTTATGAGAGCAGGAAAGACCTGGATTGGGCTCAATATCACCAGACAAAGCGAGACAGAGAACTGGGTGCCATTTCGATGGGAGGTCATTAGCCAGTGGAGCAAGTAAGGCTCAGGTGAATGAATATTTAGTTATATGCCTCGTTATAAATAACAGGTATCTGGTTCTAAGGCACCAGGTCAAGTCTGAAGTGGCAGCAGGGACAACCACTACACTGGAGAAGGAGAAGTCAAGAGTGGGCACAGGGACTGTTACAGGCAGGTCTGCCAGGAGAGGTATGATATACTCAGTGAGGACTTGCAAGGTTAACATAACCACACCTATCAGGAAGACTATGGGTAGGGAGAACATCTTTAGATTTGTTCAAATAAACTAGAGCTAGGAAGGGTGGCATTATCAGGCTAGAGCACCAAAATGGGTTAAAACTGGTGTGCATAATGGCCAGCACTAGACAGTAAACTAGTATGGCGGCACCCCAGCTAGGGAGTAGGCCTGGCCACCTTACATGAAGTTGCAGTTAGGATACAGGGAGGACAAACAAGGATCCGCACTGGTGGGAAGAAGTGAAGTAAGCTCATACAGCAGAAACAGTAAGAGGTAGACTCCAGAACATGCAAGTTTATTCTGGTCACTACTATTAGGGATTTCCCTGCAAACAAAAAGATTAGTACTGGTTTGAAACTGTATGGAGGCAGACCACAGATGGGTTGTTTAGCCAAGGACCCTGGTAAAGAGCTCGACTCATTTGCCATCATAGTTTTAAAGAAACACACCAAGCTCATGCACAGGTGATACAGTCACTGAAAATACCACCAACGGATTAATCTGGTTCAGTGTTAGTTGGCATTAATCTGTATCCCACTCCCCCCGGAACGAGGCTGTAAATAGAATTGTCTAGTTCCCCTTTCCTGGTCAACAAAAAACAAAATAAATAAATAAAAATTACAACATTCAGTTTTATAAACAGGTATTCAAAATGGTGCAAGAGTCATAATTCTGCTAGTATTTATACTAGCCAACAGTCAGCTGTGGAGGAGACCAGGGTCCTGGTATGTATTAACTATGAACAGCAGCAAGATAACCCCCCCCTTTAAGTCACACATTAGTGGAGCAGCGTAGCCGGCTGACACCACAGCTGAGAACCACAATGTGACACCCTTTGCACTGTGTAACATCCTTTGTACTGCAGCCCTTAGGGCTCTGGGCCACTAGGGTGAGAGTCTGTTAATTAAGGGAGGCTCTGCCCACTTGTTCCGAAGGCATCGCTGACTGACTGGGAAACACTGCCTAGGAGCTGTGCATACAGCCCGAGAGTCCAAGGTCAGTGACTTGAAGGTGATCATTCAGTCCAGCAGTTATTGTGAGGAAGGGCTACTTTGTGGATTCTGTCAAGCCCACTTGACCAGATGACACTTTGGCATGAGGAGCAGCAGCCTGAAGTCAAAGGACACTGTAGTAGGGGATTTTAAAGTTGAAAGTCTTTCAGAAGATCTACCCACTTATGAAGGCAGGCACTGATTAGCGAGGCGACCCTGTCCAGGAGGAGCCGGATGTTGGGAAAAGAGCCCGAGAGTCTGTGACTGGAGTCCGGCTTCTGGAAAGCAGCGATGATCTGGTTTGGCAATCGTCGTGATGGGTGAGGACAGCTCTGTGGATTCAGTTGAGCCCTCTCAACCCAATGGTGTTCCAGCACAAGAGCAGCAGAATGAAGACAAGGGATGTTGCAGCAATGGATTTTAAAATTGGTCTTTTTTTCTAAGATCCACCCACTTGTCCTGAAGGCAGCTGTTGATTGGCTAGGCCACCCTGCTCTGGAGGTACGGGATGTTGGGCAAAGAGCCCAAGAGTCTGTGGTTGGCGTCTGGCAGCTGGAAGCAGCCTTCCAGTCCAGTGGTCGCTGTGGGGGAGGGTGGCTCCATGAATTCAGTTGAACCCTCACGACCTGGTGGCACTCTGGTGTGAAGATAAATGACGCTGCAGCAGGGGATTTTAAAACTGGAAGTCTTTCCAAAGATCTTGCTCACTTCTCCTGAAAGCGGTCGCTAACTGGCTGGGTGACCCTGCCTAGGAGGAGCTACATGTTGGGCAAAGAGCCCAAGAGTCCCGTTGCAGGGAAGCATGGCTCCATGGATTTAGTCAAGCTCTGTAACATAGAAACATAGACTTAGACGGCAGATAAGGACCACTTGGCCCACCCAGTCTGCCCATTTCCCTACCTACTGGTTAAGCTGCAGATTCTAGTTAACTAACAGCCTACTTCCTGCAACCAACTATAATTGCCTTGTGTCTGTCCCATGCATGTTTGAATTCCCCCACTGTTTTAGACCCAGCGACCTCCTCAAGAAGGCTGTTCCATGTATCCACCACTCTCTGTGTGAAAAAAAATGTCCTCACATTACCCCTGAGCCATCCCCCCTCTATCTTTAAATTGTGCCCCCTTGTTCTTACACATCTTTTTCTGAAAGATGCTACCCTCCTGGACTTTGTTGATTCCCTTGAGGTACTTGAACGTTTCTATCAGGTCCCCCCGTCCCTCCTTTCATCAAGAGTATACATATTAAGCTCTCTCAGTCTCTTTTCACATGGCTTCTGCTGCAGACCCTGCACCATTTTAGTTGCCTTCCTCTGGACTGCTTCCATCCTGTCTATGTCCTTGCATAGATGAGGTTCCAAGACTGCACGCAGTACTCCAGATGGGGTCTCACCAACTGTCTGTACAGAGGGATAACAACTTCCCTTTTTCTACTTGTGATGCCCCTTCCTATGCATCCCAGTGTCCCCCTGGCTCTCCTTATCGACTTTTCACATTGCTTACCCACCTTTAGGTCATCTGATATGACTACCCCCAGGTCCCGTTCCATTTTGTTTTGTTAGTACCTCCCCTGCTATTGTGTACTCTTCTCCTGGGTTTTTGTTTCCCAGGTGCATTACTTTGCACTTCTTTGTATTGAATCTAAGTTGCCACATGTCTGACCATTCCTCCAACCTTGCCAAGTCCCTTCTCATCTTTTCTACCCCCTTGTGTATCAACTCTGTTACAGATCTTTGTGTCATCTGCAGAGAGGCATACCTTTCCCTCCAAACCCTCTGCAATGTCACCTATAAAGACGTTAAAGAGGACTGGACCCAGTACTGAGCCCTGAGGTACTCCACTAGTAACCCCCCTTTCTTCAGAATGTGTTCCATTCACTATTACCTTCTGTGTCCTGTTGTGCAGCCAGTTTGCTACCCAGGCTACCACCCTGGGACCCACTCCCAGGCTGGCTAACTTGATTATTAATCTTTTGTGCGGGACTGTGTCAAATGCCTTGTTAAAGTCTAGGTAGGCCATATCTCCACAGCCCCTCCCTGGTCTATTACTTTGGTCACCCAGTCGAAGAAATCAATTAGATTCGTCTGACATGACCTTCCTGCTGTAAATCCATGCTGCTTTGGGTCCTGTGCCCCGCTGGCCTCTAGGTACTCAACAATTCTTTCTTTCAGAAGTGATTCCATCATTTTCCCTACCACTGAGGTCAAACTTACAGGTCTGTAGTTTCCTGCTTCTGCCTTGCTCCCACTTTTGTGAAGGGAATCACATCTGCCCTCCTCCAGTCCTCAGGTACCACCCCATCCTGCCATGATCTGTTAAAAGCGTGGTCAGTGGTGTCACTAGGTCCTCCCTTAGTTCTTTTTAGATTCTGGGGTGAATCCTGTCAGGCCTCATTGCTTTGTCCACCTTTGAGTTTTAGGAGTTCTTTCAGGACTCTTTCTTCTGTGAATGGACTGGTGTCAACCCCCCTACCCAGAGTGCTTCTATTGTCTGGCTTAGGTAACTCCTCCTCATCTTCTTTTGTGAATACTGAGCAAAAGTATTCATTCAGTATCTCTGCCTTTTCACTGTCCCCCTCTGCCCACCTCCCCTCTCCTTTATTAATCTTCACTATCCCTCCCTTAACCTTTCTATGCTCCCTAATGTACCTATAAAAGCTTTTATCCCCCTTCTTAACTGAGTTGGCTATTTTTCCTTCGGTTTGGGCCTTTGCTAGTCTGACTGCCTTCCCCACTTCTTTCTGCTTTAATTGATACAGTTCCCTGTCATGCTCCTTCTGTGATTCCTTATACTTTATGAATGCAGCCTTTTTCTCCTTAACCTTCCCTGCCACCTCGTTTGAAAACCATAGTGGTTTTTTACTCCACTTTGTTTTCTTTATTTGCTTCACACAAAGGCTTGTTGCCTCTATGATGGCAGTTTTGATTTTTCTCCATTGTTCTTCCACCCTCCTTTTGTCATTTGCTAGTGCATTTTCAGGTATTCACCCATTTTGCCAAAGTCAGCTCTTCTAAAGTCCAGTATCCTTGTTTTGTATGGCTTATCTCCATGGTTGTGCACATTGTAGAAGCACACTGTGCAGTGGTCGCTTGTTCCCAGATGTCTACTGACTTCTAAATCTGTGATCCTCTCTCCATTTGAGAGTACCAGGTCTAATATTGCTCCCTCCCAGGTGGGTTCCACCACAAGCTGTCTAAGGCTTGCCTCTGCAGGGCATCAAGAATGACCCTGCTCTTGGACGTGGCTGCAGTACCTGTTATCCAATTAACATCTGGCATATTCAGGTCCCCATCAACAGTATCTCCCTTTTCAGCCATTTTGAGAATGTCCTCTATCATTTTGTTGTCCATTTCTTCCCCTTGAGACGGGGGTCTGTATACAACCCCTGTGCAGATTGTGATGCTATTCCCTGTCTCCAAGGTGACCCAGAGTGCCTCTTGTCCTCCCCTTACTTTTTAGTTCTGTAGCTTTGATCCCTTCCCTTATGTATAGAGCTACTCCACCTCCTCTTTACCTTCCTGTCCCTTCTGTAGATTGTGTACCCTGGTATGTTGACATCCCAGTCATGGTTCTCGGTGTACCATGTTTCCGTGACTGCAACAATATCCAACTGTTCATCTTCCATCAGGGCTACTAGCTCAGGAAGCTTGTTTCCCAGACTACGGGCATTGGTACTCATTGCCCTCCATTTAATGTTGGCTTTATCCTTTTTTCTCCCATCCCAGCTCTTACTGTCCTTGTCTATTTTTCTATTTACCACTGTCCTGCCCTGTGTTGAGCTTTGTACCTCAGTGTTTACCTTACAACTTGGCATGTTTTGTGGGGGGAGGCTTGAAATTTCCTGCCTTTTATCAGTGCCACTGTTGAGCCAGTGGCACTCCTGCACGAAGTGCAGCAGCCTGAAGACAAAGGACAATGCAGCAGCAGATTTTAAAACTAGTGGCCTTTCTGAAGGTCCGCCCACTTGTCCCAAAGGTAGCTACTGATTGGCTAGGTGACCCTGCCTAGGAGGAGCTGAATGTGTGGCAAAAGAGCCCCGAGAGTCAGTGGTTGGCGTCCTGCAGCTGTGAGTGGTGATTATCCAGTTCAACAGTCGTTGCAGGGGAGCAGAACATTGTACTATGAATATATTAATTCAGCAGTGGGCCTGCCTGCCAGATCCCAGCACAAAGTGTTCTGTTTATTCAAAGTTGCTGGCCTTGGCACTGTGCCACTATGTTTCTTTAACTACAGAAACAGCTGAGCCAGGCTGACCTTTAAAACCACAAATCGCTAATCTTCCTTGACTAAGAGGCCTCTCTTCCCACATCAATACTGACATGTTAGACTCTGAGAATCAGTGCTGATGCAAGGAAGGAACCCTTTTCAGTTAACAGACCTGCTTCTCCCTTGCATTTAGCACAGCGTTCAGCACAGCTGGGCCAGTTGTGCTGGCTGGGTTCTGTGTGATTCTGTTTATGTACAGTGTGTTGTACAAATGTTTGTACCTTATCCAATTTTACATTTTTTTTTTTTAGTTATTTTTCTCTCCTCCTACCGCCGGCTTGTATCCTCAGGAGGGCGTCCCCAGCCCCGTCCCCCGGCGTCCACCAGCCAACGCTGACCTGACCCCAGGGCTTACCCCCCCAGTGGGGTCGGCGGGGGGTTGGACTCCCCCACCGAGGACCGGATTTAGTTGGCCAGCGCCGTGCCTAGCAGGGGGCAGAGCCTACAAGGCGCCCTCCGCCATCCTGCACGGCAGTATTCTTTTTTTCTTCTGTTCTCCCAGGAGTCAGAACCATGCCATGACGTCAGTGGAGGGGAGTCTGCACACGCTCCCTCCAGACGTCTGGCCCAACTCCTCCCCTACTTGTGGTGCAGCACCCTGTCCTCCAGCCTCCGCCGGGGGCGAACAAGCACCGACCACCAAGAACCCCCCTCCCTGGAGAAGGAAAGCAGTCCATTGGACACTCAATCCTTCTCCTCCCCTGCCGATCCTCGATGGCTTGTGCTTGTTCCCAAACACGGGTCACCGGCGTAGCGCGAGGTAAGGTGCCAGCACCTCAGCGCCACCAGGCCAGCTTTAATTTTTTTATTATTGTGATATGTATTTATTGTGATGTGGTCTGTTGTGTACCCTGTACCTTTTATGCACAACTGGTCACTTGTGAAACAAATTCTGGTCAGAGCCGATAGGGCTGTGATGAGCTGTCAAGTGAGGAAAGTTACACATGTGAGAAGAAACTGTTGAACGCCCGGGTGTAACTTGGCCATTTTTTGGAGGTGCTGCACCAAATTTTCAACATGGCCTTTTTGGGTTCCCTCCTCATGAAGAGTGCCAGTGTCATTTTGTTCACTTGTCCTGAAAGGTGATGTCACAGAGCGACCGTGCCATTCTGAGCTACAGGTGCGAAAACACATTTCGGGCAGGATGTGATAAATGACAGCCATACTGTTTAAAAAGAGGTGTGCAAAAATGGCAATGTTGAAAATGTGGAGGGAAAATATAAAAAATTGGCAAAGTTAAGGCGTGTGTAGAAACTCACATGATACTGCATACAGTAACACAATCATTTTGTAATTTTGCACCATATTTGCAACATGGGCTTTTTGGGACCCCACCTCATGAACAGTGTCACTGTCATTTTGTGAATTGATCCCGAAAAAGGAGATTCCGCACAGCGACCGTGAAATCACCTTTCGGGACCGAGTAACGAAATGACAGTGAAAGTTTTCATGAGGTGGGGTCCCAAGAACCCCATGTTGAAAATTTGGGGTCAAAATTCAGAAAAATGGCTTACTTATCAAAATAAGTTAAAAACCCCATTGAATGGCATTATAGCACACTTACCTTTGATTCTTCAGTTTGTGATTCAGCTTTGAAGAGTGCAGACGTGTCCTGGTCCAGAGAAGATGACAGCGCTGACCTCCAGAGATAAGTATGGGGTTAAAGGGAGATGGGTGCTCAGTGGGAGGGTGGGAGGGGACTGAGGCGATGACAAGGGACCGTTTTCTTGGTTACAGATTAAAAAATTGAAAAACATGTCGGGAGACTGTTTTTTATTTAGAGGTAAACAAAAAGCAGAGATTTGGGCACACTGGGTGGCTCCCAGTGTGCCACATGAGTGAGGGCAACATACTGCCAACACGGGGATTGGGGACCCCAATGTTGGCAGGGGAAAAAAAAAACATTTCCACACACTGGGGTGGGTTCCCAGTGTGCCACATGAGCTGGGGAAGGGGTACCATAATACCGACACGGGGATTGGGGACTCCGATGTCAGCGCAGTTTCTTTGTTGCCAGTGCTGGAGGCCATGCAACTGCACATGTGCGGCACTCGCGCATGCGCAGTTGTAGCGAATGCCATTTTGCCATTCACAACATGACGGCACCGGCATAACTGACATGCATGTTACAGCTTAGTTCATGCTACTGAATGCGGAAAGTAAGCCAAATAGTGCAGCTGTTATTTCGAGTGGCCAATTGTGGTGGAGTGTTTCAAGCTCCATTGGACTTTCAGAAGGATACTTCCAAAAGTGGAACGGAAGGTTCCACGATCAGCCATTTTTACAACTACTGACCAATCCCAGTAGGGCTGTAGGCTCCGCCCACAGCCCTAAAAAAGGGCTATGTAGCATCTTGCTCTCCAGTATAAAAAATAAAAAGGAAATGAACATGTCCATGTGTGTTTGTGTACATGTTTTGTGTTCTTTAGTTTGTATGTACGTGTTCGCATGTCTGTGTGCTGGTTGAGTATGTCCGTGAGTTTAAAGAGGTTAAACTAAGCAGGAACCCAGTTTCCCCACCTTTTAGAAACTTTTAAGATTCCCACACCTCTGTCGTCTTTCTGCACTGAACACTATAGGAGTTCCCCCAATGAGAGAGGACAGTTTCCTGGCCTACAAATGCAGGTGTGAGAGTTCCCACACCCAAAAATTTCTAATTTAATAACTGAGCATGTGATAAATGTGGGTGTGGTGTGGTGTGTGTATGTGTGAGAAACAGTAATGTAAGCTCAGAAGGGACTCTAGGTCTCTCATGTATGCCCCTGTATGTGTGTGAAGAATATATGTGTTTGTGTCTGTATGACTGGGACATGTGTGCATCTTGTCTAAATGTGTGTGTGTGTGTGTGTGTGTGTTGTGTGTAAATATAATGCACTGTGTTGCGTTTGTATGTCTGTCAAGTGTATGTGACAGGAATATATATGTGTGAGTTATGTGTATATCTTGTCTTTATGTGTGCGGTTTGTATGCATGTTTGATTACTGTGTATATGTGAGAGGAACATGTATGTGTATTATGTGTTTGTGTGGGATATGTATACATGTAATGCCTGTAGGTGTGTGTGTATATGTAGTATGTGTTTGTGTATGTATCTTGTCTGTATGTATGTCTATGTTGTGTGTGCATGTTTGTCTAATAGTTGCGAAAGGGATATACATGTGTGTTAGGAAAACCCTATCTTGAGTAACTCAAAGTAAAGGCATCAATGTAGCACAGAGGAGGGTAACATCATCATCTAAGGTACATCAAAGTAAAAGCATTACAGATGGAAGCAAGAGTAGCCGTGCACAGTGGGGTAGATGCAGGGATTTTGCAAAGAGGATTTAGTTAGCTGCAGGACCTAGGGTGCCACACTCCTCCAGGGTACAATATGGAGGTGTGGAAGCTGCCTGGTCTGCAGGAAAGTGGTGGTACTCCACACTGAGCTAGCTGCAGTACAGCCCATAATTCGACAGCTGCACAGCAGGTCAGACTGGAGGCTGGGGTCGTCCACTGCTGCTCCTCTTCCTCAGTGATCTCTAGTGGTTCTCAACGGGGGTTGGAAGTATCAGAGTGGAGGAGGGGCTGGCAGCAACTAGGAATGTTAGGGGCCCTGGAATCACAGCAAGCAAACGTTTCACCCCAAACTGTTTCACCCCACTGAGTGAAGTGGTGCATGCTACCCCTGCTTCCAGGAGAGAGCACCCTGTTGCAACTAGGGCCCTAGCAGCAGCAATGTCTGTTGCAGTGGTGGTGGGCGCAGCAACCAGGAAGAGGGAGTTAGAAACAGGGTACTTAAAGTAGGGAAATCCATAGTCAGGGGTATTGAGACAAGGGTCTTTGCCTAGAGTAGGAGGGGAGTGTGGTGCGCTGTCTCCCAGGGGCGACAGCAGCCAGGGTACTTCCTAGGGTAGATGGCTTAAGTAGGGGTGTGGGAGGGATACCAGATGTCACTGTCCATTTGGGGAGGAATGATCTGGCAGGAAGGCGATTCGGAGCAGTGGAGGTTAGCTGTTGGCTGGTGCTGTGACCTGCTCAGATGCCCTTTCAATGCACAGATGGGGGAGGCAAGAAAGATAAAAATATTTCAATTTAACAAATGGTGAAATGAGTGGTGTGCCTAGAACAGTTTTGCTCCTTGGAAGACTGAGGTGTATTGAGGTGGGACAGAGGCTTATTTAAAGCAGACAGACTTCATCCTAATAGGAAGGAGACAAAGGAATTGGGGCATAGGTTTGAGGACTACATTTCAGGGTATTTAAACTAGTGGTAGTGGAGGCTGGGGCTAAGGACCTGTACGGGGAGAACTCAGGTGAGGGAGACCTAGCTAGTACTCCCCGAACTAGTGAAGGCAGTTAGGGAGAAAAGGGTACAGCAGATAGGGATTGCAAAAGGGTCATAAATCAGAAACTAGTGACCACATTAGGAGAAGGTAACAGAGATGAAAAGTGCAGTGAATGAGTACAGAAGGTCTGGTTAGCAGAAGGGGTATAGGTAAGAGACGGTAGTCCCATATGGTGGTCTGCTTAGATGACAGAGGCCTCTGGAACAAAATGAGTGAGCACCCAGGCAGTGGTGGTAAAGGCTAAGATAGATCTGTTAGCCACAATGGAAACAGAGGTAACAGAAATAACAAATTGCGACCTTGCAGCACTGGGTTACTCAGGCTACAGGAAGGACAGACAAAGAGGCATTTTTGGGGGGGGGGGGGGAGAGTAGGTTTGAGGATGTAGCACTATACTTCGGAGAAGTCTAATCTTGATTGTAGACAAGCTGCTGTAAACTATTATTAATGAAAAAAAAATGTGGAATTCTTGAAGGTAAATGGGTTGCAGTGCAGGAGGCAACACAGATTTATAATAGGGCGATCTTGCCAAACTAACCTTATTGACTTCTTTGACAGATTCACAAAGACAGTGGACAGGGGTCAACAGTGGATGTGTTGTACCTTGACTCTAGCAAGGCCTTTAACTATGTTCCATACAGAAAGCTAATAAAAAAATCTGGGTGACCTGGGGTAAAGTATAAACTGACTAGGTGAAAATGGAACTGGCTGGAGAGCAGGACACGGAGTATGGTCCTCAATGGAGAACACCTAGAATGAGTGTAGTAAGTGGAATACCGCAGGGGATCATTTCTAAGACTGGTGCTCTTCAATTTCTTTATCTGGAACACTGAAGAGGAAATCAAGAATAAAGTGTGCCTCTTTGCTGATGATACTAGGACCTGAGGTACTGTGGGCACTGAAGAGAGGCTTAAAGAAATAAAAAGAGACTTGCAAAAACTGACAAAGTGTCCAGATTATGGCAACCCTAAGTTCAACGTAAAATGGGTGCAAAGTGAGGCATGTTGCTAGAAACAACACTAAAATGGAATATTGGACGGAGGAGTAAGGGTGGTGCAGAGAACTGAGGCGAGGGGGGGGAGAGAGAGAGAGAGACCAACAGACAGATGGAGAGTGCATGCTGGGGTCATTATTATTGACAGCCACATGTCTCCTGTGCTCCGTACAACAAAGCATACAGGAAAGCAAACAGGATGCTGGGACGTAAGGCAAGGGGATTAGATAGTAGGAGACGGGAAGTGACATTGCCCCTGCACAAGTCCCTGGTAAGGCTGCACCTGGAATACTGCCCACAGTTCTGGAGTCTGCACCTCAAGAAAGACAGGGACCGTACAGAAACTTAGAATGCGTTGGCAGATAAGGACCGCTTGGCTCACCCAGTCTGCCCATTTTTCCCTGCCTACAGTATCATTACAGACCCTAATTGATCTCCGGCTCTTTCTTTCTCCTCCCTTCATTTCCGTCCACTAAGATACCCTTATGCTTACCCCATGCATTCTTGATTACCACAACTGTTTTTGCCCCACTACCTCTGCTGGTAGGCTCTTCCAGGAAACCACCACTCTTTCTGTGAAGAAGTACTTCCTCTCATCTCTCCTGAATCTACCGCCCTCCAACGTCATAGCCTGTCCCCTTGTCCTTCAGCGCCTTTATTTTTCTGAAAAACACTCCCCCCCATTACCTTATTTACCCCCCATGAGTTATTTAAAGGGACACTGCAACCCTTTTTGCATCATATTATTATAAGATGAAAATCTATATTTTTTGATTGCTTACCTTCTCTAAAATTCACTGAAGTTGTTGGCTGCTTGATCTGCTTCCTTTCTCTGTAGGACTGAAATGGATGGGAATGGTGCAGTTACACCCAACCATGTTTTGCTTCAAATCCTTGATCTACTCTTAACTGCAAACATCCTGAACCTTAGGAACACGCCAAAGAGTGCAGTCCCCCCCATGATACCATAGTCTCCTCTCCTCTCCTCTCACTGCATCATCAGTGTCTAGACTGTGTTGGGGGATGTTCCCAAGTCCAGGAAAGATGCAGTGGAAATTGATCAACGTATGTAAACAATCGTGTTTTCATGTGGTAACACCAGTATGGTAAGCAGTCTGTTTTTTACTTTTAAAATAAAAAAAACGGAATCAGAATCAAACTACCAGCAATCTCTGCAGAATGTGAACAATCATAACACTGTTCGATTTTTTTAATCTAGGGAAAATCTGAGGCCTGAGGGGGTTGACAGTGTCCCTTTAAAGGTCTCCATCATATCCTCCCTTTTCTTCCTCTCTTCTAGGGTGTACATATTGAGTTCCTTTAGCCTCTCCTTGTAGGGCTTTTGACGTAGCCCCGCACCATTTTAGCTGCCCTCCTCTGGACTGCTTCCAATCTGTCTATATCCTTCCAGAGATGTGGCCTCCAGAACTGTACACAGTACTCTAGATGGAAGTTTTACTAGTAATCTACTTTATTTACTAGTGATGTCAGCATGGCTCAGTTGGTAGCACATCCGCCTCTGGACCAGAAGGTCATGGGTTCTCGTCCCACACCGGGATTGGACTTGCACCTAAAAATCACTGGCATCCACGTGCAGTATTGGGGGGTGCTGTACTGCTGGGGTGTGCCGTCCTTCGGATGAGATGTTAAACCGAGGTCCCTTCTGCCCATCCTGGTGTTGCCCTGGTGGGTGTCCAGGTGGAAGTAAAAGAACCCAGGGCACTCTTCGCAAAGAGCAGGGAACATTCCAGTGTCCTGGCCAACATTCCCCTTCCCATAAACCGGTTCATGAAATTATCCAGGCTGTGTGTGGGTGATGATGTGCGATATGGCCGCCACCACACATTCAGTCACTTCACTACCAGTCTAGCATTGCTTGTAAAGCGCTTTGGATGTATGAAAAGCGCTATATAAATGCTGATTCTTCTTCTAATCTATACAGAGGCAGCAGCACCTCCCTCCGTCTGCTGGTGACACCTGTCCCTATGCACCCCAACATCCCACTAACCGTCCCAACTGTCTTGTTGTATTGCCTGGCCACCTTTGGTCATCGTGGTTATCGTCAATAACACTCCCTCTATTTTGTACTCTGCCCACTGGTTCCTGTGCCCCAAGTGCATTATTTTGCACTTTTTAACCCTGAAACCTAACTGCCATACCCTGGACCACCCCTCAAGTTTTCTCAGCTCTCTGCCCATCCTTTACACTTCCTCTAGGGTGCCCACCCTACTGCAGAGTTTGGTGTCATCTGCAAAGAGGCAGACCACCTCTTCCAGCTCCTCTGCAATGTCTCCTATAAAGACACTAAAAAGGACTAGTCCCAGCACTGATCCCTGAGACACCCCATTGGTCATCTTCCCCTCTTCAGAGCGAACTCCATTTGCCACCACCCTCTGTCGCCAATCCGCTAACCAATTTCTTACCCAGTTTACCCCCTTTGCACCCAGTCTTATACTACCCAGCTTACTTAACAGTCTCTTATGTGGAAAGGTGTTGAATGCCTTACTGAAATCTAGGTAGGCCACATCCGCCCCTACACTCTACTCTAATTCCTTGGTTATTTTATCAAAGAAATCTATCAGATTTGTTTGATATGACCTCCCACCAGTGAATCCATGCTGTCTCAGGTCTTGTAACCCATTAGATGTAAGATATTCCACTATCCTCTCTTCCAGCAGTGATTCTATTAACTTTTTTCCTTTTTAACTTGGTGTTTTTGCCCCTCCACTACCCATTAAGCTCCTCCCCTAGTCCCTCGGGGCTACCAAGCACTTCCCCGATTCCCTCCTGTCTCCTGTCCCGGGCACTTTCCTCCACGGAGTAATGGCTTCACCCCCAGGTGGGGTTGGGTCCTCCTGGTCAATGAATTGCATCAGGCGGTGCTCCAGCGCTACTGGAGGCAGGGGAACCAGGGCAGACAAAGGCCATTATCATTGCGGAGGTGCTGGGAGCCATGGCAGCATTTCCCCTGGTTTTTACTCCCCACAGTGACATCGTGTGTGCTGACGTCAAGGTGCATCCATGCACTCCTTGACATTCCTCCCTCCCACCTCCTTCTCCAACTGCACTGTCATCTGTGAACTTCAGGTGGCAGTATCGCAGGGGAGACAGGAGCCCTCCCTCTCTCCCCGGAGGAGGACAGCATCTGCTGGGATGCTCAGTCCTCCTCCCCCACTGTCAGCTCTCGATGAACTGAGTTCATTTCTGAACTTGGGTCACCGGCATCACGAGCAGTAGAGCTACCACTGCGCCAAAGGGATGGACAGATTCCATTAACTTTCCCACTACCAATGTTAGGCTGACTGACCTATAATTAATTGCTAGTCTTCTCCTTGCTACCACTTTTGTGAAGTGGGACTACATCTGCCCTCATCCAGTCCTCTGGAACCACTCCCGTTTCCAGTCAGCTGTTAAATGGGATTATCAGAGGGGCAGCCAGTACCTCCCAGAGCTCCCTCAATACCTGACAATGTACCCCATCTGGTCCCTCTGCTTTGTCCACTTTCAGATTAGCGAGTCCCTGCAGTACTCTCTCCTCTGAGAAAGGAACAGCGTCCACCTCCCTCCCTTCAGAGTTCCTGTTACTTTTTTGTGGCCCTTCCCCTTCTCCTTCCACTGTGAACACTGAACAAAAGTTATCTGTTCATGATGTCTGCCTTTTCCTGTGCCCCCTCTGCACAGACCCACCCCCGTCCCTTTTTAACCTTATAATCCCTCCCCCGGTCGTCCTCTTTTCACTTACACATTTAAACATGTCCTGCACTCCTTACTGCTTCTCCCGCTTCTCTGCGTGTCTCCTGAGACACCTCCATATCCTCTCCCTCCATGTCTCATTATATCTTCTACCACCCTTTTAGCCTTTACCTTCTCAGCCACCTCTTTTGAGAATTACAGCAGTCCTTTTTTCCTCTTACTGTTACTCACTTGCTTGATGCAGAGGTTTGTTGCTGTCACCGTGCCCCCTTTTAGCTTCACCCACTGTTACTCCACTCCACCTTGGCCCCCCCCCCCACCACCACCAATCAAGTCATCCCTAAGGTATTCTCCCATCTTTATAAAATCTGCCCTCCTGAAGTCCAGGACCTTTAACTTTGGAGAGAAGACCATATAGAGGAGGACTGCACAGATCTTGGGGGGCAGCAGGACAGGTCACACGTTGAAAGCTTGGCAAACCTTGACATATACTGTACACACTGGATGTCAAGAGATAAACGGGGGACATACAGTAATTGAGACACATAAGTTTTTAAAAGGTATTATCAGGGTGGTTTGTAAAGACTTCTTCCTGAGAAACAACGGCATAGTGGCTACACGATATTGTTGGACAATGGTGGTGGAGGGTATTCAGAAGGGATGTGAGGAAGTTAGCAGTGTCAGTGGCTCAGCAGGTTTCACACTCGCCTCTGAGGCCAGAAGATCAGAAGGCTGTGGGTTCTATCCCCACTCCAGGCACTTGGGTTAATCCTAATACTGACACTGTAGTGCAGCATGAAGAGGGTGCTGCACTCCTGAGGTGCTGTGTTTCGGATGAGACATTAAACCGAGGTTCCACCTGCCTGTTCTGGTGGTAGTTCAGGTGGATGTTAAAGATCCCATGGCACTTCTCGAAAAGAGTAGGGGAAATTTTTATTATCAGTCAAAACAAAACATAAGGAAAATAAACTATTAATAATGCAAAGGAAAATCAAATACACAAAGGAAAAACTTTAGACAACAGCAATAAAAAAAAAAAAATACACCATCACCTAATATCAGTGGCAAAACCATAAGAATACCTCAATCCACCCAGCCGATCCCTCTCCAGAGCTTGGCACACAATGAGGTACCCCAATGTGTTAGTTCCATCTGGTATAGGGCATCCAATTTCGACTGTACATTAAAAAAATATTGTGAACAGTGACCACTTCTTGATTCAGGACTCTGACAATTAACATGCCAGATAGCCCACTTTAGGCAAGCAAAAATAACACACTGTACTCTTGTGCCAACCAGTCCATAATGCAGAAAGCTGACCATACATGAGGGCATCATATGTCATCTTTGCAAACCTACTGGTGTTCCAAAAGACATCCAACTGCGTCCAAAACCCCTGTATAAAGGGGCAATCAAAAAAAAGATGCCGCATGGTTTCAGGCTGCTGTTGACGACCCACAAACTCACACATACGATCTTGTATCTGCTTGTGTTTCTGGTTTCCACGGACATTTAACTTCTCATGCCCACAAAGCCACATAATGTCTTGCATCTTCTGTGGTATTCTGGCTTCCAACATGCATTTAACAATGATGCCACATCAATTAAGGGGCCAACCTTAAAAACAGGTTCCTCAAAATAAAAGTTCTGCACTATCAAAGCATAAAAGGCCTTCCTGGAAACTGTCACAACCCACATCATATTGATCTTCCACAACCTAATATATTTCAGACAAAACTGTACATACACAGGAAGCAAGATCTCATCTCTGTGCCATTTCCCCCCGATCCCAGGCAGTAAGGAACCCCTGTTTCCACCAAGACATAGCTAAAGTCCCAGCCATGTCCCGGTCCAAGAAGACAGGTTGGAGACTGGTAAAAAAAAAAAAAAAAAATTCCCAAATAGAAAAACTAGGGGCTGCACCATGTTCAAACCTCCGTCTTTTCAGGCATGATGTGTATGACTTCTTTTGATGGGGTTTAAATGGCTGCCCCACAGTAGTGTAAAAAACAAACCTAAAACCTTAGTATGCACAGTTAAAGGCAATGGAAAAACATGGGAAATATACAAAAACAAAGGAAGTACTGTAAGTATGCCTTTGCTAAATAAACAAGCTTTTTCCGTGTCATTTTCCATGCCTTCCATTTCAGAACTTCTGCTTGTGCTGCATCATAGACTAAATCCCAGTTGCTTTGTATCACCTCTGAATTGCTAAACTAAACCCCCAGTATTTTTATCTTGTGTGCAGTGATGGGTGTATCAAAGTCAGATACCAAGGGAGCCCCACCTAGTGCCATTAGTGGTACTTCTCAAAAAGAGCAGTTGAATTTCCCCGGTGCCCTGGCCAAACTTCCCCCATTCATTAAAAATACCACCAACAGCTTAATCTGGTTCAATTTCAGTTGGCATCCATCTGCATCCCCCTGCCCCTGGGACAAGGCTGAATATAGGCAAAAAATTGTCTAGTCCTCCTTCCCGGTCAACAAAAACTAACTAAATAAATAAGTTCTTATTCACAGAGTGGATGGTGGAAAAATGAAACAGACTGCCCAGAGAAGTGGCTGAAGACAAGACTGTACCAGGATCTAAATGGGGGGGGGGTACGACAAATATAAAGGAACAGTAGGACCCTCAGGCTAATGAGGGGAAGGGATACTTGGGGAAGGGGGTAATAATCAGCTACAAGGGCCATCACATCTCTAAATTCAGTCTGGTATTAGGCCAAGCATGGAACAAGGCAGGGAAGTGGGTAGACTGGCGAGACCTCCGGGGCTTTTCTGCTGATACAATCTATGAATTTATAACTTGTCTGCGTTGTGTGAAAGTTTCTTTCTCAACACCATGAAACCCACAACCAGTCAGTGATGTCATTAACTGTGATCTGTGCTGAGGAAATGACTGGACTTACTCAATGAATGTACAGACAAATATATATACACACACACACACACACACACCCACCCATACCCATGCAACGTCTGCGTCTGTCGTCTCTGTGACTGAGTCTATGTACTCTCCATTTCCCCTGAGGGGAATCATTTCCCAATGTTTTGGTGCTTGTGTTCCTTTTTGATGCCTCGTTATAAATCTTCTTTCACCTCAAGTTTACAAAATTCAGCAGTGGACATCTTGTACAGTTCCTGCAGTTACATGGATTTCCTGAAAAAACTCTCTTTTCATTATTTCGGCCTTATACCACAGGCAGAAGGGGAAACACAGAGTGAGGAAACCAAACTGTTGGAAAAAAATATCCTGAAAAATATGCCAAGTTACATATATGTTTGAGTCATTATCATCCTCCCATTGTACGCTGTAATGCCTCATGAGTATGTTTTTTTCCCCTAGCTGTTACATAAGAAAGCTGCAGACATTTCAACTGCACTAGGAGATTCAAACAGCAGCACAGAGACAGATTAAAAAGATTACAGAGAGGTCATGCACTGGGGGAGGGGGGAATTAAGAGATTTAAGGGCCTGATCCACATATGAGGCCAGGATATGGTCAGAATGAGCATATCCTGGCCACGGCTGTGTGCACCCCTGATTCCTGTCACATCCACAGTATGCTGCACTCCAAGGGTCCAGATCCATGAGCTGCGCCACAGGCTGGCAGGTGTAGCGCAGAGCTGTCCCAGATTACGGCATCCAACCGGATGTCCAAACCAGGCTGTCAGTAAATCCCTGACTGCGCAGGGGATGACAAGATACAACCGTCCTCTACGGACGGCCGTATCCTTGGGAGTACTGACAAACAGGTAATGATCTGTAGAAACTGCAAGCGGTTGCTGGTACCGACCCCAGCCTGCCATGGAGGATCCTAGGGCTGGGGGTTGATGGGTGGGGATGATTGGACCATGGTAACAAAGTTGCAGCTGGGAGGAGGGGTATGTAGGGCTGCATAACCTCTGCCTACTCTGCCAGCCTTCTGCAGCATGGACCTTCTGCTGTACCTGTGGTACAAACCTGCAGGGCTCCCTATCCCACCCCTGTCCTGCTTGCCTGCGTAGCTATGCACATGGATCAGGACTGTGTGCAGAAGGGGCCAGATGCCACAGTGCGAGTAACTTGCAGTTGTGGGATTCAAACCCGGGTCTCCACATTCACAGCTCTGTGCTATAACCACTAGGCTGAACCAACTTCCCCAGCAGCAAAAGAAGAGCGTGAAGTAGATAGTAACATACAAATATAGAAAATGCTAAATTAAAAGGAAACAAGCAAGGATCCAATGCAATCATTTTCTGCCATTCAGCTAGCCGCAGCATTCAACATGATATAAAATATTGGAACCTCAACCCTCCTATCACCGGGTGTGAGATGAATGCCTTGCCAAGTGATGTTGTTTTCCATGAAGAACTAATTTAACTGGGGTTTAAAAGATTCAACACTCCCAATGTACACTGCTTACTTGGGAGGGTTACCACTCTCTGTGTGAAACAATGTTTCCTCACATTACCCTATCTATATCCCCCCTCAAATGCACGTTCTGTCCTTTAGTTGTTCTGTCCTGAACAAGCAGAAAATGCTTCCCCTGATTTGCTATACCCATTCCATTTAAAATGTTAAAAGCTGAAATCATATCTTCTGGACATTTACCAAAACCTAGGCAGGGATTCTGTCCTCCTCGAGAAATGATTTTCGATAATAAAATGCTTTTAAAAAGCTGAAAAACAAAGGTTAGGCTTTTCAGCACCATTGCCAGATTATGGGCTCTGAACAGTGCACTTGAAACAGATTACTGATGGATCCCTACTGGAAGTCATTAAATCCTAAATACCTGGAAATCTACTTAGACCTGAGTCTGTCATAAGGATTACGAAGACCACATAGCTGCCACATTAACAAACACAAACTGGCTCACACTGTAGGTTCAAGGGATGTGTACCTGGTGAGGCTCATTCTGGCATAGACATCCACCATCTCCTTTCCCTGGTGAACCATGGTACGGTACTATCTGCTTCACAAGCAGAAGAAGAATTGTCTAGATGAAGGGTATAGCACTTTACAACTCGCATTTGGTGATTCGTTTTAGCGAAAGCTGTTGTTTAGGCTACCCTTAATTTCTGTTATCCTTCGAGTTGCTTTTTTGCTGAAAGCGCTTTTATGAGTGCCTGGCAAGTAGTTTAATTTGAAACAGTGCTCGCTACTTCAGAGGCATGGCGGGATCAGTCGGGCAGCACATTAATCACCGTGTGCAGCCACAACCCGCGCCTTCAATGCATTTGTAGTGAAGTGCAGGATGTGGCGCCGCACCATTACAGTTAATGGTGCCACCCAATAGTCCGCCATACTTCTGCGTAGCGGATTTTGCTTTCTTAAATTAAACTACTTTGCTGGGCATAAAAAAATGTGCTTTTCAGCAAAAAGCTTAACCGGAGGGTGATGTTTGCAGAGGCGGGAGTCCCTGCACATGACAGCTTTCCTTTAATATTGACAAAGGGTCCATCACTGTGTAATTTATGAAGACCTAAAAAACTGCCTCCTGTTAGACACAAGATTTAAGTTTTTGCTGGGTAGTTCCATCTACAAAATCTGGCAAGAGTTCCATCAGACTCCTTAACCATGCTGCTAAAGTCAAAAGACAGGTCTCTCTTAGATCCTCTGTAAACAAACAATTAACTATTACCTTATGTAACACTCAGACACGACTACATATTTTTCATTTCAAGGCTCCAAAGTGCTGGAGCTCTGAGAATAGAACTTTCTGGTCCTTTAGAAACATCTTCAAACCAACTATTTGAACAAATGTTATGTTTTAATTGAATCACTGCAACACTTTTAGCATGTTTGTTTTAAACGTCGTGTTTATTAAGACTCCAACAAAAACATATGAACAGTATACATTGGTACAGTGGGATGATTACAAAGTCATGCCATTACATTGCTCTACAATACAGTAGACACAAAGTTACTTAGAAACATAGACTTTGACGGCAGATAAGGACCGCTTGGCCCACCTAGTCTGCCCATTTCCCTACCTATTGGACAAGCTGCAGATTCTAGTTAACCAACAGCCTACTTCTTCCTACCCCCCACTATTTATTTATTGGAGATATCAGATTACATACCTTTGAGTCATAGACTCCTTTACAAAGGTTCCACATCAAAGATAGAGACTTTAAATACATTACAATACAAAAATTAAAAATACAGCATGACAATGGGAATTAAATAGTTACATGCAGTCATGTACTGCAAGCAGCACTGTGTCAAAGGGCTACAAGTAACAGAGTAATCAGCTGATTTCAATGCAGAGCACAGAATAATTGCATAGACACAGGAGAATTGCATAGACAGACACATACAAAGCAATCAGTGGCATCAGACACGCCCTGGCAGTAACTTGATTACATATGCTGATTAGGCTGGACAGGGGAGTGCATTGTCAACTTTAGCACGTTCCTGGGATGACAAGATCAGAGTACTTGCCTTATGTCTGTCCCATGCATGTTTGAATTCCCCCACTGTTTTTGACCCTAAGACCGCCTCAGGAAGGCTGTTCCATGCATCCACCACCCTCTCCGTAAAAAAATACTTCCTCATGCTGCCCCTGAGCCGACCCCCCCCAATCTTCAAATTGTGGCGCCTTGTTCTTACACATCTCTTTTTCTGAAATATGCTACCCTCTTGGACTTTGCTGATTCCCTTGAGGTGCTTGAAAGTTTCAATCATGTCCTCCTTCTCCCTCCTTTCCTCAAGGGTATACATATTAAGCTCTTTTAGTCTCTCTACGTATGGCTTCTGGTGCAGACCCTGCACCATTTTGGTTGCCCTCCTCTGGACTGCCTCCATCCTGTCTACAGTATGTCCTTGTGTAGATGAGGTCTCCAGAACTGCACACAGTACTCCAGATGGGGTCTCATCAGCTGTCTGTACAGAGGGATAATAACTTCCTGTTTTCTACTGGTGATGCCTCTTCCTATGCATCCCAGTATCCCTCCAGCCCTCCTTGCTGCCCTCTCACATTGCTTGCCCATCTTTAGGTCATCTGATATGACTACCCCCAGGTCCCTTTCCATTTTTGTTGCTGTTAGTATCTCACCCCCCATTGTGTACTCTTCCCCTGGGTTTCTGTTTCCCAGGTGCATTACTTTGCACTTCTTTGCACCGAAACTAAGCTGCCATACTCTTGATCATTGCTCCAACCTTGCCAAGTCCCTTCTCATCCTTTCCACCCCTCCTGGTGTATCAACCCTGTTGCAGATCTTTATGTCATCTGCAAAGAGGCATACTTTTCCTTCCAGCCACTCTGCAATGTCACCTATAAAGACGTTAAAAAGTACCGGTCCCAGTACTGAACCCTGTGGTACCCCACTAGTAAAGTACAAGTTGTGCAAGAACTTACCGTAACAGTAGATCTTGAAGAGAGGCTCTTGCAGTAGGTTCTCACATATAGGACTAAGCCGCCAGTTGCCAGGACCACACGGAAAACCTCTAGCTAGCAGTGTCCGGTGAAGGACCGCCCTCAACGTCACGTGACTGATGTGAGTGTGACACTAAATAGGGAGCGGTCCCTATGCCTGCCCTCCAGTTCTCCCACCGGAAACCTAGAAAGGTGCAACAGAAGAGAAACAGCGGGCTCCCGGAGCTAAAATATATTACATGAGAAAGAGAAGAAGAAACCCAGGGGGTAGGTGGAAGGGAAAGCAGTACCTACTGCAAGAGCCTCTCTCGATCTACTGTTACGGTAAGTTCTTACGTAACTACTATCTTACTTCGAGAGGGCTATTGCAGTAGATACTCACATTTAGGACTGAGTCCCAAGCAATGACCTGAGACAAGTCTGAGACATGGGTGGTAGGAACGGTTTTGTGGGAAAAAACAGGGTACTCATGATAAGAGTCCTTGTAGAACAGCAAGACCAAAACCCACTCTGCACCTTCAGACAATATCCAAACTGTTATGTGTGGTAAAGGTATGGCCAGAACTCCAAGTTGCAGCAGCGCAAATGTCTGCGGCTGAAACATTCCTGAAACAAGCAGTAGAAGCAGCCATGCCTCTAGTTGAATGTCCTTTTACCTGCCCTGGAAGGGATTCGTTGTACATCTTGTAACAGAAGGTAATGCAGTTTGCCAACCATTTGGACAAACACTGTTTTGAAAAAGTGGCGCCCTCTCTTTTGGGTGCAAATGAAACAAACAACTGGTCAGTTTTACGGACATGCATCGTCCTGTTCGTGTAGTACCAAAGGATTCTGTATACATCCAGAGTGCACAGAAGTGCATCACCCTGGTTGGAGTGCACTGGGTAGTACACTGGCAAGTCAAGTGACTGGTTCAAGGTGGCTTCTGATACCACCTTAGGTAGGAACTTCGGATTGCTTCATAGAGCCACCTGGTCTCTGTGAAAAATCAAGTAAGGTATCTTACACATTAGGGCCTGAAGCTTGGAAATCCTTCGAGCTGAAGTGATGGCCACTAGGAAGAGCGCTTTCCAGGAAAGGTAGAACATGTCAGAACTCGCCGGTTCGAAAGGAGGCAGAGTGAGTTTCTCTAGGATGAAATTCAAGTCCTAGGGTGGAGCAGGGCTCCGTACTGGTGGTTTTAAATGGAGAATCCCCTTTAAGAAGGTTCTGGATACCTCCAGCTGGACCAGAGTCTTGCTTCCCACAGGACCGCGGTAGGCAGAAATGGCAGATAAATTGGACTTTCAAAGTCGAGTAACTAAGATCCAGATCACAGAGATGCAGCATGTCATTTAAGACCTATGTGACTGAACAGGAGAAAGGTTCTATCCCCTTCGAGTCTGACCATATGGAAAACCTCTTCCATTTCATGGCATAAGTAGCTTTAATTGAAGGCTTTTTGGCCTCCAACAGAATTTGCATTCCCTTCGGGGAAACCCCGAAATGTGCAGCAGCTATGTCAGTAAGTGCCATGCATGCAGATGAAGGGACCTGAGACCTGAATGTACCAGGGTCCCCTGCTCCTGTGTCAAGAGATCTTTAGAGACTGGCAGTGGAAATGGAGGTTCCACTGACAGTTGTTGCAGTAGACAGAACCATATTTGTCTTGGCCAGAAGGGAGCAATGAGAATCATTTGTGCTCCTTCTGTCTAGAGTTTCATTAGCACACTCTGAATCAATGGAAGTGGAGGGAAGGCATACACAAATCTCCCCTTCCAGCACAGAGACAGCACATCTCGCCAGAAAACACCATGCCCTGGAGTGAGCGAGCAGACGGTTGGTAGTTCTGCATTGAGTGGGGAGGCAAACAGGTCTATTTGTGGCCCTCCCCACCTTCCGAAGATGTCGTCCACCACTGACTGTCTGAGCTCCCACTTGTGTGCCCTGGCTTGTGTACGGCTGAGTGCGTCTGCTAGGACACTTTGAACCCCTAGAATGTGGACTGCCATCAATAATAATAACAATAATAATAATACTTTATTTATAATGCACCTTTCATGTATCAAGGCGCAGTACAGTAAAACAATCGACACAATTAAAACAGAATCATCATCATAAAATGTACAGTACAGCTCAGAAATCATCACCACCATATGCTTTAATGAATCAAATGAAGGTTGTGGTTGGCAGCCCAGTAATACACTCTCATTGCTTCCTGACAAAGGGGATAAGAGCAGGTTCCACCCTGTTTGTTCACGTACAAGACTATGCACAAGTTGTCTGTCTGCATCATGAGTTAACCTGATTGGATGAGGTGTTGGAAAACCTTTAGGGCGTTCAACACTGCCCTCATCTCGAGTACATTGATATGAAGGGACAGTTCATTGTGGGACCAGGGACCCTGTGTCCTGTAGTTTCCCAGGTGTGCTCCCCATCCCAGGCCTGAGGCATCCATCGTCAGGGCTTGGGAAGGAATGTCTGAGCGGAATGGGCCATCCCTGGAGAGGATGTCCTGGTTTTGCCACCACAAAAGGTCCCGAGCCATCGGGTCTAAGACCAGGATCTCATGGTTTAGATCATCTCATCTCATCTCTGGTCCCACTGCACTCTGAGGGTCCATTGAGAGACTCTCGTGTGTAGTCTGGCTAAGGGAACCGAAGGGATGGCCCCAGCCATGAGCCCGAGCATGGAAGGCTGGTTTCCTCCTCTGTGATGCTACCAGACTTGCCTATTGCTATAATGTTGCCATCCTATCCTGCGGTAGGAAGGCATTGCCCTGGACTGTGTCCAATATTGCTCCAATAAATTGGAGCTGTTGGGAAGGAACAAGGTGGGACTTGGCATGATTGACTGTGATGCCCACCCACTGAAAAATGTCCAGGGTAAGGGCCAAAGAACTGGCTAGGGCAACTTTTGACAGGGCTAAAATCAGCCAATCAGCCAGATATGGGAATATTTGAACTCCCTGTGTGCGTAAAAAGGCCGCCACCACCGCTAGGCATTTCGTGAACACCCTGGGTGCCGATGAAAGGCCAAAAGGGAGGGTTCTGAATTGAAAATGTTCTCCCTGAAAACAAAATCGGAGGAATTTACAGTGTGGCAGACAAGTTGGGATATGTAGGTAGGCATCCTGCATATCCAGAGCGCAGAGCCAATGACCCTTCTGTAATAGAGGAAGTAGGCTGGGAAGAGACAACATTCTGAACCTCTTGTACTCCGCGAAGAGATTCAGAGAGCTCAGATCGAGAATGGGCCTGAGGTCGTCGGTCTTCCTGGGTACCAGGAGGAAGTGCAAGTAGTAGCCTTTCCCTTGATGTTTTTTTTGGGAACTGGCTCTATTGCTGCTTTTGCCAGCAGGGAGTTTATTTCCTCTCTTACCAAGTGTATGTGGTGAGGCGGGTAGAATGAGTGATCTGGACAATTTGTTGGAGGTCTCTCCATAAATTCTGTTGTGTGGCCTTCTGCCACCATTTGTAGCACCCATGAATCTGTTGTGATTTTCTCCCACTCTGGTAGGTGATGGGAGAATCTTCCCCCTACCGGCTCTGTAATAGGGTGGACTAGGACCATGTCCCAGTTGTTATGGAAAGAGTTTGAATGCAGAGATCTGTTCTGTTTTATTCCTTTCCTGACTCTTCTTTGTCTGGTTGCACAACCAAATTTTCCTGAGACCTAAGATTTGATCACCCCGACAGTCTCGCTATTCTTTGCCTCTCACTGTCTCTCAAGTCTTCCCTTACTGTCTGTCTTTTCCTCCCTTGCATATCTGCTGATATAAAAATATATATAAATCATTGTATGGAAATGTAACTGATATTTATTTATTTGAATTTTGGTAACCGGGTGGGCCCACTGAGACAAGGTCCCTTTTTCAGGGGTGACCCGGGGGAGAGGGGTAGCAAGTGAGAAGTGTTCGCAGACACTTTATAAGAACAAGTAAAGGAAGTGTACACAGACACCTGCACAGAGTTAAACTTAAAACCAAAAATGAGTAATAAATAATTGATGGTAAACAATAAAACTGTCCAGACAAAGTATTGCATAGACAAAAATTTAAGGCGGATATGAGGAATTTGAAAACTTCTATCGTATATATGTAGAGGTACCAGACCTTCAGTGCAACAGAGAAGGAATTAAGGTGGGAAGGGGGAGGGTGGAGAGGGCAGGGGGGAGAGAGAAGGAGGAGGGAAGCAGGAGGCAGAAGAGGGCATTACAATTAGTGACAACTACAGGTTGAAGGAGGAAAGAAGATGTCCTTATAGAGTCACTTGAAGTAAAGTTGAGAAGTACAAGAAAGTAAGTTAGGCGGGAGTTTGTTTCATTTTTGGGGAGCTGCAACATGGAAGGATCTGTGGCCCATGGCTAAACGGGGTTTGGGAATACTTAGTAAAGGGAGATGAAAGGATCTAAGTGTTTTAAAGAAGGACTTCCGTGAGAGGAGATTGGAGAGGATGGGAGGAAAGGTGGACTAATTTGAAGACCGTGCATAGAACTGGGAAATCCATTTTGACCTCAAAGGGCGTCCAGTTTAGTGTATGGAGAATGTCACAGTGGTGTGCTCGAGAGCGGGAGCCGGCCACAAAGCAAGCAATTCTGTGATATGCCTGCTTAAGTTTGGTCTGGATAGGGGTCCTAATCGAGTGGGTTATAGGGGCCGCACAGAAGAGCACAGGGAAAATAGTAGTTGAGGCAATGGTCTTACGAGCATGGGGTGAGAGACGGGGTGACAAGATATAGTACACAGAGTTTTTGATTGGTTGCCTTTATGATGTTAGTTGCATGCTATTCAAGAGATAGGTGCTCATCAAGAGTCAAACCCAGGTATTTGAAGGAGCTCACTCCTTCTAGAGGTTTGCTCAAGGAGGTGCGAACCACCAAAGGAGGTGTGATGGAATAGCATGATTTTAGTTTTCTTTGAGTTCAGGACCAACAAGTTCTTCTTGAACCAAGACTCCAGCTGCTGTAAATCACACTGAAGGTGAGATTTAATGGAGGAGACATCTGTGCGTGACCGATAAAGAATGGTATCGTCTGCATAAAGCTGCACCGAGGCACCTCCACAGTTCCTAGGCAGCTCGTTAATGAAGATGGAGAATAGAAGGGGTAAAAGGATTGATCCTTGGGGGAATCTATCGATGATGGGAGATAAGGAGGAATAAACACCAGACCATTGAACACATTGGGTCCTATCGGAGAGGTAGTTAGAAAACCAGGTCAGTGAGGTGGTATCAAGGCTGAGACAGCGGAGCTTAGAGAGGAGGAGTGGGTGATTTACTAGGTCAAAGGTCTTCGTGAGGTCAATAAAGACTGCTCCAGTGGCTAGTCCATGGTCCATGGCCTGATATAAGTCTGAGGTGACCTTTAGAGGTAGGATTCAGTCCCGTGTGACTTCCTAAAGCTGTGCTGGTGTATGGTGAGAGCATTTGTCTGCTCGAGAAAAGAGCAGAGTTGGTTATATATTATTCTTTCCTGTATCTTGGTGATAGGACAGAGTATTGATATAGGACGGTAGTTCCCTAGGAGGTTTGTCAGGCCATTTTTGTGAACAGGGACAACTATTGCAGTTTTCCACTTGTTGGGGATGGATTGGGTAAGGAAGGATCTGTTTATCAACTGTGTGATTGAATGAGCAAACTCGGGGGCTCCAATTCTAAGGAACTTAGGTGGAAGGGAGTCAAAGCTCAGGGAACTGTCTGGGTTGAGACCCAAGATGAGTCTGAGGACTTTTTTACGTGTGGCGATTTTTAGGTGGAAGAGTGGATGAGAGGCTTCTTGAGAACAGGGTAGGGGCACAGGGTAGTCCTGTTTTGTAAGCTCCTAGGTCAGTGAAAAAATGGTTGAAGCCAGAGGCTATCTCCACGGGTGACTGTGTAAGGTTGCCAATTAGATTCATGGTATGGGGGGTTGTGCGCTTAGTGCCCTTAAGAAGGGCGTTTATTTCTGTCCAAAAACTTTTGGGGTTGGAGAGGCTCAATCCTTCTTTGGCCTTACAAGTGTTTCTTTGTCTGCGATAGATATTCTAGTCTGATTGTAGTTTGGATTTTTTAAATGACTTCCAAGCTTTATCTCGGGTGCACAATACGTGCCTCAATTCATGAGAGAGCCGGGGGAATAGGTACCTTTTGCTCATCTTAGTTTGTAGGGGGCATGGGAGTCAAGGACTCGTTAAATGTGGAAATGAGGTAATCCAGAGCCTGATTTATATCAGGAAGGGAGGTGATGGGGGGCCAGTTGGCTGAGGCCTAAATTTGTAGGAAGGCCGGTGGGCTGAAATTAGATAGATTCTATGATTTAATTAATTTTGGGTGTGTGTGAGGGGAAGTTGTTTTTCCAGACACAGAAAGTGGGAGAGTGGTCGCTTATTGCATCGGGTAGGGTTCCAGCAGTCTTGATATGGGGCTTGTTATTATTGAGACTCCAATCCAGAAGACTGTGGTTTCCAGATATAGGATTAAGCCTGGTAGGGTGATCAGTTAGTTGCTCATATCTGGCATCAGTGAGGGCATCTAGATATTGGGCATAATTGGGTCCTGTCCAGTCAAGGTTAAAGACCCCACAGAGTATCGTATCATTAGGGGGAAGAGAATTGAGATAGGTGAGAAGATCTGATATGGATGTAGAAGAAATCCTGGGGGGCAGGTAAACACATTCTATGGTTAAGTGTAAGATGCAACCAAGGATGATTATAACGAATAACTGCTCAATATTAGTGTTAAGCTGTGGTGCAGTAAGCTCAGTGACATCTTTTTTTTTTTTTAGTTTTTGTTGACCGGGTAAGTGCACTAGACAAATCCTGCCTATTTTCAGGCACGACCCGGGGGAAGGGGGATACAGATGAATGCCAACTGACCTTGAACCAGATTAAGCTGTTGGTGGTATCTAACTTAACCTTGGTGTAGATCAGTACACCCCCTCCTCTCTTGGTTGGTCGATCACACCTAAAAGTGGAGAAACCAGGTAGCAAGACTTCATGTGGTAGAAGTGAGGGTTTTATCCAGGTCTCACTAATACAGAGGACATCTGGATTATAGTGGTGAGTCCAGGCCTCAAGTTCAGTCATTTTACACCTGATACTTTGAATATTCAAATGGGCAACCTTGAGCCCTTTTAAATTTGTCCAGGAGGGCCACGGGGTGAAAAGGTCTTGCTTGGCATTTGCACAGGGGCCAGGGTTCAGTTCAGTGTCACCAGACAAGAGGAGCAAACATAGCCCAGAATGGGTGGAGGGGGACAGAGGAAGGGTGACTTATGAGGCTTCCTAGCCTTAGGGACTAGCAAAATAGTTTTTTCACGATGGGCGAAGCCAAGATATCTAAGATATGTGGAGGGCCTAGTTAGTAGGAGAGGTAGGGGGTTGGGGAATGGGTGCAGAGAGAGCACTAGGTTAAGTGATGATGTTGTCATGCTGTCGGAGATATGGTCGGATGGGTGAAGACATGCCATGAAAGAACTCAATAAGAGTAACCTCCTGGTCTGAAAAAGAAACGTTGTTAAGTGAGTGGGGAAGAGGGTAGATTGTGAGGAGAAAAGGCAACCCGACAAGCATGTGAGAGTGAGTCAGGAGAGTA
This sequence comes from Neoceratodus forsteri, assembly GCA_016271365.2. Classification (NCBI taxonomy): domain Eukaryota; kingdom Metazoa; phylum Chordata; order Ceratodontiformes; family Ceratodontidae; genus Neoceratodus; species Neoceratodus forsteri. Next base: position 146,990,354 of record CM028130.1, on the reverse strand, counting down.
AGGCTGTCTTAGGGGTAAAACATAGTCAAGAGGAAGAAAAAGAAAAAGAAAAACAGAGGAAATTATTAGAATTGTGTGAGAGGCAGTACAGGAAGACGAGTGAGGGCAAAGGACTAGAGAAATAGCCAACAGAGAGGCAGTGGAGCACTGAGGAAGGAGCTAATTGAGTATTTAATAGAGGCCAGGGTCGGGGAGGTGGAGGAAGAAAATGTAGATAGAGACTAAATTACAGGTTCAGACTAAGGGTCTAGCTGGTTGACAGTGGGAAAAGCCCATGAAAACACCAAGGAACCAAGCTGACCAATCACATTAAAAGCCATAAAGGTGGTAGCCAGTCGGCAGTTAGAATTGGGGATAGCAGCCAATCACAGTCCATGGCTGCAGCCCCGGGCACAGGATCAGGTTTACCCAGCAAATGGAGCTCGCGGTCCAGGTGGAGGGAGAAGTAGGTCGGCTGGCTCTCTTCAGCCTGCGCTGCCTGTCGAGCAGATATTCTGATTGACCCAGTCAAGGGCTCCTGTGGAACAGATGAGAGAGGAGTTAGATAAGAGGGAAATTAAACAAAAGAGTAGCCGAGGGTTAAATCAGGGGTGGGAGTGAGGATGAGGAAAAACAAAGAAGAAAGAATAGGTGCAATTGATGGCAAGAAGCCAGACAGCTAGTCAATTATGTCAGGCGCCACATGTACAGAAAAATAGGTGAAGGGTGTCTGAGGGATGAGGCTACAGAAAAGGCTAAAGATCAGAAGGAAGGAGGGAATTATGAGGTGAAAGATTAGGAGTAAGGGAGTCAGGAGGTGAATAGCAAAAACAGTAATTTTACATTGGTTGCAATGAGCAAACACAGCAATCACATTTCAATAATCACAATACCCCATAAACAGATTACCCCAGCAATTAAAATACAGATTCCAAAAGAAAATGTAGATGGAGACTAAATTACAGGTTCAGACTAGGGGTCTTGTTGGCTGACAGTGGGAAAAGCCCACAAAAACACAGAGGAACCAAGCTGACCAATCACATTAAAAGTCATAAAGGCGGTAGCCAGTTGGCAGCTAGAATTGGGTATAGCAGCCAATCACAGTCCACGGCTGCAGCCCCAGGCTCAGGATCAGGCTTACCCAGTGAAGGAAGCTCACGGTCCGGGTGCAGGGAGAAGCGCAGCCGGCTGGCTCTTCTAGCTGCGGCCGCTAGACGAGTGGATGTTTCAATTTACCCGGTCAAGGGCTCCCAGCGAAGAGAGCTCAAGGTCTGGGTGCAGGGAAAAGCGTAGCCGACTGGCTCTTCTAGCCACGGTCGCCAGATGAGCAGATGTTCCGATTCACCTAGTCAAAGGCTCCCAGTGAAGGGAGCTCGTGGTCCGGGTGCAGGGAGAAGTGCGGATGGCTGACTCTTCAAGCTGTGGCTGCCAGACGAGTGGATGTTCCAATTCATATTGGGATCCTTTTGTTTAGAAATTATATAGTCTTAATTTTTGAAATGTATATAATTGTGGTTTGAGATGATTGCAAAAAGCTACTGGAAGCTCCAGAGGTTACCTGAGTGCAAATTTTAAGCCTTTTGCAAAAGAGCTGTGAGAAATGGGCCTCAGCTCAGGGACACTGTGTTCCTGCCAGCACCTGTCAGAAATATACAAGAACACTTTGGAAGAAATAGGATGCTTGTTAAGAATGGGGGTTGGTACTATTTGTTGCATGATGATACCTTTGTACTATAAGAAAGGGCTACTAAAGAACAGTAGAAACTTATAAACCTTTAATGAAATGAGGTCATACCCCTGGGTTGGAATGGGGGTCTTGGGTGGTGGGGGATAGGGCCTAGGCCTCTAGGATACAATTGGGATAAAGCAGATTAGGTACAGCTTCCATCCCCGATGCCCTCAAAAAACCTATAGAAATTATAAACACTCTTTGGAATACAATGGTGAGCGGACAATTAAATATATTCAAGCAGTCCTTCAATTGCAATCAGCAGGCTATGGAGGTTCGGAAATGGCCTGGTGGGCGTTGCTCCCGTCTTTGGGACATGCACTCCTCCGACCAAGGGGGGGCCTAAAAGATGTATAGATGAAATAATAATATGCTAAAATTTTACTTGCAACCATGTATTTAAAGACTTGAACTATATTGAATGTTTATCTTGTATGATCCCAATCAAATAACTGCACCCTTACAGACCTGTCAATGTTTGTATGTTGTTATGTGAATATATGTTGAAAATTTTAATAAAAATGAGATTTATAAAAAAAAAAAGAATGGGGGTTGGAAGGACTTATAAGAGAGTTGAGCTGCAATTGCTTGAAAGAGAAAAGATGGACACGGAGACTGAAGGAAAACTCTGATGGATCTTCTCTATTTTATTTTGCCTTTGTACACAGTTATATTGAACAAGTTTATTTTTTTATGTTATTGCTAGTATAAATAAATAATTTTTGGTAAATTCGACAACTGCTCCTGGTTTTCCTATGCTTCCTGACCTGTGCCTCGACAACAGGCTCCTCTGGGATGCAGACCAGTGGATGCGGGAGGATTAAAGAGTTAGGAGGTGGTGGGCATTGAGGAGGCTATGGCGCCCGAGGCCTTGAGGGATTTGGCTAGGGGAGCTCTACCAGCTGAAGGTGCCTGACATTTGTTTTTACGTCAGTTCTGAGTTTGTCTTCGTTGGCAGTGTTGCTGCCTCCGAAATGGCTGCCTTTGTTTCTGTGGTGGTTTGCACATAAATTGTACAGAGTGCAAGGCTTTGCCCTTATCCCGAAGGTCAGTAATTATGTCCTCGACATCTCCGCCGAAAAGGACTGACCCCTTAAAAGGGGCATCCTGTATGGCTGCCTGGACCTCCGGTGCCAGGCCTGAGATCCTAAGCCACGCGTGGCGCCTGAGGCTAATGGCAGATGCTGAGCCTCTACCTGCAGCATCTTCTACATCGCAGGTGGCTGGTGACATGTGTCTGTATGCAGATCTCGCTGACCTGACTAGATCTGCCATTTCCACTTTCAGGGTCAAGTCTTGGAGAGAGTCCACTCTGGACTCTAACTGACCTAAGACTGATTTCTGGTAGTCCCCCACATGGGCAATGTAATTTAAGGCTCTGATTCCCAAAGTGGAAGTAGAATAAATCTTTTTTCCATACTGTTCGAGAACCTTAGACTCCTTATCAGGAGGGGAAGCACTAAGGTGTTTAGGTTTTGCGACCCTATCATGGGCCATGCTAATGAGCACTGAATCAGCCTTCAGGTGGAGGCTGCAGTAGTCCTTGTTGTCTGGGGTTTGGTAAAGCCTATCTGATTTCCTGACCACCGGGGTCAGGGAGGATGGCTGTTTCCAGATAGTTATGATCAAGTCCTCATGTGGCTCTATCCAGGGCAGAATGAGGGTTGGGGAAGAGTCTGCCAGAACCAAATGTGCCATCAATCTCTGTCTCTGTGGATCCTGAGCAACCATACGCCTGTCGTATGCTGCTTGGATCTTCCTGAGGAGCTCCAAAAAGGAAGAGTCTTCGGGAGGGGACTTGGGAGACTTTTTTGGTTTGGGGTCCTCTAGCGTAGAAGTGTCAAATTTGGAACCGGAGTGGACCGAATCACTGTCAGAGTCCAACGATTGGTTGTTGGGTGAACTGATGGTGGGAAAAGCTAAGTCGATTGGCCTTGAAAAATCAGATGGCCGGGAAAATTCCCAAGCCCATGGATTAGGTGAAGACTCTGGTTTTCTGTCTGACGTTGGGGCACTAGGGCCGGATGGCGGGGGAGTTTCCAGAGAAAGAGGCTTTGGGACTGGTGTAGGAGCCATCGGCGGCTGGCGCTTCTCAAGCTCCAATGTGAGCTGCGATTTAGCTTCCGCCCACCACGATTTGAGGACCGCCTATAAGTCCACATGTGGTTCTGGTGGTGGATTATGGAATCCATAACTTGGGTACCCATAGTAAGGGTAATTAAAACCCGATGGAGGGTAACCCAGTGCTTGAAAACCCGACACTGGATAGTGTGGCATCGGGTACCCTGGTGTAGGGTAATGCGGCATCGGGTAGCCCGGCATCGGCTGCCCAAAAGGGTTGCTAGAAGGTCCCAGCGTAGGACCTGACGGAAGAGCCGAAGGGCCCAGTGTCGGTCCTGATGTGGGATCAAAGGATCCGGACCATGTCCTATCAGGGGTGCACAGGGCCCCGAGGGGGTATCTGGAATTGAGGGTCCGAGAGTTGGGCCCAACAGTGGACCTTGAGGGACTGGAGGCCTGAGGGAGTCTGAGTGACCTCTGTCTGGTCCAGTGGTGGCTCAGGCGTTTGAGGCCCGGTGTAGGGGGTGGTGAGACCCCTGACAGCAGGTGATCTCCACCCTCCACTTCCCCTGTGGGGGGAGCTGGAGGTACCATCTCAATCGGCGGTAAGGAAGAAGTCTGAGTAATCTCCGTCGTCAGCTGCGCATTCAGTATCAGCTGGTCCGTCACCTCTTCATCAGGCCTGTTATCAGGGCTTGACAGAGGATCCAGGGCTGTGCGCCATCAGAGGAGCCAGCGGATGACGTAGCTGTGCGAGACCCCGGGGAGCCAGAACTCAACTTACCGGTCCCACTCATACTGCTAGGCCTCTGAATCTTTGAGGCCTTAGAGGTGGTGGATGCCTCCTGATCCCTGGAGGCTCTCGTTGGGCCCGGGCCAGACCGGGGGGGGCAATGACCGTTTGGTAGCCATCAAGATGGACATCGAAGGCGGATGCCCCGGAGGGGAAATTACCTTAAGGGCCACAACTCCATCCAGAGGTGGCAGGACTGTTGGGGACCCTTCCTGGTCCCGATGTCTCTCCTTGTCCATTTTCTTTTTGGGGTGGCCCTCTGGAGAGGATGAAGATTGCCTGAGTTTCTTCAGCTCCTTCTCTATATTGGCCATCTTTTGTTTTAAAAGATGTGCTTCCAGAGAATGCAGACGGCGTTTGCATGTGGCTGAATTAAACTTCTGGCAATGCTCACACCCCTCAATCTTATGGCCTGGGCCCAGGCAAAGAAGGCAGAGGGAATGGCAGTCCTTGTGAGGGAGCCAAGTTCCACAGGAGTCGCACTCGTTCTTATGTGATTCTGACGGCATCAGAGACAACATGTACAAATGATTTAGAAAACTCTATAAAGCAAGAATGCGTAAGAAAATTAGACTTCTGAATGAATATACTCATCCAAAGATGGTGTCGACAGTAGCATTGTTCTTCTATGAGGTCCGACGTGCGCAGGTAGATGGCGGGAAAGAACTGGGGTGGGTGGGTGTGGGGACCACACCCTGTATGATGCCACGCTGACGGCAGTCACGTGACATCGGGGGGGGGGCAGTCCCCTGCTGGACACTGCTAGCTAGAAGTTTTCCGTGTGGTCCTGTCATCTGGCACCTTAGTCCTATATGTGAGTACCTACTACAAGAGCCCTCTTGAAGTAAGATCTCCCCTTTCTCCAGGGTGTGCACTGTTTACTATTACCCTCTGCGTCCTGTTGTCCGGCCAATTTGTTACCCAGGCTACCACCCTGGGACCCACTCCCAGGCTGGCTAACTTGTTTATTAATAATCTTTTGTGCGGTACTGTGTCAACTGCTTTACTATAGTCTAAGTAGGCCATATCCACAGCTCATCCCTGGTCTACCACTTTGGTCACCCAGTCAAAAAAATCTATTAGATTCGTCTAACATGACCTTCCCACTGTGAATCTATGCTGTCTTGGGTCCTGTGTCCTGCTGGACTCTAGGTACTCAACAATTCTTTCTTTCAGAAATGATTCCATTATTACATGGGAGGCCAAAGAGACCATAGGTCTCCCAGTTGATTTTTTCCTTAAACATAAGAATATAGCATCGGGGCTGAGATCTCTCAGTGGCTCAATTGGTAACATGGACCTCACAAATGTTTTCCACTTTAAAGGAATGAGCCCCAATCTGCCCACAGGATTGTGAGGGCTCTTAGGATCTTCCCACTGACCAACCACAATAGCCCCAACTCGGAGCACAACTGGATCAAACCAGTAAGACTGTTTAAGTGGAAGGCATGGTGATGTTTTTCTTTTAGAAGTCTTATGGATCCCCATAACTGTAAACATGCTACCCAAGAATGTAATTAAGCCAGTTGGTCTAAAATTGCAATTTCCCCAGATCTTTTTAGAAAAGATGTAAAGGGTAACCAGATCCCCTTCTGGCCATAATTCTCTCCATGTCTTGGATTTCTTTACATCTAGTGATCCATGCCTGTTCTGAAGGGGAATCAGGTGTGAGCCACTTTAGAGTAATGCACTTACGCGCAGCCACTATACAGATATTAAGCAATTTCTTTCTGCCTTACTTCTTACCTCTTGGGAGGAGGGTCCAAAATTTGGTGCTGTATTTGGAGGTCTTGTGCAAGCGTGAAAATATCTTTAATATGGGTAGTAATTTGTGTTCAATACTGAGCTAGTTTAGGGCAAGCTCAAAAGAAATGTGTGTGTGTGTGTTCCTATAGTATTCTTTGCAAACAGTATTTACACAGTGACTGTTGAGAATAACATTTTGCAAATAAATGCATTTATCTTCATGTCTGACAGGCTTGAAGTGGAAATAAAATAATTTATTTCAATGTTAGGTGGGTCATCATCACTTATTTCTACTTTGTGATGGTCATAAAGGAGTTCTTAATCAATTGGGGGGGGGGGGCAGTTTGCACAATGCCTGATAACACCACAAAGGCATTTGCTTTAATTAAAATCAGAGCAGGGAAATCATACAGAATCCCTTAAACAGAGGATAATGCATGTGCAGCCATACACAACAAACCTGTGTTTGCATCGAGAGGTTTCTATGACAACCAGAAACCACGAGAGTTAAGCTCAAGAGATTCCCTGGTTGCCACTGAAAACTCAAGATGAAGTCACAGGCTTGTCTGTGTATGGGTACCCATGCATTATCCTTTTACAATGTATGGGCATCTATGCCAATCTCAGAGACCCTGTTTCTTTTCAGTGAAGTGGCGGCTGAGGGGGGCACTTGAGGGTTGGTGACAGGTTTAAATTACTGATTCACTGTGTGACTAGCGACTGCAGTTGTTTCTATAAGTTCAAGTTTTGTTTTTGTTTTTTTGTTAAAAACAGCTTTTAGCAAAATTAGCTTTGGAAAAGCAGCTGTGTAGTGGCATTCTAAGATGTTGTGTTGTAGTAGTGACATCACTACTGGAGTACAACACTGAGGATCACGTATGAGCAACCATACACAGCAAGGCTGTGTTTGAATCAGCATGTATCCATGGTAACAAGGGACCTAGAGAGTGCAGCTTGAGAGGTCTCTTGCTACCATGGAAACCTCGAGACTCACTCAGCCTTGTTATGCGTATGGTTGCTCATACACAATCTTTTATACCGTATGGGCAACCATAAGATTTACATGGGAAGAAAACAATGTTTTCAAAAAATAAAATGGAATTAGAGTAAACCGCAGCTACCATTGCTCTGTGCCTTGTTAGCGCTGACTGAAACGGACAAGATGACTTGACAGCACTAACAACGACAGCTCCGGATCATGCACTCTGTGCCGCGTAAAAGTGTTCTAATTCACTGTGCTGTAGTTGTGACATTGCTAGTGCAACACAACAGCATCATGACGTCCTTACTGCAGCACAAGGAAATTCTACTAATACAATGTGAAAAAGTGCAAAATCATGTATTTGGGGTGCAAGAACCCAGGGAAGGGGGAGGGAGTTACTGGCGGTCACTGAGCAGGAAAGGGATTTGGTGGTAATCATATCTGATGACCTAAATGCGGCCAAACAATGTGCCAAAGCTGTGGGGACAGCCAGTGGGATGCTGGGTGCATCGGGAGCGTTATCATCAGCAGAAGAAAAGAGGTGATGATGCCACTGTACAGATCATTGGTGAGGCCTCATTTGGAGTACTGTGTCCAGTTCTGGAGGCTGCATCTCTGTAAGGACACAGACAGGGTGGAGGCAGTTCAAAGAAGGGCAATAAAGATGGTGCAGTGCCTGCACCAAAAGTCATATGAGGAGAGACTGGGAGAACTCAATATGTACACCCTGGAGGAGAGAAAAGCCAGGGGAGATATGATAGAAAACTACAAATATCTAAAGGGCATAAATACGGTACCAGAGAGTAGCATCCTTCTGAAAAGGAGATTTTCAGGAATGAGGGAGCATGACATGAGGTTGGAAAGTGATAGACGGAGGGCAGTGAGGGGTAATGTGAGGAAGTATTTCTTCAAGGAAAGGGTGGTGGATGCTTGGATCAGACTCCCAGTGGAGGCGGTGGGGGCAAACACAGTGGGGGAATTCAAAAATGCATGGGACAGGCAGAGGGGAACCCTAGCGATAGGAACAAGAATGTGTAAGTGGGAGATCAAGTAAGGTCTGCAGCGTTTGCAGTAGGTAGGGCAAATGGGCGAACTGGATGGAGAACTTAGTAGGTTTTTAAGCAGTCAAGCTATTCGGTGCATTTGCGCCACCTGGGTTGACCCCTACGGTCCCTTCTTACACACGCACATGATGCCAGCACCTTACCCACCACACGGCCTCCTCATGCATGTGCCTCTCCTCCGTTCCAATGTGCCGTAAAAGTGCACAGACTTAATGTCTGACAATGCCCAGATGGGCTGCTACCTTTGTATAGCTCCTAGTGCCTGATATGCTTTGTATTATTTGACCTGTTGAATGTTAACTTTTGTTCACTTTGTATTGCCAAAACGGTACTTATGTTACTCATTCTGTTTTGTTATGTAACTGAATCAATATTGTCCAGCCTTTGTTAATCAGTTTTTAATACTATAGTGTATGGTGGAATGCGGTCGTGTATGGAAATCCATACACTGCAAAAAGTTGTTCTGCTGCAGTAGTGACGTCCTCACTAATGCAGAATGACTTTTCATTCTGCATTAGTGAGGACGTCATAATACAAGGGACTACAGCAGACGTCGTGATTCATCCCTTGCTGTGTGAGAGGGGTGCACGAGTGTGCTGGGCAGTGTCAGTTGTGAATCGAGGGCCTCGGCAGAACCGAGTGAAAATATAGAAAAGTGAGTGTCTTTTTGTCTTTTTTTCGGGCACCATATACTATAAAGAACAGCGTGTGGTTACCCAAACACTACTCACCTCGTAGATACAATGCCAACTTGGAGACCTCTCGAGCTTCACTCTCGAGGTCATCAGTCGGCATTGTATCCACTCTGAAGAATAGCCTTGTAGTGTATGGGTAACAATACACTATCCTATATATCTTTGACATGGTGTAAATAAATTGTTATTCTGACAAGGAACCTCGGTAAATGAGCACTTCTGCTCAAAGGTGTATTCCCTAACTCTGAAATAAATAAATATATATATTATGGTAGCACGGTAGTGCTACCATAGTTAGGGTTGAGGAGCCATTTCTATGTTAAACCCCAAAACTTTGCACCTTAATAACTTTGCAACCGTATGACAGATTTGGCTGAAATTTGGAATACACGATCAAGAACCATAGGCCTTGGCATCTGCCAAGTTTCGTACCAGTCGGATACACGGCTGCGGAGTTATTAAGCGTGATTTGTGCGCGTGTTTACGCTTTTTCTGGAATTCTACGGTCGCGCGTACAGGTCGCACGGTTTGCGCGACCGGCCCAAAATCTTCAGGGAATGTGCGGTCAGGGTCCCCGATGTGCCTTTCGAAGATTTGGTTAAAAAATATTAAACAGTTCAAAAGTTATTCAAAAAACAATTTCCCATTATAAGTCAATGGGAAAAGTTAAGAAAAAGTACGACAGTGTAGCAAATGCATTTTTACTTTCGCAAATGGGCCTGTTACTTTCGCAAATCCGCCATTTTGTTTTCAGTTGGTGATCAGAAAAATGGTTGGCATTTAAATTTGGGACCCTCTAGCAACCTAATTCTTTTGTATTCACCTAGTCGGACCCTGAGGATGCTTGCCATGTCTTTATTTTGTGGTAAAACACCCCAGAAATATGTTTTTCAAATTTCTGGAAAAAGTACTTTCGCAAATTACTTTCGTGCTCACGAAAGTGTCAAACATTTTTGCGAAAGCTTTCGCAAATTGCGATAGTAGTTTTCCATCTGTGGGAAAGTGACAGCGATTCTTTGGCACTGCGCTGCAAAAGAACCGTTGGGAGTTTTGGGCTGAAATTTGGAGGGAACTGAGCCGACATCTCACAAATGTGCCTTTCAGTGTTGTATTGAAAAAATATTACATGGCGGCAAAGTTACAGCACTCCAAAGTTGACAGTTTTTCCCCATAGGATAACATTACGGCGCCCGACGCATTACAGAAATCCTTTGGATCCCTGCTGCAAAATAACGGTTTGGTCTTTTTTTCCTGAAATTTGGAGGGAGGACAGCCAACAGCGAACAGATTTGCCTTTCAGTGGTTTGGTGAAAAAATATTAGTGGCAGGCAAAGTTATGGCACTCCGAACTTCTCTTTTTTCCCCATAGGATAACATTACGGCGTTCGCCGCGCCTTTCAGGGCCCGTATCTCGGAAACGGTGCGAGTTACGGACTTTTCGTCAGAAAAATACTTAGCTCCCTACTGGGGGCTAAGTACAAAATTAGCCAGGACAGTTGTAAATCATACGACTTTTAAATTTTTTTTCTACGTCGTACGGTTCCTGAGATATAACGTATTTAGTATTCCAAGTTCTCATTTTCTGCTCCGATACTCATTATTATGCATACATTATTTGTACTCACTGTCTTTCTCTATGCAGGTTTTGGGGAAAACCAGCCTGTGCGCTTACATTACTGTTACTGTTGCCCTTTCCGCTTGCGGTTCCGTACCCGTTTCACTTACCGTTGACGTCTGCGCCACCATGTGCGTTATCCTTTGCGTTTTCATTTGCGCTTCTGTTATTTTTTGCCATTTCTGTCTACAGTACTGTTTATCTTTCTGTTTCACTTTGCGTCATCATGCCCATTGACATTTCCGTTTGCAGGCACCATGTTACTATGTGACAACACATCACGTGGCAGACTGTTCCCGTCTACACCACCATGTGCGTTACCCTTTCTGTTCTCATTCTCGCTTGTGTTACCATGTGCGCCACTGTTAGCACTTCTGTTTGCATTGCTGTTCCTGTTACTATGCCACAAGACATCATGTGGCGGGCGCGCTTGACTCCCGCCACGCGATTATGCGTGGGGCCTCACGCCCGCCGCCGTGATATGTGGCAGGGCCCCACGCTCCCGGCTGCTGCATTACATTCACTATTTCTCATTATCAGTCTCAAAAATAAGGAAATTAGAGGCAAAAACTCCATTTAATGCATTAGTTAGGGTTGTTCAAAGCGACAAAAGTGAGGAAATTGGGTGTTAGGGTTGAAAACCACCTTTTGACCTCGCCCACCCCCAACCGGCATTGGGGTGCGCATTGGGATCATGGGTCCCAACTCACCCCATTCTCCTATACTTCTGCTGCTTTACATGTCATGGGGTGAGAGTTAGGGCTGACGATCCCAATGCGCACCCCAATGCTGGTTGGGGTGGTGGGGTCAAGGGGTTTTCAACCCTAACACCGTCTCTCACTTTGTCGCTGTGGAACAACCCTAACTAATGCATTAAACGGAGTTTTTTTGCCTTATATATATATATATATACAGTATTTGATCCTGCTGGACTATAGTGGGAATCCTCCATGTGACGTGTTGCATGTGTAAAGAAGGGGGTTTATATTTTTGTTGCAATAACCTGTTGGTGTTGCTAGAGTCAAAGGAACTGCTTCTTACACCTAGAAGTGTATGCAGTGCATGTCACTGTGTGTCATGTAGTTTGGTAACATCCATAAACATCCATTTTAAATAAATGACATGTGCCATGGGCAAAGAACCATCTGCACTTCAGGAAAGGGGGCACCAGTGCACTGGGACAAACACTCAATGTTTTCATTGGCAGGAGTTTAAACTAGATGAAGGGAAGGGCTGGATTCGGGAACAGGATCACTGTGGGAGCCATCGTGGGCATCCCCAAACAAGCTGGGTGATAGGAACTACTAGGGGTTGGGGGGAAAAAAGGGAAAAGGCAAGGCATACAGTAGATGGGACAAAAGGATGGAATCCTAGAAGAGGGATGGAGGACAAATGGAAGGTGTACACAAACACCAAAAGCCTAAACAACACGATGGATGAGGTATAGGCAGCGAGAGCTGTAGAGGAAATAGGCACAGTGGTCATTACCTAAATGTGGACTAACCTGAACAACTATTGGGACCAAATGTTCCAGGGCACAAAGTCTTCAGGGAAAACAGAGGGCGGGGCAGTAGTGTACATGAGGGAAGAAAACAGGGTGTCTGAAGATGCAGCAGTGAAGGAGGGGTGAGGGTAGACACTGTGGACACAGTTGATGGAAGGGGGCAAGAAGTGCAGGATAAGGGTAGTACACAGGCCACCAGATCAAACAGTCCCGAAGGATGAGGCACTGGAGAGGAACAGAAGGAAAGCTGCAAGATCAGGAGGAATAGTACTAACGGGTGACTTTCAACTTTCAAACACAGACTGGGGAACGGCAGTGGCTAGGTAGCAGGGTGGGGGCCCTCTCACTCAGGACTGCTTTCTTACACATTGGTGAAATGAGGCTACATGGGGTTGGGAGAGGCAGTAACAGACCTCAAGATATCCAATCAGGACATTAGTAAGAACATTAAAGTGGAAGCAACAATTATCCAGAGTGACCACTGCATGGTGAAATTCAACATAAAGCTGGGGTCGGAACAAGCGGCCATAGGCAAATGGGTGCCAGACTTCAGAAAAGTAGATTTCAGGAAAATGGGGGAGGAAATGGGTGGATGGGAAGGGGCAATACTAAAGGAGGCTTTTACAGAGGCCACAAAAGAGTGCATCAGGACTATAAAAAATGTTAAATACAGGAAGTCCATATAGTTAGAAGAGCAGACAGAAGGTTACAGGGACAAAACGGGACATTTGATGCTTAGAAGAAGGAACAGAGTGAGACAAACAGATAGGTACTGTCTAAGGACAAACTCAATATAAGTCAAATGTCCATCAGGGAGGCAATAACAGAACTAAGGATAGCTGGAGAGGTCAAGGAGAATGACAAATTATTTTTCAGATACATTAATGAAATGAAAAAGACAAAAGAATAACAGAAAGGATAAGGAAGGACTGGGTGAGTACAGCGCAGAAAGGCAGCTATACTGAATAAATACCAGCAGTTTTGTTTGGAGTTCACCATCAAGGAGACAGACCCTCTCCATAACAGCAGTAGAAAATTCACAGGGGATACAGGGGACAGATTTGAGATGGTGATATTAACAAGGGAATGGGTGCTAACGGGACTGGAGAACCTGGAAATCAATGAACCCCTTCCATAAAGAATCAGAAGCAACAAGTGTAGTGTCTAAGGACTGGAGGGTGGCAAACGTGGCTCTCTTACACAAAGGGGGTCATAGGGTAAATCAGGGAAATGACAGTCCCGAGGCCGCTGACCTTGATAGAGGGACACTTCTGGAGACAATTCTAAAGTGGGTGCGTCACATTCCAGGCTGTGCCCTGCTTCTCTCGTAGGGCCATTACGAGCACTACTGCTAATGTAAGCCACCTTGTCTGAAAAAACTACCACCACGCAAAACCCCAACCCCCACAAAAGTTCTAATATTGATCGAATCTTTATCTTGCTACACAGTTCACATGGTGCTGTAGAACACACATATTTTGGTGACACAAAGAATCAAGTAAAAAAAGGTTTTCCATTGTACTGGCTCTCATCTCCTCTTTGTTTTCTCCCAGCCCCCCTAATCAGAGTGAGTAGACATTCACTACTATGTTACCCAGTTAACAAAGAATAATTATACAATGGCAAAAAAGAATCCTGGACTCTGATTGGTCAGTGTGTGCCTGAAACCGTGATATTATTACACAATAACTTCACTGTATTGATATTCCACTAGAAATACTCTCTTTTTACATTATAAAAATCTACTACAAACATTTTAAATTTTTTATTTTGCATAATATCGAGCCATTGTATAACTGCAATAAGGCACTCCAAGGTGTGTGTTATCGTGTAATATCATCACTCTTGGGTGGTGGAAGCACATCGCTTCGCCTCGTGCTTCAACCCACCCCAGGAGTGACGCTATTACACAGTAACACACACCTTGGAGTGCCTTATTGCTTAAATAAATATTGGTATCTTGACCGTACTCTACAGCCTTGGACAAGAAGTTTCAATGGTTGTATTTACCTTCATAGCAACTGGCAGGTCAGTTTGGTGGTAGTGTCTATGGTGAGCACTGACCGCAGACAGTGTCAGAAGATACTCGTTTCGGGCTTCCGCCAAGTGTAGATTGCATTCTGTCAGCCGGGCAGAGAGCTGGAAACAGAGAACAGATATGACATCACCATTGAAAACACACAAGTTTTTCACAAATGTAAACTGCAGAGGAATAATATTAGTTTGCTGCAGTTCCTAAAGAATGCCTTTTACAGAGGCATAGACTCAATTCATTACAAGGGGTGGGGTAACAGTTACTGAGCACAATGTCAAAAAATTACTCCTCCCCCCCCATACATGATTCAGCATGGCTTTCAATTCACCCAGTATTAAACTGTATCACCCTGCCACATAGCACCCTGGTCATACCCCCTACAGGTCATCCCGGAGGCATTCACCCATCTTTTTAAAATCTGCCCTCTTGAAGTCCGGAACCCTTGCCCTTGTGTGGTTTGATTCCGCAGCCATCCTTGTATTGAACCATACTGAACAGTGGTCGCTGGCCCCCCGGCGGCTTTCCATCTCGACATCTGCCACACTGTCTCCGTTAATGAGGACCAGGTCCTGTACTGCTCCATCACCCGTAGGTTCACTGACTAGCTGCCTGAGGAAGTCCACCCTGCAGAGAGTCCAGGATGTCCTGCTTCTAGCTAAAGTCGCAGCTGGAACACTCCAATCTACATCCAGCAGACCTGAGTTCACCCACCAGCAGCATATCCCCCCTTCCTGCCACCTTGCCCATGTCTTGCACCAGTACCTTATCTAACTCCTCCCCCCATGCTGGAGGTCTGCAGATCACACCAGTGTGAACAGAGGCTACATTCCCCATCTCTAGGGTGACCAGCAGTACCTCTGCCCCTCTGGTGGTCCCTGTGTCGCCATCCCTTTTATGCCTTCCTTCACATAACACACACCACCCTCTCCTTTCTGAACAAAGTATAACCTGGTATACCCATGTCCCAGTCATGGTTTTCAGTGCACCATGAGTCACAATATCTCTAGATCCGGAATCTTACTTCCAAGACTTCTAGCATCTGCAAATATGGCCTTCCAGATTTTGTTACCACTCGGTTACCCACTTCTTTCCTTTTTGCTCGCCCTCCCTCCCCCGCTCTTTTTAATGCTTCTGTTCCCATCCCCCTTCATTTCTACCATCCTGCTTTCTTTATTAAACAAGATGCTGGGATGCATATTTAGGTGGATTAGTAGCAGGAGAGAGGAGGTTATACTGTCTTTGTACAGGTCACTGGTAAGGCTACATCTAGAGTATGGAATTCAGTACTGGTGCCCACACCTCAAAAAGGACATTAACCTGCTGGAGAAGGTCCAGAGGAGGGCTACAAAGATGACAGCCGGTCAACAGAGTAAGGCATATGAGGAGAGTTTGAGGGCACTGAACATGTACGCCCTGGAAGACAGGAGAGAGGGGACATGATTGGGACGTTCAAGTACTTGAAAGGGATAAATAAGCTTGATAAGGAGTCTCTCTTTAAGCTGAGTGGCAACCATAACACAAGGGGGCACAGTCTTAAGCTGGAGGGTGGGAGGCTTAGGAGGGAGGTCAGGAAGTACTTCTTAACAGAGAGGGTGGTGGAAACTTGGAATGC
Source organism: Neoceratodus forsteri (assembly GCA_016271365.2). NCBI lineage: Eukaryota > Metazoa > Chordata > Ceratodontiformes > Ceratodontidae > Neoceratodus > Neoceratodus forsteri. The sequence continues at coordinate 146,974,539 of CM028130.1, read as the reverse complement.
GCTGCCATAAGAGGTAATCTTGTTGAAGACAGTGGGCATCTTAGAAGAGGATGGGATAGGCACAGAGGGAAGGTATGGATCAGGGGTAGGGAGGAGTGGGGAGGAGGGAGGGCAGGGACATTAAACTGTGGGCCCTGCAATACGAGCAGACTTGATGGACTAAATCTGTCAGCAGACAAGGACAGCGTGGCCCACCAAGAGACTCGGGTCATACACAAAACCCAAATTTGTCTTTATGCTGACGATACTGTGTTAATTGCTTTTGGCAACAGTAAGCAAGAGCTGGAAACAAATCTACAGGAGGACTTCCTGACTCTCTGCTCCTGGTTTTTGGACTCCAGACTGGTACTAAATGGAAAAAAAGTCCCAAACTATGATTTTTGGATCAAAATATGCTCATAAAAAGGTAAAGAAATACGTATCAAATCTGCAAAGGACGAGATCCCTGAGCAAGTACAACTATACAAATATTTAGGTATCTAGATAAACCAGAGCTTGGACTTTGATTTTCATACAAGTAAAATGGTAGAAAAAATAAATATCAGAATGGGTGCCTTTAGATGTTCTAGACATTGTCTAGATTTTAAAATGAAAGAAACAGTGGTAAATCAAGTGTTTATGCCAACGACTGATTATGGAGCCCACATTTTTGGACTGGCAAACAAAACTTCTTTAACAAAAATAAACTATACAACAAAATGGAAAGATGCGTATTAAAATGTGGGCCTTTCACACATCATTGTAAAATGTACACCAATCAATCAATCAATCAAACTTTATATAACCAGGCAGTTACATCATTGAGCAAGCTCATTTTCAAGATGGTCCTGGACACAGAGGACATATTCGATAACAACAGCACAACAGTCCATGCATGACAGACAGCAAATACCATGAAATAAAAGGAAAGTCAATAAACAACATAGCTTAGCTTTGATGGCAAATACAGACATAGGTAATTAGCATAATCTGAATCTCAACATAGTACGGGGGAAGGACAGGGAGTAACAGTCTGGGGTGGTGTGACTTTGAGACCAAAAGAGACAGGAAGTGGACTTGTAGATATATAAAATCCCTGTATCATGGTATTCCTGCTTATTTAATGGATAAACTTCAGATAAGGGGATTTGAGGATGGCCTTAGAACAAATAAGGTAAACAAGTATGTAAATCCTGAAGTTAACAACAAGTATGGTAGTCAGATTTTTTCATCCCTGATTCGTAATATTTGGAGTACTGTGGATCCAGTGGACAAAGAGCTGACTAAAGTTCCATGGTTCTTTGTTCGACAGATAAATGGGGAGCCCTGGAAGGGATGCCAGTGTACTTCTATAGGAGTCATAAGGTAAATATGTAAAACTAGGGTTTCCCCTCCCCCTGGTATATTTTCGTTTGCCCCAAGGAGTACTGTCCCCCCTTTTTTCTGATAGAGCCGATATGCTATAGGTGCTGGGTTTCTGTAAAATGTTAGCACATTATTTATGGAAGTTAAAATGGAATAGGGAAATCAGGTTCCTTCCTAGTATTTTTTGTGTACCTTAGAGTATCCCCCATTTTTGTATGAAAACTGAGTTTTTCGTAGAAACTGTTTTTTGTATGAAAACTGTGTTTTTCCAACACAATTGAGAATAAATTGTCCCTTCCTCTCAGTAGATCTAACATGTTGGGATTTGTTTGGGCTAAGGTACTGAAATAGCCAAGTTGTTATATATTGCTACTTTTTTTTTTGTATACTCTCTTTATTCACCCGAAACTCGTGGAACTCTCTCCAGCTACTGACCTATGCCTGTCTCTGCCTCCCTGTCTGAAACTCACCAGAGCCAAGCGACTCCAGTCTAGTGAATCCCCTGGCTCTGAGCTACCTGGGGTAGGGCCACCCACCCTGGTGCTTTATCTACAATCTAAGGCACCGGAACTGGAGTCAGAGAGTGCCCTGGATGGTGAGTCCGATGGCGGGAGTGTGGCCAGGACATAGGTAGTGCCTTCTCCTATCCAAGGGTCGGGTTTTTTCCAGCTTGTTCTCCTTCCCCCTACTGGCCCAGCAGTGCAATGCACTCCAGCGCGGCATGTGCATGCTCCTGAGCACGCCCGCAGGAGAGCCGCCATGGCCGATCCCTGTTTCTGATCCCGATTGCTGATGTGGGACCCCAGTTACCACTGGGAGTCACCAGATAGGCGTGATCGTGTCCCCCAGGAAAGGAGAGAAGTCCTCTGGGCCTGATCCTTTCTTACTCCGTCAACCACCGCTGGCCCGAGTCCGCTCCCAACCCGGGTCGCCGGTGTGGCGCGAGGTGCAGCGTCCAGCGCTTCAACTCTCAGCACTACTGGGCCAGCTATACTGTTACAGTTTTGTATGTAAAACCAGTGTCTTTAAAAACAGGTGACAAGTTTTTGTACTATGGGATACCTTCGATATGGGAGTAAATGCTAGTATATTATTACTGGAATTTTTTTAAGGGAATAAGTGCAATCTGTTCTCGTTTGTATTTATTGTGTATCTTAGGATCCCCCCCCTTTTCCTTTATCAAATACAGCTCACTTATGTTTAATCCATGTTAGGAGTAAAGAAAATTATAACTTTAGGATTTTTGGTAAATTGAATGTCCTAAAGTTTTTATTTATTGTTTTATTCTGTATGTCAGTTTGTGCTGTTTTAAAATCGGTTGTGAACAATCTGTAAAAACAGGACCATCTTAAAAACAGGCCCTTTGGACCTAATGATGTGAAATGTCAACTTCCTGAATAAAAATAAAGATTTTACTACTACTTTTACTACCTAGTCTGCTCCTCTTTTCCTTGCCTGTTCTGCCACCGCAGACCCTACCTGTCCCCCCCTCCCTCGCATTTTGATACCAGTTTTTCTTTATACCTATTCCATGCATGCTTGATGATTACCACTGGTTTTGCCCCCACCAACCCCACTGGAAGATTGTTCCAGGCACCCACCACCCCCTCCATGAAGGAATACTTCCTCACATCCCTCCTAAACTCCATCCCCCAGCTTCACTGCATGCACCCTAGTTCTTGTACATCTGTTTTCCTGAAAAAAATGCTTCCTTCCTGTGCCTTATTCACATCAGGCTGGTTGTGAAATGTGTTAACCAGCAGCTTGGCATTTGTTTCCACCTGAAGCACCTCATGACCCCCGATGTGTGAATAGCTACTGGGCAGGGCACGCCCTTACCCCTCCTGGACTACTGCTCACCTATCGTCTCTCAAACCTCGTCTCGTCATCTTTCACATCTCAACACTGCCTTTAACAACATCTGCAGATTTCTCACTCTAGCCCCATACAACACCCACCCTGGCAACCTGTGTTACCCAGGAAGACATTAAAATCAAGAATCTGTTCCATCCTCTCCTTTTCTGCCTTCTTGTCCATCTGATAGCACAATTACATTTTCTTGTGAGACCTAGGAACTGATCACTGTGATAGTCTCACGATTCTCTCCCTCCTTTCTAGCTGTTTCTGTTCTCTGTCCCACTTCTGACAACTGCCTCTGTTTCTCCAATGGGATGCTGGCATGCACAGGAAGAGGTATCACCAGCAGAAAAAGGAGGTGGTGACACCACTGTACAAATCATTGGTGAGACCCCATCTGGAGTGCTGTGTCCAGTTCTGGAGGCCACATCTCTAGAAGGACATTGCGCAGAGGAAGTTCAGAGAAGGACAACAAAAATGGTGCAGGGTCTGCAACAAGTCATATGAGGAGAGACTAAAGGACCTTAATATGCATACCCTGGAAGACAGGAGAGAAAGGGGAGATATGGCAGAGACCTTCAAATACCTCAAGGGCATAACTAAGGTACAAGAGGGTATCATTTTTCAGAAAAAAGATGTTCAAGAACAAGGGGTCCTGATACGAGGCTTGAGGGGGTAGACTCAGGGGTAACGTGAGGAAGAATTTTTTTCACCGAAAGGGTGGTGAATGCATGGAACAGCCTCTCAGCAGAGGTGGCGGGGCCAAAAATAGTAGGGGAATTCAAGAATGCATGGGACAGGAACAAGGGAACCCTTGCAATAGGAAAGAGAGGGTAAAACCTGGAGATCTAGTAGGATCTGCAGTACTGCAGTAGGTAGGAAAATGGGCAGACTAGGTGGGCCATGCGGTCCTTATCTGCCATCAATTTCTATGTTTCTATGTTTCACCCTTGCTTCTCTGCCTCTCTTTGTTGTTTAGGCCACAATTTGAAGAAGGCAGACATGCTTTCAGGTTCTGTTCCTGTCTGTTCTGCTTCTTCTTCCATCACTGATTCTGGATGTCCAGTCTCAATTTGGACTTTTGTTTTTGCCTCTAGTTTGGCTGACACTCTTCTGGTAATCACTCCTGGGCTTGCTACTGCAGGGTCTGTAAGCAGGCCTACGTGGTCCCTATCCACAAAGGCGGTCCCAAGGAGCAGATCAGAAATTACAGGCCTATATCCCTCCTGTGTATTCTAGCCAAAATCAAAGAGAAGATTGCGTACGGACAGCTCCGTAACTACTTGGAAGCAAATAAACTGTTTGCCAGCACCCAGCATAAGTTCAGAAAAAAATCACGGCATGGACACTGCTCTGATCAAATTCTCCACTGATGTCCTCTGGGCCCTTGACAAAGGCACCCCCACTGGGGCGACTGTCATTGATTTAACCAAGGCCTTCGACTTGGTGGACCATAGTCTGATACTGGGCAAGCTGAAGTGCCTTGGGTTAGAACAACACACCCTGAACTGGTTCTCCAGTTACTTATCCGGTCGCTCACTGCAGGTCAAATGGCGCGATGCCATATCTGACCAGCTCCCCATTAAGGAAGGGGTGCCTCAGGGCTCAGTCCTGGCCCCCCTCCTATTTTCTCAATTTGTAAATGACCTCAGTGCGTACTGTGGGGGAAGTTCTGTAATCCAGTACGCAGATGATGCGGCGCTTTACAGAACTTTCACTGGCGTAACTGACCTCAGTGGGCAGCTGCAGAAAGACTTCCTGTCCCTGGAGAGATGTCTCCAGGCCAACAAACTTCTCCTGAACACCACTAAAATGAAAGTGATAGTGTTCGGCCCAAGGTCTATTGGCCCTGACCGAAGTGCTATGCTGCCACTCGTCTCCACATCAGGGTCAGTGATTGAGGTTGCAACCCAGTTTAAATACTTGGGAATGGAGCTGGACCAGGGCTTCACCCTGAAACCTCATGTTGACAAAATCACCAGAACGATACACCAAAAACTGGGTCTCCTTTACCGTCTGAGCCCCCAGATGATCCCCAAAACTAGGATAACTATTGCTAATAACATCGTACTTCCCAACCTTACCTATGCTGCACCAGTACTGCACTCGCTCCAGAAACAGGAGCTCAGTAGGTTACAAACACTATACAACAAGATAGCCAGGTTTGTCGCTAATTCACACCCAAGACAGCACTACTGTGATGTCCTGGCATCCCTGAAATGGCCTTCCCCCTTAGTCACCAGCTCCTCTACCCACTTCTGTGCCTCGCCTTCAAACTAATACTGGACCCTCCCCACCTGAGGGCCTCGTTGACCTACTCAAACTCAAAAGCACTGGCAGACTGTTACACACAACTGGCAGGAAAACGTCAGAAGTGCCCAGAATAAAGACAGCTGCTGGCTGCAGATCTTTTACCTACTCAGCCACAGTGCTTTGGAACCAGCTCCCTGCCACCCTTCAGCTCTGCAGCTCTCTGTGATTACGAGAGCACCTGCTTGTAAGCAGCACCTGCAATTAAACACGGTGCCCAACAGGGTTGACCCACATTTGATCTACTAGCTGACTATGATGCTGTGGTATTATACCACTCAAAGCTCCATTATCAATGAGTTGTCTTGTCAGTCCTTAGTCGTGTTTCTTCTTCCTACCCTAGCTAAGCTAGACTGTAAACTTGTATTTACTCTCACCCTGTTTGTCACCTCATGCCCTGTACTTACAGGACTAGTGAATTGTACGTATCAGCTTCTGTACTGTTGGCACTGTTCTCACACTTTGTTGCTTCATGTGCATTTCTTTCTATTTCAAATGACATGTAACTAACTCCGGGGTCACCTCTGAAAAAGGGTTCTTCGCAGCCCAGTGGGCCTACCCAGTTAACAAAATTGAAATAAAGAAATGATGTTATGCTTCCCTATTATCAGGTTTAGTACCCACACACAAAACTCCTGGCTTAGAGTCTGCACGGTGTAAATCCCACTGTTAACACCATCTGTCATACAGGCTTAGGTCAGTAAACAGGCAGTCCAGGAGAAGTTATCAAATGTGCAAGTAGCATTTTATTATAATCAATAATACAATAAAATAAAAAAAATAAACTGTACAGGTTAGTTTTTCTGGAAGGCAGTTCTATCAATCAAAAATTAAAACAGGTCCTTCGTCTGACAGTTCATCTTTAAAATTTCAGTTTGTCTCTCCAACAAAAGATTGCTCTCTTTGTATAACAAGTCTTTGCCTGGCAATTAACTTCTGCATCCAGAGCTCGTTAGGATACCTTGTATTTCTTGCAAATGTATCAGAACTCTGTCAGTTTCTTTCCTGCAGATGAACAAAATAGAATATGGTGTCACAGAACTGACTTCCTGCTGATAACCCTGCAATGGAGCTTGTGGAGATCAAACTGCATCACAAGATTAACTCCCTGAGTTCCAAACAGCTTTCTACAAGCATTTCAGTAAGATAACTACACATCTGCCAATCAAGTGACCCCAGCTTCACATAAAGATTTGCATACTTTTAACCACAGAGAAGCCAAGGGGGAAAGAGCAAGTGAAGGCAGGGAGATAGTGGCAGGGGGAGAATCGTGAGACTGTCAGAGTGATCAGTTCCTCGGTTTCACAAGAAAGTTTGATTGTGCAGTCAGATAGAAAAGAGACAGAAAAGGAGAAGATAAAACAGATCCTTGCTTTTAACTCTTTCTGCATAACAAATGGGACAGGGTCTTATTCAACCCTGTCACAGAGAGCCAGGGAAATATGGTTGGCTGTATGCTCCGATTCCACTACAATGACCCGTGTCATCTTGGTAAATATCAGGAGGTCGAGACAGCACTGAATCTGTGGATTTTCAAAATGAATGCAAAGGGTGCCAGTGTAATAGAGAAGGCAACATTTTCCGGTGACCTGATGGACGTTCATAATTATTCAGACACACCCCACCTTGTGACTGAAAATGTTTAATTATCTGTGCAGCAGCAGGTTGTGCATCAGAGAAAGAGTAAGGTGTTTCTAGGAGTCCCAGTTTTCCAGCTGCCTTGGTGGTGCAGTTGGTGGTGCAACTGGACTGTGATTCCAGTAGCCTGGGTTCAAATCTCAGCCGAGGCACTTACTACTTTCTTTCTTCTGTTTCTTTGGGTTCCATATATGTGCATACCGCATGCTTGTCAAAGAAAATGTTTTTGCATTGGAGAAAGCGTGAGGTGCTTCTGGGAGTCCACGGTTTCCAGTTGCCTTGTATGTGTAATGTACATCCTGCACGCCGTATGTAATACTGGCAGCATGCAAAAACTGCCTCTAGAGTGGAGGAATGTAATTTTTCCTGAGGTCCCTGATACAACCCTAACACCTGATAATCTCCTGTCTGAAATCCTCCCAAGTACTGCTCAGAGTCTGCCAAAAAGATGTAGCAAAGGGACATTCCACAAGCAAATGAGACCAAGGAGGGGAATTTCCCTGGTGTCCTGGCTAAATCCCGCCCCCCCCCATTAAAAAATACTACCGACAGCTTACAGGAAAACTGCGCTGAACCTGTAAGTCATTTTTCCTCACTAAAAGCTGTTTTTTAGCAGTATATTTATTTCTTAGGAGCCTAATCCCACAGGCTCTGGGCACCTTACAACATCAAAATACTTACGATAACAGCAGCACAATACATAATTTCAAGAAATAATGTCATATGTAGAGTAGCAGCTTAGCTTTTAAATACTGGTTCCAGTTCGGTTACTGTTACATCCATATTGGCCTATTAGTAATTCGGTGGTTGCTTCTGATTTACACTCTGGAGTTAAGTGCATTTTAGAAATGTATGATGTAGGTTACGTCCCTCTCAGCCACAGAGTTCTATAGCAGAACATTGGTGCAACATATCAACAACCGAAAAGATGACCAAGGGACATAAACTACATCATAACAGTTCCAAAACGGTACTTAGTACCCATGAGTAAATCAGAAACATCCACTAGGATAACAGAAAAATCTTGTACAGATGGAACAGTAACAAAATTAGAACCAGTATTTCAAAATTAGCTTCTACTGGGAAAATCAGTTACTGGTTCAGTGCAGGTCTCCTTTAACCTGATTTAATACGCCAGATTGCACCAGTATTTACCTCCCACCCCACCCCACCCTTCCCAGCATGAGGCTGAAAACAGGCAGATTTGCCTAGTCCTCCTTTCTCGGTCAACAAAAACTAAATAATAACAGCTGGAAACGCTATAACTCAAAACTAGTTACAACCAACCCCTCCAGCCTCGGAGATGCAGGATTGTAAATTAATCTTACAGATGGAACGGATAACAGCAAAAATGAGACACACCACAGGAAAATTAAAAAGCTTTTTGGCTACCATTCATGAACTACCACCTGAAGCAGAAAAGGTATCCCCACGCTCGAACCGATAGCCAAACTGGCATAGTAAAACTGAACTAGTTAATCAAGGTCTGGGAAAACTTACAGAATCAATCCCTAGGTACCCTAGCTGCAGCTCTCTCCTCGAGCCTTGGTCTGGAACAGTTCCACGAATGCGAACAGTAGGGAGTAGATTTTTTTAATTTTAGTCTGATGTTATGTATTAAAACAAATCATCTGCCAGCTGATTAAGAAAGAATCAAGTGAAGAGGAACTGCTGCACATTGTTCGTTCGGAGTTTTATTCTTTCTTTTTTTCCTTCATTTTTTGTCATTCCAGGAATCAGTCTTCACTACTGATTCCCACTAGTGGGCCAGAGTGTCAAGCTCAGACAAGGCCCCCCCGGACTAGGGCAGTAGGAGCCAATGGCTCACTCAGGAAAGTAATCTGTTCAGGACTGTCCTGCCAAAGGTGACATGTTGCCTGGCATGGCCATCCAAGGCATAGTGCTGGATGAAAGTGTGCACTGTGCCTCACGTTGCAGCTCTGCAAATATCACCGATAGGCACAAAGCAGATCTACGCTAGGGACATGTCAACCACTCTGGTGGAGCTGGAGTTGGCATGTGCCTAGCCTTCCAGCTTGGCATGGGCCACAGCATAGCACTGACACAGGCAGTTCACTATCCAGGCAGAAATGCACCCGACTTTAACAGGCTATCCCTCCCAATTAGGACTGAAACAGACAAATATCTGTTTGGACTACCTGAAGTCCCTGGTTCTGTCTGGGTAAAAGCAAAGGACCCAGTTAACATCCAGAGAATGGAGAGTGCATTCTCCTTCATTCTGGAAGTTGGCATAGTAGGTAAACAGCACAAGCGGCTGGTTAAGGCTGAACTCCAACACCACTTTTAAAAGAAACCTGGGTTGTGCACAGAGCACTACCTTGCCCTTATGTAAAACAGTACACATCATCTGTGGCTAAGACATGGATTTCAGACACTCTGCGAGCAGAGGTGATGGCCACTCAAAAAGCTGCTTTCCAAGTTAGAAACTTCAATTCACACGTTGCAACAGGCTCAAAAGGCTTGTGAGTGACCATATCCAGCAAACAGTTAGCATGCCAGGCAGTCACCAGTTTGCTGATAGGAGACCTTATGTGTAGGATGCCCTTAAGGAACCTCTTGAACAGTGGCAGCTGTGCGAGGCAGAGCGAACCTACGGGCTCATGGTATGCAGATATAGTGCACAAGTGGCCCCTCACTGTGGAATACTGTAGGCCAGCGTCAGAAGGTCTAGCAGATACTGCAGAACCTTGTCAGGTGGGCACCCAAAGGGGTCCATGCAGATTTTGGAGCACCAGATGGAAAATTATTTCCACCTGGTTGTATAAGCTTTCCTAGTGGAAGGTTTATGTACAGCCAAAAGTATCTCAGAGACCCTCTGAGATACCCTGTATCTGTTCACTTCTATCTCTTCAGGAGCCAGGCCTGAATATGACGGGAGCGCATGATGGGATGAACCAAGCGATGCTAAGTCAGAAATCCATCCTGAGAGGAAGAATCCTCAGTTCGTTAACCGATAGTTTGCTCTGCAGAAGAAACCATATCTGTCGAAAGCAATAGGAGGCCATTAAAATCATCTTGCTCCCAAGTTGAGCAATGCCCTCTGTACGTGAGGGACTGATGGAAATGCATACAGAAACAGATTTTGCCACTGAAGCCTGAATGCATTCTGACAGAAAATACCATGTCCTGGACTTCTGGAGCAGAACCGAGGCAGTCTGGTGTTGAGTGGGGACGCAAAAGTTCCACATCTGGGGTGCCCCACTTGGCAAACAGCAATCTGACGATGTCTGGAGCTTGTGACCACTGGTGGGGATCTGCCACTGTTCAGCTGAACTAGCCTGCCAGAGTATTCTGGACTCACAGAAACTGTCAGCAGATAAGGACCGCTTGGCCCACTTAGTCTGCCCATTTTCCCTGCGTACTGCATCCTACTTGATCCTAATGAAGCTGAAGATCCTACTTGATCTTCAGCTTTACCCTCTCTTTCCTATTGCTAGGGTTCCCTTGTGCCTATCCTATGCATTCTTAAATTCCTTTACTGTTTTTGCCCCACCATCTCCGCTGAGAAGCTGTTACGTGCATCCACCACCCTTTCTGTGAAAAATGCTTCCTCATGTTACCCGAGTCTACCCCACCTCCAATCTCATATCATGACCCCTTGTTCTTGAACATCTTTTTTTCTGAAAGATGCTACCCTCTTGTCTTTACTTTTAAAAACTTCAAAGCCAATTATCTCGTTTTAGGAATTACATGAGAAGGATGAAAATAGTGATAATTTTGCACAAAATACCATACTATTAAAACAACATGTAACCCCTAGGTGGCGCTATCTCAAGGGCTACTACCCCTGCCTGCTTGGCTAGTAGCAGGTTAAGGGGCCTGAGTTCTGAAACGGGTGCCTCCACCTGGAGGTCAGGGTTGGTAGTGGTCAAGCTAACCTGGGCACAGCCCTCCGGGACACTGTAACCCCCCCTCTTTCCCCTCTAGTGGCCTGAACACTGTACAATAATCACTTTCACAATACCCCGGTACACCACACAAGTACCCACACTGTTTGCACTTATCATCAGGGCTGGTTCCTCTGGCTCGACCCTGGGGACCCCGTGTAAAACAAAGTTATGTACAGCAAATAGCAACAGTACAGTACTTTGAGCACAAACTGGAACCACAGTTAGATTACATGCAGAAAAAGTTAAATCTGATTTATTCAGGGGACTTGAACAAGGGAGGGGCAAAATCAGGTTAATTAGCTTAAAGGTTATATCAATCAAGCAGTTATGCTTGCACTCCGAGTCCCCCCCCCCCCACACACAGTCACACCTCTGGGTACCTAGGTGGAGAAGAGATGGGCTAGCTAGGACTGTTGCCCGGGGTTGGCTGGCGTCATAGCTGGTTGAGGCCCTGTGGTCGAAAACACAACATGCACAGTACACAATATTTGTAATCCGGAGCCAGAGGGCTCAGTTCGTAAAGGAAACGAAACAACAAGACAATCAGATGACACATTCATATTAAGCTGTTGTTGCAGGGAGCTACCCTGGTATTTACTCACGAAACCAAAGACTGGACACAGGCTGGACAAAAATCGAGACTGCAGGTGTTTGATCTGGAATGCCAGGAGAAGCAGGGCCCACACGATTTGCAGAGGCATCATTCCTGTTCAATCGTGGAGCAGGGGGCTGATCCCCAGGCAGGTCTCTTGTCGATGGCTTCTCTGTGCAGTGGGTAGTCTGGCTGGGCCAGTCTGGCAAGGCCCAGACCGCATGGAGACAAATTCGGATGCAGTCCATTTTGGGCTGGATACAGCTTCCAGCAAGCAGAATACAATTCACACAGTGGGGAACTAACTCACGCCCCACTAGCAGCTCATAGCACATTTACATGTAAGGGAATTCTACTATAGCAGGCAAAGCATTCCCCGGTCACAACTGCAAAGTCTTTGCACACTCCGGGAGCTTAGGGTTAGCTGTAACTCCTGACAGGCTGATCACATTCAGCAAAATCTTCAGTCTTCTTCAGGTAGAGCTTGGCCCACTTCAGTAGCTTAATTTAGTCACACAACTCAGATTCAGTCCGAAAACAGTTCTGTCCCCTCTCAGGACAGCAGGCAGAGGTGCAAGCCAAAACTTAGCCCTTTCACAGTTCTCCCATGCGAATCCACTCAGGATTGCTGCTCAAAAAACACTTTGAGCTTTTCTCATTTCACTTCCCAGCTCAGAACTAACTGAAAATTGCAAGCAGTCTGGGATTTCCCCAAGATCCAAAAGGTTTGGTTGGCTGATTTGGCTGTCAGTCAAAGCAACAGCTCCCCCTCCAGTTGCAAAAAAGGAGCCAAAAGCCCCAAACTACAGTTCCTACAGATTTTGACTCCAGACAGCTCCTGTAGTCCGGCTACATTTTAGGTCCCACCAGAACAGACTGGTCCAATTTGCAGTCCAGGACCAAGACAGTGGAGACGAACAAAGCAGTCCTTGCTATAAACTGAGCCGCAGGAAGGCATTTTGGTGCCCTGGGCAAGAGACTAATTTTGCGCCCCCCCAAAAAAAGAGCCAGGAGTCTGGGTGCCGCAAGGTCCCAAGAAGCTCTGAGAGGTTTACATGCTTTGTGGTGAGTATGGGGCCATAATGTATGCAAGGTGCAAACGGGGTCATTTGCATGTCATTATGGCCCCATTTGCATGAGTTGTGCAGGGCTGGTCTTGAAATGTACGGTGCCTACACAGCAAGTGGTGCTGCCAGAGGGGTCTAGTGGTACCTACCCCCTCGTATGGCAGCGCCAATAAATACAAACGGAAGACTCTTGGAGGGTCTATTGGCACCCCCACCCACACATAGGACCCCGCCACCCAGCTAACCCCCGTCATCAGCGGGCAGCAACAAACCCACCGCATATCATCCAGCTGCCAACCGAATGATGTCATTCATACATATTTGTGACTATTACGATAAGTACTGCAAGCCCATTGGTTCACGCTGTGGACCAATGGGCTTACAGCTGATTCTGTAAGCTGTCATTCGGTGGGCAGCTGGGCGGTATATGGGTAGATTTGTTGCTGCCTGCCGATGACGGGAGGGAGTTGGGTGGGCAGGGGTCCTGTGTTGGTGGGGGTGCCACTGGACCACCTGGGATATTATTCTATAGGGTTTACCAGAACGGCTTTACGGGAGGGGTACCACTAGACTGCCAGGATATGCTAAACATATATTGCGATCTGGGCTATGGGTGGGCAGGGGGTACCACTAGACTGCCAGGGGATTATGTGGGTGCTTGGTGATGGTGTTCTGGGTGGGAAGAGCTGAGTTCAGTTATGGGAATTAAATCAAATATCCTGTGAAAATGCAACTGACTGTTATTATTTATCTCCCCACAGTGTAAACTGCTGCACAGTACAGGTACAGCTGGGAATTGATTTACTAGTGTGATTGTATTGTCATAGTAGTTCAGCAGGCAGCACCAGGCCAGGCCATTTGCCTCTGTACACATAAATTCACTGCCGCCTGCCTCAAGATTTTGACAGACTGTTACGCAGTGCAAAATCTCAGATAAGGATCGATTAGGGGAATGGGATTTTTATTTTAGCTGAAGCCGCAGAATTGCATGATCGATCATCAAAGACCACTAGTCAAACTGGATTGGCTGTGGCTGCACACTGCACACAAATTAACCATCTGGCTGACTGGTTAGCTATTTCATAAAAAATAAAATAATGTCTGAGGGCAAATTATGCGTTTGTCATCAATTTCTACTGCATTTTATTTTACCGATCAGTAAAATAGAATGCAGTGTAAAGTTCAGTTAGGAATACAATGAGTGAGTGGGATGGCCTGTTGCCGCTGGGCATCGGCCGCCCGCCTGAACTAGTAGGAAGCAGTGTGGTTTGGCAGCCTGGCCTTGGAGCGGGAGCAGTGACCCAGTCAGTCAGCAGCAGAGAAAACACAACAGAGCCAGCTGAGTCAGGTGGGCCTGCCAGCACTGCAGGCCAAGTTCCAGTCCACCAGATACAAGATCTAGACAGTCCCCCCTCTCTCACAGCTGGGGCTGGGTGGGATAGTGGAGCTAGAGAAGCATGCATGAGCCTGTGGAGACAGAATGGACTCGGAGCCGCTGTGGAGAAGACTGGTGGAGGTCCCAGCCTGGGAGTCTCAGTACAAGCCGAGGGATGGGTAAGAGGGAATGCCAGAGAGAGTCACATCATCACACAGTAAATACTCAGAGACCGGAATGGATCATAAATTCACCACAGATTTCATTTAAACCTGGCAGCCAGGCCCGCCCAATGATTTTCAATTGCACCCCCCCACCCCCCACGTGGATCATGGAAATGTTCACTAGTCTGAGTGAGTCAGCCAGTCATCATTCAGCAATCAGCACAGTCGTCCACTCCAGTCAGGCAGTCAGAGACTACAGATAACACTCAGTCAGTCGGGATTCAGGAACGAACGGAAGAATGCTTTTGCTTGTGCTTACGCAAATCTCATTCTCTCCTAGACTCCTCACTCTATCCTCTGTCCTCTCTACTCTGTGTGTATATTCTATCCCTTTTGCATTTTCTTCTGTTTTTCTACTAGACTTGCTCTCTCTATTCAATTCGTCTCTCTCCAACTAAACCGTGCCTCTCACAACCACGGGCTCCACATCTCCACCCATACCTTTTATATTGTATGGGCTGCGCTGGCCTGCCCAGACAGTTACCACCACCTCATGATTTTTGTCTGTGCAGATGGTGCCACCATGTGACACCCCCCCCCACACACACACACACTTGCTGGTCCTTCCGTGGATGCGCCGGCGCCCCTCCTGACAGTAACTGTTAATTACAGGAAAAAAAAAAAAATTAACTTTAAAGCTACTACACAGCTGGGCCACTGAATCAGGCATGAGAGCTTGACTTGAAAACTAAGCCAGGTGCGCCCCTCAGAGGCTTGCGCCCGGGGCGGGAGCACCAGCAGCCCCACCCTTCCTACGGTACTGGCTATAAAGAAGGCAGGTTAGACAAACTACATTATCATTATCACTCTAAATGATTTTCAGCAAATAGTTACATCTTTCAACAGAGCTCCCTCTCAGATTACTTAGGCTGCAATCAGGCAGCTCTTAAAGAGACAGTACACAGAGGCTAAACAAGCTCTAGTAATCACATTTAAACTGCTAAAACGCAGGACACCAGCCTGGCAGTGAGCATTTAGGCAAGCTCATAGACATAGAAACAAAGAAACACAGACTTTGACGGCAGATAAGGACCGCTTGGCCCACCTAGTCTGCCCATTTTCCTACCCAACAGATAAGCTGCAGATCCTAGTTAACCAACAGCTTACTTCCTCCTACCCCCCACTAGGACTGCCTTATGCCTGTCCCATGCATTCTTGAATTCCCCCACTGTTCTTGACTCCACGACCTCCTCAGGGAGGATGTTCCATGCATCCACAATCCTCTCTGTGAAAAATTACTTCCTCATATTACCTCTGAGCCGTCCCCCCTCTATCTTCAAATTGTGCCCCCTTGTTCTTGCACATCTCTTTTTCTGGAAGATGCTACCCTCTTGGACTTTGTTGATTCCCTTGAGGTACTTGAAAGTTTCTATCATGTCCCCTCTCTCCCTTCTTTCCTCAAGGGTATACATATTAAGCTCCTTTAGTCTTTCTTCGTATGTCTTCTGGTGCAGACCCTGCACCATTTTGATTGCCCTCCTCTGGACAGCCTCCACTCTGTCTATGTCTTTGCAGAGTTGGGGTCTCCAGAACTGCACACAGTACTCCCAGATGGGGTCTCACCAACTGTCTGTACAGAGGGATAACAACTTCCTGTTTTCTACTATTGATGCCTCTTCCTATGCATCCCAGTATCCCCCCAGCCTTCCTTACTGCCTTCTCACATTGCTTGCCTACCTTTAGGTCATCTGATATAATTACCCCCAGGTCCCTTTCTATTTTACTGTTGTTAGTATCTCACCCCCATTGTGTACGCTTCCTGGGTTTTGTTTCCCAGGTGCATTACCTTGCACTTCTTTGCATTGAATCTGAGCTGCAATACATTTGACCATTCCTCCAACCTTGCCAAGTCCCTTCTCATCCTTTCCCTCCATCTTGTGTATCAACCCTTTTGCAGATCTTGTGTCATCTGCAAAGAGACATACTTTTCCTTCCAGTTCCTCTGCAATGTCACATATAAAGACATTAAAAAGGATCGGTCCCAGTACTGAACCCTCACGGTACCCGCTAGTAACCTCCTTTCTTCCTGTGTACTCATTTACTACCCTTTGCGTCCTGTTGTCTAGCCAATTTTTTATCCAGGCTACCACCTTGGGACCCACTCCAAGGCTGGCTATCTTGTGTATTAATCTTTTGTGTGGGACTGTATCAAATGCCTTGCTAAAATCTAGGTAGGCCATGTCCACAGCCCCTCCCTGGTCTACTACTTTGGTCACCCAGTCAAAGAAATCTATTAGATTCGTCTGACACGACCTTCCCATTGTGAATCCATGCTGCCTTGGGTCCTGTGCCCTATTGGCCTCTAGGTACTCAACAGTTCTTTCCTTCAGAAGTGATTCCATCATTTTCCCTACCACTGAGGTCAAACTAACTGGTCTGTAGTTTCCTGCCTCTGTCCTGCTCCCACTTTTGTGAAGAGTAATCACATCTGCCCTCCTTCAGTCCTCGTGTACCACCCTATCCTCCCATGATTTGTTAAAGAGAGTAGTCAGCGGTGTCACTAGTTCTACCCTTAGTTCTTTTAGAATCCTTGAGTGAATCCCATCAGGCCCCATTGCTTTGTCCACCTTCAATTTTATTAGTTCTTTCAGAACCCTTTCTTCTGTAAATGGACTGGTATCGACCCCCGTCTTCAGAGTGTTTCTTTTGTTTGGTTTAGGTAACTCACCCTCCTCTTCCTTTGTGAATACTGAGCAGAAATATTCGTTCAGTATCCCTGCTTTTTCACTGTCACCCTCTAACCACATTCCCTCCCCTTTATTAAGCTTCAGTATCCCTCCTTTGGTCTTTCTTCCCTCTCTAATGTACCTATAAAAGGTCTTATCCCCCTTCTTAACAGAATTGGCTATCCTTTCCTCGGTTTGGGCCTTTGCTATTCTGACTGCCTTCCCAGCCTCTTTCTGCTTTAACTGATAAAGTTCTCCGTCCTGCTCCTTCTGTGTTTCCTTATATTTCCTGAATGCTGTCCTTTTCTTCTTAACCTTCCCTGCCACCAGTGCTTAATTTGTAAAGAAAGAGGTGCCAGGGCTCTGAGTCCAAACATTAAAAGCCGGGGGTCTGAGGGCCGCCAGGCCCCCAGAAGCTATGGGTTTTTAGATGCTCTGTGGTGAGTTTTGGGGGTTATATTGCAGATAAAACACATTTCTATATCAGGCTCCCTGCCCCTGAATCCAGGGGAAGAAATTTTTGGGGTGGAGTCAGGTTGGAGAGCCTGGCTGACCGGGCACTAATAAAGGATCATGGCTGGGCATGTAGTATAATGCAATGGCAAGATGCTGTGAATTGGCTCCAATGCCAGGGGTCTGGGGGCCGGTAAGCCCCCAGAAGCTCTTTGGTTTTAGATGCTCTGTAATGAATTTGGGGGGTTATATTTATATCCCAGATAAAACACATTTCTGTGTCTGGTTCCCTACCCCTGAATCTGGGTAAGAATTGTTTTGGGGGGTAGAGTCAATTATTGTAGAGTCTGGCTGACCACTGGTAAAGGACTGTGGGCTTGTATAAAGGGCAAGATGCTGTGAATTGAACCAAAGGCCAGGAATCGGCCCCCAGAAGCTCTTTGGTTTTAGATGCTCTGTGGTGAGTTTTGGATGGGTTATAGTGCAGATAAAACACATTTCTATTCTGTGCCAGGTTCCCTATCCCTGAATCCAAGGGAATAATTTTTTTGGGGGGACAAAGAATAGAAATGTGTTTTATGTGCAATATATAACCCTGGCCAACACTCACCACAGAGCATCTGAAATAAAACCCAAGAGCTTCTGAGTGCCTACTGGTCTCCAGACCCCTGGCCTTTGGCTTTGGGTCAATTCACAGCATCTTGCACTTTATACTCGGAGTTATGGTATTGGAGACTGTGGCTGACCTTACTAAGCAACAAAATGTACCACATAACATCTAGCATGGTACAAGTAATAGAAGAACCAATTAAAACTGAAGCATGAAAAGGTTTTTATAGCTAAAGGATCATGGGCATGTAGAAGCTATGGCAAGGTACTGTGATCCAAAGGCCAGGGGTGTGGGGTACGGAAGGCCCAGAAGCTCTTGGGTTTAGAAGTGCTGTGGTGAGCTTTGGAGCTTTAATTGAAGATAAACACACTTCTGTTACATGTTCCTGATTGAAGATAAAGCACATTTCTGTTACAGGTTCCTATTAGGGAACCTGTAACAGAAGTGTGCTTTATCTTCAATAAAGCCTCAAACTCACCATAGAGCATCCAAACCCAAGGGCTTTTGGCTCACCTCTATAACATTAATTATGCTCCTGCTGCAATTAATTTGTTAGAATGGGAGGTTAGCTGCTGAAGTAAGAACATTTTATAATATCACATTGACATGGTCTAATACTTATCGAACCCCAGGCCACCGTGCACACCATACAATACCAGGCATTGGGCAAAGTTGTACCCTGCTAGATGCCATATGGTATATGTTGTTGCTTAATAAAGGTGAGTATCTGAGTCTCAATATCCTGACTCCATCCAGATGAAAAAAATGTTCCCTATAAATCAGGGGATGCTCCCTTGACTCCTAGTGGAACATTTTTTATCATCTGGATGGAGTCAGGATATTGGAGACTCTCGCTCACCTTATTAAGCAACAACATGGAGGTACTAGGGAACCTGTAACAGAAGTGTGTTCTATCTTCAATAAAAGCCACAATACTCAAAACAGACCATCTAAAACCCAGGAGTTTCTGGGGGCCCTCATCACAACAGGATATTAAAATGTCTAGCATTGCACCGTCTTTAAAAAAAAAAAAATATTTTTCTAGAAGATTTTATTTAGTTACCTCTCTTTTATTTTACAGGTCTTGACATGTCTTAATTGCCTTATCAGATAAGTATAAAAACTTTTTTAATTTGATGATTTACAAGTGGTTTAAATCCAACCCTTGTTTCTTTGTGTCCTGTTTAAATTTCTTGTTTTCCTTTGCAGGAATTCCTCAGGAACAGACTCAGTTTTGATGAATAGCTAATCCCAGCTTGGATTGACCAGGTAAGAGACACTAATGTTCCTTAACAAAAGTTACTGTAATATTTTGTGCAAGTATCCATCATGATGTAATGGATGGTGGTGGTAGCTAGGCCACCATTACTTTATGATGGATGCTTGCACAAATATTTGACAGTAATTATGTGTGTGGTAATGCATGGTGGAAGTGTAGCACAAAGAAAAGAGTATATAACGCACTGTTTCAGCTGCTGCCTGCTAGCCAAAAAACAGTTTCTGTATTAAGCTACAAATACCATTAAGTAACCATCCATGTTGCTACAAAAGTTTTGTAGGCTGCAGAAAGAAATTCTGAGTTTGGTTTGGTTTGTTCTCTACATATCGAGAAAAGACCATAGAATTTCCATATTTCTCTGGCTATCCTCATGTTTTCTTTCCTTACTTTGTGTATCATTAGCTGATCTGTGCCCTTTGGCAAGCCATGAGCGAACATAAGGGATGGGATTGAATTTCTTTAATGGTGGGCCAACTAGATTCAGGAATAGTAATGATGAAATAGTTTCAATAAGCATTGATGCTCGTGTTGATGTGCATATGATGTTCATTTGGGAAAAGCCTCGCTCACACTCGGCACTGGAGATAGCAATAGTGCTCACGGCTGTCAAGAGGTACTTATACTGCTCCTGAATTTCTTTACCACCTGACTCCTTGTACCCCTGTATGCCCGAATGGTTTCACGAGTAGTACCAATATCAAATCTTCTGCAAAGAGATTCAATCACTTTCTCCATACAGTGTAGGTAGCTCATCGGGCCAGTACTGCTTATATAGCACTTTCATTTCGGTGATCAGATTCTCATATCCAGTCTTGTCACCAGTTGTGCCTCCTGTAGACAGCATACGTTTTCGTAAGTTGTCTGCTAAGCTGCGGAAAAATTGTCCTGGGTGAATCTTCTTGTCACAAACATTTCCTTCATGCAATAGGACACCCTGAAACATCCTTTCTTCTATGGCTTTCTCACACTGTGACAAAAATTTGCCTTGTTTTTCTACCATTGCGTCGAATACCGCTATTTGGCGGCAGATAGCTCGGTGTGCATCAACAACTGTACAATCGCGATGTTGCAATTCAAGAGATAACTCTGACAACTCCTGTAGGGCATCATACATAATTCAAGGTTGCTGACAAACTGAATAGATGACAACCGCTTGCTTAGACCAGAGTAGGTTTTGGTGTTGTGCTGTCACAAGAAATGTCATTAGCCGCAGATGTGAAGTGCTTATAGAGAGCAGGGTAAGCATTCCTAACAGCCTCTACTGTTCTAAAGCTTGGCGCAACCCACGGGTGTCTAACACTCTACCTATCTTGCAAAGCTGAATGTCAAGTGCTTCAGCGCATTCCTTCAACTCTAACCTATTTTTCCCAGATGTGCTATAAAGAGAATATAGCTTGTCTAACAAACTTTTAAAGTGATTAGTAGCTCCAACATCTTTCATGACATCATTGACTGCAAGCTCTAGGCGATGAGCAGAGCAGTGCCATGCTATGATATTTGGAAACATGTCTTGCAACCGCTTCATGACACCTGTATTGCATCCAAACATCACTGAAGCTCCATCGCAAGCAACTGCTACCAGGCACTTGGCAAGAAAGTTTTCATTTATGTTAATTTTTTTCAGCGCAGACAATAAACTGTTCACTATTCCTCGGCAGTCAGATCCTGCAGCTCCACAAGGTCCACAAATAAATTAGCAGGAGACTCCATGCCAGGTAACATCAGTCGCATGTACACAATTAAAGCGCTCTTCTTGTTTAAAGCAGTAGCTTCATCAAGTAAAAGACTCACTTTAGGAGCAATCGCTGTGGTTTGGGCAAACAACTTTTCTTCATCTCAGACTGAAATGTGATGTTGAATGTTAGAACATGCCACATTGGAATGCAAAATCCTTCCCATGTCTAGTCCATTCAACTGCTGACAGTCTATTTCTACTTCAAAACCATATGACGGTGATTCTTCCGCTCTTTATAAGCAGTTCTGAAGATTCTGGCCGTGGTTGCAATTTGGGCAGACTGTGCATTTGCAGCTAATTGCAGCAATGTGTCTTTTTGACTGCTCAAGAATCGACAAGCCACGACATGTGACTTAGTTTGTGCATGTTCTCCTGTCTTTTCCGTAGTGATTTCTGTTGCTTTGCTTTATTGGTACCGTATGAAGTAACACAGGTTTCGATCCATTCTTTAGCCAGCTTCATTCCAGCAGATTTTTCAGGACCCAAGTTACTGACTTGCTGACACACACTGCAACCAGATTTGATCCGTTGATGACTAACCACGGTATTTGCTCTGAAAAAATGTTTTGTTCACCGTCCATCCGGCGGGAAGTAAATGTTGCTGTGAGCCACAACTTGTTCAGGTAATTCATCTTCAGTACCAGAGCTCTGTGATTCAAGTCACTATTGGCACAACTGTTTTCGACAACACTATTCCCTTCAAAATCATGAACTTGCTTTTCGTTTGTAGCACTGGTGACACATGTAACAGTGGCACCTGATACATCTTCAGATTCATTTCGGTAGTTTTTATCACTCTCCTTTTTCTTCCTGTTAGTCACTGGCTCACCCTCATTCATACTACCTCCTGGCTTAAAAAAATACGACCATATTTTCTTTTGACCATGAGACATTTTTGGGGGATTAATGTGTCAGCTGTCTGCCTGTCTCCAAAATGAATAGAGATCTAATCTGCTCCTCTGCCTATCTCACTTAGCTTTTTTTTATTCAAGCCCCAGCCCCTTGAAAGAGACAAAGACAGTTACTGTCTGTCACGCACAGTAATGTGCTATATGTAAGTGGAACTTGTGAGAATTAAACCCAGCTGTGATCCGCTGCGTGCTCCTCTGCCTGTATTAGCCTTTTTTATTCAAGCCCCAGCCCCTTGAAAGAGACAAAGACAGTTACTGTCTGTCACGCACAGTAATGTGCTATATGTAAGTGGAACTTGTGAGAATTAAACCCAGCTGCATGATCCGCACAAGTGCTCCTCTGCCTGTATTTTGCTCTGCCTCTAGTCTCTGGCTTGCTTGAAATTGTTGCTTAATAAGGTGAGTGAGAGTCTCTAATATCCTGACTCGACTCCGTCCAAGTGACAAAAATGGTTTTCTCAAGAAGTCAGGAAGGCCGGAAGGAGTTATTTTACTTCAGCTTGTGGAGAACTAGGAAAACCTTTAAGTAAAAAATAATAGTAGTCAAATCCAGACAGACAGACTGAACCTATCAGCTTTAATGCAGTCTGTCTGCTTCTTCACTTACTGTTTTTTTTTTTGTGGTTTACTACTTATTTATTTCTTTTTATTAGGTAGGTAGAAGACTTCTCCTTGAATCCCAAGTAAGTTAAGTTGTTAATGCTGCCTGCCCGACCCTTACTTCTTCTAAATTGCTTCAATTCAAGCTCCTTCTTGGCACTCCATTTTAGATAAATTTTGCTGCCTCAGTCAGTCAGCAGCCTGGCTTCCAACTTAAGTTCCAACTCATACCTCTCAACTGTCCCTGATTTTCAGGGACGTCCCTGATTTTGCCTCAGAATTTTACTCTGTCCTTCCTAAAAATTGTGTTTCTGTGACCAAACAACAAGGGTTATAAGCACAAAATAATGTCAGACTCAGACATTAAAAAGTTACAGACTTGTTCTTCCTTAGACAATGCATTTTACACTAAGCCCTTTATTCTTCCAGCTCCCTGAGTGAATATCTCCAATTTTGAAGAAGTTTCCCTGATTTTAGTCCTTTGTCCCTGATTTTTTTAAGCTTTGTCCCTGATTTATGAGGCAGGAGGTTGAGAGGTATGTTCCAACTTGAACCTCCTCCTCTCCTTTCGGGCCCACTCGTTCACTTCTATTCCCAGCCCTGAGTCACCCCACCCCGTGATGCCCGACTTTAGTTTGTTTGATTCTTAACCTTTTAGCAGCAAAAACTGTAAAACCACTATTCCCTCAGTTCAATGACTATGATTGGAGGAGGACACAACGGAATCGGAATAAAGCTGACAGAAGAACAGTCCAATGTCCAACAACACGACACGACGGCCGGCGGCAAGGCGCCAATGTCATGACTCCTCCCCCGTCCATCCCACTACATTTGCGCAGTTACGCTGCGCTGCCTGACAGAGATGCACCACCTGACCACAGAACAGTTGATCAGGTGATGCATGAGCGTCTTCTGCCGCGCATGCCCGCCCCCGGCAAATGGCGAGGAGACGCGGCGGGCGAGCTCAAGTCACTGCGGTGAGCGGGTGACGGTCTGCGCATCTGCTGCAACTTGGCAAGCCACCCGCAACTCTCCAGAGTAGGCTAGCTTTCAGCTAGCACTCTGTCTTAGTCTTTTCCACGCTGAAAAATCTTTGTTTAATGGTGTGCCGCTTGCCGGGCTCAGCCCGAATGAAAAGAGGTGTCGGGCTGGAGCCTGCCATAGCACCGGCACAAATTAAGTACTGCCTGCCACCTCTTTTGAGAACCATAGTGTTTTTTTCTTCGTTGTGTTTTATTGATTTGCTTTACACAAAGGCTTGTTGCCTCTGTGATGGCTGTTTTGATCACTCCCCATTGTTCCTCCACCCCTCCTTCTTGCCTGTTTGCTAGTGCTTTTCTGAGGCACTCTCTCATTTTCCCAAAGTCAGCCCTCCTAAAGTCCAGTACCCTTGCTTTTGTATGGCTTGATTGTATGGCTGTGTTTATCGTGAACCACACTGCTTGGTGGTCACTTGTTCCCAGATGGCTACCCACTTCTAAATCTGAGATTCTGTCTCCGTCCCCATTTGAGAGTACCAGGTCTAAGATTGCTCCCTCCCGAGTGGGTTCCAATACTAGCTGTCTGAGGCATGCCACCTGTAGGGCATCAAGAATGACCCTGCTCTTGGATGTGCCTGCAGCAAAGGTGCTCCAGTTAACATCTGGCATATTCAGGTCCCCATCAACAATATCTCCCCTTTTTCTGCCATTCTAAGAAAGCCTTCTATCATTTCCTTGTCCATTCCCTCCCCCTGAGATGGGGGTCTGTATACAACCCCCATGCGAATTGTGGTGCCATTTCCTGTCTCCAGGGTGACCCAAAGTGCCTCATCTGCTCCCTGTTTACTCTTTAGTTCTGTTGCTTTGATCCCTTCCTTTACATAGAGAGCTACTCCTCCTCCTCTTTTACCCTCCCTGTCCCTCCTGTAGATTGTGTATCCTGGTATGTTGACATCCCAGTCATGGTTCTCTGTGTACCATGTTTCTGTGACTTCCACAATATCCAGGCAACCCTCTTCCATCAAGGCCACTAGTTCAGGGAGCTTGTTACACAGGCTACGGGCATTGGTACTCATCACCCTCCACTTTTTGATAGCCTTACCCCTTTTAGCCCCATTTCTGTCCTTACTGCCTTTGCCTTTTTTAACATTTAAATCTGTTCTGCTCCCTAATAACTTCTGTACCTTGGTGTTTACCTCACTAATCACCATGTTTTGTGGGGGGAGGCTGGGATTTTCCTGCTCCTTTTCAGTGCCTCCCCCCTTGGCTAGTTTAAATGCTTGCCAATGAAGCATTTAAACCTCTCACCTAGGATCCTGGTCCCCCCCCGGACAGATGCAGACCATCGCACCAGTATAGGTTTGCATCCCTCCAGGTGGCTCCCCAATGAAGCCAAAACCCTGAGCTCCACACCAGTCAAGGAAGACTTTTTGGGAACCCCCATTTGTAGGGGGGTTACACCCTTCCCTGCGTGGGAAAACTTGGCGTCCGCGTCAAGTCTGTACCATCATAACATTGAAAATGCAACATATACAAGACATTTATACCATTAGTATGCTATACAAGTACTATCTGATTCATCAATTGGCATAACTTGTCACTTTACTATGCATTTCAATGTACTCCACTATATCATTTCCATTCTGACAATACAGTATGCATATTTCACACAGGTAAACTGAACATTACTATACAGAATCATGTAATAACTTCTTGTACCTTGAACAATGCATGAGGGGGGGCCCTTCCCTATCAGCTAACTTGGGGCTGGATGTGGCAGGGGCACCATGGTGAGAGGGCAGAACAAGTAACCTGGAATGGGCCATCAATCTCAAGTTGGGCAGTGAGCTCTGAGAGACAAACACCTTTGTGGACTACACTGAGAGGCAAATCCACTGGCCTCCCGGGGGAATTGTAACTGAAGCGCACCACTGGCTTGACAGCTCGGCCAGTCTTTCTGGGGTGAACAACCACAGTCTCTTTTTTAACAAATTATGGGAAGATGGGGTGGTACCTGAGGACTGGAGGAGGGCAGATGTGATTCCTCTTCACAAAAGTGGGAGCAAGGCAGAAGCAGGAAACTACAGACCTGTTAGTTTGACCTCAGTGGTGGGGAAAATGATGGAATCACTTCTGAAAGAAAGAATTGTTGAGTACCTAGAGGCCAGCAGGGCACTGGACCCAAAGCAGCATGGATTCACAGCAGGAAGGTCATGTCAGACAAATCTAATTGATTTCTTTGACTGGGTGACCAAAGTAATAGACCAGGGAGGGGCTGTGGATATGGCCTACCTAGACTTTAGCAAGGCATTTGACACAGTCTAGCACAAAAGATTAATAATCAAGTTAGCCGGCCTGGGAGTGGGTCCCAGGGTGGTAGCCTGGGTAGAAAACTGGCTGTACAACAGGACACAGAAAGCAATAATGAATGGAACACATTCTGAAGAAAGGGGGGTTACTAGTGGAGTACCTCAGGGCTCAGTACTGGGTCCAGTCCTCTTTAACGTCTTTATAGGTGACATTGCAGAGCGTCTGGAAGGAAAGGTATGCCTCTTTGCGGATGACACAAAGATCTGTAACAGAGTTGATACACAAGGGGGGGGTAGAAAGGACGAGAAGGGACTTGGCAAGGTTGGAGGAATGGTCAGACATATGGCAACTTAGATTCAATGCAAAGAAGTGCAAAAGTAATGCACCTGGGAAATAAAAATCCAGGAGAAGAGTACACAATAGCAGGGAGGTACTAACAACAACAATAATGGAAAGGGATCTGGGTGTAGTCATATCAGATGACCTAAGGGTGGGTATGCAATGTGAGAAGTCAGTAGGGAAAGCCAGGGGGATACTGGGATGCATAGGAAGGGGCATCACAAGTAGAAAAAGGGAAGTTGTTATCCCTCTATACAGACAGTTGGTGAGACCCCATCTGGAGTACTGCGTGCAGTTTGGAGACCTCATCTACGCAAGGACATAGACAGGATGGAAGCAGTCCAGAGGAGGGCAACTAAAATGGTGCAGGGTCTACATCAGAAACCATATGAAGAGAGACTGAGAGAGCTTAATATGTATACCCTTGATGAAAGGAGGGACAGGGGGACATGATAGAAACTTTTAAGTACCTCAAGGGAATCAACAAAGTCCAGGAGGGTAGCATCTTTCAGAAAAAGAGATGTGTAAGAACAAGGGGGCACAATTTAAAGTTAGAGGGGGGACGGCTCAGGGGTAATGTGAGGAAATTCTTTTTCACGGAGAGAGTGGTGGACGCATGGAACCGCCTTCCTGGAGAGGTTGTGGGGTCTAAAACAGTGGAGGAATTCAAACATGCATGGGACAGACATAAGGCAATTATAGTGGGGGGTTGCAGGAAATAGGCTGTTGGTTAACTAGAATCTGCAGCTTATCCAGTAGGTAGGGAAATGGGCAGACTGGGTGGGCCAAGTGGTCCTTATCTGCCGTCAAAGTCTATGTTTCTATGCTTCTCTGTACTTTCAGCAATGGTCTTGGAGCTTTCATCACTTGTGAGGGGTGTTTCTGCATGAAGGGGAATGTCCAAGCTGGGAGCACTGTCAGCCCCTTGCTCTGTAGTCTCTGTTTCTACAACACTTGGCTCATTTGGAAGACACTCTGGCACTGAAGGGGGGTTGTCAGCACTCTCATAGTATTCCTCAAGTTCTGGCACGTCACCAGAAAGACTCATACCATCAGCCTCCATACAGTTCCACAATACACAAAAACTCAGCATCCTCAGACATGATACTTTGCACTTCACCTTCAGGGAGGCGTTAGCTCCAGGGATGATGCCGGGGTTAGGCAGTCCAGAAGGCACAGCTTCATCCCCATAATTCAACATAGGATTTCCATGAAACTGACTTAGTTCATATGAGGGGGTAATAGGCATTATCACACTCATTGTCATCTGAGTTAGACTGGCAGTCACTATCAATCTGAGCCTGCTGCGGGGGAAGTCTTAAATTGGCAACCATGGGGGTAGGCTGACTCTGTTTCTTTCTTGCAGCAGCACGAGTCATTGGTCCAGGGGAATCAACCTCGGCAGGTTCAGCCTCAATTATAACTTGACCAATAGGTAGCAAGTGGTTACGGTGCATGGTCTTGACAACTTTGGAGTTATTCTCTGGGCGCACTTTGTACACTGGCAAATCATCCAACTTTCCAACTATTACATGGGGAAGATGGTGCCATCAATCAGCAATTTTGTGTTTACCATGCAATCCTAAATTTTGCAACAACACACGGTCTCCAGGCCTAAACTCTTGATTCTTTACTTTTCTATCAAGTCTCTCTTTGTTGGCTAGATTTCTTTTGGCGGCCATTATCTGGGCCAGTTGATAGGCATGGTTCAATTGAGCTTTCAGTTTTTGTACATACTGCAGGTAATCTTCGGCTTGGACCCCATCGGGAGAAACCCCAAAACAGACATCAACAGGCAGTCGGGCCTCTCTCCTGAACATGAGGCGGTAGGGAGAGAAGCCGGTAGCATCATTCTTCGTGCAATTGTATGCGTGTACCAAGGTGCTAATCTGCTGGCTCCATTTATGCTTATCTTTTGGGTGGAGGATGCCTAGCATGTCTAGCAGGGTGCGGTTAAAGCATTCTGGTTAAGGATCCCTCTGCGAGTGATAAGGGGTGGTTCTTAACTTTCGCACCCCCCACAGAGACAGCAATTCTTTGATTAGCCGACTCTTAAAGTCCCGGCCCTGATCAGAGTGAATTCGTTGGGGGGCACCATAGTGGACAAAGAAATTTTCCACTAGCAGCTTGGCCAAGTTAGATGCTTTTTGATCTTTGGTGGGAAAAGCTTGTGCATACCATGTGAAATGGTCCGTAACCACTAACACATTGCCAATGTTTCACTGATCAGGCTCTAAACTCAAGAAGTCTATGCAGACTAGTTCCATTGGGGTGCTGGTAGTAATGTTGACAAGGGGGGCAGCCCTCTGAGGCAGGGCTTTTCTCTGTAGGCAGCGACTGCAAGTCCTTACATGGTGCTCAACATCGGCCCTCATCTTGGACCTGTAGAATCAGATCGCATTGGTGAAGGTCTGGTCGATACCGAGGTGGCCTTATATGATTGTGGAGGACCTCAGTACCAAATCTTTGAAGGCTGTGGGCAGGACCAATTGTTGCTTGTCTATTTGGCCACCCCGATCTACTGTCTCTCTATACAACAACTGATTAAGCAGCTTCAACCTGGGGCCTTCTTTAAACAATAAAGCGGTTTGCAGATCATAGGAACGCAACTTGGACACATCTTTTCCTGCACGAAGGGCATCAAGTGCTGGCTGAATCATAGGATCTTGGGCTTGAGCCCATTGAATGTTGTCATTGTCAAACTTGAGGTAGTGCACTAATATCTAGAGCAGAGAAGTGGCAATATGCAGCCGGTATGCAGGTGTCAGAGGGTCTCAAGCAATCTACTAAGCAGTCCGCTGTGTCCGTAGACATCTGTCCATTTCTATCAAACTTTTGCCACAGTGCTCAGATGTCAGGTTCAGACAGCCTGACCCAGTTGCTCTTGGAAATGGGCCTCCAGGATAGGGCGTCAGCATCAATATGATTCAGGCCTGGTCTGTATTTGACAGCATAATCATATGTTGACAATGCAGAAAACCACTGGTGCCCCATGGCGGCTAACTTAGCTGAAGTCTGTACATAGGTCAATGGGTTATTGTCAGTCCTCATCAATATTTTTGCCCCATAGAGGTAATCGTGAAACTGATCGACAATGGCCCATTTTAACGAAAGGAACTCCAACTTGTGCACAGGGTAGTTTCACTCTGACGGGGTCAAGCTCCTACTGGCGAATGCCACTGGTCTCAAACCATCCTCATGGTCTTGATACAGTACAGCTCCTAGACCCTGCAGACTGGCGTCAGTATGTAGCACATAGGGTTTGGTGGGATCAGCATAAGCGAGGATGGGGGCATGGGTGAGCTGGTATATGACTTCGTGGAAAGCTGCTTCACAGTCAGGCGTCCAACGAGACACGAAAAGTTCACCTGGGCGGAAATATGCTTTGTCTGTTTCTTTGACAGACCCTTTTTTGTATTTCCGATTGGTAGGAGGATAACCCTGGGTAAAATTCAAGAGTTGCCGAATCACTTTGGAATAGTCCTTTATGAATTGGCGGTAGTAGCCACAGAATCCCAGGAAATGTTGTAGTTCTTTCAAATTATGGGGCTGGGGTCAAGTAGTCAAGGCTTCAACTTTACTAGGGTCAGTCTCTATCCCCTCTGTAGACACTATGTGCCCCACATACTTCATAGAGGTCTGGAAAAACTGGCACTTGTCGATGGGCAGCTTGAGGCCGAAATCTTCCAATCGGTCTAGTACTTTGAACAGTCAACTCTCATGTTCCTCTAGGGAACTCCCAAACACAATGACATCCTCCAATTACACCAGGCATTCCAGCAAATTCATGTCTCCCACCGCTCGTTCCATCAGTCGCTGGAAGGTGGCTGGGGTGCCCGATATCCCCTGTGGCATTCTCAGGAATTTGTAGAACCCCAAAGGACAGATGAAGGCGGTCTTCTCACAGTCCTCCGGAGCCATCGGAATCTGGTAATATTCACTGCGAAGATCCAACACCGAGAACCATTTGCACCCATTCAAACAATCCAGAGCATCTTGTATACGGGGCATGGTGTATTGATCGGGGATGGTCCGCCAATTCAGAGTTCGATAATCAACACACATTCTCACAGATCCGTTCTTCTTACGCACAACCACAATGGGAGAAGCATATGGGATCCTGGATTCTTGTATCACACAAGCCACGAGCATTTCCTGCAAGTGTCTTCTCACGTCGTCTATGTCTGCAGGGGCTAGGCGTCGGGGGCTGATCCCCAGGCAGGTCTCTCGTCGATGGCTTCTCTGTGCAGTGGGTAGTGTGGCTGGGCCAGTCTGGCAAGGCCCAGACCACATGGAGACAAAATTCGGATGCAGTCCATTTTGGGCTGGATACAGCTTCCAGCAAGCAGAACACAGTTCACACAGTGGGGAACTAACTCACGACCCACTAGCAGCTCATAGCACATTTACATGTAAGGGAATTCAACTGTACCAGGCAAAGTGCTCCCCGGTCACAATCGCAAAGTCTCTGCACACACCAGGAGTTTAGGGGTAGCTGGAACTCCCGACAGGCTGATCGCATTCAGCAAAATCTTCGGTCTTCTTCAGGTTGAGCCTGGCCCACTTCAGTAGCTTACTTTAGTCACACAACTCAGATTCAGTCCAAAAACAGTTCTCTTTCTCCTCTCAGGACAGCAGGCAGAGGTACAAGCCAAAACGTAGCCTTTTCGCAGTTCTCCCATGCAAATCCACTCAGGATTGCTGCTCAAAAAACACTTGAGCTCTTCTCATTTCACTTCCCCAGCTTAGAACTAACTGAAAATTGCAAGCAGTCTGGGATTTCCCCAAGATCCAAAAGCTCTGGCTGGCTGATTTGGCTGTCAGTCAAAGCAAGAGCTCCCCCTTCAGTTGCAAAAAAGGATTCAAAAGCCCCAAACTACAGTTTCTACAGATTTTGACTCCAGACAACTCCTGCAGTCTGGCTACATTTTAGGTCCCACCAGAACTGATTGGTCCAATTTGCAGTCCAGGACCAAGATAGTGGAGACAAACAAAACAGTCCTTGCTATAAATAAGGCAGGTTAGACAAACTACATTATCATTATCACGCTAAATGATTTTCAGGAAACAGTTACATCTTTCAACAGAGCTCCCTCTCAGATTACTTATGTTGCAATCAGGCAGCTCTTAAAGAAACAGTACACAGAGGCTATACAGGCTCTGGTAATCGCATTTAAACTGCTAAAACGCAGGACGCCAGCCTGGCAGTGAGCACTTAGGCAAGCTCAAGGAAGACTTTTTGGGAACCCCCATTTGTAGGGGGGGGTTACAAACATACAGTTAAAATTTTTGTCAGCTAACATATACTGCTGCTTTAAACATGGTGCAACCAGGTATTAAAAAAAAACAAAATATGGGGGGAGGGGGGTAGTGTGTGAACTTATATACATTTTTTACATGCTATTGGTTTGTGGTGATCTTGCAAACCCCAAGAACATTTATGAGATCATCCCAAACCTCAGGTGTGTAAAAAAGCAAACAAGCAATAAGACATGACAAAGCATCATGCCTTGGGTGCATTGTGAGGCTCGAGGTACAGCCAAGTAGCTTCAACCACATGAGAATTTATTTTAACCAGCATAACGCCCTCCTGAGTACTATATTGCGATTATAATATGGAAACTTTTGAATAAAAAAGGAGTTTTATGTTGTTTTTTTATTATGACTAGTTTCAGAGTGTAATGTTGCACAGAAATAACATTGAGGCTGAACTCCCTGTGGACCAATCAGCTTTCAGTTTTTTTTCTATCCATTTTATAATGCCTCGTTGTACATGCCCCCCTCCCCATACATTAATCTGTTTACTTCATACACTAAAAACTACAGAACTCTGATACCGGCCTTGCTCACTTTTTTTTTCTTCTGCTTTTTCTTAGATAATCAGCACCAGAATTTCATTCATGTGCCTGTCAACAGCGCTCTGCAACCATAGGTACATCTACAAATGCCTCTCTGCTGCGTCTCCTTCGAGGCAGGAGGAGGAGGAGGCAGCACTCCTGGCAGATAAACAGCTTGCAGTAGGATCCCCTTCTCCAGGCACCACTCCAACACTCTCATCGCCTCCCTGCAGACACGGTATGTGTGTGCTCCCCTTTGTCTGCTGATGTAGTACATGATTGACTTTGTCTGTCTGGAGGAGGATTGTTTTGTGGCTGGCTACGTCCACTAAGACTTTTAGGCTATACAAAACTGCATGCATCTCCATGACACTGATGTGGAGATATGTCTGACAGGTCCCAGACACATTGTGTTTGGAGGTCCTAATAGTGGGCCCCCATCTCAATAGGGAGGCATCCATGGTGACAGTCACCTGAGGCTCCAGCTGGGACAAGGGGAAGCCCTGGAGGAGATTTTCCTCCATTGAACACCATGTGAGTGACCAAACCAAGGGCGTGGTCACCTCAATGGGGGAAGTCTGAGGGTATGATGCTTGTGACCACTGTACTCTGAGCATCCACGGAGTCACTCTCATGTGCAGCCTTGCCAGGGGCACTGTGGACACTGAGGAAGCTATCAGACCCAGCATACTCTGCATGGAGTGTGCCTGCACAGTTTTGCACTCCATGATGTAGCATGCCATCTGCAGAATCGTCTGCAGCCTGCTCTTTGGAAGGAAGGCCCGGGCTTTGGTCATATCTACAGTAGAAGAGCTCCTATGAACAGCAGTTGCTGAGAGGGTTGAAGCTGGGACTTCTCAAGATTCAGTAGAACTCCCACTGAGGTGAGGAACTGAAAGCCAGAGGCCACTGCCTGTTCCATTTCCTGCCTGGATGGGAAGCAATCAGTCAGCTGTTCAGGTACGGAAAGACCTGGGGCTATATTTAGCCGGCCGCTAGTTCAGCGAAAGGTGCGCCGATCCACAACTGTGGCAAACTCTGGGTGTGTCAGGGACCCTGTGCCCTATTCTAGAAAAATGTGAATCCTTTTGCCAGAGACCCGAGAGTTGCCACAGCCGCAGGGCTGCATCAAATTTTTGGCACACCTCACCTGAGGGGACTGAGAGAGGGTCCATCAAGCCCTCCTCATGCCTTGCACAACCCAGAGGAGCTGTGAAAGTGTGTGTGGGGGGAGAGGCATGCAAGATTGGGACGGGGCAGAGGGACCCATGGAGGTGCCATACTGGGCAATGGGAGACCAGCAGCAGTGGAAGGATGCAGAAGTAGTACACGGCGGAGGTGCCATGCCCAGCTTGGTCCAGGAACATGGAGACTGGCACGGATGGACCATGTCTGGGACTTCAGGTGCCAACAGCCCTGGCACCTGCCTGAGGGGTGACACAGGCCCTGAAAGAGTAGTCGGGCATCAGCCTGCTCCTCATGGTAGACTGTGTATCAGGGGAATGTCATGGTTTCCGGGGGACATTCCCATCGATGGACAGCACCCCCTAACCTGCAGCCACTGCAATCGGCTCCATGTTGGGTCCTGTTTCAACCCTGTGGCAGATACCAGGGCTGTTGCCACCTGGGGTCCAGAACAGGGTCAGTTTGTGCCAACCTCCATGTTACTAGGCCGAGTGGCCCTGTCCCAGTAGGCATGGCACCTCCACCGGGTGCCACCTCTGCATCTTTCCACTGCTGCCGTTCCCTCATTGCCCACTATGGCACCCCCACTGGTCCCTCTGTCCCTCATCCCAACCTTGCAGGCCCCCCCCCCACTCTCCTCCCTCTGAGACAGTGGCACAGGGCCCTCACACCAGCTCCTGGCTGGTCTAAACTCAGACCCCTCATGCGTCCATGGCGGAGCTACTAAAATTCCAAATAATGGGATGGTGCAGCCCCGCCATGGCACAAGCCCTCCTGTGACCTGCTGCCCTGCACGTCTGGTACAGAGGTGGCACAGGGCAGCTTCGATGCAAGGCATCCTAATTTTGACACAGCCTGCGTTCAAAAATTGGGACTGCCACAATATCTGGCACAAGGTGTCACTTGTATCAAATCCTTTTGGTGCAGGCACCTTGCGCCAAGCATCAGGCTTTGAAAATCAAGCCCCCGGAGCCCAAGCTTCCATAGGTAAGCCACGAGTAAAGACTCATGATGTTGAGGAAGGCCAAAAGCAGGACTCTACTGGTAATGCTGCCCCAGCATGACAAAGTGGAGGTATTTGTGGTGGCTGTGGTGCACCAGTATGTGCTGGAACACATCCTGTATGTCCAGGAACACCAACTAATCCTTTGGTTTCAGCAAAGGAAGCAAAGAGTCTAGAGAAATCATTTCAAATTTTTCTCGAGCCATGAATCTGTTCAGGTTTCTGAGGTCAAAAATGAAGAGCATGCAGGGGGGGGGCTGTGGAGCCGGAGCGAGACAGATGCATGAATTGCAGCTCTGCATTGATAATATTTTAACAAAAGAATTATTATACTTTACAAACTAAACTAAGCAGCAATAAAGATCTCTATCGGCACCTCAGCTACTCGGGATCAGAATGGGCAATCCTAAAAAGAAAGATCATGCCCGCACAACATCTGATGCAATGACCATAAGTTCGACAAAGTCAGCGCCTTCCACCAGCAGTGAAGGTGAGGAAATCATACAAACACTAGGCCATGAACTGCAATCTCTGTAACCGCAATGAATACCAAATTGGACGGCCTTGCAGGAAAGATTACCTTGGTGGAGACATTAGTCGAGCAGTTATCCAGCACAGTGGAGGATTTGCAGCAGCAGGCGACTAAATGTAATGCTTTAAACACAGGTCACCTGAAAGAGGTATAGCACCTTAACAACCGACTTGAACTACCGGAGAATCAAGTGAGGAGTGCTAACATTGGGATGATCAGCTTACCGGAGGAGTCAGAAGGAGACCACCCCTTGCTTTTCTTCACAGATTGGATTCAGGAGCAGTTTAAGGGATGTGGAGATTTTTCGGACTGGCGTCTTATTAAGGCCTACAGAATCCGTCCACGTGGTAAGCAGAAAGCAGAGGCACCGCGTGTGCTCATGATAGTGGCTGACAGTAAGGCACTAGGGACTCCATTTTGGGACTTGCAAGAAGATTGGGCCCACTTAGTGTACAAGATCACACAGTACACTTATTCCCGGATCTTTCTTTTTCTACTCGGCAACGCTGTAAAAAATTTGGTGGAGTTCGGCGTAAGCTCCGGGACCTTGCCATACCACATGCGGTTCTCTTTTCAGCCAAACTCCACATCATACATCGGGACAAGGCGTTCGTCTTTACTGACCTTATCAATGCTGGAAAATGGGCTACTGGGTAGAAGCTCAGCAGTCAAAGGCACATGATCAACCGTCGGAAGATAAGTCCTCTGAAGAAACTTGAATGGGACCAACTGGTGAAACCTATTTACCTTTAAAGTGGAACATTAAGCTGTCGCTTATGGTTTAGGGTCAGACTGTTGTTGCCAGCTATCCTAATGTTGTAAAATGCCCCAAAATACAAGCTTCTATAATGTTAAGCATAGCTGATTTGCAATACTCTTTTAATGCTATTAGTAAAGTAGCTTGAACTGAGTTTGCGGCCATTGAGTCCCATCATTATCTTTAAGTAAGAGTAATCTGCGAGTAATCGGGGAGAATTAAGCCGCACTCTCCCGAGGTCTAAATTTAATTTTCAGTATTGAGATGAGAGTTGTTCCTGTCTTTGGCATCTGAAAGTCTTTTCAGGGGGTTATAATTTTCTTAAGGTATAGAGGTGGACACTAAGCTCTGTGAGTGAGGTAATTTAGATAAAACTTGAGGAACCATTTAATTATTATATCCACCTACTCTTGGGCTACGGCTACACAGAATCTGTGACTTTTAGTGTGTGTATTTGTTTTATTCTAGACTTCTCCCCTCAATTATAGGCTTAGCTTGGAGAGACTGTAATCCTTTATATCATAGGAATGATCTACTTCCTTGCTGTATGTACAATCTATGTTATTTCCAAGACGTATGGTGTAATTGTACTTGTCTATATGCAAAACAATAAATACAAAGTTTAAAAAAAAGAAAGAAAATGAGGTGCATGCCGTCTGATTTCTCTGGGACTAGAAGCCAGTGTTTCATTCTGACTCTTGAACTATTACCACTGCTCTGTTGCTCAGAAAGCCTGCAGTCTCCTGCACCAGAACCTCTGACATATGAGCTAATAAGAGGGGCTGCCTTCTAGGTGGATAGTTCAGAGGGATTTCTGCGTAATTCAGGAAGTATTCCTCTCGCATGATCCGGAGGACCCACTTATCCGTTATATTGGACTCCCTCTGACAGTAAAACTAGGTCAGGCACCCCCAAATGGTGAGGAGAGGTCTGCCTCAGGCAGCTGAGGCAATACAATGGTCGGAGCTTCAGATTGTGGCACTAGGTGCAAGCAGCACCTGTGCCTTAGGCTTTGCCTTCCTCTGAGGCTGGGGAAGTTGGGATTTGTTTTGGCTCCCCTGCCCTTGCCACAAAAGGACTGTTTGTTCTGAAAGAAACCACATCCTCACCCCCCTCAGAAGGTTAGAAGGAGCTGGCCTGGAAGTCTTAGTGGTCATTCTAGTTTCATTAGACGTCTTAAGGGACTTCTCTATCTATTGTCCAAACAGGTAAGTTCCACCAAAGGGAACATTCATAAACTATTGTTGGACGTCCTGGGGGAATAAACAGACATTCAAAGCCAGGAGTGCCCTCTGACGCAAATGCCTGCGGCAGCACAGCAAGCTGCAGCTTCAAGGGCATCCATACGGGCTTTAGGCTGGTGACTGCTGGACTCAATACCTTGCTTAACAGCCAGCAGAATATTCTGTTTAGCCTTGGAATCTGGCAGGGACTCTGCCAGGGAGATAAGTTTTGCTCCAAAGGGTGTGCTCATACTTAGAAAAATGCCCTTGGTAGCTAGCAATTCTCAAACCCAGGGTAGCTGAAGCATAGGCAGGCTTGCCCATCATGTCAATGCTGCACAGCGCCCGGGTGCACAGTGACCTCCTGGGGAATGATGACCGTATCATTCGCCGCAAGGATAACAATGGCATTAGGTACAGGCTGCATTACATACACTGGCTTATTTTCTGGGGC
This sequence comes from Neoceratodus forsteri, assembly GCA_016271365.2. Taxonomy (NCBI): domain Eukaryota; kingdom Metazoa; phylum Chordata; order Ceratodontiformes; family Ceratodontidae; genus Neoceratodus; species Neoceratodus forsteri. Next base: position 146,937,347 of record CM028130.1, on the reverse strand, counting down.
AGTGTACTTTTTGTCAGCCTGCCTGCAGACAGATGCTACCATAGCAGGTCTGCTCCAAACCACATCAGACAGAGTTCCAAATGTGGGTGGGGGGCTAGGTTTAAAGGTATTTGTGGCAATGTTTAACCACTCCAGATGGAGATGTTTTCCTTGGCCAATGGCTGTAGACTCGAAATTAAGTGCAGAGTGCATATTTCTGAGCAAAGCCTGGAACGTTGGATCCTCCTGAGGCACAGACACAGGACCTGGGTTTGACGTGTCTCTAGGATAAAGAAACTGTCATCATCGCCACCATCAGAAATTACGAGGTTGGAGCCAGCTCAGTGGCACAGAGGGATGAGGTGCTGGACACCACACCTCACACCACGTTGGCAACCCGAGGTCGGGAGCAACCTCAGGTTGCCGGGGGTCAGCAGGGGAGGGAGAGGATCGAGCATCCGATGGACATCTCTTCTCTCCCGGGAAGGGGAAGACTGTCATCCTGCTCCTTGGTTGCCCCCTAGTGGTGGCCAGAATGCAGCACCGGAGACTGGGAGACACAGAAGCATGGAGACGTGACGTGCGCGTGCCTCCACACATGCACATTCATGCTGCGAGGGGGAGGGTGGGTATAAGGGAGAAAACGGGAAAAGGAACTGGCAGGCTTCATGATGCCATGACTGACTCTGGCAACCCCGGATATCTGGATTGTGCTTTGGGGGTGGGGGGGGAGGACAGCCCTCCCCCTTCGACCATGCCATGGGGGGAAAATCCTTGTGGGAATACCGGGGGAAGCCTAGGTCGAAAGCAGAGTCGCAGAAGAGGAACCGAGCCCTCTACGAGAGGGGGCCGTAGCCTGTCTGCCAGTCCGAAGGTAAAAAGCAATATGGAACAAAACAACAACAAAAAAAAAAGAGTTTGGGGTCAGACTCATCCCTCTCCAAACCTTCCTTATAAGGAGAGTCACAGCAGGGTTTGAGTCGCAGGCCCCCTAATCCAGCTTGTGGCTGCGACATCACAGGAGACACCAGCCCTGAAGGACAAGGGGCCGGCGCCAGAGCTGGCACCGGAACCAAATCTAGTGTTGGGCCAGGCCCTAACAGGCCCAAGCCCAACCCTGGCATTGACAACACAGCCGGCACCAAAGTGACTGGCAGTGGCACCACAGCCAGCCACATCCTGATCCGGGAAGGGGGGGAGTGGCCAATGGGACAAAAGTTGGTGGCACAGTCACTGGCAAGGACCCAAAGGTTGTTGCCGGGGCCAGATGCTCTCTACCTAGCCTGAAGGTTCCACCAGTGGTTACAGTTCCACTGACCCCGAGGGACCACAGACTCATTCTGGAGGCAGAGGCACATGGGCCAAACGATGTACCCATTGCTGCAGAAGAGCTGCCCAGTGAAGGAATTGCCCTCCGGAGTCCCCATTTACAGACAGCGGGGGAATCCAGGCCCCAGACTCTGACCTTCCGACCTAGAAACCCTCGACAACACCGAAGGTGATGGGGAAGGCCCCTGGCTCTGACAGATCAGAGAACTTGTGGCAGACCTCACAGAAGGTGACCTTGACTAGTGCTTTTCTTCCCCTTCCAGTGGGAAGAGGAAGAAGTTGAGGCCAAGCAGTGCCAGTACCACGACCAGGATCAGGTTTGGGTTCGGGCCCACTTCTTTCTGTGCTTCCATGTGGACTGTCCTTCTTCTGCACACTGGACCACCATGGTCAGAATCCTTCCCTGGTGAGGAAAGTGGACCAGACATGGCCCGGTTGCCAAAGCAGCTTACCTGAGTAGGCTCCCTACCATCCGCCATGGCCTTCGACCACCGATGTTCACTAGGGCTGAGAGAGACTGGCAGAAAAATTATTTGTGTAAATTCACTGAACTGACACAAAAATAAATTCTAGCTTTAAATGCTAAAAGTGGAAGAACTATTGCCATATAGATGTGAAGTTCTGACTCTCAGCGGGCAAGTGATGTCATCACTGATACACACTCAATGGCAGGAAAAAAGGAGCTGAGGTGGTTGAGGGCTGGTACGAGGTAAGCCTGTGCCCACAATCTGAGTCTCTCAGAGCTGTGCATGCATGCAGCTTACCTGGGTGCCAGCCCTCCTGAAAAGCTCCAGCCCCCGCTGGGACCTCGCATCTCTGGCTCAGACCCGCTAGTGGGAATCAATGGTGAAGATGGATTTCTGGAAGATGTCCAAGGAATAAAGAGGCCGTTTTTATTATGCAAATGTGTTCGTTAATAAAGAACAGAATATTCTGAAGTTCACACATTTATTTAGTTAGTTTTTAGTAGCCAGGTAAGTAGATTAGGAAATAAAAAGTCTAGTTTCAAGACTGATCCAGTTATTACATAGTACATCAAACATGTAACACATATGATAAAGCTTGCAATACCAGCAAACCGGTCCTTCTTTAAGGCTCTGTCCCTTCGTAAGTTCATGAATCCTACAAGTCATGACTGCTTTAACTAGCCGAGCCCTGTATCTTGAACCCTGTACACTACTTGTACATTGTCTGCCCCCTGTACATCTTCAACACGTCGCGCCCTGCTAGTCTTCCTTTTTCCACCCCATTGCCAACCCAGTACCCTCCTCTTCTTCTTAAACACCCTACTGTCCTCCCATTACTACCTCCTCCCTTCACTTCCCCTCATCTCTGACATCTTACCCTCACCTTGTCCTACCGTTCACACCTCCCCCCCTTGACTTTCCCTTACCTGACACCCAGCGCCCCTCCGTCTATCCCATAAGTCTTGTTGCGAATGGGCAGGTATTGTTTATATTGTAAATCCTGATTTGTATTATTCTGTAAATATGTTTTGTTCTTGCCCCATCAATGTTGTATTTGAGTTTTTGAGGTCTACTGTACTGCTAGCCACATAGTGTGCACTGTTATTTATGCCTAGCTCATATTTACTCTATATGGACTACTGTCTCATTGTAGTATAGCAGCATTTAGCTTATGTGTTTTTGTTATGACCTACCCAGGTCCACCTTGCAAGTGAGTCTGTCTCAATGGTGTTTTGCCTGGTAAAATAAAGATGACTGATTGACTGAGTAACAGGTTACATATTTGGTATAATCTGGGAATTACAGAATACACTCTACAGAAAATACAAGATAGCACCACCAGGAATTGGCTGGTCAAGAGCAAACTACGGAGAAAAAAATGTTACAACACAATTAACACCATTTAAATTAGGTTATAAAATGGGGACTAAGAATCCTGCATCCTGATTGGCTGAAACTTGTTCCTACCCATTTGATTCGGACAGCTCAACCAACAGGTATGAAAAAGTTCTGGTTCAAATGTTGCTCAATTACTAAAAATGTCAGTGAGCAGCTCCTTGATGCTACAATCCCCAATCCTGGTTTCACATTCATTCACGCTAGTACCTTGCCTGGTCCCCTTGGTCAGTGAACGAGAACACCTGAAGCCAATAATTTAAGTTTTTTTTTCTATTTAAAGAAAAAAGTGGAACACAACAGTGGTGAGAGGTGTCTTCAAAAGATAGTTCACACAAAAAGCACACACACCATAGTGGCTTACCCAGTGCACCTCAGTGTAGCACCCTGTAGAGACAGCCCATCTGCAGAGGGACTACTTCACACAAAACTACTGCCTACTAAACATTTTTAAGTTTTTATTTTTAATTTTCTCACTTCTTGACACAAAATTCATTTTATAGGCCCTATGAGACGCTCCGAGGTGTTGGCTATGCTGCCGGGGCAGAAGACACTCTGCTTGCGGCCTCGTGCCTTACTATGCTCCTGGGCACGTGGCTGTGGCAGCACAACCAACACCACATCTCGTCTTACTACTTACTTCTCTTACAAGCAGCTACAAGTTTTTAGACATTAAGAACTTGTTCTAGAACCCATTTGAGAATTAGATCTGGAATTAATTCTTCTTTTGTAAATGTTACTGGAATTCAGTCTCAGTGATGCCAGCTATGTGACTATTGTGCAGGAAACTACAACATCACTTAAAAAACATCTGGGGACAGAGCCTATGTTGTGTGTAGGGGTTGTGAATATAAAACTATGGGTTAAGTGCAGTCTGTTGCTGGGAGTAGGGCATCTGTGAGTGGGAAAGTGAAATTAGAAGTAATCAGCAGAAGGAAGGCATGTCAGTATAAGACAGGGGTTAGATAACAGTTCACTGTGGCACAGGGAAAGGAGGTATGAAAGGACAAATACAGGCGCACACACCGTAACTGGAGTCAGGTAAATTTATTCGAGCACCTCTCCACGGCCAAACACCCCTACATACTGCCTTCATGAGACCCCCCGATGAAGCCTCGTGAAGGAGCTACATATCGGGGTTTGGCCACGGAGAAGCGTTCCAATACGTTTACCTGACTGCGTATGCCAGTATGTCTCCTTCTTTTTTTCTGAGCAGGAATATGCTGATGGTGGTGTCTTCAGTGGTGGTTGGCTTTGTGCATTTTGTTTTCTGTAGTTCTGAGAGAAAGGGTGACGCTTTGAGGCCTGAATGACATCTGACATGCCACTTGAAATGTTCTCTATCGAGGCCAGGATTCGATTTGATGTCCTGCACAATGCTGACCTTAAACTGTTTTGAAAACAAAGGAACCACAAATCTCTTTGTACTTCTCTCCCAGACCTTGGCTTAAAAATAGCTATCCACATTAATAATGCACAGCTTTTACCTTGTACTGTCTGAGCTAAGGTCGATGACAGCACCAAGGAGAAACATCAGTAAGGACTTGTAACAAGAAATTGCTACTAAGCATTCCCATCAACCGTAACCATCCCATGTACAATGGGGTTCAGCCAAGGGTTGGGGGGCACTGTACCAAGATACCTCGAGCTTTACTACTGACTGTAACATGGGAAAAGGCAATTCAGTCCTGGGGCAGTGCAACCAAAATACCCCAGACTTTACTAAACAATGTAACCAGGTAGACTAGAGTTCAGTCCTGGGAGTCCTGACACAGTGTAACCAAGATAACCCTAACTTTACTAGTTCAGTCCTAGAAAGTGTAACCCTGCTAACTCCATATTTACAAATCCAGCTACCCTGAACTTTACCAATGACTTGGAATTCAGTCCTGGGACAGTGTAACTGAGCCACCCTAGTGTTATTCATGATTACAAGCTGGGAGAATAGAGTTCAGTCCTGGGACAGTGTAAACCAGCTACCCCAAGCTTGAAGACTCTGTTGCCCCCAACTTGCTGCCCATCTGCAGCACCCCTGAGAGGCGCGCAAGTGTCAGCATGCCCCCCCCCACCCCGACAGGCCTTGGAGACGTTGTTGGTCTCCTAGGCAATGGAGGATACCAGCGGTAGTTAGCAGAGAGTGAGCTAGCTCAGAATGGAGCCACAGCTCACGCTAGAGGAACACTGCAGCAGTCAGTTTAGTTTTTAAAATAAAAAAATAAAAATTTGGCGGCAGTTGAGAGGAGTGGACAGCCACTGCTCCAGGGGCAGCACTGCTATTACCGCCACCAACAGAGAGGTAAAGAGAGAAAAACACAGAAGAGACAGAAGGGGAAAGAGAGTGAGATGCAGGGACAGACAGAAACCCAAAAGGAAACATAGACTTTGACGGCAGATAAGGACCACTTGGCCCACCCAGTCTGCCCATTTCCCTACCTACTGGATAAGCTGCAGATTCTAGTTAACCAACAGTCTACTTCCTGCCACCCCCCACTACAATTGCCTTGTGTCTGTCCCATGCATGTTTGAATTCCCCCACTGTTTTAGACCCAACAACCTCCTCAGGAAGGCAGTTCCACGCATCCACCACTCTCTCTGTGAAAAAAGATTTCCTCACATTACCCCTGAGCTATCCCCCCTCTATCTTTAAATTGTATTCCCTTGTTCTTACACATCTCTTTTTCTGAAAGATGCTACCCTCCTGGACTTTGTTGATTCCCTTGAGGTACTTGAACGTTTCTATCATGTCCCCCGTCCCTCCTTTCATCAAGGGTATACATATTAAGCTCTCTCAGTCTCTCTTCATATGGTTTCTGCTGCAGACCCTGCACCATTTTAGTTGCCCTCCTCTGGACTGCTTCCATCCTGTCTATGTCCTTGCGTAGATGAGGTCTCCAAAACTGCACACAGTACTCCAGATGGGGTCTCACCAACTGTCTGTACAGAGGGATAACCACTTCCCTTTTTATGTTTGCTTGCACGCATGTGCAAGAAACATAGTGCCATCATCTGAGTTTTTGTAGGTGTGGCATCCTGTCTTCCAATTCAGTCAGTGTGTTTGCAGGCGCGCCTGGTTCACCAATGAATGCTGCAGCTGTCTATGACAGCAGTTAGAAATACATGGTGTACAGTTGAAAGGAGCTACGCTCAGTTAGCAGCGATAAGATAGTGTTGATTAGCATAGTGAAAGCAATTCTGCTTGTATACGTCTCTGCTTTCTCTTCCTGGAACATAAATTCAGTCTGAAGTGAACTTTTTCTAGGACTGTCTTTCCAGGAGTTGACAAGTGACTAAAATGACATCGTTGGAATGTTTCCAAAAAAAGATCTAATTGCTATCCTTGGAATGTTGAGTCAGAGTTCAGGGTAGGCGTAGCATTGACAAAAGAAGGAAAACAGAACCCCAAAAAGACTGAAAAAGTAGACGTGGCTGTCTGTTGGCACACCTGATCAGTATTGTAATAATATTCCCCAACCCTCTGAGTGACTCTTAATAGTGCTCCCCCCCCCCCCGCTGCACACAGTATGGCTGATGGGGTGTCCAATCCCGATCGGCTCCACCTCCCGAGTTCTAGGTGCCATGCTGGGAGCCCACCACAGCGTGGCATAAGTGAGAATGGCGACGGGGTGCCCAATCCCCATCAGCTCAATTAAACCCCCAAAAGAAACAGACTTCCAGTTGCCGCACTGGAGCCACTCCAGCGTGGCATGTACATATGTATGTGACGGGGTGCCAATTCCCCCGTCGGCTCCACTGACCCCCAAAAATCTTCCAGCTGCCATGCTGAGGCCCACATGGCACAAGTCCTGCGTCGTCTTCCTAAAAAGAAAACAAACAGCTGAAAAGAAAAAAACGGTCCCTCATTGATTGTCTTGCCACCCCATCCAGCACCCACCCTCTGCACATCCACCTTCCCACACCACCACCTCACCCCATACTTACCTCCGGAGGCCGGCGAGATGATCTTCGGTGGACCGGGAACATGTCTGCACTCTTCAAAGCCGACCGCGAACTGAAGAAATGCCGGTAAGCTGTACAATGGAATAAATAGGATTTTTTTTTTTTACTTTGATGCATATCTCACGCATTTTTTGGAATTTTAGCACCACATTTTCAACATGGGGTTTTGGGACCCCTCCTCGTGAATTCTGGCACTGTCATGGTGTGTCGGCCCGAAAGGTGAGTTCGCGGCCACTGCATGGAACCACCTTTCGTGATTTACAAAATGACGAGTGTCACGTCATGGTGGCCTAAAAACCTATGTTAAAATTTATTAAATCCAAAAATGATTCTGATGTAGTTGCGCGGTTCCTACGTCACAGCTGAAGTTTGCAAATTTTAATATTTTCACTCCAGATTTTCAACATTGCCATTTTACCACACCTCCTTATAGGCAGTACAGCTGACATTTTTACATCTAGCAAAAATGTGTTTCCACACATGTAGTGCACAATGGCGCAGTTGTGTCTGCGAAATCAATGTTCGGGACAGACTAAGAAAATCACAGTGACACTGGTCATGAGCAGAGGTCTTAAAATGGCTATGTTAAAAATTTGGTGACAAAAGTCCATAAAATAATTGTGTTCTGAGTGAACATTGCAGTTTCCACACACCCTCATAAGTTCATGAATTTGTAATATTTTCAGTCCAGATTTTCACCACTGGCATTTTCCACACTTCCTTATGAACAGTACAGCTGTCATTTTTCACACCATGGCCGAAATGTGTTTTCACACTTCCAGCGCAGAAATGCGTGGTCGCTGTGGGAAATCACTGTTCGGGACAGATTAAGAAAATCACAGTGACACTTTTCATGAGTGGAGGTCCCAAAATGCCTGTGTTGACAATCTGCTGTAAAAAATCCCCAAACTAATTACATTACTGGTGTGTGTTGCACAGTTTCTACGCACGCTTGTGATTTCACCAGTTTTAATATTTTCACTGCAGATTTTCAACATTGCCATTTTACACACCTCCCCATGAACAGTACAGTTGTCATTTTTCATATCCCGTTCAAAACGTGTTTTCGCACCTGTGGTGCCAAAGAAAAAATTACTCACCTTTGTAATTATGTTTCTTCTAATGGAGTCTCGCTGTATTCTGACTATTGCAGTTAGCCCCAGCACTCAAACTGCCCCGGAGAGTAGATGGTTAATTTTCCATGCAGAGCATAAAACGTTGAGCTTGAGCTTGGTTCAAACCTCTGTCTGCTGCATTTTGAAGTGCAACTGTCAGATTCTTACGAGCTAATACTACTAACTACTATGTGGGAATGGTAACATTTTTACTAGCCAAATGGCAACCAAATATTTTGGATCCCCAAAAGACTCAAGTCAAGAAATCCAAAATCAAAAAACAGGTAGCAAACAACTTAAGACTGTTAAATTAATAATATAAACCACTCCCCCTCTCTAAAAGGAGGGAGTACCCAAATGCACCCCTGGGGTGCAACACTGCATCTGCCAGCCCACTTCCCAAAAATAGGTTCTGAGAGGGGAGGTAGGGAGGGAGGTCAGAATACAGCAAGACTCCATTAGAAGAAATATAATTACTAAGGTGAGTAATTTTTTCTTCAAACAACATGTAGTCTTGCTGTATTCTGACTATTGCAGACTACCAAGCAGTACCTCCATGGAAGAGGAAATCGAACCTACCTTGGGAATAGGCTCTGCAGTACTGCTGTACCAAACTGAGCATCACTCCTAGCCTGGATGTCCAGGGAGTAATGCTTGGTAAATGTATGGACTGTTTTCCAGGTGGCTGCTTTACATATCTCTAGCAAAGGAATATCCCTGGCCGCAGTCAGGGAAGCAGCTGTACCTCTAGTCGAATGAGCCCTCAGGCCTGAGGGAGGTATTTTGCCTAACTTCTCATAGCAGAATTGAACACAAGAGACAATCCACCTGGCAATAGTTCTCTTAGTGGCAGGTTTGTCATATCCACTTTCCCATAAGTGAGAAACAACTGAAGGGAGTCAAACCTATGAGCCTTAGTACGCTCAATGTAGTAACTAAGGGCTCTTTTAACATCCAAACTGTGTAAACTTCTTTCTCCTGAAGAAGAATGATCAGTGAAGAACACAGGGAGAGACATAGATTGGTTCAGAGGAAAATCTGAAACCACTTTAGGTAAAAACCTCCTATTAGTTCTAAGGACCATCTTATCTCTATGGAATGAGATAAAATCAGGCTCCACTGACAGAGTGTGCAGTTCACTGATGTGCCTGGCAGAGGTAATAGCTACCAGGAACACAGTTTTCCAAGTCAAGTACTTAAGCTCTGCTAGAGACAAAGGCTCAAAAGGGGGTTGCATAAGATGAGCAGTGCAAACATTAAGATCCCAAGCAGGGGTAGGATTCCTAAAGGGGGGATTGGTATGAAGCAATCCCTTGAAAAATTTACAGAATACAGGGTGAGATGACAGTGAGGAAGGCTTTCCCGCTGACAGAAAAGTAGAAACTGCTGACAAATGTACTCTGAGAGTAGCTGGTCTCAGGCCTAGGCCATTAAGATGAACCATATAATCCAGAACTGCAGACAATTCAGCAGTGTCAGGGGATATATGCTTCTTGGAACACCTAATGCTGAATCTTTTCCATTTGGAGTTGTAAGCTTTTCTGGTGGCAGGCTTTTGAGAGGCTTTGAGAATATCCAGAACCCCTTGGGACAGATGCAGATCTGCATACTCTAACTCTTCAAGAGCCATGCCTTGAGACTGAGCAACCAAAGATTGGGGTACCAAATCCTCCCCTGAGAGGAGGTTAACAGGTTGTAATTCCCGGGAAGAGACAGGAGAAGGTGGACTGCTAGGGACAGCAACAGGGGGTACCAAGGCTGACTGGCCCAGTCTGGAGTAATCAGAATCACTTTACAAGGTTGTGACCTTACCTTGACCAGAACCTTGAACAGCAGAAGAAAGGGAGGGAAGGCATACAGAAATGTCCCTTCCCAGTTCAAAATCAGAGCATCCAGAGGGACTGAGCCCAAGACTGGGGTCTGCAACAAAACAGAGGAAGTTGGTGATTGTCTGGGGCTGCAAAGAGATCTATCTCTGGGTGGCCACCTTGAAAAAAATCACTTTCAACACCAGAGGGTCCAGGGACCATTCGTGATGGTCCTGGGAGATCCTGCTCAATGCATCTGCTAGCACATTGTCCTTCCCTGGAAGGTGGACTGCTATCAGAGAGGTCTGCAGAGAATAAGCTAGGGACCACAATTTCATGGTTTCCGTGCACAAGGCCGATGAGCGAGTGCCTCCTGCTTGTTGATGTACCACATGGTGGTGGTGTTGTCTGTCCTGACCTGAACCACCTTTTCTGCACTGACTGAGAGAAGCTTGCAGGGCCAGAAAGACTGCCCTGAGTTCCAAGAGATTGATATGAAGAAGGTTCCTGGGGGACCACAGTCCCTGGGCTGTGAGAGCCCCACATGGGCTCCCCACCCCAACAGAGAAGCATCCGTGGTTAGGACCACAGAGTGAGACTGAGTGTCGAATGGGACTCCTTGCCTGAGGTTGCCCTGATCCTGCCACCATTGGAGAGCCTGGATCAGAGTCTGGGTCACTGGAGCTAGTTTGGATAGAGAATCTTTCTTCTGAGACCAAAAGGCCCTCAGGTGAAACTGAATGTCCCTCATCTGAAATCTGGCCCCTTGGACCACTGCTGTAGAAGCTGCCATGTGGCCTAGAAGTTGAAGGAAGTGCCTTGCTGGCCGAGAGACCAGAAGGTGGAATGAAGAAGCCAGCTCTACAATAGCCCTTGCCCTTTCCAGGGGAAGAAAAACTCTTGCTTTGACTGTATCCAACTCCACCCCTATGAAGGTGAGGAGCTGTACAGGCTCGAGAACTGACTTGGGAAGATTGAGAAGGAATCCTAGGGAAGTGAGCACTTGCTGAGTCACTTAAAGGTCTGACTTGACTTGGTCTGGGGACTGACCCACAATGAGCCAGTCATCCAGGTATGGAAATATAGAAATATTTTTCCTTCTTAAAAAGGCCACTACTACTGCTAGCCATTTTGTGAATACCCTTGGAGCTGATGTCAGGCCGAAGGGCATAGCTTTGAACTGATAATGGCCTGAAGGCAATTCGAACCTGAGGTACTTTCTGTGGGAGCACCTGATGGGAATGTGAAAGTAGGCATCTTTTAAGTCCAGGGAGGCTAGCCAGTCCCCTGGCCTTAGAGAGGAAAGGATTATTCCGAGTCGCCATTTTGAATTTTGGTTTTAAAAGATGTTTGTTCAGGTATCTTAAGTCTTGGATGGGTCGTCACTCCCCTGTCTTTTTTGGGGTAAGGAAGTACCTGGAGTACAGACCTTTGCCCCCTGTGCAATGTAGGAACTCTCTCTACAGCCTTTAGAGCCAGTAAAGATGAAACCTCTGCCTCTAGGGCAATGGTTTCAGAGATGCTTGTAGGTGGAAAAGATCTGGCCCTCAGCTTTGGAAATTTCTTGAAGCTGAGAACCAGCCCCTGGCTTACTACCTCCAGGACCCACTTGTCTGAGGTAACAGACATCCAGTCCTGGACGAAGTAAGCCAGTCTGCCTCCTACAGGAATGAGGGAGTCATCCCGGGCTGACACATCAGGGTGTCTGCTTGGCAGGAGCCCTAGGTTGAGGGATGGATGCAGCCCCACTCATCCCCCTTCTGCCTCTCTCTCTGAAGAACCTCCTCTGAGGAAAGGGAGAAGAGGCCTGTGCTTGGTAGAAAGGCCTATGTAAAGGCCTGCCCCTGCCCCTAGCTTGCTGCCTCTGAGGAGTTGCCCGCCTTTCCTTGGCCTGTGCACTCCTATAGGTGGTCCTATACTCATCCATCTTTATCATGTAATTCTCTGTCTGCTCCCCAAACAGAGAATTACCCACCACAGGGAAATCCAAGGCCTTAGCCAGGGTGTCCTGTGAGAGACTAGTACATCTGAGCCAAGCCATTCTCCGAAGAGCCACAGATGTAGCCATGACTCTAGAGAACACATCACTGGAGTCCACAGCAGCATGGAACTGTACCTTAGATGCCTCAATCCCATCAGCAGCTACCCCCTCCAGCTCAGAGGCTAGCTGTGGGGAGGCCTGCTTAGCCAGTGCCAGTACAGTGTCCCACCTAGACTTCTGGTACCTGGCTGCATAGGCCATATAATTAGCCTGCCTGAGTCCCAAGGCAGATGCCATGTACTGTTTCTTTGCCATGGCATCCAGCTTCCTAGAATCTCTATCTGGGGGTGTGAAGTCAAGGGTATATTAGCCTTATCACAGGCTGTAGCCTGCACAATCTCAACATGGCTGCATTGTTGATACAAGTACTCTGTACCTTTTGTCCATCCTTCTATCGACAGGAGGTACAGAATTTGGAGTTTTTAAAATCTTTTGTGTCTGTTTCCCAAAAGACTTATGAAGAGGAACAGACAGTCTCGTGGACTCTGGGAAGTCCATCATCTCCATATAATCAGGTTCCTCTTGTTCCTCTACAGCTTCTTCCACAGGGAGCTGGAGGGGTTTCTGCCACTTTCCTGTAAAACATGTAGTGGGAAGGGGATTCAGAAAACCTAGGAGGGGAAACACCAGAAGGCCCGTCTGGAGAGATGTCCGGTTCAATGGCCTCAACCAGACCTCCCACACCATCATCATCGTCATCATCATAATCTTCAACCCCCTCCAAATCCGGTTGATAGAAATCTTCAGGGGCATAATCTTGAACCAGAAGAACCGACCGAACCGAGCGCCTGCCAGAAGGCGCCGGATCAGACGGAACTGGATGAAGCAATTCTACAATCCTTATCGCACTGGCAATCTCTTTGGCGGTCGGAAAATGGGTCTCTGGAACCAAACCGGCCGATTTTTCTTTTCTTTTTGTAGGAACCGATCCCTCAGGATTGGCTCTCCTCTTGCCCGAAGAAGTATCACCCTGGTCAGAGCGTATTCCCTCAGGTTCGGTTGGAACCGAACTGGGCTAGCCATCCGGGTCAGCAGACTTCACGGCCTCCTTATCCCTGAGCCTACCTAATCTTTTTTCCAGGGTAGACTTAGGGAAATTTTTTCAGATTTGGCAGTCTGAATCGAGGTGGTCAAACCCCAGACAATAAACACAGGTGGTGTGGGGATCAGACTTAGCAAAAACCTCCCCACACACACTGCAGTGTTGAAACCCAGTGGGCCCGGTTTTTCTTTTGGGTTTCTCAGACATAGCCATCCTAACCACAAACTTACCCTTTTTATGGCAAACAACCAGGCAAGACACCCTTATCGGTTTCTAACCGTGTCACGGGTATTGGAAAAAACCACAAGAAAACGCAGTTTTTTAAAAATCGATAAGGACCGGTAACCACGCTCTAAGTTTAAAAACAAAGACAGAATATATAAATCACTAAACGGCCGGTTCAGTCGAACTGGTCGAAAAATCAATTTTACAATTTCTACAAGTTTACTATATCTAGTTCACTACCTAGTACTTACTGTACCATAGACAGAGATCTGAACCGAAACTTGCGAAAAATAATCAGTAAAACCGAGGACTTTGACCGACTTACGAACCGTGAGCAAAGGAGAAATCTCCGGAGCGGCCGTTCAGTTAGGTGGAGTAAAGAATCTGACAGTTGCACTTCAAAGTGCAGCAGACAGAGGTTTGAACCGAGCTCGAGCTCAACGTTCTATGCTCTGCATAGAAAATTAACCATCTACTCTCCAGGGCAGTTTGAGTGCTGGGGCTAACTACAATAGTCAGAATATAGCAAGACTTCATGTTGTTTGAATGGCGTAGTCGCTGTGCAAAATCAGCTTTTGGCTAATGAACTGATATTGCCACTGTCATGAGGTGGGGGGTCACAAAAAAACCATGTTGAAAATTTGGAGTGAAAATACCAACCAGCGCCTGAGGCGTTAGGGTTTCCGACCATAACGCCCCACCCTGTAGAGACTGACAGGCATCAGAGGTGTGACTTGGGATTGTTGCCTGTAATGCTCATACCATTCCACCCCCACCCACACTCTGCAGCCAGTGAGAGGCACTGAGCTGTGCCTTGGACTCTTCAACCCCAAAGTTCACCCCATTCTCCTATACAGCACCCATCTCATTTCCTGATGGAATGGGGTGAACATAAGGGCCAAAGACCCCAAGGCACACCGTGACACTTGTCGTTGTCTGCAGCGTAGGGTGTGGTGAAATGGTGTGGCTGTTATGCCCGACGACCCAAAGGTACACCCCAATGCCTCCAGTGCCTGTCAGTATCTGCAGAGTGGTGGTAGGGTTGGCTTCAGTTCAATACTTCACTGCCATTCCTATTAGGCAGCTCTGTAACTCCTACACTACCAATGCAAATGCCAGCAAGCAAACATTCGGCATTGACAAATGCTTGTTCTACTTGTGATGCCCCTTCCTGTGCATCCCAGTATCCCCCTGGCTCTCCTCACTGACTTCTCACATTGCTTACCCACCTTTAGATCATCCAATATGACTACCTCCAAGACAAAGACCCACAGAAAGAAAGTAAGAGAGAGAGAGAAAGAGAGGCAGAGAAAATCAGAAAGATTTAGTAGAGGGATATCAAGCAGTGCCAGACAGCCCCTGATAAAACTAAAGAGATCGAGAGTGACAGACCAGCAGGGGAGGGGGGTGTCACAGACAGTGACAGTCAGCCCCCCTCCCCACAAACCAAAGAATGAGGAAGAAAGACTAACAGTGTCAACCAGCCACTAAAGGAAGGAGCCAAGCTGACAGTTTATTTTATTTATTTATTTTGTTGACGGAAAGGAGGACTAGACAATTCTGTCTATTTTCAGCCTTGTCCCGGGAATACAGATGGATGCCAGCAGACATTGAACCAGATTAAGCTATTGGTGGTATTTTTTTAGTGCATGGGGGGGAAATTTGGGCAGGACACCAGGGAAATTCCCCTACTCTTTGAGAAGTGCCATGGGATCTTTAACATCCACTTGAGCAACCTCCAGAACAGGCAGACAGGACCTTGATCTAATGTCTCATCCAAAAGACTGACAGTGGCAACCGGCCACTAAAGAAAGGAGCCAAGCTGACAGTTACCTGCACCTTCTTGCTGCTGGGGGCATTTCCAAGTGACAAAGATCCAGAAAGACTGACAACAGGTGAGGTAGAGCTACAAGGGGTGATCAAGAAGATGAACAGTGGAAGAGTACCAGAAGGTGGATACTGGGGAGAAGTCACAAAAACACATGAGTGTTGGCAGGTTAGAGCCGCCTGTCTATAGGCACCCGGATTACAAATTATTTTAACCAATCTAGGCTGCTGGTGGTTAGCCCCACAATGGTCAAACTGGTTGAAGCCTCAGTGTGCCCATGGGTCAGAGGTAGGGACTGTCTAGGTCTGACAGTCACCGGCAGTTCCTGAGATGAAACTTTGGGCAGTGTCAGGTAAGTTACTTTTTCTATTACTTTCTATTACTTTTGGAAACTTGTTCCAGGAAGCTCTGTGCAGTCACTAGCAAGGATGGAGAAGTACTAGAAAAAGGTAATACACCTTACAGTTACTTATTTATTTTTATACAAAAGTAATACATAACTGTAACTGATTACATTTATTTGAAAGTAACTAGTAACTAACCTATTACTCTCAAATAAATGTAATCTGGTATAGTTTCTTATTACTTTTCTATTGCTTTTGTATAAAAATAAATAAGTAACTGTAACTGTTAAGTTGTATTACTTTTTCTAGTACTTCTCCATCCTTGCTAGTAACTGCACAGAGCTTCCTGGAACAAGTTTCTAAAAGTAATAGAAAGTAATAAAAAAAAGTAACTTACCCAACACTGACTGTGGGATGTTTGGATCTGAATGCAGTGGCCAGGAGGGAAGCCCAGTGGTAGCTTTGGATATCTAATAGTGTGTGGGGGTCAGAGGTTTCTTAGGGCACACAGGACCACAGCCTGCAAGCAGATTTCACCTTCTGGGAGAAGCAGTCCCACAGGTGTCCAGTGTCCGCAGCTCGAGTGACATCCAGGTTCAGCAACTCCAGCAGTGTCCAGTACCAGCAGCTCCAGTGGTTCCCAGCGTTCGCTTCAGTGGCGCACAGCTTCTGCAGTTCCTCACAGTGCTTACTGCCTTCATTCCAAACGGACTCCGAAGCAGCACGCGTTACCTACAGATAAATACCTTCTCTCTTTGTTTAGAGTATGGTCAGGGTGTTTGGGGATGGGTTGTGCCCCCAGAGTAAAGAAGTACTGTAATTAAGACATTACCTTTCCCTCAAGTAGCATCCCCCCCCCCCCCGTCTGTTACTGTCTTGAGTACTGCCCTGGGACTCAACACGTAAGCATAGAGCTTAAGTTCCCCATTAAAATTGGTCTTGGGTTCAAAGTATTAGGGCTCTAATAAAGTGCTACAAGTTTGCCTTCATTAAGTAGTAAATTTAGAGCTAAAGTGTCCCTCAATTAAGATGTTAAAGTTACAATTTCTCTTAACCTTTAAAGCAATTCAGTTCTCATGTCTACTAAGTTATTTATTTATTTATTTCAGTTTAGGATTGAAGTGATGTGTGTGATATTTGTGATAAGGACTTATAACTGTGTTAATTTTGTAAAATGTAATGTTGCACTTTATGACTATTTTATAATAGTCAAAAATATGTACTGTATTGTATTGCATCGTATTTTATTCTTTTATTTTTTTCTACCTGTAACAGGTATAATCTGAAACAGTTCCCCTTGCAAATGAGTGTAAATTTTGGTACTCAATGGGTGTATACCATGTTCATTTTATAATGAATAAAAATCAAAATCAAAAAAAGGATTAGTACCTTTGAGCTGTGGGCTCGTTTACAAAGGCTCCAAGTCGGCAAAAATACATGACGTAACAGGACATAACAGGTACATACAGGTGAAACACAAGTTTCCATCAAAGTTACAAGTGCAATTTCAACACGTACCGGAGTAAAAGGTCAGCAAGTAATAGTACATGGCTACACTGTTCCTTCTACACCATCTATTGCAACCAGCTGAATGTGAACTCTGTATAGCGACACTTTAATCTTGTGTGCCAAAGCTCTACCCTGCAGTGGCCCTTTAATATTCACTCGAGCTCTGGGTTACCGGAGCCCTTGAAATTGTCAGCAGCTGTTTTGCTATGGGTGGGACCTTCAAAGATAGTCAGCAGAGGAGGAGGGGCAGAAAACAATTAAAAAAGCTTGCGCTGCTACTGCGCAAGCATGAGTGGCACGAGTACCACTCGGAAGAGAAAGGCTGACAGAAAATAGTTGGTTAACACCTAAAAGGACACTTTATTGGGATAAGATACAGGTTTACATCCAAGTAAATGTTTGCTA
Organism: Neoceratodus forsteri; assembly: GCA_016271365.2. Lineage (NCBI taxonomy): Eukaryota > Metazoa > Chordata > Ceratodontiformes > Ceratodontidae > Neoceratodus > Neoceratodus forsteri. The sequence continues at coordinate 146,919,903 of CM028130.1, read as the reverse complement.
TGCTAGATTATTTTGAAAGTATATATAGGTTAATAACGCTAGATAGCTTTGAGTGTACCCGATGTGTTTTAACCAAAGTGATTCATATGAAAATTAGTTTGTGTGTTTATTATAAATGCTGCCCTTTGAGTTACCGAGCCTTCTGTATAGAATAATAAGATAACTGGTGGGTATCTGTACTGAGGGCTCGATACCGATACATAAATGTTGTTCTGAATTTAATGTTGTTACTGCTGAGTTCAAATTGTTAGCATCTCCTAGCCCTAGTGCTTTGTGCTGAGAATAAGATTCCAGTGGTATTGTTTTTTTTTTTTTTTTTTAATTTCTTTTTTTTCTCCCTCCTACATCCCTACAAGAGCCACCCCTTTGGGAGTCGCTAATGGAACCCCTCCCTACCACCGACTTACCTGTTGCCTAGGGTCCCTCATCCTGCCATGGATTGCCCCCCAGGCAGGGTTCGGGTTGGGGTGAAACCCTGTACCTTAGTGTCTTCTCCGGTCCCACAGACAGCAGTAGTCAGTGGCACATCAGGACTGGGTTCGGCGCTCCATCTATCCGGCTCTGGAGGGTGATTTTCCCTGTACTGTGGGGACGTTGCTAGCCCATGATGTCAAGGCGCAGGCACCGACTACCGCAACGTCCTCCCCCCTTAATGATGAAACCCCTAGAGGTGATTGGTTCTCCAGCCTCCGCCCATGACCAATCGAACCCCTGAGGTCCCGACGAACTGTCATGCCCCCAGCCTCCACCAGAGGTCACCGTTCGCTGAGGTGGATCCCCACCATCCCCCCGGAGAAGGCGAGCTGTTGTTGGACGCTCAGCCTTTCTCCCCCTGGCCAACCCCCGGCAACCCGAGTCCACTCCCGAACCTGGGTCGCCAGCGACGTGGTGTGAGGTGTGGCGTCCAGCGCCTCAACCCGCAGCGCCACTGGGCTGGCAGTATTGTTAAGTGTTGATCCTGAATCCTGAGTCCAATCCCATCAGTGCAGTGCACTGGGTGCATGCACTGGTGGCCTTAGTTTAGGAACTCCATTTTATTTTATTTTTGCCTACCCAAAATATCGGAAATATCTGTAGTGCAAATTAAAGGGGGACTGTTATTCAAATTGATGAAGCTGGTAGTAGGATGGGTGTGCATGGACCAACTGTGTGTTCCCATTAATACTGACATTTCAATAGAAACATCTTGTGTCGATGTAAATTGTTTTTTGAATAAATGGAGACAAGTATCTAAGTTGGCCATGCGGATAAATCTTTTCAACCTGATCAAAAAAGAACTTCAAATAATTCATTTTGCACCATCAATTAGGAATGTCTACTCATGTAACCAAGTTCTACTGCTGCCTCTGGCCCTTTGTGGAGACACTGAATTGAACCCAGGTCCAGGAGGGAGTACCATTAAATTAGTCTTGGATAATGCAAGAAGTATTATTAAAAAAATGTACCTTCTTAGGACCTGGGTTGATTGTGACGAGCCAAAGATAGTAATATTGACTGAAACATGGTTAAAAAGGAAATCAAACAAGAAGAAGTTGAACTTAAATATTTCTATCATTATAGGCAGGATTGAGGAGCACCGGGGGTATTTTAATGTACTGTACATCAGACATTCAATTAGTCATTCTAAAATTCTGTTTTCGGGGAAAATTGAAGGGATTTAATGTTTGTTAATTCGAGTTTCGGGCATTAAACCTGGTTATAGGAATGGTTTATTCTCCACCTAAAACCAACATCATTCATTCTGATTAATTTACACATGAACTAATGGGACATACAGGACAATCACAAACTGTTTTAACTGGTGATTTTAATGCAGCATGGGGTTGTCCCAGGGGTCAGAAAATGGAAGAATCAATGAGCTGTTTAAATTTATTACAGATAATAGATACTCCCACGAGGAAAGGTTCTTTGACTAGTAAAGGTAACATTTTAGATTTGATCTTTATTTCACTTGAATTGACAATAGTGCAAAAAAGAGTATGTGCTCCCAATTTAGGAGGCCATAATGTTGTTAAATGCATCTTTTCTACCAATAAAAAAGCTATCCCTACAAATGCAGCACCAACAATGTATAAAAGGTGTTATTCAAAATTTAATAAATTATTATTTAGAAAGCATCTGCAGGGACTACCATGGCATAGGATTTTTCTCATTCCAGACATAAACCTTGCAGTACAGGAATTCACAACGTTTGTAAAAGCTTGTGATAAATTTGCTCATCAGAAAAAAGTTAATCAAAGATCAAATCACGTGTCATGGATAACAGTAAAGATTAGGAAATTGATTAGGTCAAGAAATCAACTCTGGAAAAAGGTTAACAAAACATTAAAAAGTGAAGTCTGGGACAAATATAAAAAGATAAGGAATAGAGTAATTCAGGAAATAAGGAAATCAAAAGCATCTTGCTGTAAACAAAAAATCAAAGAAACAACTGATCCAAGTGCCTATTGGTCCTTAATAAAAATTTTCACAAAACCAGTTAGGAACCAGGCTGACATAAAACTCAGCCAAAATGATATAGTGCTCGAAACAAACAGGGCTGCTGACTTTTTGAATAATTATTTCATAAATCTCCCCAATTTGAAATCAAAAATTATACTTTGAACAAATCAAAAGAGTGATGTGAAACAAGGGACCCCCCCCAAGATGAAAATATACCCTAGTTTAGATTTAGGATAGTGACCAAAAAGGAAGCTTTAACAATCATATACAAGTTGAAAATAAATAAGGCTAGTGGCCCAGATGAGATAGATTACAGATTGTTGAAAGAAGCCGCTTTGGAACTATCACCAATATTACGGGAGATTTTCAATTGGAGTTTAAGGGAGGGACAGTTTCCACTAAGTTGGAAACTTGCTAAAGTGGTCCCGACAGGCAAAGGAGGGGACTCCATGGAGGCTTCAAATTATCATCCAATAGCCTTATTATCAACAGTCTCTAAGATACTTGAAAAAATGGTTCATGGTCAGCTGATGGAGTATCTTGAGAAACATAATAATTTAACCCAATACCAATCTGGTTTTAGGCAGGGCAGGTCCATGGCTACCGCACTCACGGACTTCTCAGATCTTATAGCTACCCATCTTGGGGATGCGAAGTCCGTGGGTGCGGTATACATGGACTTGTGAAAAGCATTTGATTTAGTGGATCATAGTATCTTGATTAGTACACTGAAGAAAATAGGAGTAGAGGAAGAAACTTGTAGATGGTCTATGTCCTACCTCGATAAAAGATCTCAGTTTGTTATCCTGAATGGTCAGCAGTCCAAGGATGGACTATGTGACAAGAGGGGGACCCCAGGGGGTCTATCCTGGGCCCCCTCTTGTTCATAGTCTATCTAAATGACCTACTAAATTGTATTAAATATTCACAAATTCGCCACTAAGCAGATGATACCGTTTTGGTATCAGTAGGAACAAGCTTGGGAGAGGTAGAAAAGAAACTGAAAGTGATTTCCTTGTTATGCAAGGGTACTTTTCATCTCTGGGTTTATTAATAAATAACAAAAAAACACAGACTATGTTTTTGGCCCCGGAGAGGAAGGGAGTCCCAAAATTAAAGATAATATCTCAGGAAGGTAAGATCTTCGAGCAAACTGCTACGTATAAGTACCTAGGGGTACAAATAGGTCCAGGAAGGGAACAAGTCTTTTGGGCAATCGGTTTAAATGCTTCATTGGCAAGCCTTTAAACTAGTCAAGGGGGGAGGCACTGATAAGCAGCAGGAAAATCCCAGCCTCCCCCTACAAAACAGGGTACTAAATGAAAAAAAGAACAAGGTAGAAAGGTCAGTGGGGGATGCTGCTACAGAAGGTAAAGCCATCAAAAAATGGAGAGCAATGAGTACCAATGCCCGTAGTCTGGGTAACAAGCTTCCTGAATTAGTGGCCTTGATGGAGAAGGAAGATCTGGATATCATGGCAGTCACAAAAACATGGTACACACAGAACCATGACTGGAATGTAAACATACCAGGATACACTATCTACAGGAGGGGCAGGGAGGGTAAAAGAGGAGGAGGAGTAGCTCTCTACATAAGAGAAGAAATCAAAGCAACAGAACAAAAGGGTAAACAGGGAGGAGAAGAAGCACTGTGGGTCAATTTGGAGGCAGGCAATGGCACCACAATCCGCACAGGGGTTGTATACAGATCCCCCTCAGGGGGGGGAAATGGACAAGGAAATGATAGAAAGTATACTTAGAATGGCAGATAAAGGGGAGATATTGCTGATGGGTGATCTGAATATGCCAGATGTTAACTGGAGTGCAGTTGCAGCAGCCACTTCTAAGAGTGGGGTTATTTTAGATGCCCTACAGGGGGCATGCCTTAGACACCTAGTATTGGAGCCCACTCGAGAGGGAGCAATCTTAGACCTGGTTCTCTCAAATGGAGATGAAGAGAGGATCACAGATGTAGAAGTGGGTAGCCATCTGGGAACTAGCGACCATCGAACAGTATGGTTCACAATAAACACAGCAATAGAGTCAAGCCATACAAAGACAAAGGTACTGGATTTTAGGAGGGCTGACTTTGCCAAAATGCCTAAGGAATGCACTAGCAAATGGGCAGGAAGGAGGGGTGGAAGAACAATGGGGAATAATAAAAACTGCCATCACAGAGGTAACAAGCCTTTGTGTAAAGCAAATAAACAAAATGAAATGAGGTAAGAAACCACTATGGTTCTCAAAGAAAGTGGCAGTGAAGGTTCAAAAGAAAAAGAAAGCATTCAGGAAGTACAAGGAATCACAGAAGGAACAGGACAGAGAATTGTATCAGTTAAAGCAAAAGGAAGCTGGAAAGGCAGTCAGAACAGCAAAGGCCCAAACCGAGGAAAAGATAGCCAACTCAGTTAAGAAGGGGATAAAACCTTTTATAGGTACATCAGGGAGCGAAGGAAGACCAAGGGAGGGATAGTAAGGCTTAATAAAGGGGAGGGAGGGTGGGCAGAGGGTGACTGTGAAAAGGCAGAGATACTAAACAAATATTTTTGCTCAGTATTTACAAAGGAAGAGGGGGAGGTACCTAAAACAAACAGTAGAAACACTCTGGATACAGAAGTTGATACCAGCCCATTTACAGAAGAAAGGGTTCTGAAAAAGCTCTTAAAACTGAAGGTGGACAAAGCAATGGGGCCTGATGGGATTCATCCCAGAATTCTGTTTGTATAAAATGCTAAGTTTTTATAACAGTATCAAAAATACAGAATACAGACTATCAGACATATACAAATAATGAGACAAATAAATTACCACCAAGTTTGACCAAATATAACAGGTGAACATTCACTGAGACAAATCACTGACAATTTAACCGCTTCATTCTTCTCACCTAGTACAGTAGCAGCGAAAGCCAAGTTTGATTCATTGCTGTTTTAAAAACATTAACAGAGACATTTACATCTCTGAGAGAAGGGGGGGGGAGACCATTCCAATTGGAAGCAACCTTATACCGGAGAGTCATTTTACTAAATCGATTTGTTATTTTGGGTATTATTAAGTCCCTAACACCCATTTTTCTTACATTTAATCCATGATTTGGCTTCTGTAATTTAACTTTTAAATTATAAAAAGATTTATACTTGAGTAGGCCCCGTACCTGATTTAACCAAATACCCCTGGCCCGCAGATCTAGTGGATTCCAGCCTAAATGTGTATACATTGTACAATGGTGAGTTCTAAAATCGCACTTTAACACAAATCTTGCAAGCTTATTATAAAGAACATCTAAATTATTCAGTTGCTTTTTTGTGCTGTGTCTATAAATGTGACTTCCATAGTCAATTACTGGTAATACTAACTGATTTACCATGGTCAATCTCATTTCTTTTGTCATACAATCTGATACACGTCTTATTGCTCCAATCTTTGCAACATGCTGTTGAAAAGTTAAATAGAAACATAGAAACATAGAATCTGACGGCAGATAAGGACCGCTTGGCCCACCCAATCTGCTCATTTCCCTACCTAATGGATAAGCTGCAGATCCTAGTTAACCAGTAGCCTACTTCTTTCTACCCCCACCTTCTAAAATTGCCTTATGGCTGTCCCATGCATGCTTGAATTCAACCACTGTTTTTGACTCCACAACCTCCTCTGGAAGGCCGTTCCATGCATCCACAACCCTCTCTGTGAAAAAATACTTCCTTGCATTGCCTCTGAGCCGCCCCCCTCTATCTTCAAATTGTGCCCCCTTGTTCTTGCACACCTCTTTTTTTGAAAGATGCTACCCTCTTGGACTTTGTTGATTCCCTTGAGGTAATTGAAAGTTTCTATCATGTCCCCCCTCTCCCTCCTCTCCTCGAGGCCATACATATTAAGCTCCTTTAGTCTCTCTTCATATGTCTTCCGGTGCAGACCCTGCACCATTTTAGTTGCCCTCCTCTGAACAGCTTCCATCTTGTCTATGTCCTTGCGGAGATTGGGTCTCCAGAACTGCACACAGTACTCCAGATGGGGTCTCACCAGCTGTCTGTACAGAGGGATAACAACTTCCTGTTTTCTACTGGTGATGCCTCTCCCTATGCATCCCCAGTATCCCCCAACCCTCCTTACTGCCCTCTCACATTGCTTGCCCACCTTTAAGTCATCTGATGTGACTACCCCCAGGTCCCTTTCCATTTTTGTTGTTGTTAGTATCTCACCCCCCATTGTGTACTCTTCCCCTGGGTTTTTGTTTCCCAGGTGCATTACCTTGCACTTCTTAGCATTAAATCTAAGCTGCCATACATTTGACCATTCCTCTAACCTTGCCAAGTCCCTTCTCATCCTTTCCACCCCAGCTTGTGCATCAACTCTGTTGCACATCTTTGTGTCATCTGCAGAGAGACATACCTTTCCTTCCAGTCCCTCTGCAATGTCGCCTATAAAGACATTGAAGAGGACCGGTCCTAATACTGAATCCTGCGGTACCCCACTAGTAACCCCCCTTTCTTCAAAGTGGACTCCATTTTACTATTACCCTCTGTGTCCTATTCTCCAGCCAATTCTTTACCCAGGCTATCATCTTGGGACCCACTCCCAGGCTGGCTAACTTGTATATTAATCTTTTGTGTGGGACTGTGTCAAATGCCTTGCTAAAGTCTAGGTAGGCCATGTCCACAGCCCCTCCCTGATCTACTACTTTGGTCACCCAGTCAAACAAATCTATTAGATTCATCTGGCATGACCTTCCCGCGGTGAATCTATGCTGCCTTGGGTCCTGTGCCCCTCTGGCCTCTAGGTACTCGACAATTCTTTCCTTCAGAAGTGATTCCATCATTTTCCCTATCACTGAGGTTAAACTAACAGGTCTGTAGTTTCCTGCTTCTGCCCTGCTCCCACTTTTGTGAAGGGGAATCACATCTGCCCTCCTCCAGTCCTCAGGTACCACCCCATCCTCCCATGATTTGTTAAAGAGGGTAGCCAGTGGTGTCACTAGTTCTACCCTTAGTTCTTTTAGAATTCTGGGATGAATCCCATCAGGTCCCATTGCTTTGTCCACCTTCAGTTTTAAGAGTTCTTTCAGAACCCTTTATTCTGTAAATGGGTTGGTATCAACTTTTGTATCCAGAGTGTTTCTATTGTTTGTTTTAGGTACCGCCACCTCTTCATTTGTAAATACTGAGCAAAAATATTTTTTTAGTATCTCTGCCTTTTCACAGTCACCCTCTGCCCACCCCCACCCCATTATTAAGCCTCACTATCCCCCATAGTCTTCCTTCGCTCCCTGATGTACCTTAAAAAGGTTTTATCCCCCTTCTTACCTGAGTTGGCTATCTTTTCCTCAGTTCGGGCCTTTGCTGTTCTGACTGCCTTCCCAGCTTCCTTTGCTTTAACTGATACAGTTCTCTGTCCTGCTCCTTCTGTGATTCCTTGTACTTTCTGAATGCTTTGTTTTCTCTTGAACCTCTGCCACCTCCTTTGAGAACCATAGTGGTTTCTTACATTGTTTTGTTTTGTTTATTTGCTTCACACAGAGGCTTGTTACCTCTGTGATGGCAGCTTTTATTATTCCCCATTGTTCTTCCACCCCTCCTTCCTGCCCATTTGCTAGTGCATTCCTTAGGCACTCACCCATTTTGGCAAAGTCAGCCCTCCTGAAATCCAGTACCTTTGTCTTTGTATGGCTTGACTCTATTGCTGTGCTTATTGTGAACCATACTGTTCGATGGTCGCTAGTTCCCAGATGGCTGCCCACTTCTACATCTGTGATCCTCTCTCCATCTCCAAAACTTTGGATAGAACAGAGAGCAGTCAGAGACAAGAGTGCCCCGAACTGCTAGGGAGTAAGACTTAAAGGAGAAGTCCACCCAGAAATTGCACAAACATATGTTATGCAGAGTGTTTTGTTTTGTATGTACAGTCCTAGTGTGTCCTTCCCTCTGTCTGCTATTAGGTGTTTTTCCTAAATTAGCCTGCTAGCTTTATGGTAGTTTTAAAACCCCTGGGGAGCCCCATCTCTAATAAAAAATTGTGATACACTAAACACGTAGCGCAGTGAACCACTGGAAAATGGAATCAAATGTGTAGCTGAAACAGTCACTGTCATCCTATTGCTTTCATGCCACACCACACACAGGAGTGAAACGGACTTCAAAGTACATTGCAGTTTCTAGGCTGCTGATTCATACCATACACTTCTTATATGTGTTCAGTAAAAATGTATGAAATAATCCAGCCCTGCGGCACTGAGGGTTGAGGTACTGGACGCCACACCTTGCACTGTACAGGTGACCCAGATTCGCGAACGAATGCAGGATGTCGGGAGTCGGGGGGGGGAGGGGTGCTGGATTGAGCTGTCATCCAGCAGCTCTCTTCTCACGATTCCAGTGTAGAGTTTCTCACTGCCCTTTCAAACTGCAGATTTCTCTTTCTCCCAGTAGAACTGGGACACCAGACTACTGGAACTTTTCCGCACAACTTCCCATCAATAAAGTGTAGACTCTCACTGCCCCGTCACATATTTGAAGCAGCTCTCTTCCAGCTAAAACTGCAAAACTGGATTCCTTAATCCAAATTCCTCCACAAATGGGGGAAGGCAGAGACAGGCCCTGAGGGACAGGCAGCTGGCAACCCACTGGCAGGCCCTTTCCCCAACTTTGCAGCCCCATTTTCTGCATAGCAGCTGGAGACCCTGCTCCCTCTGAACTGAAACTAGAACTCTGGGTGGACTACGTAGCCAGGCATGGCTTTGTTCATCAAGAGCTGGGGGGGGTGAGGAGAGAGAGGGACTTAGGGCAGGGGTGAGGGAGGAGAGAGGTGGGGAGAGCAGAGGAGGGAGTAAGGGGGAGGAGGTGAGTGGGGCGAGATATAGGGAAGGTGGAGCGGGATGATGGATGGGGTAGGACAGGGGCAGGATCATATGTTGGTGGGCATTGTCTGTTAGATAGGGCAATGGCAGACATTTTTGTTAGCTGCACAAGAAAAAGCGGCTCCAGTTCAGGTTGTGCCAGTGTGAATAACCAGACATGCAATCAAAATAAACACAGCACCAACACTTCTTTGAAAAAAATATAAATGCTGTATTAAACTCACATATGAAGATGAAATACAGTGGCACCATGCAAGGTAGCAACAGCTCCCAGAGAACAAACAGCCCGACCGGTTTTGCGCCAAAAGCGCCTCCTCAGGGACTGATTTGATAATTACAAAAACACTTTAAACAGAAAATACCACTTAAAGTGACAGTGCAACATTATCAAAAAATGGTTTTACCACCTATAATACCAAACCAAATTCATTCTAGTATTCATACATAACTTCAAACATTAAACATTTTTTTTTTATAAACATTTACACTACAAATCAGGAATATTAAATTAGCAAACAATTTTCTCAATGGGCATTTCAAGATCACTAGTACATTATATACCAAAATTGCTGAAGAAGCTTCAACCTGTAAGAAAGGGAAACACACTATAAATAGCACATAATGCCACATTTGTATAGTAATACTTAATCATTATTTCAAATATTTAAACCTTAAAAAAGGTGCAATATCAAAAGTATCATTTAATCCTGGGTGCTCCAAAGCACCCAATGTATAGATCCAAAAAGACTCTCTACACAATATTTTATTCTCCAAATCACCTCCACGTGGGCCAATACACACTTTCTCAATACCACAGAATGTAAAAATGTGTGCAGTGTCGTAATGATATAGCTGTAAATGTTGTACCAAGGCATTCTTACCATTATGACATCTAATGTCACTCATGTGTTCGCAAACCCTCAATTTGAATGCTCTCGAAAGTCTTGCCTACATAAAAGGCACCACAGGTACAGGTAGCCAAATACACCACTCCTGTAGAGGAACAGTTGATGAGCTGTCTCACATCAAACTGTTTGTTGACATTAGCAGAAGAAAAATGTTTTTTCTGGTCCATAATATTGCAAAACTTGCAATGGCCACAACAGAAAAAGCCCAATGGTTAGCAAGTTTTTGTTTTTGGGCATTGGGACACCAAATCCATTTGTAAGTTTGAATCCTGACACTGCCGTGTCTCTACCAAGCAATATTGATGGTGTGGCGGGGATGGCTATATCATTACGACACTGCACATATTTTTACATTCTGTGGTATTGAGAAAGTGTGTATGGCCCACGTGGAGGTGATTTGGAGAATAAAATATTGTGTAGAGAGTCTTTTTGGATCTATACACTGGGTGCTTTTGATTAAGTATTACTATACAAATGTGGCATTATGTGCTATTTATAGTGTGTTTCCCTTTCTTACAGGTTGAACCTTCTTCAGCAATTTTGGTATATAATGTACTAGTGATTTTGAAATGGCCATTGAGAAAATTGTTTGCTAATTTAGTATTCCTGATTTGTAGTGTAAATGTTTATAAAATTTTTTTTTAATGTTTGAAGTTATGTATGAATACTAGAATGAATTTGGTTTGGTATTATAGGTGGTAAAACCATTTTTTTGATAATGTTGCACTGTCACTTTAAGTGGTATTTTCTATTTAAAGTGTTTTTTGTAATTATCAAATCAGTCCCTGAGGAGGCGCTTTTGGCGCGAACCCGGTCGGGCTGTTTGTTCTCTGGGAGCTGTTGCTACCTTGCATGGTGCCACTGTATTTCATCTTCATATGTGAGTTTAATACAGCATTTATATTTTTTTCAAAGAAGTATTGGTGCTGTGTTTATTTTGATCGCAGACATTTTTGTTTGCCAGGTGTGAATGTAGCCCTGTTTTGTATTGCCTGAGCTTGTTACATTCGACTAGGGCAGCAGGCAGGTCATTGAACCACTTGGGTCCACTATAAGAAAGGGATCTCTGAGCCAGTGAGTAGCAAGTTATAGAAATTTTGCTTAGAGATATAAGAATGCAGATGGATGGGGGGAGGGTTTTTCCATACATGGGATGGGGGCTGTTATCAATGGTACCTTATTTGGTGGGGTACTAGCAAGCAGTCTGCATCTTCCTGAAAAGTGTGTGTATGTGTGTGTGTGTGTGTGTGTGTGTAATAAAATCTGCCAGATAGTCGTCAGTGTACCAGTGCCACTTGTTACATACTGTGTGACCCCAAGAAGTCAGTCATCTGTCATCTTCCTGCCTGTGCTCGCTCAGTGGGGTATAAGCTTTGGCTCAGTGGGTAGGGCATTACATCACATCACGTGGAATAAATTTAAAAAAAAATTCTTGAAGGGGAAAAAGTGTCAGAGAGGGTTAGACCAGGAAAGATCCCTGAATCTGTGTGGGTAGCAGCAGCGCCTGCATCATCACTCTTAGAGAAGACAGTGTGTGAAATAAAATCTGCCAGATAGTTGTCAATGCACCAGTGCCACTTGTTGCATACTGTGTGACCTCCCCCGCTCCCAAGAAGTCAGTCATCTGTCCTCCTCCTCCCTGTGTTCGCTCAGTGGAGTATAAGTGTTGGCTCAATGGGCAGGGCATTCTGTCACATCACGTGGAATAAACAAAAATTAAAAAAAATCCATGAAATTTTCAATTCTCAAATTTTCAATGGCAATTGTTTGTGGAAGCTCAGTTCCATCCAGTTTCTGTTACTCTGAGAAGCGCTGCCAGTGCCAAGTTCATGACTCACATCATGTCACAATGAAGCACTTTTTTTTTTTTTCAAAACTATTTTATTGGGTACAAAGTTAAGTTGCAGTTATACATAGCAATGCAAATTTACATAGTCTTACATCCATGAGGTGGCAGAGGGGTACAGGTAATGGGGGGAAGGGGGTACACAGGGTCAAAACAGACAGCTTACAAGGCTCTAAAGCAAACCTTCATGGACAATTAGGAAGCAAAAGCGTGCACATGCCTACCAAAGTCCACCAGAGTGTACAACGGGGCACTTTGTCTACCATAGCCCCATGGGGAACATCTAACAGTCTCATGGAAAATCAATGGCACAGGAAAATACCTGCTTCTACAGCTGAAATGAATGGCTGCCAAATATTCATGAAATTATCCGATCTACCCTCTTCCCACATTTGAGCCCTCTCCAGATGTATGCAGGACATTAAGTTGTTTGCTCATCTTGCCATCGTGGGGGGGGGGGTGAGGCCATCCATACTTGAGTCAGGGTTCTTCTGGCATTCACCAGCGCCAAAGACCATAGCCTAGTGTTGATGATCCTGCTAGAGGGAAGAGGATGATTGAGGTCCACTCCCAACATAAACTCCAGGGAGACCTGGGGGGGGGGGCGGTAACCCAGGACCCGGCTCATAATACTGTGAATATCAATCCAGAAGGGGGCAATCTTGGGACAGGTCAAAGGCATATGTAAAAAAGTCTCCCTTTTCAATTTTACACCGGGTGTATAACTCTGATTTTGAATTGTCTATGGCATGAAGCCTTTCTGGGGTGATATATGTCCTGTGTAAGAATTTCAGCTGTATCAAACGTAATCTGTTATTGTGGGAACAGTTCTGGTAGTGGGAACATGCTTGCTTCCACACCTGGGCGGATATATTAAGCAAAAGATCTTGACTCCACTTTAGCCTACTCATGTCAGCAACATTCACCTTGGCGCCCTGAATGATACGATAATATACTGAAAGGGACTTCTGGCCCGGCTGAGGCCTACAGAGCTCTTCCTCCAACAGAGAGGGAAGACCCCACCCCCACTCAGGTAAAAGGTTCTCACTAAGCCTCTGCCTCAGTAGGAGGTAGATAAAAAAGTCCCCTGGCTGTATGCCTCACTCCTCACAAATAGTATGGAAACTTTTTAATGACCCACCCTCATATAATTGCAGGACATATACTAGCCCTCTCCTCCGCCAATTCCAAAGTCGCTGCACTAGCGGGAGGGAGGTCGTGCCACTGGCACGAAAGGCAGCTATTAGACTAGAGTATGGAGACAAAGTTAAGTCATGCCTCAAGAGCTCATGCGCCCGTACCCAGATTCCCAATGCTGTCTCCGTAAAGGGATTGGGGAGCTTTGTACTACCCAAGAACCAAGGCCCAGTGGAAAGCAGATCATTTCTCAGATTCCCAGACAACATATCCTCTTCCAGTCTCAACCAAGGACAAGTCACATCTTCTGGACCAGAAGGCAAGAATGCTAGCTGGGCGGCCCAATAATAATCCCTAAAATTAGGTAGGGCAGTGCCCCCACACCCAGGGTGCATTTGTAGCACCATCTTTTTTATCCTGGCACTCCCCCCCCCCCCACCTTCCACAAGAATCCATGTATCACTGTGTCCAGTAGCCTAAAATGCACCTGAGGGACTCTAATTGGCAAGGACAGATATAGGTAAAGACACCTCGGCAGGATGGTCATTTTCACCACTCCCACTCTTCCCAATAAAAACAATGGCAACGCTGACCACCTATCACAGTCGTCAGATAATCTAGCTAATAATGGTTCATAATTTATGGAGAACAAAGAACGAATGGAATTGGAAAGTTGCACTCCTAGGTATTTCAACTGTGAAACCATCTGCAACCCCCCAGGTTTGTGATGGCCACTTTTGGTCCAATTTACCCTATGGCCTGAAATCGCCCCATATGCTCTCATCAATTGGTGAATCACAGGAAGGTCTCTGGCTGGATTCTGCAAATATAATAATAAATCACCTGCGTACATCGCTATTTTATGTTCCCGCCCACCACCATAGCAACCTCTAATTCCCTTGTGTGCTCTGACAGCTGCAGCCAAAGGCTCTAAGGACAATACATACAGTAGGGGAGACAGCGGGCAGCCCTGCCGGGTGCAGTGGGTTAAAGAGTAAGGCCAGGACAGACTACCACTCACAGCTACCTGGGCCAATGGCAGGGGGTAGAGGGTCCAAACCGAATTACAAAAATTAGGGCCAATCTCTACTCTGCCCAATGTATCAAAGAGATACCCCCACTCCACACGGTCAAAGGCTTTCTCAGCATCAAGGGCTATGAATCGCTGCTCCATGTCTGTGCTTGCTCTTACCCCAGCAAAAAATAATATTCAGTGTGTGCCAAATGTTGTGCTTTTCCTGCCTCCCCTGCACAAAGCCCGAATGATCCTCATGAATCAGGAGTGGGAGTAGAGCATCCAACCTCAGGGCCATCACCGTAGCTAAGATTTTATAGTCAGCTGTTAGTAAGGAAATTGGTCTATAAGAGGCACAGTTAAACATAGAAACATAGAATTTGATGGCAGATAAGGACCGCTTGGCCCACCTAGTCTGCCCATTTCCCTACCTAATGGATAAGCTGCAGATCCTAGTTAACTAACAGCCTACTTCTTCCTACCTCCACCCCCTAGAATTGCCTTATGTTTGTCCCATGCATTCTTGAATTCACCCACAGTTTTTGACTATACTACCTCCTCAGGAAGGCTGTTCCATGCATCCACAACCCTCTCCATGAAAAATGCTTCCTCATGTTACCTCTGAGCCGTCCCCCCTCTAGCTTCAAATTGCACCCCCTTGATCTTTAAATCTTTCCCTGGCTTGGGCAGTACAATGGTCATAGCGGACCATGTGGAGGGGGACAGCTCCCCTTCCCTCAGACTTTCCCTGAGCATATCAACCAGCGGCTCTCCTAGGACCGAGCTGAATATTTTAATGAAGTCAATGGGGATTCCATCAGGGCCTGGAGCCTTCCCGCCCTTAAGGAGCTTTGCCACAGACATGACTTCTTGCTCGGTTAATGGCGCATCTATCACCTCAGAAGAGGCGGGATCCAGTGTCTCGAGGGCGATCCCAGAAAAAAAGGAGTCATAGTCCCTCTGTTTGGGTTGACACTCTGATGTATAAAGCTTATTGTAAAAGTCCCCAAATGCAGAACCTATCACACCAGTCTCCTGCACCAGCTGCCCCCGGGCACTATAAACCTATCGCACAGTCCGATTAGCGTCACGCTTCTTAATTTGCCAGGCCAGCAATTTCCCGGCCTGATCCCTGTCAAAATAAGCCCCCGCATTGGTGAGTAGGATTGACCTCTCCAATTTAGAACTATTTAAGGTATTGTACTCCCATTTTAACCTCTGGATTATCTGATACAGACCCCTGCTAAGCTTCTCCATATGAGCTGCTTCACAAGCAGCAATTTTATTCCTCAAAAAGTTTAACTCCCCCTCTTCTTCCTTTTTCCGATGGGATGCATATGCAATTGATTGGCCCCTTATAAATGCCTTTAAGGCTTCCCACCTAATCCATAATGATGTATCTTCTTTGTTGTTAAACCCTAAGACTTCTTGAATACATTCCTTCATAAAGGACACATAATTCTGATCTTTTAATAATAGGGGGTCAAGTCTCCACTGCTTCGGCAATTTGGGTATACCCGACCCCCATAAGATTAGGCTGTGGATTGCATTGTCTGATACCAAAATTGGGGAGTAAGATGCTTCCCCCACCCCTATCCCCAGCAGTGCTGACACCAAAATTCGATCTATCCTTGCATATGTATGGTGGACATGCGAAAAGAAGCTATAATCCCGGCCTGAGGGGTTAAAGTATCTCCAGGCATCCAGGACGCCTAACTCAGCCTGTAGTTCTTTTAGGGCCTTAGCGTTTTTGGACAAGGGTAGAATGGTAGACCCAGAATAATCCATCACTGTATCAAGGACACAATTATAATCCCTTCCTAGAATCCATGGCCCTTCCCAAGACGACATATCCAAGGCCAATTTTTGAAAAAACCCGGGGTCCTCTGGGTTTGGAGCGTACACAGATCCAATTGAAAAGGTGCCCCTCCCCAGAAGATCCACCCTTACCAAGGCATACTTACTTGCGGGGTCCACAATTTTACCCAAGATTTTAATCTGCATTCCTTTCGCAAACCAAATAGATGCCCCTCGTGCCCTAGAAGAAAATGTAGATGAGACCCAGATCTCACCCATACACCCTGCCATTTTTAAGGCTTCCTGACTCATCATGTGTATTTCCTGCAAAAGGATTATCTGATCCTTTTGTCTTTTCACTTCTTAAAGGACCTTCCTGCACTTCAGGATCAACTTTAAACCATTAACATTCCAGGATATCAATTTAAAATTCTCCCGCATGGTTAATGACAGAATATGCTCCTTTTGACCATAATTCAACCCCCACATATTCAAACATTGTTGGCTCCCTTAAAAAACAACAACCCACCATCCACCTCCACAAGCAATGCACCCCATCTCCACCATCTAGAGAACTGCACGATTGTGCCCATATTTTGTAATTTAAATAACAAGACAAATAATAACTCCATCAAACCTCCCCCATGCCCAGCCATATAACCCCAAAATCAAACCAATCCTCCCATAACTTAGGAAGGCTGTATCCCTTCAGTCCCCAGTCCCCCTTCCAGCTTTTGGAGGGTCACTGAACCTCAAAGACACCTGCCCCAGTCAACCATCCCCCAAATCAGGCCCTTCGAAACAGACTATACAGTCAACAGAATTACTGGGCACTCAGAATACGACTCTCTTCCCCTTCCCAACCCCCAGCATATTACACCCATAAACAGCATAACTAAACCCACAACAAGAAAAGCCCTTCCCCATTGCCACCCAGCCCCAGGCACAATGGTGCATTTACACAGTTCCCCTTCAAACATTTGGCGGAAAGTTCAACAAATAAAATGAGAAAATCCATATAGCGTCTCTCCCAAGATCAAACTGGTGTGATCAGCATCCAGAACCAGAGCAAAATTGTCAAGGGCAGTATCGCTCTAACGGAGTGTGTTGCATAAAGTGCAGAGCACAAGGCACCCCACAACTTTAAAGTCACTTTAAATGCAAAAAAGAAACTTTGGGGCAGTTAACAAATTAAACTGGCTTTAAATCAACCTCCCTCCAAATGCACTCCTAATCAAAAAAACAATGGACATCTGTCAAAAATAGGTATAGTGCTCCCTCACTTATCCACCCCTCGATTATCCGCCACCCTCTGTTACCGCCAGTCTCACCTCAGGTCCCGACGAGATCCCCATGTTAACTCCCTCTTTCATCCACCTCCCTCGGTGTCTGCCATCCGCCAGCATTTTCTTTTCTCCCAAACAGCTATATCTCACACTGTAAGTTCCCTTGTTCTTCCGCCATCCAAGCAGTCCAGCGTCCTGCATCACACATCACCACGCACTGCATTCTATGCCCGAAAATTGCTGATGTGTTTGAAACAAATTTATTTCTGTTTTATAAAAAAAAAAAACTTCAGTAAGAGCATTTTTGCCATATAAGGCATGTAAGTCTCCGTAACTCCCCTCGTAATCGCTCGTACGCCCTTATATCTCCAGATTTGCATGGCATTGTGATGGGACATTATTTTTATTTATAAACTGCTTGTATTCTGTGCTGTGAAAAAGGAATAAAATAGCAGGACTGAGTTGCTCTTTTATTACCTTTATTTAAACTTTTCATTACTTAAACTCAGGACTGCATAAAGTGGTCACTCACAGGGTTGAGGATCAGGGGTGCTGGTGGTGTGGTTTACACGAAAGTGGGAACCACGAAGTCGGTGGCAAATATCATGGCCAAGTCGGCGTGTGTAAAGTGAACGCGGCTTGCTGTAACTGCAGCACAGAAGAGTTGCTTGCCATTTCTCCACACTGCGTGGCAGGACAATGGCTCTGCTATGTCTGAAATGCACTTTAAAGTTGACTGTACAGTATTTATTGCATATTTATAATGGTCATAATGGTCACAATGTGACTTAAATATGTGTGAGCGGGTTTATAATGCATACTTTTTCACAAAAATAAAACACTATTTTCACAAAATAAAACAATATATCATAAAATATTTTCAAGTGTATCTTTAAGGGTTTAAAATTGTGTATAAACACTATATACACTAGCAAATCACCAAGATATAATGTTTAACATTTTTAACATTACAGGCACCTCATTTAACATGCACCCTCTATTGTCCACCACCCTCTCTTATACGCCCCAAAACACTGGCACCAAGTTGAGCGGATAATTGAGGGATCACTGTATACCCATAGTGGGAAACAGGCACAGCATAAATGTATGCATAAACTTGCTGAAGGGAATTGTATAATTATCAATTCCACAGTTTGAGGCAAATACAGTTCCAAAACTGCCCTCGCTGCTACCCATGACCACAGACATGGTTGGGGGCTTGCAGAACACACCGCTTCAGAATGATTTTCCTGGGCCCGAGGCTGCTAAAACAAAATTAAACAGGGCTTGCTTTACAAGCTAAGAACAAAAAACTGTACGCTTGTAGCCCCACAGAAAAAGAACCAAAGTACAGCACAGGCCTACCATCTTAACAAGGAGAAAGAAATAAGAACCCTAAATAGGAAACTTATCTTGTTCAGGTTGGCTCTGCTGGTGCCGCTTTCCCTCTGGACTCCTCTTCCTCCACCCATCGCATGGCAGCTAAGGGGCACAGACAAAATTTAGGTGGTTGACCAGATCGCATAATTTTCAGCTTGGCAGGATAAAGGAAGGAAAAGGCCCATCCCAGCTTGAATAACCTCAATTTAATAGCATTAAATTTTTGCCTGTGAAGCTGGAGTTCACGGCTATAGTCTTGATAGATGTAGATCTTGGTGTTATTGAAGGATATTTGACCTTTGCTTTTAGCCTGCTTCAGAATGGACTCTTTATCTGTGTATCAAAGATATTTAACCTCTTCACCTCATATTGCGCTGCCTCCGCTGGGATTTCTAAATTTTCAACCAGCCATGCGTGCAGGCCAGTTTCAGGATTATGGACCTCCGTGCCCTCAGGTAAGCCAATGATCCTAATATTAGATCTTCTCGACTGATTCTCCTGGCCATCAATGCGGGCTAGAAGTTCTTATAGCTGGTTTTTCAGGCCGTTCCTCTCTGATGCCACCTCAGTTAGCGTATCTTCTAACTGGCATACACGGGATTCTACTTCGGCAAGCTGCGTTGTACGCGCCGCTGTTGTTTCTGAAAGGCCCATAACCACCCTCTGCAGATGTGTTAACTGAGCTGTAATATGAAGAAATCATGATTTCATTTCCTGCTGCATCTGCAGGAGGGTAGCCGGTACGCCAGCCAAGGCTCTACTGATGTCCGTCAAGTCATTTGAAGCAGCACCGGAGCTTCCAGCCACTGCAGATTCAACGGCCTGCACCACACCACGCTCGCTCCTACTTGCTTTGCCCTCCAGGTGTTAGGCGTCAAAGTTGAGGTTAGCTTATTTTTATTCCATGCTGCTGCCATTTAGTTCGGAGTGTGTTAAAGTCGCTTTGTATAGACAATTTGCCAGCCAACAGTTGCCATTTGCAAACATATATTTAAGGCACCATGAGGAGATAGCTAGCATGTGTCCGTCATAATCCGCGGCTAGCTCCGCCTCCCACGAAGCATGTTCTTTACGGTCATCACGAATCACACTGCTTCAACGTTTTTTGGTGCAACCCTGTTTTGTTTTTTTTAATCTTCAGTTTCATCACGGCATGTCATGTCACTCACGAGCCTTGGTCCAGTACAATGCTTCTGTTAGTGTTCAAGTTCTGCAGGATGCCCTGCTAACAGATGGAGTTGAATCTTTGTCCTCACTAACCAGCTGTAGTTAATCCAGTAGAAATAATCTCAGCGCTAACATTGTCATGTCACAACTAATCACATTCATGGTCATCACGAATTACGTCACAACGAATCACGTTCACAGTCATCAAGAATCACACCACTTCAACCTTTTTAGGTGCAACCCTGTTTTTTTTTTTTCTTTTCTTTTTTAATCTTCGGTTTCTTCACAAATCGGGACACCCAGTTATCATGTCACATCACTCCAGAGCCTTGGTCCAGTATGATGCTTCTGTTGGCGTTCACGTTCTGCAGGATGCTCTATCTGTTGAGTTCCATACTGCGAGCCATTGCTGAACATTACTGGTGACACATATTACAAACACATTGTCCCCTTCTACAAAAAGTCAGACTCAGGAGACTGGTTATAAAAAAAGAAAAAATAGAGATCTGGGACTTGCCTGCCTTTGGGCGAAATCATCGCCATCCTCCAGTAGGAACATCCGCAGTCACATTATTCACCCCTCATCTCATTTCACTACTCATGCTGTTTAGTACCACTAGACAGCGGTTTAATTGCTTTTTTAATATAGATATGTTGATTATTTATTCATTTATTTAGTTTTTGTTGACCAGGTAAGTGCACTAGACAAATCCTGCCTATTTTCAGGCCCGCCCCGGGGGAGGGGGATACAGATGAATGCCAATGAATCTTGAACCAGATTAAGCTGTTGGTGGTATTTTTAGTGAATTTAAAGTGGATTAAAAGCTGTTTAAAATGTTTTTTTTCCACATACAGTTACCATAAATCCATAAATGTTATAAAAGATTCGGACAAGCATCCAAATCTTTTTTTTGCGTATCAGAACCTTTTAGAACCTCAAAATCTTTTGAGGGTCTCCCATCCCTACATGAGATCATATTTCTTTAGAAAACAGGGTACAGCATGTTTACACACCTAGATTATTACAGCATCTCTCTTCATTTACCTTACAATCAGTGTTACCCTCTAAACTGGCACAAGCCCCCCCCCTTTCAAATGACATCACATTTTATGGTAACAGTGTATTAGAACTGGCTTTTCATCTGACCGAGAGGTTGGCTCTTCAGCTTGGGGATGGCTACAGTATCTCTGTAACTAACTGCCCCTTTTATCTTCATTCCCCACCAACTCAGGCAAGGGAATAAAACAACAATGTTGTTGGTCCTTCATTCACCAGATAGGGCCTCCCTATCACAGATACACAGTAGCTGTACATATAAACATATATGAGCCCTCTCTGTTTGCCTCACTGTCATATGTTTAGCTTTATTTCTACTGCTGTATCAAAATGAGACAGAGACTGGGGTTAACGATTATTTACAGCCCTAGAGGTGTGATCAGGCCTCATTCTCTAATGCTGGAGTATATAATTTACAGCCCTGGAAGTGTGATCAGGCCTCATTCTCTAATGTTGGAGTCTATAATTTACAGCCCTGGAGGTGTGATCAGGCCTCATTCCCTGATGTCGGTGATGATCATTTGCAGTCCTGGACATAACTCTGTGATTGTAAATGATGGACGCACTTCCCCTCCAGCTCCTCCATAATGTCGCATATGAGGACATTAAAGAGGACTGGCCCCAGCACCAATCCCAGGGACACCCCACTTGTTACCTCCCTCTCATTGGACTGAGTTCCATTTCCTGTCACCCTTTGTGTTCTCCCACTTAGCCAATTTCTAACCCAGTTCACTACCCTGTGTCCCATTCCCAGCCTGTTCAACTTGTTTATTAGCCTTCTATGTGGGACGGACTCAAAGGCCTTACTAAAGTTAAGGTAGACCACACATCTACCACCTCCCCCAGTCTACCACTCCGGTTACCCAATCAAAAAATTCTATCAGAACTGTCTGGCAGGGTCAACCCTGTTGTGAAACCAGACTGCTTTGGATCCTGCTTTCCATTGGAGTCCAGGAATTCCACAGTTCTTTCCTTTAGCAATGCCTCCATCACTTTCCCCACCACTGAGGTTAGGCTGACCAGCCTATAATTTCCTACCTACTCCCACTCGTGTGGACAGGGATAACATCTGATCTTCTCCAATCTGCCAGGACCACCCCTGTATTCAATGATTTATTAAACAATTCTACCAGGGGCACTGCCAGTTAATTTCTGAGCTCTTTTAGTATTCTGGGGTGAATTCCATCCAGTCAAGCCAAAACACACGCGCGCGCGCGCGCACACACACACACACACACACAAAACGTCCCTAATTTTATCACCTGGAACCCTCCTGTCTCATGTGAAAAAGGTTCTGACTATTATTGCTCTCCAAGGGGCTGATCTGTGTGCAGATGCACGTGCACACAACCTCAATCAGTAAATGGACCCTTTTTTTACATAAAGCACTTGGGAAGTAAACATTTTTGTTGACGTTTGCTGTGTTTGTATTGTTCACTGGGTGCCTGTCAATAAAAGCAAAATTCCTAAATCTCAGCTTTTATGGATATACTTTATGTATGTTCCAGTGATTAAATTGGACATGTTTAGGTGGAGCCGGCCTGTTAGCACTAAGGATTGAGGTGCTGGATGCCATATCTCACTCTATGTTGGTAACCCATGTGAGGAAACAAGCACGGGTTGCCAGGAGTTGGCTAGAGGTGTGGTCGGGGGGCAGGATACAGTGTCCAAGGGACTGCTCTCTCCTCCCCAAGAGGGAGGGCTGCTTACGCAACCAAATGACTGCCACCACGTGGAGGCCTGATGGCAGCATGCAATGGGAGCGGCACAAGTGTGTGGTGCTGCAGGACTCCACAGGGCGTGAGTGCCTCCAAGCGCACATGTTGACAAGCATGCCCCAGTGTGGGAAAAGGAGAAAAGGGAGAAAAATGGTGGCAGAACAGGCTTGTATGAAGCCCTGCCCACTGATCCCTCACTCTTCACAGCGTTAGGACCTGGAGGCACAGAACTGGATTTGTGCGGGATGGGGGGTGACCTTCCCCCTCCTGGTCCCACTGTGGGGGGGGGGGCTGTGGGAGTATTCAGGCTACTAGGTAAGTTTTGGGGAGATTTCAGACAGTAGGGGTTGGGCAGGGGAGGGCTGAAGGAAGCCCTAGCCAGTCCAGGTCAAAAGAAGTATAAACATTAATATGACATTTTTAGATGGGGAAGTCCATCACATCTAGATAATTAGATGGTGGAACTCTCCTAAAGTAGTCAATGGAGAAAGATGACAGAGATGGTGGAATGGTTATACAATTTTTTAAAATTTGGTGGAACTGAGTTCCAGTGGGCTCCTGCTCAATTTAAAAGACTACAGTCAGAATTTGCAAAAACATATGTTGTGCAGAGTGTTTGATTTGTGTGTGTAGTCCTAGTATGTCCTCCCTGTGTCTGCTATTATGAGTTTTTTCTAGATTAGCCTGGTAGTTTTATGGTCCCTGGGAATCTCCATTTTAGCATGATTTATTACTCTTCTTGTTCCTATGATACCTCATGTCCCATTGGACAGTGATGTGTCTAGGACCATGGATTCAGCAAGCACTTGTTTAGGGTCCATTTCACAACAGCAAAACTGTGATATTAAATAATGTTCCTTATCAGTGAGCACTAATGGCTACATTTACAGTTTAGCAAATACTTGAGGGCTAACTGAGTGGGTTATTCTGTAAGAAAACAGCAACAGTCTGAAAATTATGGCACTGAAAATCTGAGGTGATTGGTGTGCTTTTTATGGCTGTGTGCAGTTTGATGAAATAAAAAGTTTTAAAAGCAAAACATTTACTCCTGCCGGATCTCCTAATTATATAAAGGGGACAACATGAAATTTTGCCAACGGTTGGCAAAGGACTACAACTTACCCCCCCATTCATTTCTTTATCTACTTTTACATCAGAATCAGACTGGGAGGGGGAAGCGAGGGTGAGCCGCCTCAGCGTTCCCCCTCTAGAGGGGGTGCTGCTCAGTCCTCCATGGGCTGCGGAATCCGACCGATTGACCAAATGCTATAGAATCCTTCTGGAAGCTTTACAAGACCCCCTTAAAAATCTTCGAGCTAGCTGGGAGAAAGATCTGGGAGGGGGGGGCTTCTCTGACAGAGAGTGGGAAAGAGCCCTGAAAAGGGGCTTGACATGCTCTGTTAGCAATAGACTCTGACTGATCCATTATACGAACATATGAAAATGCCAGCAGAAACAGGCCTCTTGGTCTTTCGAGTCTGCCCGATTGTGCAGCTAGCCCCATAACTCACAGCTGCCCCAGCCACCCCTCCCCCTCCTCATTATTACCCCCCCCCCCAACTCTGTTCCATATAATTTGCTACACAGAACTTACTGTACCCCAGTGATGGCCAACAGGACAGACCCAGAGAAATATGACAAATGTCCAAAATGCAAAATAGCTGAACGTACATTTTTTACATGATGTGTACCTGGCCAAAGGTTGCCAAGTTTTGGCAAGCAATTATGGATTTGCTGAACATGGTATTGGGAATCAAAAGTTCAATTCAAGCTGAGAATGTGCTTCAGGGGATACTAGAGGCTGGTCCTCTTCTAAAGTTATCTGATCACCCTGTTCGGCGCTTGTGTGTAATAGTGGGTAAGCAGGCCCTAGCCCAGCACTGGTGGCTGGACGACGTTCCATCAGTGTCATTTTGGATAAAAATGTTACTCCAATGTATGAAAATAGAACACATACAATATTCAGCCCAAAGCCAGCAAGAACGATACCAGAAGATGTGGGGCCCCCTGGAGGCTGTTCTCCACCTCCCATGGTTCCCCACTTTTTAAGTCTGTATTGTGTGGCAAGGAGACCTGTATTAGTCCCTGCAGTGTATCAATCAATCAATCAATCTTTATTTAGCCAGGTGACACTCCATTGAGCAAGGTCATTTTCAAGGAGAGCCTGGTATGTACAGAATAAATAATACAGTAGCACAACAGAACATATAGCACAAATGGGCACAGTAATACAATACATAGCAATAAAAACAAGGTACAAGGATAATCAATGAGGCCCGGTCGTAAGGTGAAGCCTCATCCCAGTAAACAGTACAGCAGGGAGGTGGAAGCAAGTCAGCACCAATAATTTTAGACACTGCTAGCTCTAGTAGAGCAGAGTTAATGCTACTGACAGTGCAAGCTGGGGGCTCAGCAGCAAGTAGAAAGCAAGGATGAATCCAGGAACATGGCTTAGGGTAATTCTAACGAGAGGACAGAAAGTGTAGAGGGTTGACTGTAAGAATAGCAATGTATGGCTACACTTTAGTGACAGGGAGGGCACTGACAAGGCTCCAAGAAGTATCTCGAATAGAGTGACTTGAATTACACAAAACCAATAGGATGCACCAATTTTATGGATTTCTGGATGTTGTTCCACAGCTGGGGCAGCACATAGCTGAAGGAGCCTCTGCCAAAACGGGAAAAGACTTTAGGCACAACTAGTGAGATGTATGAATGGTTTCTCACGGCATAGTTTCCTAAGATGCAGGAGGGAGATACAGTCAAAAATGTAGGAGGGTAGCATCTTGGATATAGATCTATAGGTCCATAGTATAGCGTTCCTTTGCCTCCTGAATGTAAGTGAGGTCCATCCTACCGTGGAATAGAGTACACAGTGATGGATATTATATGCCGCACCTGAGATGAAATGTAAGGCCCCATGATAAAGGGTGTCAAGCTTAGACAGGGTGGCTTTTGGGACTTGGCCATACAGGAAGTCTGCTTAGTCCAAGATAGCTAGGAGCGTGGTTTGTACTAAGTTTTTTCTGGCCTCCTGGGTAAGCAGATGCTTGATTCAAAAAAAAAAAGTCCAAGCCGCTGTCTACGTTTTTTTGAGAACTCGTCTATATGATCAGCATAAGAAAGGCTGTTGTCAATCCACATATCTAGGTACTTGAACTTGGTCACATAGTCAAGTGACTCGCCAAGCAGGGTGGTGATAGTGGGAATACTGTTGTGCTTAAGGGAGTTCATGGACTTGGTCGTTGGGGATAACAGCATAGCCTTGGTCTTTTTGGCATTCAGTAGGAGCTTTTGACTCAGGAGGTTTTGTTGCAATGTAAGGAAACCTGCTTGAAAGTCTGAGCAAGCACTTTCGGGAGTAGGCCTGGCAGTGTAAAGGACTGTATTATCCGCAAGGAGATGTACACTGGAAAGTTTGATTTCAATGTCGATGTTGATATAAAGTGAGAAAAGTAAGGGCCCCAAGATGGAGCCTTGAGGTACTCCTCTGCTAATCTGTTATACAGTGGAGAGATCTCCTACTGCTTTTACTTGTTGCATCCGCTCTGCCAGGTAGCATAAGAACCATTTTAGGGAAGGTGCATCCAGACCAATGTTGCAGAGAGTAACTAAGAGCAATGCATGGTCAACGGTATCGAAGGCCTTGCTTAAGTCGAGGAATATCGCGCACACATGATTCTTTAAGTCAAGGGCTCTCTGCCAGTCCTTTGTGACTTTAGCCAGAGCTCTGACTGCGCTATGGCATGGCGTAAAGCCTGACTGCACAGGGTTTAGCAGATTTGAAGCATCAATGTAGTTTCTAAGTTGGCAATTCACTAATTTCTCCACCAGTTTTGACAGGGTGGGGAGTAAGGAGGCTGGCCTGTAGTTATTTGGGTATCTGGGGTCTCCTGATTTGAAGAGTGGTAAAACTTGGGCAGTCTTCCAGACAGAAGGGAGTTTACCCAAGCTGAGAGACATATTAAAGAGGTGCATTAATGGAGCTGCCAGCACTTGGTGACCCAGCTTTAGGAAAAAAGGGCCAATGAGGTCCGCTCCTGCGCTTTTTGTGGCATCCAGCTGAAGGAGCAGGTCATCCACTTCCTTGTAAGTTACCGGTTGGAAGGAGAAACCTGTGACAGGAGTATTGTGGACAGGGGAGGGCTTGCTGGTCCTTGTGATAAGAACTGGGTAAGTAGGTTATTCACAGGTGAAATGTCAATGGCCATACCTGTGATAATAAAATGATTATTAAAGCAATCAAGGATTTCTGCCTTCTCAGTAATGAGTGATCCTTCGTATAAGATCTTGGTAGGGAGAGAACCTGACGAAGCATGTCCTTGAATATCTCTAAGGGTTTGCTAGAATTTGGGAGGGTCCTTGGTGGAGGAGTCCAGAGTTGACTGGAAGTAGTTAGCCTTAGTATTTCTGACAAGCTTTGTGCAGAGGTTTCTGGCTGCCCTAAAATCAGCCCAATCCAACTGAAGCTTTGATTTACGCGCTTTCTTCCAGAACTTGTCCTTGTTGAGCACAGCTGACTTCAGTTGAACTAAACCAAGGGAGAGTCTTTTTCTTGGTATGTGCTTTGATCAAGGGGGCATGTCTGTCAATAGCTCCATGGACAGCAGTATGGAAGGTCTTGTATGCTGTCTCTACGGTCTTGGCTAGGTAGAAGTCCTGCCATAGCAAGGAGTTGTGTAAGTCTGAAAGGAAGGCTTGTGGCACTAAATAATGGAAACATCTCCCGACTGTGAACCTGGAAGTAGACAAAGGCTTGGGTGCAGCTCTTATGCAAGCAATAAAGCAGTGGTCACTGAGATCAGTGAAGAAGACTCCAGAATGAGAGAAGAAGTGCAGCTTGTTTACTAGAATAATGTCTAGCAGGGAGCTTTTATTTGGGTTCTTTTTATTTGGATGGGTCACTTCTGAGACAATTTGAGTAAGTCCGAATGAGTCACATAAGAGTTTTTATGGTTTGAAGGAGTCCGAAAGCCAATCCAGGTTACAGTCACCCAGGATTATGACTTCTGACTGCAGCACGCTAAGAGAGTGGGAAAGGTGACTTAACAGTTGAAGCCCTGCAGAGGGAGGCCTGTAGCATCCTATGATGTGCAAGGCCAAGGTGGTTGACAGTGGGACTTTGATTGTGAGGTTTCAAACTCTTTCGGCAATGATGAGGCGTCGGTAATAGAAACGTTACATTTTTCCAATACATAGATGGCAACCCCCCACCTCTAGTCTGTCTGTCTGTCTGCATGAAAGATATTGTATTCAGGTAAGTTGACCTCAGAGTCCAGGGTAGTGGGCTTCAGCCAGGTCTTAGAAACCACCAGGATGTCAGGTTTCATGTGTGTGATCCAAGCCTGAATGGCTTCTAACTTACTTAGGAGGCTGCACACATTAATATGGAGGATACTTAGACCTTTTAGGTTAATAAGGTTGCAAGGGAGCAGAGATAGGTAGAGGGGGGCCCGGGTTCAGTTTGATGCTGTCAGAACAGAGCAGAAGCATGAATAGTATCATTTTAAGGGCTCTCAACACAAGCTTGACGAAACGTGCCTGAACCCGTTTGTTCTGATGAGGTGGGCAAGGCATATCATAGTTTAAGCAGATGCCAAGTGCTCCCAATGTTGCATTTATAAGTACCCTGGCCTGGTGCCATGGGGGGAAATGTGTAGCTGTTGGGATTTGCTAAGTCCAATGCACATATTAAACATCTGTGATGAAGTCCCAATGTGCCATGGCAGCAGAAAAGGGTAGACCAAGGATGAGGACATGAAAGAATCAGTAAAGGGGGACATCATTACATGGTGGGGCATTCCCAAATGAAGGATGGGTCCCTATGCAGGGAGCTAGCGAAAAAGGCATAAAATTGGCCATAAGGCCTATGAGCAGTAAGGACCACATTCTTTCAGAGATGAGGTGTGTACTAGCGGAATCTACATATACCTTTGAATAAGGCAACTTAGAGCCTATGAGGTGGAAGGGAAGGGAGGGCAGGAGTGAAAGTACACTAATTGAGGAGTACTGAGCAATGATATTTATTTATTTATTGAATTTTGATGACCGGGTAGGCCCACTGGGCCCCGAAGGTCCCTTTTGCAGGGGCGACCCGGGAAAAACAGTACATGAATAATTAAACAGTTGAACATAAGCATATACAGGTTATCATGGGTATACAGTATTCGGCTGTGTACACATAGCAGTTGTGATAGTGGTTTCATATATCTAGTTGGTAAGTTGTTGTTATTTCATTACATTCTCCTTTGTCCTACATATTAGCGAGACAGAACTGGGGATTCATTAGGTATAGTGGTTCTAGAGCATCCGGATGGTTCAAAGAGGGGGAGGAAAAAGTTATTGCTACCTTATTGGGGGGGTTAGAGATTTTAGTTTGGTAAGCAGGCAAGTTGTGGTCGTTGTAGTAATGTCAGGTGCGGTGGCACTGGCATACGCTTGTTGTCATTGATAGGTCTTGAGTTTTGAGCGAAAGCACAGCACCGACTGGGTTTCTCTTACCTCCAGAGGAAGGTTGTTCCACAAGGCAGGGGCACCATTCGTGAAAGATTTCTGTCTTGCCTTAGTCCTAACCTTGGGGACCTCAAGTAACGTTAGGCCAGAGGACCTAAGGCTGTGCTGGTTTCTTTTTACTGTGAGAAGTCCCCTAAGATTCAGGGGAGGTGTGGGGCTAATTATCTTCTTTGTCAGGCAGAGTACAGGGTAACTGAGGTGGGCTTCGAAGGATGATATGCCTACAACGTCACTAATAAATACAGAGAGAGAGCTGGGGGGGCGAAATCTTAATAGAAACTGGGGTGTACATGGAATTAAACACCAGAGTCACTGATGCTCCAAAAAATGGCATGTCTAATCCCCCCCTTTTGGGGGTGGCGGACTTTCCCAGAGTTGTGTACCAACAGGATAACGATTATTATTTTATATGCATAGCGTAAGTTATACCCCACAGCAGCTTTGTATGCACCATAGTAACAAATCACTGCTCTCTTTACGTATAGAAAAAAGGATGCATCCATGTGTCAGTCTGGAAGTATGTATGCTCGCTGATGAATAAAATAAAGTTTACAAAAAAAAAAAAACATTTACTCCTGCTGACTAGACCCAACACACACATAGAAAAGAAAAACACTGAATTAGAGATAATTAGTGCAAGCTAGAACATCAGGCTCCTATTTCTAGTACTTGCTGAATCAGTGGTCATGGATGCATTACTGTCACATAGGACAGGAGGCATAGTAGGAAAACGAAAAGCAATAAACCATACCAAGATGGAGATCCCTAGGGGCCATAAAACTACCACATAGCTCGCAGGCTAACTTAAAAAAAAATCAACAGCAAACAAAGTAAAGGACACACCAGGACTACGCACACACAAATCAAAGCACTCTGCACAATGTATGTTTTTGCAAAGTTTGACTGTACTGCTCCTTTAAGTGTTTAACAATTAAGGTAGCAAAAAACATAACCTCAAAGTGACTGATAGCCACTCAGATTCACAATCAAGGTGAACTTTTTTATCCTAGTCATTTGATCTAAGCAAAATAGATCGCTCAGCAGATACTGAAACTGTGGATAGTTTAACTACTGTTTACAGCACATCTCAGTAACCAAAAGCAGTGCAGTGATGGGAGACAGTGTAGAACGTCCCCACTCAACTTCCCTTAAGCTAAATACAGATAATATTGGGAGGCCGGCTGGTGAGATCCCCTGGGGCTGTAAAACTACCATATAACTAGAAGGCTGATTTAGAAGAAAAAACTCAATAGCAGACAGAGGGAAGGACACACCAGGACTACACACACACACACACACACACACACACACACACACACACACACACACACCAAAACACACTGCATAACATGTTTTTGCAAATTTTGAAAGTATTATTTCTTTGACCTCTGGTACTCCATTTTGCAATGTATATAACAATAATTCTAATCAACGTAAACAATACTCAAATGGATCAAAGGCAATTAATATATGTACTTAAAAAAATTACTGACAAAGTACTGGCATTGTCCCTTTAAAAGATGTCTAGTTATTTCACTTCGATTTTTAAATCTGCATTGCTTGCTTTTAGCGTACCAAAATTGAATACATCTTCTCCAAAATGACCAGTGGTGATTCACAAAAATTATTCCATATTAGCAAACTAATGTTAAATCCTTTACAGCTATATCAGCAGTAAGAAGTATCGAGCACAAAACCAGTTAAGTCCTGTGACATCGTTTATCAAAGCTATAATGAGGCCAGTCAAAATTTGCAAAAATATATATTGTGCTGCCTGTCTATAGCATGGGTGAGGCTAGGGTACTCCACACCATGGGATTCAATGAATGGCTGAAAAACTGGTGTGGAGCTCAGGGTTTTGGCTTCACTGGTGACTGGGGCTCTACCTGGAGGGATGCAGGCCTATACTGGCATGATGGTCTGCATCTGTCCAGGAGGGGACAGGATCCTAGGTGAGAGGTTTAAATGCTTCATTGGCAAGCATTTAAACTAGCGAGGGGGGACAGAAAGAAGCATAGGAATCAGTCCCAAAAAACCCGGAGAAGTTGATAAGGAGAAGGACAGGGGGTCAATGGAGAAAAAGGCAAGGACAGAGATGGGGCCAAAAGGGGTAAGGCTATCAAACAAAGGAGGGCGATGAATACCAATGCATGTAGTTTGAGTAACAAGCTCCCTGAACTGGTGGCCTTGATAGAAGAGGGACATCTGGATATCGTGGCAGTCACAGAAACATGGTACACACAGAACCATGACTGCGATGTCAACATACCAGGGTTATACAATCTACAGAAAGGACAGGGAGGGTAAAAGAGGAGGAGGAGTAGCTCTCTATGTAAGGGAAGAGATCAAAGCAATGGAACTAAAGGGTAAACAGGGAGGAGAGGAGGCACTGTGAGTCACCCTGGAGACAGGAAATGACACCACAATCCGTACGGGGGTTGTATACAGACCCCCATCTCAGGGGGAGGAAATGGACAAGGAAATGATAGAAGGCATCCTTAGAATGGCAGGAAAGGGGGAGATATTGTTGATGGGGGACCTGAACATGCCAGGTGTTAACTGGAGCACCTTTGCTGCAGCCACATCCAAGAGCAGGGCCAGTCTCGATGCCCTACAGGGGGTTTGCCTCAGATAGCTACAGCTAGTGTTAGAACCCACTCGGGAGGGAGCAGTCTTGGACCTGGTACTCTCAAACGGGGAAGGAGAGAGGATCTCAGATTTAGAAATGGGTACCCATCTGGGAAGAAGCGACCACCAAACAGTGTGGTTACGATAAACACAACCATAGAGTCAAGTCACACAAAGGTGAGGGTATTGGACTTTAGGAGGGCTGACTTTGGTAAAATGGAGAAGTGCCTCAGAAAAGCACTAGCAAATAGGCAAGAAGGTGGGGTGGAGCAACAATGGGGAAAAAATAAAGCTGCCATCACAGAGGCAACAAGCCTTTGTGTGACGCAAATAAACAAAGCAAAATGAAGGAAAAAAAGAAAAAATTACTCATCTTAGTAATGTTGTTTCTTCTAATGGAGTCTTGCTATATTATGACATATGCAGTGAGTCCCAACCTTCAAACTGCTCTGGAGGTGAAAGAGTTAACTTTCCATGCCAGGCATGGAACGCTGAGCTCGAGCTCGGTTGAAACTCTGTCTGTTGTTCTTCAAACTCAAACCATCAGATCTTTATGAGCTAAACTCACTGAAGTCCTGTGTGGAAGCTGTAAACCTACACTAGCCAACTGGCTACTAAACATAAGAACACATTTTTTGGTCCCAAAACAAAGACTCAAGTCAGGAGACCCAAAAAATGAAAAACACAACACCAAGTCACCCCAAAAAGGAGGGGTGAAAACAACAAGGTGGGCATCTACTAAGTGCCAACACTGCACTGCCCACCCACATCCCAAAAACAGAGGTTCTGAGAGGGGCAGGCGGGGGGGGGTCATAATATAGCAAGACTCCATTAGAAGAAACAACATTACTAAGGTGAGTAATTTTTTCTTCAAACAACATGAAGTCTTGCTATATTATGACATATGCAGACTACAAGCAGTACCTCCATGGAGGAGGGACAGAACCTACTTAGGAAATAGGCTCTGAAGCACAGCTGTGCCAAACCGAGCATCACTCCTAGCCTGGATGTCCAGGGAGTAATGCTTGGTAAAAGTGTGAACTGGTTTCCAGGTAGCTGCTTGACATATCTCTAGAATAGGGATGTCCCTGGCAGCAGCCATGGAAGCAGCTGTACCTCTGGTACAGTGAGCCCTCAGGCCTGAGGGAGAAACCTTACCCAGCTTTTCATAACAGAATTGGATACAAGAGACAATACACCTGGCAATGGATCTTTTAGTGGCAGGTTTCCCTTTACCAGCCTCACCATAAGTGAGGACCAGTTGAAGGGAGTCAAAACTGTAACCCTTGGTATGCTCTCACGGGTAACTAAGGGCTCTCTTCACATCTAGCTGTGCAGCCTCCTCTCTCGCCAGAGGAGGAATGGTCAGGAAGACACTGGAAGAGATACAGATTGATTAAGGTGGAAATCTGAAACCACCTTAGGCAAGAACTTCCTATTAGTCCTGAGGACCACCTTATCTCTATGAAAGGAGATAAAATCAGGCTCCACTGACAAAGCTTGTAATTCACTTATCGTCTGGCAGAAGTGATGGCTACCAGAAACACAGTCTTCCAAGTCAAGTACTTAAGCTCTGCTGAAGACAGAGGCTCAAAGGGGGGTTGCATAAGCTGTGCAATGCAAACATTAAGATCCCAGGCAGGGGCAGGGTTCCTGAATGGAGGGTTGGTGTGAAGCAATCCCTTAAAAAACTTGGAGAATACAGGATGAGCTGAAAGAGAAAGAGGGTTTACCTGCTGAAATAAAAGCAGACACAGCTGCCAAATGTACTTTTAGGGTAGCTGGTCTCAGCCCCAAGGTATTTAAATGGACCATATAATCCAGGACTGTGGGTAAATCAGCAGATTCTGGGGAAATATGCTTCCCAGAGCACCATATGGAAAACCTCTTCCATTTGGAATTATAGGTAGCCCTGGTGGAAGGTTTCCTAGAAGCCTTTAGTATATCCATTACCATACCTCTCAACCAGTTGCCTCATGAATCAGGGACAAGGCTTAAAAAAAATCAGGGACAGAGACCCCAAATCAGGGACATAGCTTAAAAACTGATACTATTCACTCAGAAAGCTGATAGAATAAATGAATTTGTGTTAAGATGCATTTTCTGAAGAACAACAAGTCTGTAACTATAATGCTTAACATTATTTTTTGTTATTAATCCCCACTGTTCTGTTAGAAAAACTCAAATTTTACGAGGGACAGAGGAAAATTTTGAGGCCAAATCAGGGACATCCCTGAAAATCAGGGACAGTTCAGAGGTATGTCCATTACACCTTGGGAGAGGTGTAGATCAGCAAACTAACTCTTCAAGAGCCACGCCTTGAGATTGAGAGATTTGAAGTTCGGGTACCAAACCCTCCCCTGAGCACAGGTTAACAGGTTGTGATTCCTGGGAAGACACAGGGGAAGATGGACTGCTAAGGACAGTAGGAGTGGATACCAGGGTTGTCTGGCCCAATCTGGAGCAATCAGGATCATCTTGCAGGACTGAGATCTGATTTTGACTAACACTTTGAACAGGAGAGGGAAGAGGGGAAAGCAGAGAAACTTCCCTTCCCAATTGAGAACTAAGGCGTCCAGAGGGACTGAGCCCAACACTGGGGGCCTGCAACAAAAAAGAGGAAGTTGGTGATTGTCTAGGGCTGCAAAAAGATCTATCTGCGGGGTGCCCCATCTGGCAAATATCACCTCCAGGACCAGGGGGTCCAGTGACCCTTCGTGATGGCCCTGGGAAATCCTGCTGAGAGCATCTGCCAGGACATTGACCTTGCCTGGGAGATGAACTGCCGTAAGCGAGGTGTTCAGGGAGTAAGCCAGAGACCACAACTTCATTGCTTCGGTGCACAAGGCCATAGACCGAGTGCCCCCTTGCTTGTTGATGTACCACACTGTGGTGGTGGTGTTGTCTGTTCTGACCTGTACAACTTTGTTCTGAACAGATTTGGAAAAAACTGGAAGTGCTAGAAAAACTGCTGAGTTCCAACAGATTGATATGGCGCAGAGATTCCTGAGGGGACCACAATCCTTGGGTAGTGAGGTCGCTGATGTGAGCTCCCCACCCCAAGAGGGATGCATCTGTAGTAAGGATTAAGGAGTCAGACTGAGTGGCAAAGGGAACCCTTTGTCTCAGATTGCTCTGATCCTGCCACCACTGTAAGGCCTGGATCAGGGTTCGAGTTACTGGGATCAATTTGGTTAGAGAGTCCTCTGCCTCTAGGGCAAGTGCCTCTGGTGGATTTGCAGGTGGAAAGGATCTGGTTCTCATCTTTGGAAATTTTTTGAAGCTGAGAACCAGTCCCTGGCTTACTACTTCCAGGACCCATTTGTCTGATGTCAGAGACTTCCAGTCCTGGACAAAGTAGGCCAGCCTGCCCCCTACAGGTAACTGAGAATCGGCCCTGGCAACCCCATCAGGGTGCCTGCTTGGCAGGGGCTTTGGGCTGAGGGGTGGAAGCAGGCCTGCTTGTACCCCGTCTGCCTCTCCCTCTAAAGAACCCCCTCTGGGCATAAGCAGAAGAGGAGGCCTGGGCTTGGTAAAAAGGCCTGTGAAAAGGCCTGCCCCTGCCCCTGGAAAGCTGCATTTGAGGAGTGGCCTGCCTTTCCTTGGCCTGTGCACTCCCATAGGTGGTCCTATACTCGTCCATTTTCTTCATGTAATTCTCTGTCTGCTCCCCCAAACAGAGAATTACCCACAACAGGAAAATCCATGGCCTTAGTCTGGGTATCCTGTGACAGGCTAGTACATCTGAGCCAAGCCATTCTGCAAAGTACCACAGATGTAGCCATGACTCTTGATGACACATCATTAGAGTCCACTGTAGCATGGAATTGCACCTTGGATGCCTCAATACCATCAGCAGCCACCTGCTCCAGCTCCTTGGCAAGCTGGCCAGGGACCTGTTTTGCTAGAGCCATAACAGTATCCCATCGGATTCTGATATCTAGCAATATAAGCCATATATTTTGCCTGTCTGAGTCCCAAGGATGCTGCCATGACTGTTTCTTTGCCATGGCATCAATCCTTCTGGAGTCCTTGTCGAGGGGTGTGAAGCCAAGGGAATATTTGCCTTGTCACAGGCTGCAGCCTGCACTACTCCAACATGGCTGCATTGTTGTGTAAGGAACTCCGTATCAGAGCCTAACAATGTGTACCTCTTGTCCATTCTCTTATCCACAGGAGGTATATTGTGAGGAGTTTATAGAATTTTAACTGACTGTTTCCCAAAAGATTTATGCAGAGGAATAGACAGTCTCCTTGACTCTGGGATATCCATCATTTCCACATAGTCAGGCTCCTCTTGATCATCCACAGCTTCCTTCACAGGGAGCTGGAGGGTTTCAGCCACTTTCTTATAAAACATAAAATGAGAAGGGGACTCAGAAAGCCTAGGAGGAGACATTCCTGAAGGTCTGTCTGGGGAGATGACTGGGTCAATGGGCACATCCAGACTTTCAAATCCACATTCACTCTCCTCATACTCCTCTTCCCCCTCCTCTGGTTCATAATATTCCTCTAAATCATATTCTTGATCCAGTGGAACCGGCTGAACCGGACGCTTACCTGATGGTGCCGGTTCGGTCGGAACCGGGGAAAGCGACTGGACAATTTTAATCGCTTTGGCTATTTCTTCAGCGGTTGGAGAGGAAAGTTTTGGCTCCACACCAGCTGATTTCCTAGTCCTTTTACTGGAACCGACTCCTCAGAGTCGGATCTCCTTGCCGAGGAAGTCTCGCCTCTGGTCAGAGGGCACTCCCTCCGTTCAGTTGGAACTAAAACTGGCTGGCCATCCCGCTCAGCGACTTTGACCTCCTTTCCCTGAGCCTACCAACTCTCTCTTTCCAGGGTAGCTGCAGGAAAATTTTACAAATCTGGCAGTCTGCATTGAGGTGGTCAAACCCCAGACAATAAACACAAGTGGTGTGGGGTCAGCCTTGCAAAGACTTCCCACAGACACTGCAGTGTTGAAACCCAGTGGGCCGGTTTTCTTTTGGGTTTCTCAGACATAGTGCCAGTCCTAACCAAACTTACCCGCTTATGGTAATCCACCAGGTAAGACCCCTTATCGGTTCCCAACCGTGTCACGGGTTGTGGAAAAAACCGTAATAAAATCCGTTTTTAGAACCGATAAGAACCGGTAACCACACTCTAAATGACAGATTAATATATTTTAAACAACCTGATCGGTTCAAACCGAACCGATAACCGCTACAAGTTCCACACAGAATAGAAATTAATGTAAAACCTATCTAGTACTCACAAATACCACAGACAGAGTCTGAACTGACCGGTTATGGTTTAAATTCGGTCGAAAACGAGAAAATAATACTTTAACCGACAAATGAACCGAGCAGAAGGAGAAATCCGAGCGACTGTTCAGTGAGGCGGAGTAAAGAATCTGACGGTTTGAGTTTGAAGAACAACAGACAGAGTTTCAACCAAGCTCGAGCTCAGCGTTCCATGCCTGGCATGGAAAGTTAACTCTTTCACCTCCGGAGCAGTTTGAAGGTTGGGACTCACTGCATATGTCATAATATAGCAAGACTTCATGTTGTTTGAAACACTATGGTTCTCAAAAGAGGTACCGGGGAAGGTTAGGGAGAAAAATATAGAATTCAGGAAGTACAAGGATACACAGAAGGAGCAGGACAGAAAACTGTACCAGTTAAAGCAGAAGGAAGAGGGGAAGGAAGTCAGAATAGCAAAGGCCCAAAGCAAGGAAAAGATAGCCAACTCAGTTAGAAAGGGGGATAAAACCTTTTATGCTGTAGGTACATTAGAGAGTGAAGAAAGACCAGGGGAGGGATAGTGAGGTTTAATAAAGGGGAGGGTGGTTGGGCAGAGGGGGACAGTGACAAAGCAGAGACACTGAACAAATACTTCTGCTCAGTATTCACAAAAGAAGAGGAGGGGGAGTTACCCAAACCAAATAATAGAAGCACTCTGGATAGGGGGGTTGATACCGGCCCATTTACAGAAGAAAGGGTTCTGAAAGAACTCCTAAAACTAAAGGTGGGCAAAGCAATGGAGCCTGATGGGATTCACCCCAAAATTCTAAAAGAACTAAGGGTAGAACTAGTGACACCACTGACTAAACTCTTTAACAACTCATGGGAGGATGGGGTGGTACCCAAGGACTGGAGGAGGGCAGATGTGATTCCCCTTCACAAAAGTGGGAGCAAGGCAGAAGCAGGAAACTACAGACCTGTTAGTTTGACCTCAGTGGTAGGGAAAATGATTGAATCACTTCTGAAAGAAAGACCTGTTGAGTACCTAGAGGCCAGCGGGGCACAGGACCCAAGGCAGCATGGGTTCACAGCAGGAAGGTCATGTCAGATGACTCTAATAGATTTCTTTGACTGGGTGACCAAAGTACTAGACCAGAGAGGGGCTGTGGGCATGGCTTACCAGACTTTAGCAAGGCATTCGACACAGTCCCACACAAAAGATTAATAAATAAGTTAGCCAGCCTGGAGTGGGTCCCAGAGTTGTAACCTGGGTAAAAAACTGGCTGGACAACAGGATGTAGAGGGTAATAGTAAATGGAGTCCATTCCAAAGAAGGGGGGGTTACTAGCGGGGTACCACAGGGTTCAGTATTGGGACCAGTCCTCTTTAATGTCTTTATAGGTGACATTGCGGAGGGGCTGGAAGGAAAAGTATGCCTCTTTGCAGATGACAGAAAGATCTGCAACAGGTTTGATACACAAGG
This sequence comes from Neoceratodus forsteri, assembly GCA_016271365.2. Lineage (NCBI taxonomy): Eukaryota > Metazoa > Chordata > Ceratodontiformes > Ceratodontidae > Neoceratodus > Neoceratodus forsteri. Next base: position 146,881,455 of record CM028130.1, on the reverse strand, counting down.
GGGGTTGGAAAGGATGAGAAGAGACTTTGCAAGGCTGGAGGAATGGTCAAAAGTATGGCAGTTTAGATTCGATATAAAGAAGTGCAAAATAATGCACCTGGGAAACAAAAACCCAAGGGAAGAGTACGCAATGGGGGGGGGCTAATTAATGACAACAAAAAAGGAAAGGGACCTAGGGGTAGTCATATCAGATGACCTAAAGGTAGGAAAGCAATGCAAGAAGGCAGTAAGGAGGGCTGGGGGGGGGATAACGGGATGCATAGGGAGAGGCATCATCAGTAGAAAACAGGAAGCTGTTATTTCTCTGAACAGACAGTAGGTGAAACCCCATCTCAAATACTGCATGCTGTTGTGGAGACCCCATCTCCAAAAGGACATAGACAGGATGGAGGCAGTCCAGAGAGGGGCAGTTAAAATGGTTCAGGGTCTGCACCAGAAGTCACACGAAGAGAAACTAAAAGGGCTTAATATGTATACCCTCGAGGAAAGGAGGGAGAGGGGGACATGATAGAAACTTTCAAGTGAATCAACAAAGTCCAAGAGGGTAACATCTTTCAGAAAAAGAGACATGCAAGAACAATGAGGCACAATCCGAAGATAGAGGGGGTACGACTCAGGGGCAACGTGAGGAAGTATTTTTTCACGGAGAGGGTGGTGGATGCATGGAACGGCCTTCCTGAGGGGGGTCGTGGGATCAAAAACAGTGGAGGAATTTAATAATGCATGGGACAGGCATAAGGCAAGTCTAGTGGGAGGAAGTAGGCTGTTGGTTAACTAGATCTGCAGCTTATCCGATAGGTAGGGATATGGGCATACTAAGTGGTTCAAGTGGTCCTTATCTGCCGTCAAAGTCTATGTTTCTATGTTTCTGCACTACAGATCACAAATCATAATGTCTTCAAATGAAGCCACATACCAAACTGAGAAAGGAACAAAAGTAAACATTAACAAGTTAGGGAAATAAGGGTGAAACGCAAAAGTTAAAATTTCATTTTCTTAACCAAAACTGGCACTTTTTTACTATGTGAAGTTGTGTGGAAATTTGATTTGCCAAAAGTGAACAGATACACACACAACTACAGAAGGTTCTCTGATCAACTGCTAACAAAAATTAATATTAAGCATCATAAGAAAAGTATAGTACTGGGGAGACACTTTCAAAGGAGATGTGCCGCAGTGCGATATTCAAAGAGCAGAGATGCGACATGCAAGTCCGGATGCGCTGCAAGGCAACTGTAATGTATGCGGCGCATCTGGAGGGGGCGTTCCCATGAATGTGCCGCGCATCTCTATATTCAGCCCAAATAGGTGGTGCATGTGTGGCGCATCTCCAAAGATGTGCCCCCCAAAGTTAGGCATAAAAGGAGGTGGCCTAAGTGTAAGGCACTCACAGGCAGCCAGCAGAACAGCAGTAGGCAAAGCAATGGCTGGGGCAGCATTCCTCACGGTGAAGATAATGCGGGGTGTGAGGAGACGGGGAGAAGAACAAGGTGGCTGTGGAAGGGTCCGTACGTGGTATGCCCAACAGAGACGGTACCATGCCTGTGTCACATTCGAACTGACTGACAGAGATTGTGGGTACAGACTCAACAGGGCAATTCTAAGACAGCTCTGTGAGCTGGTCGATGATGAACTGTAGGCATCCACCACAAGGAGTCACGCCATGTCGGTGGAAACAAAGGTGACAGCAGCAGCATGCTTGCTCACCATGGGCACCTTCCAGATACCAGTGGGTGACACCACTGGGATCACACAGTCCGCCACGTCCCGTCTCCTCGCACAGTTCCTCACCACCCTGCTGCCACATGCTACGGAGTTCATTCCATTCCCTAGCACACAGGCAGAGTGGACAGAAACCATGCAGAAATTCCACAGGGTGGCATGCATGCCAGGAGTGCTAGGGGCCACTGACTGCACCCATGTGGCTATCAGGGTACCACTTGGCCCAGATGGCATAGCATACATAAATTGGAAGGGCTACCATTCCATCAACTACCAGGTGGTGTGCAATGTCACCAGGCACATCACCAATGTCTACGCCACACACCCAGGGAGTACACATCTGGCACCGGTCATCCTTGTGCTGCCGGTTCAAGAGTGGGGATATTCCCAATAGCCACCTAGTGGGTGAGATGGGCAGGACACTATGCCCACCCAACACACTCCATGGCACAACACACAGCTGGTGGTAGGGCAGGGGGTTGCAGGGGAGAAGACTGACAGGGAAAGTGCAACGGCCATGCTGAACTGTGGAACCTGGGGGCCTGCCAGACTGGGACCCACAGACACAGAGACAGTGGTGCGTAAGGCCACAGGGTGAGCAGGGCAGGGATGCTGCACAGCAGGCACATGTGGCAGTGTGAGAAGCAACAGATACCCCTAGTCACTAAAACTGTCCGGGATATGGACGGGCACAATGGCTGGACAGGACAGTGGCACGGTGTAAACACAAGCAGGGATGGGGGTCACAGGACTGGGGAGAGGCTGGCCCGGCGATGCCTATCCAGACCACAAGCAGGACACAAGTGTGGGGGCCCGCAATGGTGGGAAAGGGGGTGTACAGGCGGGGACAGGGAATGGCACTCAGGTGGACAGTCAGTGGCAGCACAGAGAGGCGGGGGGGGGCAGATGTGCCAGGCTATGCGCACGCCTGAGTGAAACTGAAACATGTCTCTGTCCCCCAGGTGACAGTGCGTACCCCCTCCATATACGGCTGCTCACCCCCATACGACAGCCCAGTAGCAAGGCTGAGTAATGTTACAATGAGGCACACACCGCAACACGCAACATCACTGAGCATGTGTTTGGCATGCTGAAAATGCGGTTCAGATGCCTGGACAGGTCTGGTGGTGCCCTACAATACCGCCCAGAAAAGGCCTGTGGCATAGTCCTGGCCTTTTGCATGCTACACAATATGGCCATGGACCGTGGAATACTTGTCCAGGCACAGGGTGGTGAAGGTACAGAGGAGGATGAACCCAGGACGGGGATGGGCACCCAACCCTGGAGAGGAGGGATCCACAACTGGCTGCATGGGCATGGTGGCATAGGGACACCATTGTGGAAGAGCACTTTGGCAGCCAGAGGTGAGTAACACAGGAGGCACAAACTGGGCAGCCAGTCACACCCACACAGATATGGCGGGGGAGGGGGGACACACACACACATGGAGGCAGGCAGACACTGCACAGCAGCTGCAAAGTGCACTGCAGCGCATACACAACCATGCACAAGCAACCACTGCAGTGCCACCGAGGACAGGTGGAACACAGTGTCAGTGCGGGGACGGCATGGATGAAAGGGAATCTGCTGGCACACATGCATGACAGACAGCGCTGCACTCATCACGTCCATGCCACACAGCACAACACCACTGCCCTCACACATGCCCAGTACAACACATAGCATGGGCAGGTGTGACACCCTTGCTCACGTGTGCCACAGCATGCAGCCCTGGTCACTGCCGGCCTGGTGCGTGAGCTGCAATGGCAGCAGGGTACAGGTACCATGTTAAATGCACCCAGCAGGCCTCACCACAAGCCAGTATGGCCGCCACGGCTACATGAGCAGCCACACCTTGGCTGGGAGGATGCCTCAGGCATGTCACCAGCCACAGAGGGTGAAGCCTCATCCCTGGCAGGGGTTGACCCAAGTGACAGTGGCAGGGTGCTCGTGGGTGTTGAAGTCCCGATGTCCAGATGGGATCTGGGGGTGTGTGGGATGTAGTTGGCCAGAGATGGCATCAACAGCGATGGAGTCACCTGATGCCGTGCCCTGGGAGTGACGCTGGTACTGTGCAACCACTGCAGTGCCACCAAAGACAGGGGGGACACAGTGTCAATGTGGGAACTGGCAAGGATCCAAGGGAGTCTGCTGGCACACATGCATGGCCGACAGCGCTGCGCTCATTATGCCCACTCATATTCGTCTAGCCCGTCAGCAGGTGATGCGTCGAGGGTGGGGGGTAGATGGGTAGGGAGGGTCCTGACCTGCTGTGCCATGTCCTTAGTCAGTGAGTGGGTCGCTGCTGGGGTGGGGACTGTGCAGGGCATGCACCACAGGCCCTATGGCAGGCTGGTCATGGGCCCCTGCCGGCCACTGCAGCGCAGCAGCACCCTGCTGGACAGTGCTGGCAGTCCCAGGCCCCACAGTAGCACTCCACCCCTAGCCACCCCCACCACTGCAGTGGCTGGTGGTGGGGGTGTACACTGGGGAGTCACATGTGTGCACATGGGACCACCCATGCTGCCTGTTGCCGCCCGTGTGGGTATCATCATCATCCTCCTCTGTGGCAGATGCAAGCACGATGTGGTCATCCTGGATCAAAGGACAAGAAAAGGGGTCATCGTCAGTCAGCCCCAGTATGTTCAACAGCATACATGTTGTCCCACGATCTTCAGCAACAGCCACGGCTCCAGAGGATGTAGAAGGCCCGGCCTCAACCTCCACCAGTGCCACTGGAAGGGCACCAGACGGTGAAGCACCCCTGAGGTGTGATGGAGCTGAAAGGCAGAATGGATAGCATAGAGAGTGACACTGGGCCATATCCAAGGCTGACAGAATGACGTGGGGAGATAAGCATGTGTGCCACAGGTGTGCCCGTGATGCCACACAGGCCTGGAACCACCACTGTGGCCTATACAGTGTAAACACACTGACATTGTGAGTCCTGCACGTGTGCTGGGGTGTGCACCCATGGCAACATGTAGCACAGGACCACAATGGTCCAGCTCCAGCCTAGCCAGTGCCCCTTCCCCTTGGCCATGCCACGGACACTGCTGCCCCACTGTGGACCTACTGCCCACTGTAGCCAGATGGTGCAGGGGCCCACTGTGGATGGCTAGGTGCCACCACACATGACATGGAGGCCCCTGTGGGCACGAATAGCCACCTGCGGCCTGTGTTGTTGGCCACCCCACCCTGGGACCTGCAGCATGCCACCTGCCATGCATAACGGCACACAGGGCAGCATGTGGGCCCACGATATGGCTGTGCACTTCCAGCAGCCCTGCACAGCACTCTCTGGACATGGTGCTGGGCCATGTGTGGCATACCAGGCACACTTGTGGCTGGCACACGCCGCTCCCCCACGTGGTGACACATGCATACTCACCACGCTGTGATGGACTGCCCCCAGTCTGGAACCCACCCCCAGGGACACCCTCCACAGATGCCCGGCTGAAGCTGGTGACTAGCATCTCCTCACTAGGTGTGAGGGTTGATGCAGTGGAGGGGCCCCCAGCAGTCTGCCACAGAGAGGCCTGTATGGCGGCCAGTTTCTCCTTGGCCCTTCTTTTGTCACCAACCATCCTCTTCATGCACTCCTGGAAGTGCATTTATACCTCCCATAGGCACTTACATGGACAGCCACCTTGTCCCTGCCCTTTGTCCTCTCCTGCCGGGTGCCTGTCTTGCCAAAGAGCAATGCCTCCCTAAGGAAGTAGGCCTCCACCAGGGCATGCTGCTCATCCTTGGTGAAGTTTGGCCTCCACCTCTTCTGTGGTTCCTCCTCCTCATCAGACATCCTGTTGCCCGTGGACAGGAACGGGGCAGGCATGAGCAAATATCCAACATTTCTGGGCGTGAGCCAAATGCCAATGAATGCAGGACAAACAAGGCTGTAGCATGGGGAATGTAAACAGATCTACCTTCAAAGCTGCAGTTCCTGTCGGTCACCTGTGGTGTGGGGTAGTGCTTTTACTGCTCATCTCATGCAAATGAGGTGTGCAGCAGCCTGTAATGAGATGCTAATCAGCTGACCTGGGCCTGGATTGGATAATGAGATCACTAGCATAAACCTGGCTGAATATTGCAGATTTGCACCAGACTCATCTCATTTTGCGTGGCGCATCCGAATTGCGCCATGCATATTACCGTGGCACATTTCCGTGCATGCGTGGTGTGACTTAACATATTTGACATGTGAAGCGGAGCATGTCTGACAGTAGTGGCCGTATATCGCACAGCTCCCAATAATGTGCTGTGATGCACCATTGCCCCCGTATGGCACATGTCAGCAGACATGCGCCATGTGGTTGGCTGCAAGTGTGGCACTGTCTGCCCTCAACAAGATGGCGCTTGCGTGTGAATGCACGCATGTATCAGTGGGCCATGACCCCATTCTCCCGCCCAACCTTTCACTACTGCACATGTGCGCTGTTGCGCTAATGGTGTCAATGACGTATACCTATGGCGTATGTGAGTCACACAGCGGACTGCATGGCATGCCCATCGCACAACAGGCGAGGCCCAGCCACATATTGTCCTGACTGCCTCAGTGTACTGTAGCACACACTGCTAGCCTGTCTAAGCTGAGGATGGCATGTGCTACCGGGGGACCCAAAACTGGTCTGAGGTGGAGGTGGCCAACTTGGTGGCATTGGTTACCCCTGGAGAGGTAACTGGTGGGGAAGAGCTCCAGGAGGCACGTGCCCAGGTGGCAGCCAAGCTCGTGCGCTGGACTGGCATCTCCCGAACTGGGGTGCAGTGCTGGCACAAATTCGGGGACCTAAGGTGACATGATCCTGAATGATTCCAGAGGCTCCATGTCCAAGCCCGCATGGGGGCGGTGCTACACCCAGGTATGTATGTGCTATGTGTATGCTTTCTTTGCCTGCTCCTGGGGGTATGTGCATGTGCAGCAGATGCATATGTCCCTGCCCATATGGTTGCCATTGCCCTGGTTGCAGGGCTGTGTTATTGCTGCCATGCATGCCATGTGCTACCCTGTGTGGACTGGTGGTCCACAGCTCTGTTGTTGTGACACTGTGACTCCACATTGTGTGTTGCCCTTCAGCAGGGCACTCATCGTGCTGTGCCATGCTGCATCATGTCACTGGTGGGGGTGGGGGGGGGTATGTGTTCCAGTATGCTGCTCACGTTGCTGTTCCATTGTGTTTCCATTTCAGGTCAGGTGGAGCGGCAGCTGGCCAGGCAGCGTGCGTCCAGCCGGGGTGCAGAACAGTGTACCACAGGCTGTGGAGGGGGCACACCAGCATGTGGGCCATGCCATATGGCAGGTAAGTGCACTGCATGTTCGCCCCTGTATGTTCTTGGGGTATGGGGGGGTGCCACTGCCCACAGCGGGCCACTGCCTGCTTCTCCTGCATGCCCATGTGGTGGTGGTCATGCACACTTGGATCGTTGTGTCGGCAGCGTGTGATAGTTCCGCTGTGCCCATGGCACCTGTGTTTGTCCCCACTTGCCTTGTTTGGTCCCATCGGTGCTCACATGGGGTTGCCTCGGGGCCTACATGATTGGTGAACATGGAAGGCAGCATCCCACGCTGTGGGGGACATGGCCACATGTCCCCTGGCAACATCCTCTGCCTGTTCCCTGTGCCACTTCCCATGCACTGTGTGGCTCTGTTGCCCGGCATGATGCTAGTGTGTGCTGTGCATGGTGGGTTGTCGGCCCTCTGCATGGGGCCAGCCAGCATCCGGCATGCACGTCCAGACCATGAGGGAGGGGGTGGCTATGCTTGTGTGGGCAGAGGCACTGAGTACGTGTTCTCTGTTTCCCCACCTTAGGTCGTCAAGCTGACGCTGTTGCCCAGTGGAGGAGGAGGGGAAGGATGATGGCTGGTGGCCGGCTCAACTCCACTCAGGATATTCTACTGGCCATCTACAGGAGACAGAGGACCCTGCTGAGTGTGGCCAGGATGACCCTGGCCAAATTGAGGAGGGTTGGCCAGCGAAGACAGGGAAAGATGGCTTATCGCCAGGGGTGCTATGCCTGTGGCCTTCTGACAGTTTTTTGTGTAACTAGCCCCATATGAACCATCTCCACACCTGCATTCCTCACTGTATATAGTTCCATCCCTGCATCCTCTGTCCCCTCTTCCACCCTGCTCCACACCCCCCTTTCTACTGTATATAGTTTTGGATTGCATATCGTTGTTCTTGTTCGAGTTTGCGTGTTTGTATGGTTCACTGTTATTAAATATTATTGCATCTGACAGCCTGTATCTGAGGTCCTCACTTGCCTGTTACACTCGCCTGTTGTGTTGCATGGTTGGCCCAATGCCCCTTGCTTACCACTGCCCATTCGTGGCTGTGCCACTGCACAACTGTGCACCCTGTCCACCTTGTTTTACCCCCACAGTGTTTGTCATGCTGACCCTTGTGTCACCTCTGGGGTGTTCATCAGTGCTGCTGATGCTGTCACTTGCACATAGCCCCTGTTCTGGTGCCGTGCACAGCTCTGCTGTTGTGCTGCGCGCTGTTTGCAGTCCTGTGTACCTGTGGGCTTGTGTCACCAGTGCAGCCTACAACCACCAACCTTTGTGCCATTGTGCCTGTAGACCACTGTGCCTGTGACGTAGCTGCCATGTCTGCCCTGCTTGGTTCCTCTGCACTCTTGTCATATTGCATAGCTGGGCCTTGCTGTCCGTCGGGCCTCTGGTGCTGTGGTGCTACGTCCCTGCCCTTCTATGTGCCATGCCCATTGTGCCTCTTGTGCCCTGGGTTAGTGGTGTATGTATGGTGATTCGGACTGTGCCCATGGGGGCTATGTCTGTGTCCCTTTTGCACTTTAGCAGTGCCTTTCCCCATCCCTTTTGCCTTGGGATGCTTCCCTCCCTGTTTCAGCTATTTCACATAGCCCATTTCCCATTTGCCGTCCTTCCCTGTTGCTCCACTGTCCCAGGCCATGTTGCTCCTTTTGCAATATTCAGTTCTGCCCAAATGATTTTAGTCAAGAGTACAAAAAGAAAATAAAAAATGTGATTTACTGCGCAGTGATGTCTAAAAGAAATATGTAATTAAGGCAGACGAGTTGACCTAACCTCTCCTACCACAAAACGCAACACATTTCTGAAGTATTATGAGCCATATTTTTCTCTTACACAAAATCTGAAGCCACACATTCAGTTACACCTACATCCACAACCCCCAGCTCAACTTGGCCACAATGTTCCACAAATTCATGCTGTACTGAGGAGTGGACACAGGTGGTCCAGCAAAACGCAAGCCTGGCTGCAGCGTCCTCCAGTTACTGCTGCACCCATGAACCCGAAGTACTTACGGTTTCACAAAGGCCCCCAACAATATGCTTTATACAATAACACCCACAGAGTAACACAATATTTGTGCAAAAGTGAGCGGTCGTTCTAGGTATACTGCATTTACGGGGCTCCTTTAGATTGAGAACAAGCCTGAATTTGAAAGCTGATAGGAGCATTTTTTTAAGCTAAGCAGGTGAAGTCTTCATGAGTGTCAAGATGTAAAGGTAAATGCCCTTCTGTTAGAATATCTTGCTATTAAGAGATCAGGATGACTGCGATGAATAGGTGCATTCCAAGGACAACGCTGCTGGTGAAAGCTACTGTCAACAAGAGTGCCCTCTGGTGGATACCCAAGAGTATGACCTGCTGCAAGAGATACCCTCGAAGAAGATGAAAATAAGTGGAACTGGGCCCTTGGAGAGAACTGAGGGTCCTGTCACGTGCATAGTTACAGTATACAACATGGACAGCTGTTAGTTTCATCGATTAGGGAGCCTCAACCAACTGAGCCAGTCAAACAGGAGGCACGGTACAGGATTTTCAAGCAGAGTATTTCTGAAGCAATAGCATAAACTGGTTATTTTTTGTCACAGGTCAGTTGTGCTGCATTAGTTTCAGGAAAATCTAGTGCACTTTTGTTGTGGTAATACCTTTTTTTTTTTTGATTAACTGAAGAATTTTTACACAGGCTTTTGAGACACTTCAGGTCCCTTCAACAGGAGGTCGCGAAAGCTTGCAAAAAAATTCTTCACTTGGTCTAATAAAAGGTATTACCACAAAAAATGTTTATTTTTCATCTACCGTATATCGTATTTGTTTTGTTACTACGTGCATTCTGAAATGGACTGCACTGCCTTCCTGATGATTGCTGCGATCTCCCTGGTACCTCCGTGAAAGCAAGATGCTGCATCTCACAAAGCGAATCCAGTTCGATCAATTTTATTTATTATTTGATGAGAGGGTATCTCAGGGTGATAAGGAAGAGACCTAACAGCCAAGGAGTTAAGTGTTATATGGGCTACAAGAACTACGGAAAAGAGATAGGAACTACTACATCATGTACGATGATCCCTCTAACATTGATAGCTGGGTGAGGAGTTTCTAAAATTATCCTTTTTGTTGGTATATATTTCATTTCTTTTCTGCTGCCAAGAAGGGAAGTAAAAGGCAATATTATGCTTCAATGTTTATTAAAAATAAAATTCTGTCTTAGCATTAAGCTCTCAGAACAATCAATGTTCTTTTGCAAGTCCAGCAGTTCTCAATATTGCTATCTAGAGCTGGCCATTTTTAATGAAGAATTAAAGAAGCATTGGTTCTAATATTCTTTCCAGCCCATGATCGATCTCTTACAGTTTACTGGGGGCTATAATTACTGAACAATATTACAGAGACTTAAAGAGATCATGTTTTCTCTTTGAGGGTTACATTTATTTATTTATTTATTGAATTCTTGGATTACAACCTTTAAGCTACACGCTCATTTACAAAGGTTCCACGTTGGGATGCAGAAAACAGAAAGCAAATACAGTTACATAGAATCATAGGCATAAACAGGTGCTAGAAACTAATAACAGTACAGGTCCTAGATCTGGGTAGCCGGGGGGATAGGGTTTACGATGGATTGACAAGTTGAACAGCTACTGAGCAGAGCTGGTGTAGAGGAACAGAGAGAGAGGGAGGTGGGTGAGTAGACCAGGGTAGGTGGTGAGTAGGAGAGGGTAGGGGTGTGAGGTAGCGGTTCCTCGGGCTCGCGAAACCTTGTCTGGTGATGGGGGAGGGAGGGGGGCATGACAAGGTAGGGACATAGAGGAGGGGGTGGTCAGAGTGCCCAAACACAATAAGAGAGGGAAGGGGAAGAAGTGGGAGGGGTAGGGGGAGAAGGAAATGGATGTATAAGTAGCTTGTTGGGTCGTACTGAAGAGCATAAGTTGGGGTAAACGTGATGTGTTCTGGGAGGCAGTGGTCGGGGTAGCAGGAGCATTTCATTCAGCTGGACAGGTGAGGTCTAAGCGCAGATTTGAAAGGGCCTATTTTACTGATGGAGACTATCTCAGGTGGGAGAGAGTTAAGCCAGAGTGGTGCTCGGTATTCAAAGGAACACTGCCCTTGAGAGGTGCAAGGGAAGGGAACCTTGACAGAGAGTTTGTTAGATATCCTTGTAATTCTGGCAGGTTCAACCTGTTGTAAGAGAGAACTGGTGGCAGGGGGGCAGCAGGCCCAGGACCGCTTTTTTGGTTACCAGGCAGACTTAGTAGCGGGCCCTATCGCATAAATTTACCCAACCTGTTTGTAAATAAAGATTATAGTTATGAGTGAGACATGGTACTCCTAGGGCTAGTCTGCAGGCTTTAGTAAGTGTAGCAGCGAGCCGTTTGAGGCGGTAGCACATCATTTCAGCGAGTCAATTACAGCGATGTTATTATAGTGACTGCAATAATAGCGATCGCTGCATTACAGTACAGAACAGTTTCAGTGACTATGGGGTAATAAGTCTACCTCCGAGGTCTAGATGCGCCTCGGAGGATGTTATTTTAGAAGTGGGGGGTTCAGGGGGTACAGCCCCTCTGCAATACCAGTCCATACCATTTTACTATCCTATCATTAGTGCACTTCAGATAGCACTTGTAACTGCCCCAATGTCTGACTTCGTGATTTGACTGACCGCTTGTTTGACGTTGTACAGGAGTACAGCACACGGTCACAGCATGATTACTTGCAAGCAGTGGCCTTTAATTTGCAATAGCCCATTTAAAGATGTGCGCTGAATAGACATTCGCTGAATTTCCCGATTGCTGAAATGGGCTTCACTACTAAAAACTCGCTGAACTTGCACTCGCTGAAATATATTCGCTGTATTAACATGGAACTCTTGAGGGCGCTGTCTGGAGCAGCTCTATAAATAGCAAGCCCACAGTCAATGGTTGAGAAGACTGAGCTGGTGATGGCGAGCCGAAGAGCTTGATCAGTGAGGCAGTTGCAGTGTTTGTACAGTAGACCAATCTTTCTGGTGGCTGATGTGGCGACGTGGTCCACATGAGAAGAGAATGAGAGAGAGCTGTCTAACGTGAGCCCTAGGTACTTGAAACTGTGGACCATTTCAATGGCTGCATTTTGTTTAGCATGAATATTTATAGTGGACATCTTGTGTCGGCTATGGGCTTGGGCAAAGAGGATGGACTTTGTTTTTTTTTGTGGTTGACATTTAGAAATCTATCAGTAAGGTTTGTGGGGTATGACACAAAATTGTGAATGTTTTTCATTGTTTGGAAGATAGGGAATCCCTTTTGAGATCCCGTCTCAGGAACAGCAAAAAAAAGAAACTTGACAGTGGAAAACAATCTCACGTGCAATCTCTGATCGCAGCTCCTGGAGAGGAATGTGTGCAGCATAGCAGTCAGACAGCGAGAGACTGCAGGGTCACCCAGAGCAGGAAGCATCCTTCACCCATCTCCCTCCTGTGCAGCTCTCCCTACTGCAGTCTGCTGCTCGTAATAAATATGCCTTAATCAAAGTGTCAAGGGCACTTGGTCTAGTCCGAACAGTCAGAGCCTGAGAACGGCTTGTAGGAAACTGTCTGCTTAGAGCGGGTCAGTAACAGCCCAGGACAGGCATGTTTAATTACTTATTCCCATGCTGAGCACCAGAGGGGCTTTCCTTTTTTTTTTTTTTTTATTTATAATTTTCCCACTACATTAGGAGAATTTCAGTGTGATGGGGAGGGGGGGGGGTCAGGGCCACAGACTGGTTCCCAGCCCAGAACAGGGTGCTTAATTAAATATTATCCCTGCTCGCAAGTCAGAGCCCTGGAGGGGCTTGCAGGCTGCTGCCACTCAGAGTGGTTCAGTAACAAGCCAGGATGGGTTTCTTGAAATTGTCATGCCTGCTCCAAGCATGAGAGGGGCTTTCACATTGTTTTCTACTTTTCCACTTGGTCACAGCAGGTCTCAGTGAAGGTTGGTATGAAAGAGTTGGGGTCAGGGGCACTGAGAAGGTCCCAGCTCAAAATGGGTTCATCCTCTCAGAATTTAGTTTTTTTAATTTTACTGCTCCATTTAAGTGGGTCTCACTGTAGTGGGAGGGCACGGGAATGGAGTGGGTATCACCCCAGAACAGGCTAGTTTAATTTATTATGCCTGTTTCAACAAGTGTTGCCTACTCGTAGCGGGTCAATCACAACCAGGCTCTTTCAAAAGTTGTAAGCTGGTACCAGCCCAGAAGGGGCTTCTTCCACTACAAGCAGGTCAAAGCCCCGGAAGGGCTTGCAAGCAGCTGCCGTCACAGCAGTGACTGACAGCACAGGACGGGCTCCTTGAACTTATCATACCCACTCCAAGCACCAGAGGGGCTTTCACATTTTGTTTCATTTTCTCAGTCATTCAGAGTGGGTTTCAATAGCGGGCGAAGGGGTGGAAGGGTGGGGGTCAGAGTACAGAGATGGTTCCAGCCCAGAATGGGCTTTTTAAATTAAATACTCCTCCTATGAGCAGGTCAGAGCCCCAGAGGGACTCAGAGGCAAACTGCCTGCTCACAGCAGGTCAGTATCAGCCCAGAATGAGCTGGTCTATGTCATATGCCTGCTCTGCACACCAGAGGGGCTTCTGCATATTTTTAATTTTCTCACTTGGTTGGAGTGGGTCTCAGTATGAGGGTGGAAGGGTGGTGGGTCAAGGGCACTGAGCGGGACCCAGCCCAGAACGGGCTTGTCAATTAAATACTCCCAATCAAAGCAGGCCAGAGCCCCAGATTGGCTTGCAGGCAGCTGAAGTCAAAGCGTGTCAGTAACAGCCCAGGAGAGGTTCATTTAACTCATATGGCCACTCAGAATTTTTTTAATTTTCCCACTCCGCTGGAGTGCGTCTCAGTGTGGTGGTGGTGGGGGTCCCATTCCAGAACGGGCTTGTGTAATTCAATATCCCCATTCCGAGCAAGTACTGCCTACGTGGAGCAGGTTAATCACAGGCAGGGGCTTTCAAGAGTCTTAATCAGGTCCCAGCCTTTAAGTCCTTTATGGACATTCAAACCAAGTTTGGCATCCATCAGGCCAACTGCTACAGATTTCTCCTGTTAAGACATTACTATACCTCTCTCCCCTTGGGGGCTAGCAACCTGGAGATCTGTCTGCCAATATTAAGCAAACTGCTTACTTTCCTTCAGACAGGGGGCTTTGAGCACATGATTTCGCACCTATACTAAGCCCTTGTAGAAACAAGTGGGGTACTCCACACTGGATGTCCAGCTGTGGAGGCAGGATGAGCTTGGCTCGCTCATCACCTCAAAGAACTGGTGAAAATCCTGCCAGAATACCTCCAAAGTAACAAGCTCCCACCAGGGCAGTGACGGGGTACAAGAGCTGCAGTTGCAGTACTGCCCACAATGTTAGAGGACCCACTGCCTCAGAGGTCAGCATTAAGAACACCTTTTCTCACAGACAAACGTGCAAGTTTCACTTTGGAAACTGCTTATCCACTTGAAATGGGATCTGTCAGCAGTGGTGTCAGAAGAGTCCAACTCATTTCACGTGGTTGGGAGGGAGGGGTGTAGAGTAAAGAAGCAGTAGGGCCCATTACTCAAAACATGTAAGCTTGCTGGTGTCCCCAAGAGGGGCGGGAACAAATCACATTGTTCAGTTCTTTAATCATAGCGCCAGCAAAGGGGACGGGGGACTGCGGCAGCATGGAAAAAATATATATGTTCAGCAGGACTGATACAAAAAACTCACGCTTTAAAAATTTCATATGTGCTAATCGTTACTTTACATTTATTGGTGGGGAGGTGGGCCCCACAAAATGTTTTGCAGGGGGCCCTCACAGTTCTTGGCACAGCCCTGGCTCACACCAGTGGAGGGACTATGCATGCAAACTACTAATTAGATGTTTCCACACCCTGACAATAACCAGGCATTACCTACCTACTGGAGACACTTCCTGCTGGCGGCACTGTGGGGACCCCGGGCCCATCACAATCACATAATATGATCTTGTCGGGTCTTACACACCTTTTTTAGGTCCTTACAAGCTGATCCTAGAGGAACTTTCTGGGAGGTCACTTCCCCTGATGGCCGAGGTATTTCTCCTACTTCAGTTTCCCTGTGGATACTAAGACCCCAGTACTCGATATCGCTGGGCATCCTGCTTACTGCCACTACAAAAACTCGTTATCAGGGCCTGCTTAACCCAACAAATGCCGACCCCAACTGCATGGCGGACCACGGTCAATGACATTTATAGAGTAAAGAAAACAACACACTATCTTAATAACCAGGTTGAAATCTGCTCATTGCATTGGAACAGGTTGCTATTGCATGTGCTGTAATGGGAAAAGATAGGGATCTGTCCCGTAGTCACGCCCTGGTGAACTTTACAAAGGTGCCCCTTTAGTAAACAATGATGCCCTACAATTACACACATAGTGGAGCCTAAATAAGCATCCCCTACTCCTATCTGTGTGGTGGAGAGGACCCCCTCCATGAATCCGCCAACCTCCCTACACCCCCGGGGAGGGGCTATTGGGTTCCCCCTGGGTTACCCCTCCCTGCCTCAGATGTGAATCTACCAGTTTTAAATGTACACCATCGGATTAAAGGAAGTACAATGAACTGCTTGTAATTGACACCTTAGGTTCCCATCCCTGTACTGTACTTATAAGGGAGACGGACTACTGAAGTTAGAGATGTGCCTTCTCTGAGAAAGTACCCCTGTAAGAATGACTCAAGACTGCCTCTCCGTGCCTTATGAAGCCTTTATTTTAAGTAAGGAGTTGAAACATGCTGACACAGAAACTTTGTTCAATAAAAATTATATTTACCACAAAAAAAAAAAAATTGCAGGCCCCAGCCCAAAACAGGCTTCTTAATTAAATATTCCCATTCTAGCCGGCCCAATGACACAGAGGGTTGAGGCGGTGGCGCCTCACCTCGAGCCACGCCGGTGACCCGGGTTCGGGAATGGACTCAGGACGCTGGGGCTGGCAGGGGAAGGAGAGGACTGAGCGTCTGAAAAGACTGCTCTCCTCTCCTGGGGTGGGTAGTGGGGAGGCGTCATTCTGCAGCGACCTCCGGTGGAGACCGGGGGAGGTGCACAAGCAATGCAAGAAAAATGGAAAATGGCTCCGGGTTCAGCCGGATGACGGCCGCCTGGTGATCTGAGGCCGTCAATGTTCCGGAGCTCCTGGTCCCTCAGCAGTTCCCCAGAGCCAAGTAAAGTGCTAGCCCTGCCTCTGAAGCCTTCCCCCCTCGGAGGAGGGGGACCCGCCCGGTGAAGGGTTACATCCAGGTTACCTTGGAGATATCTGCCGTATGAGGGTCAGGGCTCGGGAACAAGACGGATCAGATGCCACCTTGGCACAGCCTGAAGGAGTGGCTCAGTCGGTAGCTCATAGGGGAGGAAAAAGAAATAACACACAAAAAAAATTTCCATTCTGGGCAGATTTGAGCCAAGTAGGGCTTGCAGGCAGCTGACGCTCAGAGTAGGTCAATAACAGCACAGGCTGGGCTTCTTGAAATGATCATGCCTGCTCGCACATTTTTATTTTCCTTCTCGTTCAGAATGGGTCTCAGTGGGGGGTGGAAGGGTGGGGGGTCAGGCTCGCTGACAGAGTTCCAGCCCAGAATGGGCTTGTTGGTTAAATACTCCTGCTCTGAGCTCGTCAGAGCTCCAGAAGGTCTTGTTCGCAATTGCCCACTCAAAGCATGTCAGTAGCAGCCCAGGATAGGCTTGTTTAAGTCATATGCCAGGTCCAGTATCGGGGAGGCCTTCTTCTTTTACTTTCCCCACTCAGACAGAGTGTGTCTCAGTGGAAGGGCAGGGGTCAGGGTAACCGAGTGGGTCCCAGCCCAGAACATGCTTGTTAATAAATACTCCTGCTCCGAGTAGATCAGAGCCCCGGAGGGTCTTGCAGACAGCTGTAGTCACAGGAGAGGCCAGGCTTGTTTAACTCATATGATCACTCCAAGCACTGCAGGGGCTTTCAGAATTTAGTGTAGTTTTAATCTCCCTACTCCGCTGGAGTGATGCAATGGGTCCCAGTGTGGCGGGGCCGCAGGGGCATGCAGTAGGTCCCAACCTAGTACATGCTTGTTTAATTTAATATGCCCATTCCAAGCAAGTAATACCACTCAGAGCAGGTTAATCACAGCGAAGGGATTTCAAAAGTTTTAAAGAGATCCCAGTCAAGAACGGGCTTAATTCATTCTGATCAGGTCAGAGCCCTGGAGAAACTTGC
Source organism: Neoceratodus forsteri (assembly GCA_016271365.2). NCBI lineage: Eukaryota > Metazoa > Chordata > Ceratodontiformes > Ceratodontidae > Neoceratodus > Neoceratodus forsteri. The sequence goes on along the minus strand of CM028130.1, from coordinate 146,864,228 downwards.
AGACAGCTGCAGCTTAGAGGGGGTCAATAACAGCCCAGGATGGACTTCTGGAAATTATCATGCCCACTCTGAGCACTGGAAGGGCTTTCACATTTTTTTGTTCCCACGTGGTCTGAGTGAGTATCCGGGGGGGTGTGTGTGTGTGTGTGTGGTGTGTAAGGATAGGGGTCGAGGCACTTAACGAGCCTATTAGTTAAATACTTCTGCTCCGAACAGGTAAGAGTCCCGGAGAGGCTTGGAAGCAACTGCTCGCTCATAGCGAGTCAGTACCAGGCCAGGATGGACTTGTTTAACTCACATGCCCACTCTGCGCACCAGAGGGGCTTCCAGAATTTCATTTTTTTATTTTCCCCCTGTATTGCAGTGGATCCCAGTGCGGTGCTGGTGGTGGTGATTTGGTCCAAGCATCTTTCATCGAAGCAGGGGGAGGGGCAGTGCATGAATGGGCTTTAACTGCTCATTTGAGTGGGTCTCTCCGTGGGTAGAAGGATGGGGAGTCCTCTTTCAGTGCCCTTTAAAGCTCCTCTTAGTCCAGATCAAGACCTGTAAAAGACAAAACAATCACTTGGCCTCCTCTGCAATTTGCAGGTTCCTTCCCCCCCACCAGCTGCACTCCCCCTCTGCAGTGCATCTGCTCTGACTCCATGGAAAATGCATTCGTTGGTGCTGATGCCACCTGCCGGGTACATACTGAGCAACTTCAGCTGTACACCTGCCAGGTACATACTGAGCAACTTCAGCTGTACACCTGCCAGGTACATACCGAGGAACTTCAGCAGTACAGCTGTCAGGTACATACTGAGCAACTTCAGCTGTACACCTGCCAGGTACATACTGAGCAACTTCAGCTGTACACCTGCCAGGTACATACCGAGGAACTTCAGCAGTACAGCTGTCAGGTATATACTGAGCAACTTCAGCTGTACACCTGCCAGGTACATACTGAGCAACTTCAGCTGTACACCTGCCAGGTACATACTGAGGAACTTCAGCAGTACAGCTGTCAGGTACATACTGAGCAACTTCAGCTGTACAGCTGCCTGGTACGGTGATCTGTCGGGGGCTGCAAGGAGGCAGCTACTGATGAAGCCCCTGACACTTTGTCTTCTGCTGCTTGCCTGCCGTCACTGGAGAAGTCCAGGGGCAGGGAATCTGCAGTGGGGTCTCAGAGGCTGACATCACGGAGGAGGGTCAAGTCACTGCCTGCTCCATGTGATTGCCTGCTTCTGACATTAAAGGGGAATGGGAACTGTCCCACTGCTCCAATGACAAACTTCAGAAAATTCCTCTCTGATAAGAGGAGCTGGCAACCATTCAACTGCTCCAGTAGCTAACTTCAGAAGATCCCCGGCTAATTAAAAAAACAAACAAACAAAACAAAAAAAAAAAACAGAAGCATATGGCGTTTCCAGCTCTTTTTGAAAATGTACTTCGTGAAAGGTCCAGGAACCATTCCACACTGCAGAGATCACTCTGCCAATGCAAGTCAGCAGCTGAAACCTGGACAAAGCACACAACTGGTTTTCTGCTGGGGGAGTCTATGGGGAATAGCCCCCTATACATTCCCCCAGAAAAATCTGACACATTTAAATATTCACACCAATGACAATAGGCCCCCAACTTTGCTGGGTGCCTAAAAATAGACTGGTGTACAGGGCATTAGCTCCAGAGATAAGCCGGGGTTAATAGATCAATCACAGCCCTAGAGGTGTGTCCAGGCCTTGCTCTCCAAAACCAAAGACACTTGGATTAATTGATCAACTACAGCTGCTGCGCTGTGTCCAGTAATGCTTGTTCACCCGAAGGAGAGACGGAAACTAATCGATTATTGACAGGAATGTTAACTGTAGAAACTGAGCTTTCAGCTTTTCTTCTCCTGTGGAGTGTGGACTGTTTCCAAGGGATAGACTAACTTCCTGTGTAGCGAATAACATATCAGATTTCATGGAAAAGCTACTCTGACCTGGAACATCTGCAAACAAAAGCCTATTAGCAGTCATTAAGTCTCCAGTAACACGGCAGAGCGTGGGCCCCAGGCAGATTTCTTACCTTGGCATTTAGTTTCTGTAAACTCGTCTTGGACTGGAAAATCCCATAATCACTCTTCTTAAACCTAGAACAAATACAGACACATGAGATTCCAAAATACACTTAGGAACGTTCCATGGGTGGATGATATGCGTGTATGAGTGAGTCATACTTCTCCCTCTCTGATTTTGCCTTACAATGTTTCTATTTCTCTCCCAAAATTGGCTGCCACTTTGAAGTAGGAAATGCAAGCACAAAACAATATTAAACACTGAAGCTGAAGACTAAATCTTCTTTCGAGAATGATTTTTACACTCAGGCACATTCACAGCTCTTGAAGTTACTGTTACCGTTTTGCCGATTGTAACCCTGACTTTTCCTTTTTTTTTTTTTTTTACAGTTTTCTCCCGCCGGGACCCCAGCAAACACACATTTTGTTCATGTCGTGGCCGGTGCACACACACGCCAGGTACCGTCTCGGCCCCTTCCACCCCACCCCTGGCTATCACCTGCTGCCCCTCTCCCCTATGCTTCCCATTGGAACTCTACCCGATGGGCGTGGAAAGATGGGGGGGGGTTAAGCACTCATCCTTCCCCGGTAGAGGAGAGCCACTTCGCGGCAGCTCCATCCCACTCCTCGCCACCCCACCCCCCGCTGACCCTCGACAATACAGGCTCATTCCCGAACCCGGGTTGCTAGCGTTGTGCGAGGTGTGGCATCCAGCACCTCAACCCTCAGCGCCTCCGGGCCGGCGCATCCCTGATTTTGGTCATGTACATCAACAGTGTAGCCAGAATTATTCCAAGGGGGTAGTGTGACAGAAATGGGTAGGAAAGAGTTAATGGCTTGGATTCTGTAGGTGCCTTATTTTTTTAGCAGTTTGGAAAAAATACAGTCAGGCTGAAATCCTCTGTCCAGCAGCATCCAGCTTGTAGGATTCCTAGCTGCCAGAGAAGAGCTGGGTCATAAATCTCAAGTGGACATCTCCAGACACACAAAGACCTGCAGACACGGACACAGGGCAGTTTGAATGGATTTGATCATTCAAATATAAACTTAAGGTGAAAAGGGAATATACTTGGTCACTGATAGGTGTTTACTCTGATTGGGACAATTAAATACATACATGTTAGTTGGTTGGTGCGTTTAAAGGGAGAATAGGAATGACCTATTCTCCACAGAGTATATAACCTTCTGAAAGGCAGAGAAGGCTCTCTGGTGTTTTGGAAGCTGGGAGGGAAAACATAAGCTTGGAGCCTACCTTGTAGCTATGTCCGTGGGAGCTGGCAGTTAGAACAGGGTCCAGTGTCTCTTGTAAGGACAGGGAAGGTAAGTTTAGTGATAGCAGATTTCAGTAATAACCTTCTTCTTTTGCCATCTGTTATTTAAAAACATGTGTTTACTTTTCCTGTATGAGTGTTATTCTCTTGTGTTGTAAATATGTATCCTGTAAATGCTCAGTGTACTTTCTGTTAAGTAAAAGCTATTTATTTGCTCAACAGCTGTGACTGTGATGTCATTTTTCTAAGGTAATATTTGGTTTCCACTGGCTGAGGTAAACTCTGTGTAGCATCCGCCACCCGAGAGAGACACACTACCAGACTTTAACTTGTGCAATTGCACATTTAATTATTCAAGTTTGTACACTTGAAGGAGGTGCTGGAAGGAAAGTCCGGCTGGTGGCAGCGAATACGCGAGGATAGACACCTCTCTAAAAGCTGTTTCAGCCCAGAGGAAGAGAAGGGTTGTCATAGGTAGCAGTTTTGCCAAGGGAGGAGTGTTGCACTTTCACAAAAACTGTAAAAGATTTCCATTAAAAGCTCTGATTTGACGAAAAGAGCTACTTGTATAAAAGAGCTGGCCTAGAACTGAAGGGGACAGGATCAGTTGTGTTCCAGGACAGTAGCTGCTTCTTGTTGTTTTTACAGGATTTCTTGTGGATTTTACTTGGTAGAAGGTTATTTCTTTTCTTTTCTTTCTTCTAAGGGGCTAGCAGGGTATTGTTTTGGGGGCTGTTGGAAGTCTGAAAACTGGTTTGGTGGCTGTAAGTGGGCTCATTTGTTGGATGTTTCACTGTGTAACAGGCTGCGCTGGTGGAGGCCTATTTCTTCTGATTTAAAACCTATTTGGTGGTATTTGCTTGGGGCTGGTTCTTTGGCTGCCGGGCTTCGAGGGGCAGACACAGGGCTGATACACTCTCTCTCGAGTCAGGTGTAGGCCCAAGACCCACCCTCCCCCACTCCTCCCTCACAAGAGCTCTGCTAATTTATAGGGGAACACCTGCCCTGCAATTGGAGGAAAAGGCTGCAGGTGCTGCTCATGTAGTTCTAGCCACTGGGGGTTGGATTTAAAGGCTGGGAGAGAGGAGCTTGGGAGTTGTTCACTTCCCTTATAAGTTTACTGTGTTGTACTGCACCTAGTAACAGGTTTACCGGTTTACTGTGGGACTGTATCTAGGATTAGTGGGTGACCTGATTAGGCAGTAGGGGAGTATCTTGGACTAGTGGGGAACCTGGTGGCTCACCCAAGGAAACCTACTTGGAGGGGGATGGGACCACACGTCATTAGGGCTGGCATCTTTGGGAGGGTGGTGGGGTGCACAGGGTGTGGAGCAGCCATGATACTGGACTGGGCTTGGAAGTTCGGTGGTTGCTCAATGTGCTACCAGCTGGCACAGCTTAGGGAGGGAGGTTGCGGGATTAGGAGACAGCTGGGGAAGGGGAGGTATGGTTGGGGAAGGGGCAGGGGATCTCCATGGGGTTGCACCAAGCACTGAGGGCAGGGGCAGCAGGAAAGGAGTGCAGGAGAATACTCGGGGTCACATGAGGGACCCTGGCAGAGGAGGCCCAAAAGGAGGACTCTACCAAGGAAGCAGGCAGGTAACTGGGGACCCTCACAAAGGGGGGCCAGAGGGACAACATTGTCAGGGAAGTAGGCAGATGGCCGGGGCTGGACAGAAGGAAGCAAGGTGGGGAGGTGGATCAGACCTTACGCTCAGTAACCACTTCAATTCTCTTCTTCTGCTTGAGGATGGGGGGGTGATGTAGCCATGACAGGGGTGGTTAGTGGTGGAAAGGGAGTGGGGCAGGGCAGGGGGCTGGATAGCTGGAGGAAAGGGGGAACTTGGAATGAAGGAAAATGGGGAGCAGTGAATCAGAGCAGGAGAGGCAGGGAAGAGGGAGGAAAGTAAGGAGAAGGACCAGTTGGGAGGAAGGGCAAGGAGAAGGACCAGAGGTACAAGGAGGATACAGTAAGGGGAGCTGAGGTTTAGGCCAGGGGGCCACGACAAGCAGGAGGGATGAAGCGGAGACAGGAAGGAAGGAGGATGAGCCAGGCTAGTTTGCAGATGGGGAGAAGGACCAGCCGTAGGGGAGTTAGCGAGGTACAGAAGGATACTTGGGAGGAGGACAGCATAGGGATCGGAGGGAGGTGGCCAGGAGATAAATAAGGAGGGGCGGCATGTGACACCCAGATAGGGGGAGGAACAAGGAGCCGGCTGGGTGGAGGGGCCAGTAGAAAGGATGAGGGACATGGAAGAGGGGGAAATGGAGGAAAAGGAGCAGTCAGAGTGCTCCTATTGGGGGATTCTATGATCAAGGGTATCAAATGGGATAGGGAGGGAGAAGCCTGGCCAGTTAGAACAAAATGCTTCCTTGGATTAATGGTGCACAGGGCCAAGCACGAGGCATATCAGCTGGCAAAGGATTGTGGGGGTTCCCCAGACATACTCGTCTACCTGGGTACAAATGACATTGAGGGAAATAGCGAGCTAGAGATACAGGCAAGATTAAGGGAGCTTGCCAGGGTCTTTCTTGACATAGGATGCACAGTTTCCTTCTCCAGAAATCCTGCGGTCGCAAGGGGCTGAGTGGGAACACAAAAGAAAGATTAAGGAGATAAACCAATGGCTCAGGGGTGGTGTGAGGCCAGAGGGTATGGGTTGATGGGGATTGGGGGAGACCTGGGAGGATAAGGAGCTGTATACTGAGATGAGGCTCCATCTCAATTTGGAGGAGGAAATCCTTAAGTTGAAAATAGAGGGGTTCATTGGTGAAAAGTGGGGTTTAAACTTGTGAAGGGGGGAGGGATGGGAGAAAAGGCTGTCAAGGGGGTGCCAATAAAGGAGGGACTCTGTCTCCACCCCTCTGGGGAGCTGGAGGAATGCGGGAAAAGGTCGACTGGTAAAGTGCAGACCAGGGGAAAACAGAATCCCCATGGGAACATGAGCAGGGGAAATGGAAGTATAGGGAAAGGGTGGAAGGTAGTCCTGCTAAATGCCAGAAGATTGGACAATAAAATGCCTGAGCTCCAGGCGATGCCAACTGAGGGAGCAGTGGATGTGGTAGTGGTCACTGAGACCTGGGCCACAGCAGGACACAACTGGGACCTGAACCTGGAGGGTTACACTGTGTTCAGGAAGGACAGGGGGAGGGAAGGGGAGGAGGGGTAGCAATGATAGTCAAAAACTGCATTGGCATAGAGGGAGTAGAAGAGGCAGAGCGAACCGTGGAGGCGATTTGGGTCACCTTGATAACAAGGGGGGGCAAGAGAGTAAAAATAGGAGTGGTGTATAGACCCCCTGCACTGGCGGAGGAGCTGGAGGACAGTCTGGTGGCAGATGCTGGGAGACACTACAGACTGGGCAGGAGAAGGGTGGTGGTGCTGGGGGACTTAAACATGCCAGGAACAGACTGGGAGACTATGACATCCTCGGTGGCCAGGCAACAGAGGTTGTTGGATGTCTTTCAAGACGCGTTCCTAACTTAGCAGGTGGGGGAACCGACCAGGGAGGCGTGGGTACTGGATGTGGTCCTGGCAGACAGTGACCAGATTGGGGGCCTGGAGGTAAGGGACCCGTTGATGGGGAGTGACCATACCACGGTCTGGTTCTGCCTGGACCTAGGAAGGGTAGAAGGCTGCACAAAGATGGATGTAACTGACTTCAGGGGGGCGGATTTTAAGGAAATGGGAAGGATCCTTAAGGAGCATTTGGATGGGATTGGGTCAGACATGGGCGCTGATAGTAGGTGGGAAATTATCAGGACAGGGTGCAGGATGCTACCAGCACCTGTACAAAGTAAGGCAATCTTGGTGGGGCCCAAAACCCTGCTGGTGGACCAGGGAGGTCAGGAGGTGGTCGCAGGAAAGAGAGCAGCTATAGGCAATTCAAGAGGCCAAGGGTGTAAGGGATCGAGTGGAGTATGAGCTGATGACTAGAAGGGCCACTAGGGTGGTGAGGCGGCTAAGGCAAGGAAGGAGCAGAACCTGGGCAGGGAAGTGGGAGAGGAACAAGGGGTTCTTTAGATACATTGGGGAAAAACGAAGGTGAAGGGGGCAGATTAGCAGGATTAAAACAGGGGAGAGATGGGCACAAGACCCAGGGGAGCAGGCTGAGGTACTAAATGAGTACTTCACCTCAGTTTTCACCAAGCAAAATGAGGGTGCTGCATCATACATGGGAGGAGACAGTGATACTGAGGAAGGGGGGACTCTGACCGATCGGTGCGTCTGGGGAGAGGGGGAGGCATCACTGGCAGGAGGGGGGAAGGCTAAGCAAGGAGAAGAGGTAGCGGAAGTGGAAATCACAGCAGAGAGAGTGAGGGAAGCCCTCAAGTCCCTTAAGATGGAGAAAGCACCGGGGCCGGATATATTACATCCCAGAGTGCTGAAGGAACTTGCGGATGTCCTGGCGAAACCCTGGCGGAGCTTTTCACCATCTCTCTGAGGACAGGGTGGGTGCCCCAGGACTGGAAGGTGGCGCATATAGCGTCTATCCACAAGGGGGGATCAAGGGAGGTGGCAGGGAACTACAGGCCTGTCAGCCTGACATCGGTGGTGGGCAAGGTGATGGAGGACATTGTCAAGGAGAGGCTGGGGGGACCTGGAAAAGTCAGGGTGCCTGAACGATAGACAGCATTGATTTGTCCCGGAGAAATCATGTCAGACAAACCTTGTGGAGTTCTATGACTGGGTGACGAGTGCCTTGGGACTGGGTAGACCAGTGGACGTCCTCTTTCTAGACTTCAGCAAGGCATTTGACTCTGTTCCTCACGTGGGCTTGTTGGATAAGCTGGGAGAAATGGGGGTGGGGAACCAGATGATCAAATGGATAGGCAACTGGCTCCAGGACCGGACCCAGAGGGTCGTAGTTGGCGGGATAGTCTCAGCCCCAAGGAGGGTCATTAGTGGGGTCCCACAGGGATCAGTCCTTGGGCCTCTCCTGTTCAACGCCTACGTCTCTGACATAAGGACAGGTATCAGGAGTGAGATGAGTCTCTTTGTGGATGACTCAAAACTGGGGGCAGTGGTGGATGGGAAGGGTGGCCCTACACGGGGACCTGGAGGCTCTGGAAAGATGGTCTAGAAAGTGGAAGCTGAGGTTCAGAGCAGGGAAATACAAGGTACTGCACCTGGGGGCCAGAAACCCAGGCCAAGTGTCACCCTGGGGGGGCAAATGCTACAAGTCTCGATGGCTGAGAGGGACCTGGGGGTGGTGGTGGATGTCAAGATGAACAACTCGGAGACTTGTAGGAGGGCAGCAGCCAAGGCCAACAGGATGCTGGGATGCATCGCTAGGGGGATCACCTCCAGAAGGAGGGAAGTGATACTCCCTCTGTATAACTGCTTGCTGAGGCCTCACCTCGAGTACTGCGTGCAGTTTTGGAGGCCACACTTAAAGAGGGACATTAAACTCCTGGAGAGGGTCCAGAGGAGGGCAACCAAAATGATTTGGGGCTTGGGGGACAGGACCTATGAGGAGAGGCTCGAAGAGCTAAATATGTACACACTGGAAGAGAGGAGGGACCGGGGGGACATGATAGAGGTCTTCAGGTACATGAAGGGGGTAAATAGGGGAGGAACAGTCAGGATGCTTTGAAGGAAGGAGGAGGGGCCACTAGAGGGCATGGGTGGAAGCTGGAGGGGGGAAGATTCAGGGGAGAAAGGAGGAGGTGCTACTTCACTGAGAGGGTGGTGGAGCCATGGAATGTGCTGCCTAGGGGGCTGGTGGAGGCAGAGATGGTGGAGGGGTTCAAGAGGGGGTGGGACAGGTACAGAGGAAGGGCTCTGGAAAAAAAATCCAATGCAGCGAGAATGTCTGGAACTGGAAAGGGAGAAGCCAGAGAAGGCGAGGGGGGCAGCAAGGTCAGCTCCCAGGGTGGGGGCTGACCAAATGAGCAGACACGAAAGACCGTTAGGCCTATTCTGCTGGCATTTTAGTATGTTAGTATGTTAGAGGGGTAGCAAGTGTTAGATCACTGCATACAGTAGCTGGATCTGCTACTATCACAGATTCAGTTCCTTGATTAGTATATCAAAAGGACTATTAGAGTTATGGTATGAGTTCGTGTGAGCTATTTCAGGTTTGTGTGTAAGCACTGCTTTATGTTTGTATTTATTTTTTTTGTAAATTCTATTTCTTCTCCAGTGGCCAGGGCATCTCTCAGGAGTACAAAACCTAGAAAAAGCGTCACTCGAAACCAGGAAGCACATTGTCAAAAACTGAGATCTGAAACAGTGCAATTCATTTAAATCATAGAATTTATTTTTGTTAATATAGTTTTTATTAACAATATTTTTACAATCTTAAGGGGAGTGGGTATCAGCAGTCACATGTTCTACTTATTTCATACATCAAATCTGGTAAAGAGCAGAATACACAGCGAGAATCAACCAGAATACATTTCATCACTCTCTCAGTGATTTATATACATGGAGGATTTGTATACGTCTTATTCAAAATCATAGAGCTTAGTCATATTTCCTTTTCCCCCCTTTCCCTCCTACTCCCTACCCCTCAACCACCCATCAGCCCAGCCTCTCTCCACAGTGTTTCACCATGTTCTGAGCAGCCTTTTCCTCTTTTGGTCAACCGAATCCTTAGATCAATTAAGGCACAAAGTTAGGGTCCCGCATCATTATGTAGAGAATCCATCTTGTCCATTTCAGTGTGTATAAGTCAGCTCTATCATTTAACTGGTAAGTAATTCTCTCCACCTGTATATTTGGCTCATTGCTTCTCTCCAGGCTGAAATAATGGGAACGTGAGGAGTGAGCCAGAGTCTGGTTATGGACTTCTTTGCTGCCATGAGGGCTATCCCCAACAAGTATTTAGCATGTGAGTCCCTGAACTTGTGGGAATGATAATAGTAAAAAAACATTCCGCATTTAGATTAATTGTATGTCCCAACATAACTGAAAGCTCTTGCTGTAGGGAGGTCAAGAAGGGTTGAAGGGCTGGACAGGAACAAAAGACGTGTATGATTTGCGGGTGTCACCCCACATTGGCGTCAACACCCCCTTTGTATTCGTTGGTGAATAATGAGCTGTTATGGCTGGAGTGTGAAAAAATCTAATCATTAATTGCCAAGAGAATAACCTCCAGACATGGAAACAAGTAAGCTTTGCTGATACAAGTCAACCCCCATCCCACTGCGCTGTAGTTATGTCCGAGTCCAACTCTCCCCTCCATTTCTCGAGCACCCACTGGTGTCGGATATAGCAGTCTGATTAAGTGCCTTATAAAAAGTGGAAATAGCAGTGGGGATGTTGCTTGTTGTAAGGGTGGACTGAAACAGGAGTACTAGTGGAGGAATATCCGAGGACTTGCGCTGTTCCCCAGGGAGGGAATAAAAATAATGTCTAAGTTGTAAAAACCTGTAAAAATCCATTTGTCGTAGGCCATAGGTCCACTGCATCTCCTGGAAGGGCTTAAATTCGTTACCATTTAGTAATTGGGTGAGGGAGTAGATCCGAAGTCGGTCCCAATGTTGGACCGTGTGGTCATATTGGGCCGGGGCAAAGCCCTCCAGGAGGGCCAGCAGACACATGTAAATTAAGAAGGGCGAGAGATGTAATCGTCTCCAATTTACCCGCCCCCCATGTTTTAAGTTGGTGCGCTATCCAGGGGCCTAGGTTCAACGTGGACGGCCACGGCACAGGTTTATGGAGAGTGGCTCTCACCAAATCCCGAAATGGAAATACAGGTTACTCACCTGTAACAGGAGTTCTAGGAATGGTATATGTTGTTCATCCACACTGTCTGGCAGGTATCCTTGCCGCTTTAAATCTTGCCGGAAGGTCTTCAAGCTGGCTCCTCCCACCCACCCAGGTGGTAAAACTCTCGGCTCCGCCCCATGATGCCAGATCTGGCCCACTGGAAGCTCAGGTTGTGCGTCGAAGCTGGGGAGGTCGGGTGGGTCGTGTGGATGAACAACATATACCATTCCTAGAACTCCTGTTACAGGTGAGTAACCTGTATTTCTAGGGACATGGATATGTTGTTCATCTACACTGTCTGGCAGACTCCTAGCAGTTCTCCGGGAGGAGGGAGGCAAGGCGCACACCCCCTACTTAGGGAAAAAGAGACTGGAGAACCGAGGCCCCAAAACCAGCATCCCGGCGTGACTCAAGGTCGATGTGGTAGTGGGTGATGAAGGTGTGTGCTGACTTCCAGGTAGCAGCCCTGCAGATTTCCTGGATAGAGACGTCCCTGGAAGCAGCCACCGATGCAGCGGTATGGCGGGTAGAATGAGCTCTTATCCCTCTGGGAGGCTCCATGCCCGCCAACTTATAGCAGAGATCTATGCAGGAGGTGACCCACCTGCCTATCGTCCGCTTGGCTGCAGGTCTGCCAGGTGTGGCTTCAGCGTAGGTGACAAACAGCTGGCGAACCTCTCCCCAAATTTCAGCCGTGTGCTCCTTATAGTAAGTGAGAGCCTCTAGGGTCAAGAGTATGGAGCCTATATTCGGCCCTCCAAGGTGTGACTGGGGTAGAACACCGGCAGAGTCAACACCTGGTTAAGGTGAAACTCCGACACCACCTTCAGAAGGAATTTTGGGTGGGGGCGCAGGACAACCTTGTCCCTGTGGAAGACCAGGTAAGAAGACTCAATGCAGAGCACCTGGAGCTCTCCCATCCTTCTGGCTGACGTGATAGTCACCAAGAAGGCGGTCTTCCACGACAGGTGAGAGAGTTCACACCTGTGCATTGGTTCAAATGGCTTGCCCATGAGCTTTGCCAGTACTAGCAGTAAATCCCACGGAGGTGGAGGTTCTTGCACCGAAGGGGAAATGTGATCAAGGCCTTTGAAAAAGCGCTAGACCACCTTCTCCTGCGCCACCGACTGCTTCCGCCCACGCCTGTAAGCAGAGATGGCTGCCAGGTGCACCTTAAGGGTCGCCGACCTAAGCCCTTGCTGAGAAAGGGACCAAAGGTAGTCCAACATAGCTCGCCAAGGAACAGGAGGAAGGGTCCAGGCACTTGCCCTGGCACCAAATGGAAAATCTCTTCCATTTGAAGGTGTAGCATTTTCTGGTCGACTCCTTATGGGACGCCTCAACTACGTTGAGGACCTCGTCGAGAAGACCCAAGGCCTGGAACTCTAGCCGCTCAGGAACCAGGCTGTCAGGTGCAGGGATTGAGGGTCCGGATGGAATACCTTCCCCTGATTGACTGAGAGCAGGTCCGGGTGACCTGGAAGCTGCCTCGGGAGCCTGGAGCTGAGGCTGAGGAGATCTGGGTACCAGAACTGGCGGGGCTAGTCTGGGGCTATCAGAATCACCTGCGCCTTGTCCTTCCTTGCTTTGAGAAGCACCTTGTGCATCAAGGGGAACGGGGGAAAGGCGTAGAAGAGGCCCGGGGTCCACGGCCTCGAGAAGGCATCCCCCTGCAGCGATCCCTGCTGAGGGGGGCGGGCATGGAACAGCCTCAGCTTCGCATTCTCCCTGGAGGCAAACAGGTCCACCTGAGGTGTGCCCCAATGGGAGAATAGATCTTGTACTACCTCCGGCAGGAGAGACCACTCATGGGACGCAGCCCCTCTCCAGCTTAGGGCATCGGCCAGGGTGTTGGAGGCTCCTGCCACATGAATGGCTAGGAGATCCGCCTCTAGGCTGCGCACGAGTGACCAGATGCGGAGAGCTTCCTTGCATAGAAGCATGGAGCGCCTGCCCTGGCGGTTTAGATAGTACATGGTTGTGGTGTTGTCCGTCTGGACCCAGACCACTTGACCCCGAAGAAACGGAGCAAATGTGGTGAGAGCTAGGTGGACCGTTCGGAGCTCCAGCAGGTTGATGTGGCATCGGGACTCCCTCGGGGACCAGAGGCCGTGCGCTCGGTGTTCCCCCAGATGGGCACCCCAACCCATCAGAGAGGCATTGGTCGATAGAGAGACCGCCGGCTCGGGGCGGACAAACGGGATGCCCTCCTGCAGATGAACTGGAATGGTCAACCACTGGAGAGTGTTCCACATCCCCTGGGTCACCGTCACTAGCTGGTCCAATGGATCGCAGCGTTGGGACCACTGGCTGGCCAGCCCCCACTGAAGGGGGCGCATGTTCCACCGGGCCCAACGGACCACGCTGGTACAGGCCGCCATGAGACCCAGGAGGCGCAGGAAGTCCCGGGCAGGGTGCAACTGCCCAACCAGAAATGACTGGGCAAAGGAGGAAAGAACCTCGACCCTGTCCGCCGGGAGCCGTGCCTGGCTCGAAGAGAGTCGAGCTCTGCCCCGATGAAAAGAATCACCTGCTTCGGCTTGAGTTCCGACTTGGCCTCGTTGATGAGGAGGCCGACCTGAGAGCAAACCTGTAGGGCCAGATCTCAGGACCGCTCCACCTCCTGTCTGGAGGGGGCTGCCATCAGCCAATCATCCAGGTAAGGGTAAACCCGGACCCCTCGGCGCCGCAGGAATGCTATCACCACTGCCATGCATTTGGTGAAGACCCTGGGAGCTGGAGATAAGCCGTAGGGCATGGCTTGGAACTCGAAAAGGGATCCCTCCGCTCGAAAGCGAAGGAACCTCTGATGTGACTGGACGGATAGGGACGTGAAAGAACGCGTCCTGCAGGTCCAGAGAGCAGAACCACACGTCATGTTCCAAGGATGGTATTATCTGAGCCAGAGTGACCATCCTGAAGGTTCGAGACCTTAGGAACTTGTTTAGGTCGTGTAGGTCAAGAATGGGGCGCCAGCCCTCCGTCCGTTTCAGAACCAGGAAGTACCTGGACATGAACCCTGGGTTTCAGGGGGGTTCCGCCACCTCTCTTATCACCTCCTTCTCGAGGAAGAGAGCGATGTCGGCTCGGTGAGCTGACAGCGAGGCTTCGAACCCCGAGGCCCCCCGAGGTGCGACGGCTCTGAAGGGTGGGGCCTGCTCGAACTCCAGAGGCAGGCTCTTTCCCACCACCTCCAACACCCACCGGTCTGTGGTGATAACGGACCAGGCGGAAAGAAAGTGGCAGAGCCTCCCCACGGGAGGCACCTGGGGTGAGGCGACGGGGTTGGGGGCGACACCCCTCAACTCGTCACTGGGCAGGCTTGGAGGAAGGACCAGCCGAGGGACGTCCAGGGCCTTTACCTCCCTGCTTCCTGGAGAAGGAAGCCGCGGGCTTGGGTTTGGGACGTCAAGCGCGAGCCTGCTGGCCCTGATGCTGCTGGGCCGGGCGTGGACGGACGAAAGGGCTTGGGTTGCAGTCTGCGGCCCTTGTCCCTCTGAGTGGATGAGACCGAGTCCAAAGTGGCATTGGACTTTTCGATCCTCTGGAGGTGGCCTTCCACTCCAGGGCCAAAGAGGAAGGGGACATCCGCCAATTTGTGCTGGGTATCCGCTATGAAGGTGGATATCCTCAGCCATGCCCGACGGCGCATAGCCACTGCGGCCATGACTGACCTGGCGTATGAGTCTCCAATGTCCAGAGCAGTCTGAAGTTGCTGCTTGGCCACCGCCCTGCCCTGGTCCTGCACCTGCCTAACCGTGGTCTGCAGGTCAGCCGGGAGATGAGGGACTACCTCGTCCAGGGAGCCCAACAGGGCATGGGAGAAATGTGCCATAAGCACGGCCGAGCTGGCCTGATGAAGGCCAAGGGAGGACGCAGCGTAGACTTTTCGCCCGGCATAGTCCAATTTCTTGGACTCCTTGTCGGGAGGTTTGTCCATGTCCCTAGCGTTTCCATCGCCCCGAAAATGCTGTCGGTAACTAACCCCTCGGCTGAGGATGTTCCAGAATCGGACAGGGAACCGGTAGGGACCATATACTTCCTGGCCATCCTGGCCAAAGGTGCAGGGCGCTGCCAGAGCTCCAAGGCCGGGCCCACAATGGCCTCGGCCACAGAAAAGGCCTCCGTAGGGGAATCCCCTCGGTCCAATATCTCCGTGAGGGGATACCTGGCCCGCTTGGATATGGGCTCGAGCTGCATCCCGGTGGACTCTGAGATGAGTCTGAGCAAACCCAGGAGGGATGAAGGGCTGTCGTCCAGCGACTGACCTCCAGAGGACTCCAAGTCCACTTGCCTGGAGAAAAGGGAGGAATCGTCGTCAGTCTCAGAAGAGTCCGCAAAGAGCTGCCTTGGGCCTGAGCCACCCTCCACCTGCTGAGGGCGATCGGGAGTGAGGGTGACCGACAGCCTATGGGGCAGACCCTGAGCCGACCGAGAGTTCCTGGTCGGAGCCCCAAACAGCGGCTGTGGAGGCGGAGGTTCCACCAGAATCGGTGGAGCAGCTGGTTTGGCGAACAACTGGCCTGGGAACAGGCTCCTCGGGTAAGGCAGGGTTGTTTGGCCGCTCAGTGTTTAACCACTTAATGGCGGGGAAGGCGGCGTCGGCTTGTTCCCGGTCAGAAGGAGCTGTTGCCACATGAGGTCCTCGTATCATCGATGTAACTTACGTCGAAGCCTCCCCTCATCCGAGGAGGAGGACGACGACGAGCGGCAGTGCCACTTACCGCGGTGCCGAGATCGCCGATGACGGCAGGATCGGCTGGACCACGAAGAAGTCCGAGACCGAGAACCTCGGCCTTTCCGAGGACGGTGCGGGGAGGGGACGGGTGGAACCGGCTCCTCCCTTGGCTCAGAGGGTTCACCCAAGGGCTCTGGAACCTGAGGCACTGGCAAGTCCGCGGGATTCTCAACTTCCACCGGGGAACCGGTGAGAGAGGATTTTCGGCTTCGCCGGTCGACAACCCGTCCAACGGGTCGAGAAAGATCTCGACTGCATCGACGGGAGTCTTGGTCAACTAACCTGGCGGGGATACCGTGAAACCAGTGGCCGAAGCCGAACGATCGACCGAAGTCGATGGCCGACAACTCGGGGAGAGGGACCTTTCCCGCTCCCAAGAGCTTCGACGGAGGGACTTACCCTTGTCTTTCTTCTTGGACCGAGAAGAAGGTCCAGCAGACATTGGTCCCTCTCCTCTAGTGGAAGGGACAGACAAAACTCCTTAAGGAAGCTGTGTAAGAGGAACCCAGGGAGGCGGAGATAAATGCCGCGGTCAAGGAAAGATCGCCTTGCGCCGCCTTCTCTTCGAGGGGCTGATCATCTGCTCTAGCTGATCCACCAAGCCCGCCGGCGCAGAAACCGCCGACCGGGACTCTTTTGACTTCACCGGAGGAAAACGTTTCTCAGTGCACCCCAGTTGTAAACGGGCAGCACGGTCTTTGAGGATGTAGGCTGAGAAGGAAGAGCACAGGTCGCAAGCCTGCAGGTTGTGCTCAAGGCCTAAACAGTAGACACACATGGAGTGCGGATCTGTCCGAGATATCTTCTGCCCGCAAGGGCGCCTCCGAAAACCGGGAGTCAATTTGTCCATCGCAGCCGCGAGAGATAGAAGACCGAAGTCTATAATGCAAAAAACTTTTAAATTCGGAAAACCTAAGAATTAGGAACCAGTCTTATACGCAAAGCGTTAAGGAGGGAACCTGAGCTTCCAAGCGGTAAGGAAGCTCTGGTGTCATGGGGCGGAGCCGAGAGTTTTACCACCCGGGTGGGTGGGAGGAGCCGGCTTGAAGACCTTCCGGCAAGATTTAAAGCGGCAAGGATACCTGCCAGACAGTGTGGATGAACAACATATCCTTGTCCCTAGAAGCAGGCTTTCTTCTATATCCCTCCATTTAGCAAGGTGGTTGCGTGCAAAACGAACTGCAAGGAAGGAAAGGTGGGAAGCCCAGCTATACCTCCTTACGTTCGGTAAGGCCAAACCCCCATCTATCTAGGGAGACAGAGTACCCAAAAACGAACTCGAGGGCATTTGCCTGCGGAGACAAATTTTAGTATTGCCTTATTCCAGGCTTGGAACATCTTCGCTAGCACATTTAATGGGACATTTTGGAAGAGGTACATGGCCCAGGGAAGGGTCACCATCCGGACAGCCTTCACTCGCTGAATTAGATTAAGGGGCAAAATGGCCCATTTATTAAGGTCTGCCTGAAGCTGGGTGCTGAAGGAGTCATAGTTGTAATGAACAGTCTGTTTAATAGATCGGGAAAGATAGATTCCCAAGTATTTTAATTTATCAAGATCCCATCGGAATGGGTGGGAGTTTTTGAGAGCCAAAGATAGTTTAAAGTGAAATGCTGGGACGTCTGTTTTAGAAGTATTCAGCTTGTATCATGAGATCTTCCCATATTCCTCCAGAATCTGAGATACTGCTGGGACTGAGCGTATCGGGTCAAAGAAAGGAACAACAACACATCATCTGCATAAAAGGCAATACGATGTTCGTCCTCCCCCCCCCATCAGCACTCCAGATATGTGAGGTGATTGCCTAATTGCCTGGGCCAGGGGCTCGATACAAATGGCAAGCAGCCCGGGAGACAGAGGACTGCCCTGGCGGGTGCCTCGGTATAGAGGGAAATAGTCAGAGTGATGGCCAGACACCTTCACATTCGCCTGTGGGGAGGAGTAAAGGGCCCCGACCATAATGACAAACGTATGAGGGATTCCCATTTCTAACATCGTGGCGAACAAGAAGGGCCAAGACACCCTGTCAAATGCCTTCTCAGCATCCAGGCTGAGAAGGACTGAGAGAGTTCTGAGTGACTGCATCTCCTGGACCAGGTGCAAGGCCCTCCTAGTATTGTCGGTGGTTGATCTCGAGCTTGCGAAGCCCGTTTGGTCCAGTGAGGAAGAACCGCATCCAAGCATTTAGCTAGGACAGACATTAGGATTTTATAGTCAACGTTCAATACTGATATTGGGCGATATGAGCTACATAATTGTGGGTCTTTATCTGGTCTTGGAATGACAGATACAGTGGCATATGACCTGCTGTGGGGGGCACCCTGTCCTTGTAGCAATTCGTTGTAAACCTGAAGCATAAGCAGACCAACCCAAGTCTCTGCCCGTTTATAAAATTCTGACCCATATCCATCTGGGCTCAGGGCTTTCATGTCTTAAGGTTTGCAATGGCCACTCTAAATTCCATTGGGGTTTTAACAGCCATTAGACCATTTTGTTGTTCCCTATCAAGTCTGGGGAGATCTAGGGGAGAAAGAAATGCTTCACTTGAGCCTTGCTCACTCATATGATCTGGAGTGTATCATTTCTTATAATAATCACAGAAGGCCGTAACGATCAGTCTCAGCCTTGTATGAGTCGTCCCTGTAGCCGGGTCCTTGATAGATGCTATGGTGGAAAGGCGTCTTTGTCTTCTGAGACGAAAGGCTAGTAGGCGGGAGGCCCTAGGCCCCACTTTCCCATACCTCTGACGGAGAAACGCCAAAGCTATTTCAGTACGCTGCATGCACAGTTTATCCAGCTCCTGTTTGGTCTGCTTCAGCTGGGCCTCCACCAAGAGGTCCCCTTGTTGGTGGGCCTCCTGGAGAAAACCAAGAGTCTGTTCTAGCTGCGACTGTCGCTCCCGGCGTTGTCTTGCCTGAGCAGAGGTATACTGTTTTAAGCAGCCCTAAGAACTGCCTTCAGTGTATCCCATCTGACTGCTGAGATGGTGTCTTGCATGTTATTGTCTCCCAATATCTCCTGTATCTTATCCCTGACAAAGTCCCGGAAGGGATCGCTCTTAAGGTATATTGGGTTGAGTCTCCAAAGGGTGTTGCATTTATCTAGGCCCAGGTCCCAGTGTGTTATCACCGGGGCATGATCCGAGTGAGCAATAACCCCCATAGCAGCGTCCCTAAGGACCCCCAGGTATTCTGTTTGTGTATAGCAGTGATCAATCCTTGTATACGTGCCATGGGCAGCAGAGTAAAAAGAGTAACGCCTGTCTCTAGGATGGAGGGAACACCATACATCCATCCAGCCAACTTCTTGGATAAATCTCTTAAAAAATTTGTGAGGGGCAGGTTGCCTTGTCCTGTTCATGCTGGTGGTGTCTAGAGAAGGACTCGGGGCTATATTAAAGTCCCCTGCCAGGATCAAAATTCCCCTAGACAATTCCAGTATTCTCCCTAGTAGCTAGCCAATTGTCTGGGAGGAGGAACCCAGGGGAAAATAGGCATTAGCCAGCGTTACTTCCCTATCATGAAGCATTCCCTGGACTATTACCAGATGGCCTTCCGTATCTGCCCACTCCCTGGTCATCTTGAAGGCAGTCTGACCAGAAATCAGTATGGCAACCCCCCTCCCTTTACCACTTCCATCAAATGAGGATGAAAAAAACGGAGAAAAACCCCTAGAGTCCAATTTTTTATGTTCATTAGGATTCATATGCGTTTCCTGTATGTAAACAATTCCAGCTTGGCTCTTCTTAAACATTGTGAGCATTCTTGTGCGTTTAATGGGGTTTCCCAACCCATTCACATTCAGAGATAACATTTTTAATGGTTGATTAGCCATTCATTTATTCCTTGGGTTTATAGGAGTTAAGCTGAATCTCGTACCAGTGCCCACCCCTGTGAGCCTGTCTGCATCAGTATTTACTGCATTAAACGGTGACTGCCTTTGGATTAGTGAGGGCAGTAATTCACCCTCCAACATTAATTCCTTGAACAGCCTAAAATAATTAACTTTAAAAAAAAATAATAAGGAACAAACTAATGCAGTTTCAATTCAACTGGGATTGGACTGCCAAACTTTTAGTGGCTTCCATAGTTCTGGGGGCTGTTAGGCTCCCAGTACTAAGAGAGCCAAGTTTTGGCTTAGTCCGCCACTCAGGGAGGACCCGACGTAAAACGTCTCTTCTAAGGGGAGGGGGTAGTCATGCCCAGGTCCCCATCCGGGCATGTGTTTCACTAAGCCATACCTTTTATAAAATTCAGCTAGTAGTTTACTGCTATTCAGTCTAAAACCAGGAGATTCACCTTTGGGTGCCAGGCCTAGGGGAGGGAATGGTTCAATCCACTAGCTGAAAGCACTCACAGCGGAGTACGAGGCCGCATGGGCCATGCAACCGGTCCCCATACCCCAACTCCGTTGCAGTGATGAAGACAGGGGAAAGAGCAGGCCCCGGACCAGTCAGCCTCCACCCCAGCCTTGGTTGTTGAGTCCCCCGAGCACCCAATGCTTAATAACTGAACTGAAAGGAGAAGAGGAGAGGGAACCCAACCTCTCACTCCTCGGAGGCACCTAGCCAAGTCAGCCCGACCCCAGTGTATTAGTTAATTCTTGTGACAATGAGTTATGTAGCATTTTTCCTGGGTGCCCCTCGAGACCCTAATAGGCTCCTTCCCCGCTCCCCCTCCAAACCACAATGAAACGTGAGAGAGGAGGAAGAGGGAGAAGGAGCAAAGAATGAACAGGAGGAAGCGAGAGCCCCAGTGGACTCCCAGGCCGGACCTGCCAACCCCCCATGGCTCATCACGCCCCCGCCCCCTCATCCGGGCTCCCTCAACCACAAGCCCCCCCATCCAAAATCCACCTGACCCTGAGCAACCAACTCTCTTCAAGCTTTACTTTAGATTGGTCACCTCCGTGACCTTATCCAGCAGAAGCAAATCTTCCTGGAGATCCCAGCCTCATGGGCTGAGAGAAGAACCTTTATGCTCAAAGGCTGGAGCTGCCCGGGGGGGAATCACGAGAGGAACTCCAGGGACGAACAGGGGCCCGAGAGCCATGGGGACGTATAATTTAAGTGGGCCATCCTATCCAGCTCACCTGCTCACTTTCATAACAACATCAGAGTCCAGTTAGATCCCAAGAACTGTTCACTTCATCCCATGTGGCGTTGAGTTTGTATCACTCTCGGTTGAGGCCTGCTTAAGGAGTCCAGCCACAATCTCTTGAAGGACCGAGATGCCTTCCCTCCGGTGCTGTTCCTTCTACGGCACATGGTTACAGGTCCTAATTGCCAGTTTATTCGCCAGTGTCCCGCCCACAGGTCTCTGATCAAGGGCCACCCTGATGCCCTCCTTAGCAAGTCCCTGGGCCGCCTCCTCTGCGCTCTCAAACACCGTGGGTCCATCCTTGAGCTGCACAGCAAGCTTCACTGGGTAGGGGGTCCTGAACTTAATCTTTGCTTCTTTAAGCTTCCTCAGGAGAGGGGCATAAGCTCAACGTCTGGCTGCAATGGCGGTGGGGTAATCATTATCCACATAAATTCGCTGCTCCTGGAATTGCAGCTGCCCCTTTTGCCATGATTTGTGAAGGATCAATTCCTTCTCCTGGTAGCGCAGGAATCTAATAAGTATCACAAGTGGGCGGTCGGGCGTTTGTGGGCCCAGTGTGCGATGCACTCGGTCCATTTCAAGCAGGCAGTCATCTGGCAGATCTAGTGATGCTTTAAAAAAGGACTGCATAAACCGAATTGGGTCGCTACCTTTGGCTCCCTCTGGGAAGCCAGAGATACAGAGATTGTTCCTCCTACTATGAGCCTCCGCATCCTCTGCCCTCTCTCGCAGGCCCTGCACCTCGTAGTGAATTTGCAGGATAGCGGTCTCTGCTTCATCCACACGGGAGTCCGCCGCAGAAGCCTGCTCCTCCAGCTGGTCTATGCGCCTCTCCATCTTCCTGATACCTGTTCTGAGGGCAGTGAATGTGGAGGGTGTCTCCTTTCTGAAGTCCCTCAGCTCCCTCAGTACCAGATCATCTGCCTTGACATGTTTGGAGGCCCCGCGGCATCGGCGCCCAGACTGTCGCTTCGCGCCGAGACTTGAGAGCCATCACTATCAGAGCCATTGCAGTCAGGCTCTGAGGATTCCAAAAGCAGTTTTAACTTTTCTGGCTTGCGTTTCGGCATCTTCGGTAAGTGTTAGTTGATTTTCACCTGATTTGGTGCGTTTAGGCTGAATTAGCTGGTTTTTTTTGGCCGCAATGGGGACGCAGCTAAGAGCTCAAGATGCTTTGTAGGGCATGACGGAACCAGAAGTCAGAAACATAGAATCTGACGGCAGATAAAGACTGCTTGGCCCACCTAGTCTGCCCATTTCCCTACCTAACAGATAAGCTGCAGATCCTAGTTAACCAACAGCCTACTTCCTCCTACTCCCCACTAGAATTGCCTTATGTCTGTCCCATGCATTCTTGAATTCCCCCACTGTTTTTGACTCTACAACCTCCTCAGGAAGGCTGTTCCATGTATCCACAACCCTCTCTGTGAAGAAATACTTCCTCACATTCCTCTGAGCCATCCCCCCTCTATCTTCAAATTGTGCCCCCTTGTTTTGCACATCTCTTTTTCTGCAAGATGCTACCCTCTTAGACTTTGTTGATTCCCTTGAGGTATTTGAAAGGTTCTATCATGTCCCCCCTTTCCTCGAGCTATACATCTTTAGTCTTTCTTCTTATGTCTTCTGATGCAGACCCTATATAGGCACTCTCTTGTGACATCACTTCCTGTCTATCATTTTACGAAGTCCCCACTTTCCCATTTGCAGGTTATACCTGCCAGCCACCAGAGGGACCCTCTGACTATTCACCTCTGTTTCACTACCTGAATTTCCCCCTCCTCCTACTTCCTGGAACCCCTCTACCCTCATACACTACTTCTCTCCTTTACTCTCATTTCTGCTTCTGCCCACACCTCACTCTCATACCCAGCCTCCTAGCTAGCCCTACGTACTGACCCCTGCCCTACCACCGGACCCTCACCCAGCCTGCCACTAACCCTCAGTGACCACTAGGAGTCACTATTTCCACCCTGGATTTGGCCCAAACCCAGCCTGCTCTGAATCCCCCAGAACCTGGATCCCCATTCTCACCCAGGTCCTAGTTTCACCCGTCCTACCAGGGTCTCGAACCTTGTACCCTGTCCACCAGAGTCTGTGACCCTACCACTACTCCAAAGTGGTTTCCACGCTTTCTGAGGGGCAGCCAAGATACTTGAACCTTTCTGCCCTGCTGCTACCATTAGGCATTATGTTTGTACACCTCCTCCTCAAATGTCTCCCCCTCATTTACATGCTAGTACCCACATCCCATCAGCCAGACATCTTCCCAGGCCCACATGTACCAGCACCCCCAACTCTCCCTGACTTGGTCCGATCCCACCCTACACTGACCACGTACCTGGCCCGGCACACCCCCTAGCTGCCCCCATTGCCTACCCTGGCTCCCATGGTTGCAACTCGCCCTCGCCCTCCCGACCCTTCGAACCCAGCCCATACCTTGTTCCCCTATGGCCTCCTCCCCATCCCAGCATACCCCCCGGAAGTTGACATACTGCCACCCCCTGGTCAGAGCCTTAGTCTTCCTACTACTCCTATCTGGCAACATACATCCTAACCTAGGCCCTGCCCCTTCCAGCCCACCTGCTAGGTCCACTGGTCTCCAAACAGCCTCCATGAACATATGCAGCCTACTGAAAAAATTTGATGCCCTCCAGTGCTGGGCCATGGTACATCAAGCAGACATCATAGCCCTGGTTGAAACCTGGCTGTCCAAATCCACCCCTGACTCCTTTGCCTCCCTCCCAGGCTACACCCTATACTGGGAGGACCGAGTAGGCAAATGCGGGGGAGGCTGTGCAATCTATACCCAGGACACAATCATCGGACAAGCGCTCCCTGCCCCCGTTCTTGTGAATGGGACTCAGGCCCTTATCCTCAAACTCACTTCTGACCCCTCAGGAGCCCTCTCTATCTCACCACTGCCTACGTTCCCCCAAAGAACCAGAACCCAGTGCTGATATCTATAACAGAATATCTGGCCACCCTCCACCACAAGGCGGGACAAATCCTAGTGGGGGACCTTAATGTGAACTGGATCACCGCCTCCTCTTCCACGATCCGAGATCCTTTCGCTGCCCAAGACCTGACACAACTCATCTCCCAGCCCACTAGAGTAAGCCCAAAAAGAGGAACCAGTACCCTTCTGGACGTAATTATCACCAACCGCCCCCCAAAAACCTATAACATCCAGGTCCTCCCAGACTCCCTAAGTGACCACTCCCCTATCCTATTTCTTTGGGCGGCTCCCACTCCCAAACCCACAGCCCAGACCACACTCCACAGGCGCCTCCGTCCTGGTGGACTGATAAAACTCAAACAGTTTCTCACCCAGATTAACTGGTCCCCCATTCATCATGCACCCGACATTGACACTGCCCTCGCCCTTTTCTCCCAAACCTTTAACAAGGCCTGTGACCTCTTTGCACCCCTCACCAAAATTCGATCCAAAAAACGTAACGCACCCTGGGTTACCCCTACCCTACTACAAATGCTTAGAAATAGGGATAACCTCTGGCACCTTGCCACTGAAACGGGCCAGATGGCTGATAGACAGGCCTACAATGCTGCTCGGAACAGGTGCTCATGGGCCGTCCGTAAAGCCAAGGCCGACCATTACCAGGCTACCCTCAGCTCCTGCTGGGGGTCTGCCTGGACTTTCTGGGACAATATTAAATAGCTAAATGGGAAATCACGCTTCCTTCCCCATCCCAGCTCACTATTGACAGCTCTACCTCTACCGACCCCGCCTGCATTGCTAACTGCCTTAACACCTCCTTTACTGACCTTAGCTCTGTCCTCCCCAGTAATTTCTTTGACCTTCCCCCCAGCCTACCTCCCCCTGTCCTCCAATGCTCCAGCTTCCACCTACGCAAGGTATCTGCCTAGGAAGCCAGACCTCTCCTAATTAAAGCACTAAATAGCAATAGTCCCAGCAGCGACTCCCTGGACCTCAGTATCCTCCGGCTGGTGCTGGATGAAGTCCTTGCCCCACTCACCAGCCTACTTAACTGATCCCTCTGCCTGGGGCAATTTCCCACTGCATGGAAAACAGCCATAGTCACGCCCATTCATAAAGGGGGCGACAGGTCCTCCGCCAGCAACTACCGACCATCCCCCCCCCCAAAAAGCCCTTGAAAAAGTGGTGGTCATTCAAATCACTGAATATCTGACTAAGCATAACATCTTATGCCCAGTGCAGCTCAGCTTCCATGCTGGTCACAGTACCGGCACTGCACTAGTTGAGTTCTCCAATTTCCTACACTCCTCCCTGGATGCCAGCTCCCTAGCTGGTGCAGTGTTAGTTGACCTCTCAAAGGCCTTCGACACTGTCTCCCACCCTCTTCTGCTGGATGCCCTCTGCCACACTGGTTTCTCCGCTGACCCCCTCGCATGGTGCACAAGCTATCTATCCGCTCGCTCCTAGTGTGTAAAAATCAAAGGGACACTCTCTGAAACTCGTCCTATCCGCTCAGGGGTACCCCAGGGCTCCATCCTGGGCCCCCTTCTCTTCTCACTCTATCTAAACACCCTGCCCAGTGCATGCTCTGGCAAAATTCTTATGTATGCAGACGATGCTGTCATTTTTGCCACCACCTCAATCCCATCTCCCTCCAGGACTCCCTACAACAATCCTACAATGATGCTGAAGCCTGGTTTAAGGAGCACAGACTCATCTCTATGTTTCTATGTTTCTATCATTAATCTTAAAAAAAACAATACAGTGCTCTTTGCCCACCAACTACCCACTCCCTATCCTCCCTAGTACCAAACAACCACTTGAACAAGTCTGCTCCTACAAATACCTTGGGGTTACCTTCGATTCAGCCCTCACCTTCTACACCCACATTAATGCCCTTGCATCCGCCACTAATACACGGTTTGGTATCCTCTACCACTATAAAAACTGCCCCCCCCGATGCTCTCCGACTTGCAATTACGTCTTCAGTACTGTCCCTTGTAGACTATGGCCTGCCAGTCTATGGTGCTGCTGACACGACTGCCCTCAACAAAATTCACCTCACCCTAAATAAGTCCTGCAGGCTGATTACTGGTGCCCCCAGGCTCACACATACATGTCAACTCTATGACGAGGCTAAACTCCTTAACCTAGATGAATGGCTACTCTACACTATGCTATCAAACCTGCCTCCTCACCATAAAAAACCCTACTCGGTCTCTCCCCTCCTGGGATGACAGCCTACATCCACCATACCCCACCCACTATCGCAACCCGAACTGGCAACAAGACCACCTTACTAGTCCCCAGATCCAGGACCACCCATGGTCAGAGGTCCTTCTGCTACAAAGCCCCATCCTGGTTTAACTCTCTTCCTGCTCCCATCTCCAATGCCCCCACAATCTCCAACTTCAAAACCGCCCTTTGGAGCCAATTGTTTAACACTCGCAGCTGCTCCTGTCTCTAAACGTGGCCTCGATCTCTCCACACTTGACAACGCCCGCTGGGCGGCAGGCACTCCACCTCACCTCCCCCCACTTTCTCCCCCTGTGCATCCTGCCTCTGTTATAACCAGCTTGTGCTCAGCTGTATCAATGTAATTGCTACTAAACTGTATAATGTATGAAATCTGTCTGTGTAACTCTAATTCAGTGACTTGTGTTCTGTAACCTAAATTTGTTATGTCTGTCCTCAATGTGACAAGGTACCTTTGGAAATGAGCCTCTGTCTCAAAGGTTATAAACCAATTTACAAACAAATAAATAAATAAAGTGGCAAACAAACTTTTTCTTACTTAACATAGAAACATAGAATTTGACGGCAGATAAGGACCGCTTGGCCCACCCAGTCTGCACATTTCCCTGCCTACTGGATAAGCTGCAGATCCTAGTTAACCAGCAGCCTACTTTTTCCTACCCCCATCCCCTAGAATTGCCTTATGACTGTCCCATGCATGCTTGAATTCCACCACTGTTTTTGACTCCACGACCTCCTCCGGAAGGCCGTTCCATGCATCCACAATCCTCTCTGTGAAAAAATACTTCTAAAGTGTAACCCCCAGGTGGCGCTATCCCAAGGCCTACTACCCCTGCCTGCTTGACTACCGACAGGTTGAGGGGCCTAGGTTCTATGACGGGTGCCTCCACCCAGAGGTCAAGGTTTGTAGTGGTTAGACTAGCTTGGTCACAGCCCTCTGGGACACTGAGACCCCCTTTTATCCCCTCTACTGGCTCACACAGTATACAGGAGTTACAGTCCCAAAACCCCACATATACACACTGTTCACTCATAAGGTACCACTTACCCTCGAGAGTGATTCTGCAGCATGTCTCTGAGGACCCCCCTGTAAAACAAGGTTAATCAACATCCACAACCCAATACAGTGCTTGTTCTATAGGTACTGACACTTCAGACAGTATAAAGTTCAATAACATCAAATCTGGTTTATTTAGGGGAAAGGAAACAAGGGAGGGGGAATCAGATTAATTGGCAGTATTCAAATCACAGTACTGTGCACACATACAGGGTCTGAAAAGTCACACTCTGGGTACCCAGGTTGGGGGGGGGGGAGGCTAACCAGGTCCGTTCCCTGGGGTTGGCCAGCAGGTGCAGATGGATGGGGCCCTGTAGAAGAAAACATATGCACAACAGCCAACTGTAATCCGGAGCCGGATGGCTCAGTCCATGAAAAAGTGAAACGACAAGAATTAGATGACCCACTTGTAATTGGTAACAGGCTGCAGGGGAATACCCTGATTTGTACTCACAATACCCAAGCTGAGAACTGGCTGGTGGATGTTCTTCTGGAATGTTCTTCTGGATTGCCAGAAACAACAGGGCATGGAGACAAGGTCCTTGTGACTGGACCCCAAGGCAGTTGATAGCAAACGGATTTAGTCCGAGACAAGCTGGGGTTTTCTTCCAGCTTCAACACACAGGGGACAGGAAATAGCAATTCCCAACAAGCACTATGCACATTCATATGTAAAAGGAAAGTACTATACCAGGAAGGCTGCTCCTCGATCCTGATTGCAATTACTGCAAAATACCCAGGAGCACACACAGCAGCTTCAGTTCCTGACAGACCGAGCGCGATTCAGCAATTTCTCCAGTCTTCTACAGGGTGAGCCTGGTTTCCACTATTCAGCCTTCCTTCTCCTCAGAAACTCGGATTCAGTCTGACTATCGCTTACAACGGCTGCAGGTCGACTTCAAGGCCTCTCACGTGCTTCCCGCGCAAACTGTATACCACACAAAATACAGAGCTCCTACTCCTTTCACTGCCAACAACAATCTGGCTCTCCAGCTTCAGTTCAGGGCATTTCCCTTAGGTTCCAACAGGTCCAGTTGGTGGATTCGGCTGTCAATCACTGCAGGGCTCCCTCTGTTGGTGCAAAAAAGGCACCAAGGTCCAAACTACAATTCCCATAAGCACTAGCCATACATTCCCCTTGTAATCCGGCTCCAGTGAGAGTCCAAGTTCTGGTTGACCCAAGCAGTCTCCATTTTAGGGCTCCCCTAAACCCAATTGGCCTAGCACAGCAGTTCAGGTCCAAAATGGAGGGGTACAACACACAGAGTCCCAGCTGCAATAAAGGCAGGTTAGACAAACTGCAATTTTACTAATGCTCTAAATGATTACAGGCAAACAGTTACAACTTTCGGATGGGCTCCCTTTGCGCTTTCAGCGACTGCAAAATGGAGCGATTACACAGCAGTTCAGGTGGAATTCAAGCAGGGAAACACCAGTTCCCCCCCATGAGCATTAATTATGTCTGCAAGCAGACAGCTCTTAAAGAGACTGTATGTGGAGGCTCTACAAGCACTCACAGTGCCATTCAAACGGCTTAACCACCGAACGCCAGCAGGCAGGGGAACACTTAGACAAGCTCCTAGGAGGCTTTTAGGAACCCCCATTTGTAGAGGGGTTACAAAAGTATATTACAAAGTACATTATTTAAACACTATACATAATTTTTCCACCTTATCTTTTAAGATTACTTTTTTAAACTTTTTTACATTATTTTATAATTTCTTATTAAATGAGGGAGGCAGTATAGCGCAGTGGTTTAAGGCTCTGAGCTGCAAAACTGGTGACATCCAGCAGACCAGACCCGAGTTTGAATCCCACAGCTTCCACTTGCATAATGTGTGACCCTGAGCAAGTCACTTAACTTCCCTGTGCTCCCAGGTCGCTCCTGTAAAAAAGCTTTCAGCTTAGTGTGCTACTCCTGGTTAAACAACTAAATAAAAAAAAAAATTAAAATGTCAAACCTTAAGTCTGGTCCGGCTCTGCTAAGAGACAGGAATTACAGTAAATAAATTCCATCATTTAAGTCAATAAATATCTCTACCACAACAACCTTACATAATTTATTTATTTATTACATTTTGGTGACCGGGTAGGCCCACTGAGCCCCGAAGGTCCCTTTTTCAGGGGCGACACAGAATACAGTACAGTATAAGATAGTCAGGTACAGAGAAGTACAGATGATAACTGGGTTACAATATAAGCAATAATTCAGAATCAATTGAACAGAAGAGCAACAATTGATTTCCTGCATGCAATTCACAAATTCATAATGTATAGCAGCTGCTAAATATAAGTGCATTTTGATAAACTTTATATTTTACATAGGATATAATTCAGGGAATGAAAAAAGTAACCCAGGAAAAGACATTCTCTGGAACGTATCAAGGCAAGATACCAGCACTAGTGGAAATAAATGTCGTACCGAACCTCCATTCGGTGACGGTGGGACTACGGGTGGGTGACTCCACCCCTTACCTGGGAGAGGAGAACCAACACTCGATCCTGCTCCCACCTTCCCCCAGCATGCCGGCACCTTGGTGACCCGAGGCTGTTCCCAAACCCGAGTCGCCGGCATGGTGCAAGGTGTGGCATCCAGTGCCTCAACCCTCAGCGCCACGGGGACAGTGATGTATTAATTTATTTTTGCAAGGAAAGCTCCATTGAGCAAACTCATTTACAAGGAGGTCCTGGTTAGGACAGGTTAAATGCAACAGGTAAAGAGGCAAGTCACAAAGTACAGGAAAATTATGAAACAGTTTTTGATCACTGGCTACGAGATAAAAACTGAATAAAAAGGCAAAGAATAGCAGGGGTATTCATATACAAAGCTTATGGCAGAGTTAATTCATACAGAGAGCTACTAACACATGCCATATATATCATAACCATTAAATACAAACACACAGTATATTAAAAAGCATGCACATTTATCCACACAGAATTGACCGTGGGTCCTTGTTAGTCAAGCGCTGGCCTTGATTTGTTATAATCGGAACTCTATATCATAATAAAATGCATTTAAAAACTGCCCTATGCAGCTGGCCCGGTGGTGCTGAAGGTTGAGGCACTGGACGCCACAGCTCATGCTACACCGGCGACCCGGGTTTGGGAATGACCTCGGGTTGCCAGGGTGCCAGCACGTGGGGGGAGAGTGGGAGCAGGATCGAGTGTTGGTTCCCCTCTCCCGGGTAAGAGGTGTCGCCCCCGAAGTTCTGCCGCCACTGAATAGAGGTTCGGTGCCGGCGCAGGCGGTCAATGGCGCAACTAGAAGGGAAGAGTGTCCCAAATGGCATGAATGCATGTGCCTCCACACATTTGCACTACGTCAGAGAGACGTGGGCGTAGGGGCTGGGAGAAAACCCTCAAAAACCCAGAAACTACATATGGAAAAAAAAAAAAAAAAAACATCCTATGCTACTCTATGGAGTGCGCCCCCGTGCTGTTCATTCACTGACAACACAAAACGTGAGAGCGTGGGGGCATGTCTCTAGCAATAGGAAGCTTAATTGTTTTGCTTTCGGCCCACTGAGCCAACTACGATCCTCTGGATTTTTTTAAACCTGGCTGAAATAAATGGAACTTTGTACTGCAGACAAGTTGGGGACAAGTAAGCTTTCAAATATGTTTGGGTGGGTGAGAAGCAGAAGCCTGCTCTTTAAGAAACTGTAGCTTATTAGTAATACAAGTGGCACCCAAATCTGCAGAGACAGCAGGAGCTTGTGCGAGTGTATGTTTGAAAGAGAATCTGTGGGTGGATGAATAAGTGAGAGAGAGAGAAAGAGAGAGTACACTTTTTGTGTGTGTGCATTTGTGTGCATGCGCACATGTAAGTGATCTTAAGTTTACGCATGAAACATAGTAACACAGATGTTAAAGGTCAGAAGGGAATCTAGGGCCATCGTGTGTGCCCCCTGCTTTATAAGCACGGATAAAAAAAGGCAAAGTGTGCAAACATGTACTAATGTAACTGGGTTCCCTTCTCACTCTACTCCTCAGGGTATTCAGTGACTCTCTTGGTAAACTGAAATTGTTCAAGGCTTACCTTGAAAGACTCTGTCTTAATGTTCACTGCCTCTGCCGGTAGACTGTTCCATAGGTTCACATCCCTCTGGAAGAAGAAATGCTTCTTAACTTTACTCCTGAATTTTTCACTGCTGAGATTTAGGGAGTGTCCTCTGTTCGATCTTGTTACTGTAATACCTCTGAACATGCAAATGGCTGAGATCATATTTCCTCTCCTCATCCTTTTCTCCAACCTGAACACATTAAGGGCTGCCAGCCTCTCATAGCTTTTGTCTTTCATACCCCTGATTATTTTGGAGGCACCGTATTGCACCGTCTCGACTGCCTTAATATCCTTTTTGTGTTGAAGATAACAGAACTGCACACATTATTCCAGGTGGGTCCTGACCAGGGCCATCTAGAGGCAGGATTCCATTTCCCATCCTGCCGGTCAATCCACACACTTTTTTTTTTTTTTAGTCTATGTTTATGCCCCTTCTCTCAAACTGGTCCATCCACCATCTGACACTCCAGCCCTGTCACCTGCCTTCTCGGGGACTTACTCCTCTCCTCCATATGTCTCCATGGTTTACTCCCCACAGTGAGGCTCTTTC
Source organism: Neoceratodus forsteri (assembly GCA_016271365.2). NCBI lineage: Eukaryota > Metazoa > Chordata > Ceratodontiformes > Ceratodontidae > Neoceratodus > Neoceratodus forsteri. The sequence goes on along the minus strand of CM028130.1, from coordinate 146,832,477 downwards.
ATCAGGGTCCCAGGGGGTTCAGGACCCATTCAGGTAACTTAAGCCAATGTATCAGAGGACAGGATCCACAGCTGGTGGTGTGGGGCCTGTGAGGGAAGTGTCGAGTCATCCCACTTGGCTGGGTCATTTTTATTGTTTTCTCCCATACCCCAGAGACACAGGCACACTAGGGGAATTAAAGGGTGCAGGTACACTGTGCGCTCCATGCCGGTTCCCAGCCTGTGTCACTCCCTCCCTGGCAGCCTCAGCTGCACTGCCACCTGTGGTCACCCAGGTGGCAGTGTAGCAGTGAGGATGGCAACACATCCCTCTCCAGAGAAGGAACTGCAGGGAGGCAACCCAGGCTTATTCACAAACCCAGGACACAGGCGTCTCAAGTGATAGTGTTACCGCTACACCCACAGGCCAGCCAGTCAACCCCTTTTGATACACCCAGCATTCTTCTGACTCTCTTGACAGTGGCTGCAGACAGGCTGTCAAGTTTCAGCCCCATCTGTTATGACCCCCCCCGGGTCCATTTCCTTCACCACTGCAGCAAAAAGAGCCCCGAACAGTGTATAGGTCCTATCTCTGCTGTTCCTCTTCAGATGTAGCACCCTTGGGACTGCACCTCGGGGGTCTGACTGGTCAGGTCCTGTGGCATCTGCGATTCAATTGGCCACTGTGGTCTGGGCTTTTTCCCTGACTGGAGCGCCTTTGCTCCTTCTTGAGAAAGACTTTTGGATCCCAGCGCTCATTCTGTTGGGCTTGTTGTTCAACAGATTTTCTCCCGCCCACCTCCCCACCCCACCCCATCCCCATCCCCATCTCTATTTAAATGCACTTTTCTGTTCCTCTCCCACTTCCGTGCCTCTTTCTATTAATACATACCTGTTAGCCTACCAGAACACAGGTACCCATATTTATTCGTTTAGCAATTCATAGGTCAGAGTCCTCTGGATAGCTGTTGGCTGATCCATATCCCTGCTATCTTCCAGCAGCCCCCCCCCCCCAAGGTTGGGCTCTTAGCACTGCTGCTCCTAGTTAGCCACAAGGTTAGGCTCTGATCCCTGTTCTCCCTCCCCTGCCTGCAGGATCATCTTGTCATTGCCTTATTTTGTCTCACTGCTAGTACTATAATGTAGTCCCTTATCATACTGCTAGCTGGGTGTGTGTGTGGTTGAATTTCTCTTCTGCCCCCTTGTGTCTCATCCTGTGCTGCTACCTGTCACCCCTCCTTTTCCTCTAAATACGCTCACCCTCTGCCCTGCCTTTCCCCATCCCTACACCCTGCTCTCCTTGGAACTATACACCTTGTCTGTCTTCCACACCCCGTGTGGTACTCTTACCTTCCCCAGCACTAAGCATCACTACTCATTTTTTATGGTTTGCACACTTGCTACCGTGTATAACTACTCGTTTAGTATTCTCCTTTATGCCACGTTTGGTCCAGCTCGCCCCTGTTCCATGCATCATTCTACTACCTACCCTATCTACCTAGAAAAGAGAAGGGTACGTCTCTTTTAGGCTTCTGTTGAATGTCCTAAAAACATCCTCCTGCTACTACTTATTTGTGCTGGCAACATAGAGCTTAACCCCAGTCCCTGCACCCTATCCTTGCACCTTCAGAACTTTCCCAGTTTAAGGGGGTAAGTTTCTTGCATTTAAATGTTTGCAGCATTCTAAGGAAATCTGATGCCCTGCAGATGTGTATCTGCCATTCGAAACCTGATGTCTTGGTGGCGACTAAAACCTGGCTGAGGTCAACCACCTTGGATCTAACTATTAACATCCCTGATTACAATGTCTTCCATGCTGACAGAAGTAATGGGGGAGGAGGAGTAGCTATCTATACCTGGGACAAATTTCTTGATTCTGTAGTGGATGCTACCTCAGTGCCCAAAGAACTTAAGTGCCTTACTTTAAAAATCCAGCTTTCATGTTCTTCTCTCACTGTCATTGGCTGCTATAGACCTCCCTCTGTGGGACTCAAGATCATGAACCACATGTGTGCTCTGCTAGATCAAATCACATTGTGAGGTTGTCATTTTGGGCAACTTTAATCTCAATTGGATTTCTACATCTTCCAAACCAAAAAATTATTTTTGTGATGCCTTCGGGCTATCTTAGCTCATCACTGATGTCACCCGGCCTAACCTGAAGAACCCAGACCGCAGCACAATGTTATATCTAATCCTGGTAAATAAACCACACCGATTTATCCATTCTGGCATCCTCTGTAATGATCTTAGTGATCACTGTGCCATTGTTTGCATAAGGTCAGCCCCCAAACTTGCATCCTCCTCTAGATATGTGTTCAAAAGAAGTCGCAGGAATTTTATTCCTAGTGCCTTCATCCTTGATCTTCAACACGCTTGCTGGCAGAACTTTTATTTATTTATTTATTTAGTTTTTGTTGACCGGGTAAGTGCACTAGACAAATCTTGCCTATTTCCAGGCACGACCCGGGGAAGGGGGATATAGATGAATACCAACTGACCTTGAACCAGATTAAGCTGTTGGTGGTATTTTTAGTGAGCGAGGGAAATTTGGCCATTGCACCGGGGAAATTCCCCTACTCTTTTCGATAAGTGCCATGGGATCTTTAACATCCACCTGAACTACCACCAATCCAAGCAGGTGGGACCTTGGTTTAAAGTCTCATCCGAAAGACAGCACCTCAGAAGTGCAACACCCCTCTCATGCTGCCTACGCGGTGGAACAGGCCTACGAGGCATTCCATAAAATCCTCCTTGATACCATCAATAAACTTGCCCCTATATTTAAAGCTTGTACTAAGAAAAAGTCCTGCCCTTGGTTTTCAGCTGATTTAAAAGCTGTCCTACTAAAAAGGGATGCCCTATGGAAACAGGCCCAAAAAACAAAAGTCCCTGCAGACTGAGCTGCCTTTAGGACAGCCAGAAATCTCAGTACTAAAGTAACAAGAATCTAAAAGGTAAGATACTACCAAAGTGAGCTTGGAGCTTCCTCTAATTGTTCCACTAGGTTCTGGAAGACGAACAAAGACCTGGAGGGTCACAGACCGGCAAGCTCACTTCCTTCCAAAATCTCCTCAGCTGCAGGGACTATCTCCGACAAGCATATGTAACCCCTAGGTGGTGTTATCCCAAGGGCTACTACCCCTGCCTGCTTGGCTAGTAGCAGGTTAAGGGACCTGAGTTCTGAAACGGGTGCCTCCACCTGGAGGTCAGGGTTGTTAGTGGTCAAGCTAACCTGGACACAGCCCTCTGGGATACTGAAACCCCCCTCTTTCCCCTCTAGTGGCCTGAACAATACACAGTAATCACTTTCACAATACCCCTGATACACCACACAAGTACCCACACTGTTTGCCCTTACCACCAGGGCTTTCCTCTGGCCCGGCCCTGGGAACCCCCTGTAAAACAAGGTTATACACAGCAAATAACAGCAGTACAGTACTCTTGCACAAACTGGAACCACAGTCAGGGTAAATGCAAAAAAGAGTTGGATCTGATTTATTTAAGGGGCTTGAATAAGGGAGGGGCATAATCAGGTTAATTTGCTTAAAGGTTCTATCAGTCAAACAGTTATGCATGCATGTCAGGGTTCATTAACAGTCACACACTCTGGGTATCCAAATGGAGAATGGTGGGCTAGCCAGGAACATTGCAGCTGGTTGGGGCCCTGTAATGGAAGAAAACGACATGTACAATACACACTATTTGTAATCCGGAGCCAGAGGGCTCAGTTTGTGAAAAGAAAACAACAAGATGACACACGTTTAGATTATGCTGTTGTTGCAGGGAGCTACTCTGATGATTACTCCCGATACCCAAGACTGGACACAGGCTGGACGAAAATCGAGACAGCAGGTGGTTAATCTGGACTGCCAGGAGAAGCAGGGCCCACACGACTCACCGAGGCGTCATTCCTGTTCAAGCACGGAGCAGGGGGCTGATCCCCAGGAAGGTCTGTTGTCGGTGGCTTTCTCTGTGTAGTGGGGTAGTCTGGCAGGGCCAGCGTGGCATGGCCCAGGCTGAATGGAGATGAACACGGATTCAGTCCGAATAGGCTGGATAAAGCTTCCAGCAAGCACAACACAGTTCACACAGTGGGGAACCACATCACGACCCACTTTCAATACATAGCACATTTACATGTAAGGATTCTACGGTACCAACAAGCATACCGCTCTCCGGTCATGATCGCAAAGTCTCTGCACAAACCGGGGATTCAAAAGCAGCTGGAAATCCTGACAGGCCGATCGCATTCAGCAAATCATCGGTGGTCTTCGGATTAAAGCCTGGTCACAGTCCAGTGGCTTAAATGGTCCTCACAACTCGGATTCAGTCTGAATAAACTCTATTTTCCCCTCTCAGGGACAGAAGGCAGATAGGCAGGCCAAAACTCAGCCCTTTCACGGTTCTCCAATGGAAAACTACACAGAACTGCTCCTTCAGCTTCCAACTGAGATCTGACTCAACTGCCAGAAAGCCTGGGACTTTCCTCTGAATCCAAAAGGTTTGGTTGGCTGATCTGTCTGTCAGTCACAACAAAGGCTCCCCCTTCAGGTGCAAAAAGCCACCAAAAGCCCAAAGTACAATTCCTACAGATTTTGACTCCAGACAGCTCCTGTAGTCTGGCCCCATTTTAGCTCCCACCAGTACTGATTGGTCCAATTCACAGTCCAGGACCAAGATAGCAGAGACAAACAAAACAGTCCTTGCTGCAAAGAAGGCAGGTTAGACAAACTACATTATCATTATTACTCTAAATGATTTTCAGCAAATAGTTACATCTTTCAACAGAGCTCCCTCTCAGATTACTTATGACTGCAATCCAGGCAGCTCTTAAAGAGACAGTACACACAGGCTATACAGGCACTCTCTGGCAATCACATTTAAACTACTAAAACGCAGGACACAGCAAGCTCGAGGAAGACTTTTGGGGAACCCCCATTTGTAGGGGGGTTACACATAAAATACTGGATCTTCTGAACAATCACTTTGCTACAGCAGGGTTGGCATTCGACACTTCCCCAGCTAATATCATTCGAGCGCAGTTATGCAATCTTGATCCCCCAAGCCCGCCCCTAACTATTTCTTCTCATGATGCACTATTCTCATTTGACCTGCTCTCTGTAAAAACTGCAGAAGACTTGTTTTTGGAATTGGACATAAGGAAGTGTGCCAGTGCTGACCTGATTGAGACATTTTTTTTTTAAGCTTGGATACCACATTCTCGCCGTGCCTGTCATGCATCTGTTTAACATGTCTCTGTCACAGGATTCCTTCCCTGCAATCTGGAAGATAGCTCATGTTATACCCCTACTTAAATCCGGCGACTACTGCAATTTAAATAATTACCGTCCTGTATCATTGCTTCCCACTCTATCCAAAATGCTGAAAAGAATAGTTAATCGCCAACTCTGACATTACCTCGAGACTAACAACCTCCTCAATCCAGTGCAAGCAGGGTTTAGGCCCTATCACAGCACTATTTCTGCACTTGCCTGTGTCACTAACAACTGGCAAACCTAATTAGACATGAAAAATCATGTCTGCGCTTTGTTCTTGGATTTGAGCAAAGCATTCGACACTGTAGATCATGAGCTGCTCATTACAGTTCGTAGGGATGTCGGGGTCTGCACCATTTGGCGGTGACCTGGTTCACAAATTATCTCACTTGTCGCCTCCAATGTGTTAAGGCAGACAGTGACATCTCCCTGGTAAGGGGCGTTCCCCAAGGTTCTATTTTAGGCCCTCTCTTGTTTTCAGTTTATATTAACAATAGCAATCTGGGAATCAAATCCGCCAAGAGGCACCTGTTCGCCGAAGACACTGTCCTGTATATAGATAGCCTCCCCAGTGATGGCCTTTGAGGACCTTCAAGAAGATTTTAACACCCTTCAGAAGAACCTCCTGCATCTAAAATTATTAGTCAATGCCAAAAAAAACAACGGCGATGCTATTCTCTCCTAATGCTAACTCCACAAAATGAAGAAGCACTGCATCAACTCCACATGTCTACATGCTGCTGGGTGAGCTCCTGGAATCTGTAACAAAATTCAGGTACTTGGGGATGTGAATTTATCACAAGCTTTCTTCTATAGATCACATGGAAGAGCTCTCCAAGAAACTTAAATATAGGCTCGGTCTTTTCTTTCAGATTAGACACCTTCTCACGCAAGAAGTTAAAGACAGGTTGGTCCAAACTACCTTCTTGTCACTTCTTGACTATGGTGACTTTATCTATGGTCAAGGCCCAAGTACTGTGTTATCCAAGCCAGACACTCTGTACCATCTGGCGCTTGGATTTGTCTTGGGAGTTCCGTACTCTACCCATCACTGTGCGCTATATGCCATGGTGGGCCGGTGCTCGCTTAAATTTAGACGCCACAGGAATGCAATTCTGTGGACTACAGAGCTATTATTCATAAACTTCCTCAGTATATCTCTGACTGACCGCCCACAGCTACATCCAGAAGCTATACACTCAGAAGTCAGTCATTCATTTCCCTTGCTGTTCCTAAGATCAGAACTCGGTATGGTGTGGCAGCAACAGGTCATGCCCTACCTGTCTTATGGAACACCATGCAAAAGACCCTGAAACTTGTTACCCCAGTAAAATTGGCTTTTTTAAGACCCTGTTCTTACGTGGGTTTAGGGAGATCAGTGAGTGTTTTGCATAGTGGCCTCCACCTACTGTATGCTGGCTGCTTTTCCATTGCTTGTAAATTGCTTCGCATCATTTGCTGGCCCCGCTATTGTATTGCTCTCCCTTTCTCCCCCTCCTGTACTCAGCTTTCATCCCTTCCTTATTCCCTTCCTTCACTCCTACCCCATCATCTGATTGCACTGTCCTAGTTATGCAGTTATTCATTATATTGCATTGTACAACTTGTATATACTGTACTGTAAATATTGTAACACATTTTTGTTGCTCTTTTTCCTGTTTATGTTACTATATGTGAGCGTTCCGTACTACAGTGCTGGATGTTAGTTGGCAGTGCATTTGTTTTATACCCTTCTCTTCGCCCATGAAAATATGATTATTGTAAATTTGTACTTGGACCCTAGGTCCACCTTGTAAATGAGCTTGTCTCAATGGTGCTCTGCCTCGTAAAATAAAGATGGATTGATTGATTGATATAGTACATTTTGCTATAAGTAAGTAATCCGCACATCAGTTATATCTATCAAGGCAGGCTATACAAGAAGGGGCATAACTTAATTCAAAGATGATCTTGGAAACATGTTGTATTAGTTTAATGAATCATTTTTTGTAATTTTCTTTACTCCCCCTCTACCCCCAGCCAGTACTTCCTCCTGTATACCTGATGCTCATTTACCTGACATCCTGGTATTAGAGGTCACCTGCTACACACTAAGGCCCCCCCTCCAAGCCTACCTTCTGGGATGGGGTTGCCTTCAATGCCACGGCAGACTCCACGAGCCATCTGGTTGACCTCGGCAGAGGTGAAGCCAGGAGCATCCAGGAACGGGTAGCTGGGGGCCCATGCAGATATACTGGGTGGGAGGGGCATTATCTCTCTGGCTGATGGCGGCATTTCTTCTTTTTGCTGTCCCCTGGAAGAGCGGACATGCAATGATGTCCTAACCCAACCATGCATGCTTCCACACAGATCTGTCGAAGCCTGCCACTTTACTGCCCCAATCTTGTGGTACCAAGACTCCCTGTCCACCAGCCAACACTGGGGGGTCAGACGATCGTTCAGCAGGCACCACCACTTTCTCTTGCTGAAGGAAATCTGTATTAGTGGATGCTAAATCCCGCCCCCAATCATCTGACACACGAGGATTAGTCTCAAACCAGTGTCATCAGCATTGCAAGTATATTAGTTTTTTTGAAGGTGAAGTTTCCAGAGATTTTATGGAACTGTGCATGTAGGGATTTCCACAGGGAAGGACACAAGTTACTAAAAGCTTGAGTGCCCCAAACAATTTTAATCCTAGCGATGCTGAACTAAAGCAATTCAGCAGCCCTAGGGCTCCAAACATTTGCACTCTTAGTTAGCTTTGAGGTTAAATATTCACGTGCATTCCCTACATTTGGCCACCAACAAAACTTTGTTCAGCGGTGTTTGCTCTTCCAGCGATACTCAGTTACGTTTATTATAAATGGTGCAGTGGTTGGAGAATATCCCCAGGACACCTAAGCTAAACCTGCCCACTGTATTGTATAAAATGTTCAATTTGCTTAGTATAATCTTTGATGCCGAATCATAAAAGATATCAGCATACTCTGTTACGTGTGGCACTAAAAACTGTGTCATGTGCCGACAGGTAGCCATGGGGAGAAAGAGATCATTTTTATACAGGTGAAAAAATCGTGGGGGCATTCAAGCATGCATGGGATAGACACAGGACTAGTGAGACTGGGACAGAAGGGAAGAACGGAAATGGGACCGACAGGATCTGACTGAAGTAAGACAGACATTTCTTAAAGCTAAACCAGGGCAGACTGAATGGACCGGGAGGTACTTTTCTGCAGACAACTACTACGTAACTATGTAGGAACACCAGCTTCTGTCCAGTAATTTTCATAAGATTTGCTCAAAAAGGTGGCTACTCAAGAAATTCTTCTGGAGCCCAGGCGTAAAGTAAAACGTACGGGGAGAGTTAGTCAGACATCACAGAATAACTGACATCCAAAACTTAAAAGTTAAGTTACATTGTCCATATTTATTGTTGAAAATAAATAGATAATAAATAGCAGAAAACTTAAACCACAAAGCACCGATGTTTCGCATATCACTTAATGCTTTATCAAGGAGTGGTCCGAGTTTGATTCTCAATGGTTTTATACCCTTATCCAGTCACATGATCTATTTAAAATAACTAATCACAATCTTATTACCACTATTATGTGCAATGAGTCTAGTAGTACTCAGACCACTAAAAACACCCACAGCGCAGCAAATACATACAAGGCATAATATAATTTGCTTAGTATAATTTTTGATGCCGAATCATAAAAGATATTGGCATAATCTGTTATTTGGGGGCATTAAAGACTATCATGTGCTGAGAGGTAGACATGGGGAGAAAGAGATAATTATTATACAGGAACTCCAGCTTCTGACCAGTAATTTTAATAAGATACTCTATTTTAGTATATTACCTGCAAATAATGCTGTCCATTCAGATTTAAATATTTGTCCACCACTTCCTGTTCCCTTCCTGACAAAGTGCTAATTTCCATGTAGAGTATCTTAGGAATGTGTTTTAGTTTTGCCGGAGCACCAAAGAAAGTACAGTTACAGAAGAACGTAACGTAACAGTAGATCTTTCAGAGGAGCTCTTGCAGTAGGCAACACCATTAGGACTAAGCTGCCAGGCGCTAGGACCACATGGAAAATTTCTAGCTAACAGTACCCAGCTGGGGACTGCTCCTGACGTCGGCACACCGATGTCTGCCTATGGCATAAAAGGGGTGGTCCCCCAGCCCCTCCTCAGTTCTCCCGCCAGAGACCTGTGAAAAGGAGCCACAGCAGGAGGAGGGGCTCCTGGAGGCACAGAGAGGCACATACATGAAAAAGAGAGCAGGGGGAAGGAGGGAGGGAGGGAAAATGATGCCTACTGCAAGAGCTCCTCTCAAGGATCTACTGTTATGGTAAGTTCTTACATAACTGTACTATCTTATTTTGAGAGAGCTCTTGCAGTAGGCAACACGGTTTATTTATTTATTCAAAAGTCGCTAACCAGGGAAAGCACCATGAGCCAAGGCTTGTTTCCAGGTGCAACCAGGAAACAAGGGAACATTAGGAGAAATATGTCTTCTGTTGGCACCCTTTGCAAACTGTGTGAGAGGCCTTTCGGCACCATGCATTTCTGTTAAAGTTGAACCAGCATAATATTCTGTGGTGATCTTCATATGTAGCCCATAATGCTTTGCATTGTGGGGGCATGTGTGATTTTGTATATTTTTATGAGGAGAAAGAAGTATATTAGCAAGTAAAAAAAATAAAATAAATCAAGTCAAGTTAGGACCGAGTCCAAAGCAGTACTAAATACAAGCAGAGACAACACCCAGGAGGAAGACAAAAGTCTGCAGTACACAAGGAAATGAAATCCGGAGGCCCCGAAGGATAGCTATTCCAGAACCAACCCTGAACCCAGAAGCAATGCCCAGACATCAGCACTGGGCAAAGGGAAGGGACGGAGTTCCTTGGTGGAGGCCATGTGGGTATTTAATGGATTGGAGAAGCAGTGACACTCCAGATGGAGTGGCCCTTATCAGCTCTGGGGAGAACAAGATGAGGTGCTGGAAGCTGATCATGATATAGTGACCAGCACCTTTGGACAGGCACCATCCAGCTACCAAGGAGCTGTCCAACTGAGGAGTGATGGGAAGGGAGAGAAGAACGGACCACCAAGAGGGCCTGGTCTGGAGGGTATAGGCCTCCTGGATACTGCACACCTACAGAGCGATGAGAAGTGCTTCCCCCTGAGGAAGAACTCAGGATAAGAAACCAAAAGTTGCATAGTCTGGGGAGGAATGAGAAGAGATGCCACCTATGGTAGGAACTAAGTAATGAGTGCAAAGAAGCCCTGTCCTTGTGAAAAAAGGGGGAAGACCTCTTGCATAAAAACATAAGACTTTTACAGCAGATAAGGACTGCTTGGTCCACCTAGTCTGCCCATTTCCCTACCTATTGGATAAGCTGCAGATCCTAGTTAACCAACAGCCTACTTCTTCCTACCCTCCCAACAAGAACTGCTTTATGTCTGTCCCATGCATTCTTGAATTCCCCCACTGTTTTTGACCCCACAACCTCCTCAGGAAGGCTGTTCCATGCATCCACCACCCTCTCTCAAAGTCTCTGTTTCTATGCTACATATTCCTGTCTCATTTATATAAAAAAAATATTTCCCAGGTTTCACAGAAGGTCAATATCAGTTAACAGGACTGGTCTTGCCTGTTGCTGACCTTGGGTGCCCCACCCAGGTACTAGCGATTAAAGTGCTACTGGGGGCCCACCACAAGACTACCACAACCCTATCAGTTTACATGCCTCCCACCGACCCTACCACTGGTCTTCATAAAGTCCTGGACCACCTGAGAACCCAAAATCACATCGCTGAGACAATATTACTTGGTGACGTCAACATAAACTAGCTGTCTGCCTCCAGTGGCCCCATAAAGGATGCACTGGCAGCTCTGCACCTAACTCAGCTGATCAGCTCTCCCACTAGAATTAACTACAAGACTGGGACAAGCACTGCTCTTAACTGGATAATCTCTAACTGCCCTGACAGTGTCGCCAACGTAAGTGTGCTCCCTGACTCACTCAGTGACCACTCCCCTGTTACTTGCAATTGGACCAACAAATTCCATGCACCGCCGCCTCTAACTATCTACAACAGAGCGCTAAGACGTGGCCACCTGGAACTCCTAAAACAACACTTGCACTGTCAGGACTGGTCGCTACTTGACTCCTCTACAGACATTAATGTATCACTCCAACATTTTATCACTATGTTCAATGCTGCCTGTGATGTTCACGCACCCCTCAAGAAAATGAAGGTACGCGGCACTGTTTATCCCTGGATTACTCCTGGGCTGATAGACAGCATGAAACGAAGGGACCACCTCTGGTACTATGCTAAATCTTCTGGCAAGCTACAGGACTGGCAAGCCTATAAAGCTGCAAGAAACTCCTGCACGCGGGAAATCCGTAAAGCAAGAAGCAATCACCACAAGGAGCAACTGACCAATACCTGGGGTGACAGCAGGAAATTCTGGGGAAAATATCAATGATGTTCTGGGGAAAGACCCAAAAAAGGCTCCCGTGATGTTAAACCTTGATGGTACCCCCATACTCGACCCTCTCACAATAGCGAATACCTTTAATGATGCCTTCACTGACCTAAGTAGTGTGCTACCACAAGACTTCTTTGACGATACCACCTTAATGGCGGCACATCATCCTGAGACCAAGACAAATCATCACCCCTCCCTTCTACTTTAAACATGTCTCAGTGGCCCAGGTCAGGAAACTACTAAACAATGAGCTGGGCAAGTCCAGGCACAGCGGTGACTCTTTAGACCTTAAGCTAATCGCACTCACCATGGAGGAAGTACTTACACCTATTACTAAATTACTTAACCTCTCCCTAACCCTCTCGCAATTCCCACAGGTATGGAAAACAGCTACTGTTACCCCAGTTCACAAATCTGGAGACCGTGCACTACTCAGCAACTATAGGCCTATATCAACCCTTCCACCCCTCTCTAAAATACTCGAACGTATTGTTGCCAACCAACTTGTGGACTACTTTGATAGATACTCCCTACCGTGTGAACAACAGCATGGCTTTCTGAAAGGGCACAGCCCCACCACCACACTTTTAGAATTCATCAGCTACGTCCAGCAATCTACTGACCAAGGCAGCCTTGTGAGTGCAGTCTCTAAAGACTTAACCAAGGCCTTCGACACAGTTAATCACAGACTCCTCCTTAAAACAACTCTCACAAACTGATCTCTCCCCAGATACACTGCCCTGGTTTAGGAGCCATCTTGGGGACAGATCTCAACGCATGAAGATTTCCAATGCTATCTCTGACCAGAAATCTGTTCAGTCCGGGGTACCCCAGGGCTCAATCCTGGGTCCACTCCTTTTCAGCATCTTCCTTAACAATCTACCGACTGCCTGCCACCAGCGAATACTGCTCTACGCAGATGATGCTGTCATTTTAGCAAGCCACCCTAACCCTTACCTCCTTGAAAGTAAAAGGGCTTCAAGGAAGTTGAGCACTGGTTCTGCAACCATAAACTAGTACTAAACTACAAGAAGACAAAAGTCCTGTTGTTCTCCTCAGCCTTCAGTCGACATAAAGAGCATGCTCTTACCATGCAAAATTCCCAAGGTGACCCCCTTGAACAAATACAGCACTTCAAGTACCTAGGGGTTACCCTTGATAGACACCTCACCTATTCACTGCACATCAAAAATGTTGCCAGAGCCGTCAATACCAGGATTGGGCTCCTCTATCGACTGAGAAATTCTCTAACACCTGAAGCCCTAAATCTTGCTGTCCACAGTTCGGTGCTCTCCTTAATCGACTATGACCTTGTCATTTACGGAACTGCTTCCACCACTGCACTCAGAAGGCTCACTGTGGCACTAAACAAGGCCTGCAGACTCCTAATTGGTGCACCACACCTCACCCACACCTGCGATGTCTATATGCAGGCTGGGTGGCTCAACCTGCATGGGGGAATTAAATACCACACCTGCTTACTTGCCATAAAGATTCTCCTTGGACTCATGCCTTCGGGATTAGGATGCTCACTTCACAAATCCCCCAAGACCCAACATATGCGCACATCATTTTCCGCACTCCTACTAGACCCGATGTGCTGGACCGCCCAATACCAACGCTCCTTCTGTATCAAAGCGCCATATTGGTTAAATGGCCTCCACAATAGTTTGGCTAACCTTACTAGTCTTGGTGAATTAAAACTCAAACTTCATCAGCACATCCTAACTGAAAACTGCTGTGATTGCACCACTTAAAATCCTTGTCCCTCTTCCCGGGACCTCACCCCCCACCGTTCTTCCACTGTTCTCTCTACTTGTCTTGCCTCTCCTCTCCTCTCTCTTCCTGCCCTTCCATCTCCCCTCTTTTCTCCCCCACTGTCTTCCTTGCTTTTCGTCCCTTACTATCCTAGCTGCTACCTGACAATGCCGCCTGGTTGCTCTCTCCTTCCTTGATCTGGCTCCCCTCCTAATTCCCTCCTCCTCTCACTCCCTGCCTTGAATCACGTGCTGAACTAATGTGTATTTATTTGCTGTTCTCTTATTCTGTATTTTGTAATACAAATTGCTTAATTATTTGTGAAACCAATCTGTTTTCCACTATGGATCTGTACCCCCACATTGACGAGGAACCTTTGTAAATGAGCTGCTTGGTGCTCAAAGGTATTTGTAATCCTAGATTGAATGAATAATAAATAAATAAATAAAATAATAACATTCTGAGATATGGAGTTAATATACCCCGGGACATCTTAGGGAAGAAGAAATGAAAATGAATGATTCTGGTTCCCAATTCTCCCCCCCTCCACCAGTAAATTAATAGTTTCTCTTATTGTTTTTATGTAACAAATTCTGGGTCGAGCGTAACCATATAATAAGTCCAGCGTTGCCTTTTTTCCCTGAAGATTGTTTGTTCATTATGCATTACTGCTGTTAAACCTTCTAATTTGTAAATCTTCTGGGCAATCTGACGCCACTCAGAAACTGACGGTATATTAGTTGTTAGCCTTTTACGAGTTATTGCTTTTTTTGCTGCGAGAAGAAATAGGGGTAGCAGAGTACGGTACCATGAAGGGGTATGGTCTGGAAAAATAGATAAAATCATCTCAGCTGTACATTCAACTGACCCATCCAGGCAATCCCGTAGCTCTTCCTATAAAATGAGCCAAAATGGCATCAATTTAGGGCAGAACCAAAAGACATGTCCCAGATCTGCCAATCTACAGTTACAGGCCTACCAGCAATGTCCATATGATGTCGGCAGGTATTTAATAAGTACTGCTGGTGAAGAAAAAAAAACCTGGATCGGCATTTCCAAGCAAATTCCTTCCAGATGTGTGATGAAGTTATTTTAATGGCTTTTAAAGAATTATCATACCATAGAGAGAGTGGAATATTTGCAATGTCACTTACAAAGACATTAAAAAGTACCGGACCCAGTACTGAACCCTGTGGTACCCCGCTAGAAACCCCACTTTCTTCCAAGAGAACTCTGTTTACTATTACCCTCTGTGTCCTGTTGTTCAGCCAATCTTTTACCCAGGCTACCACCCTGGGACCCACTCTCCGGCTGACTAATTTGTTTATTAATCTTTTGTGTGGGACTGTGTCAAATGCCTTGCTAAAGTTTAGGTAGGCCATGTCCACAGTCCCTCCCTGGTCTACTACTTTGGTCACCCAGTCAATGAAATCTACTAGATTCATCTGACATGACCTTCCCACTGTGAATCCACACTGCCTCGGGTCCTGTGCCCTGCTGGCCTCTAGGTACTCAACAATTCTTTCCTTCAGAAGAGATTCCATCATTTTCTCTACCACTGAGGTCAAGCTAGCAGGTCTGTAGTTTCCTGCTTCTACTTTGCTCCCACTTTTGTGAAGGGGAATAACATCTGCCCTCCTCCAGTCCTTAGGTACTACACCATCAACCCATGATTTGTTAAATAGGGTTGTCAGTGATGTCACTAGTTCTCCCCTTAGTTCTTTTAGAATTCTGGGGTGAATCCCGTCAGGCCCCATTGCTTTGTCCACCTTCAGTTTTAAGAGTTCTTTCAGAAACCTTTCTTCCGTGAAAGGACTGGTATCGACCCCCCTATCCAGAGTGCTTCTACTGACTGGATTAGGTATCTCCCCCTCCTCTTTTGTGAATACTGAGCAGAAGTATTGGTTCAGTATCCCTGCTTTTCACTATCCTCCTTACACCCATTCCTCTTTATTAAACCTTACTATCCTCCTTGCTTTTTCCTCACTCCCTAATGTACCTATAAAAGGTTTTATCCCCCTTCTTTACCGAGCTGGCCATCTTTTCCTCGGTTTGGGCCTTTACTATTCTGACTGCCTTCCTCGCTTCCTTCTGCTTTAATTGGAATAGTTCTCTGTCCTGCTCCTTCTGTGTTTCCTTATACTTCCTAAATGCCATCTTTTTCTCCCTAACCTTCCCAGACACCTCTTTTGAGAACCATAGTGTTTTTTTCTTTCATTTTGATTTGTTTATTTGCTTCACACAAAGGCTTGTGGCCTCTGTGATGGCAGTTTTGATGTTTCCCCATTGTTCCTCAACCCCTCCTTTTTGCCTGTTCGCTAGTGCTTTTGTGAGGCACTCTCCCATTTTGACAAAGTCAGCCCTCCTAAAGTCCAGTACCCTCTCTCTTGTATGACTTGACTCTGTGGCTATGTTTTTCATGAACCACACTGTTTGGTGGTCACTTGTTCCCAGATGGCTACCCACTTCTGGATCTGAGATCCTCTCTCCATCACTGTTTGAGAGTACCAGGTCTAAGATTGGTCCCTCCCGAGTGGGTTCCAACACTAACTGTCTGAGGCATGCCCCTGTAGGGCATCGAGAATGGCCCTGCTCTTGGATGTGGCTGCAGCAAAGGTGCTCCAGTTAACATCTGACATTCATGTCCCCCATCAACAATATCTCCCCTTTTTCTGCCATCCTAAGGATGCCTTCTATCATTTTCGTGTCCATGTCCTCCCCCTGAGACGGGGGTCTGTACACAACCCCCATGCGGAATATGGTGCCATTTCCTGTCCCCTGGGTCACCCATAGTGCCTCCTCTCCTCCCTGTTTACCCTTTAGTTCCACTGCTTTCATCCCTCCCCTTACATAGAGAGCTACTCGTCCTCTTGTACCCTCCCTGACCCTCCTGTAGATTGTGTACCTTGGTAAGCTGACACCCCAGTCATGGTTCTCTGTGTACCATGTTTCTGTGACTGCCACGATATCTGGGCGTTCCTCTTCCATCAAAGCCACCAGTTCAGGGAGCTTGTTACCTAGACTACGGGCACTGGTACTGATTACCATACCCTCCATTTTAACCCCTTGCCCAGAAAGTGCTATGCTTGAGGATCACTCGAGATGGGGCACCGGCGTTCAGCGACAGAAGGTAAACTGGTAGAAGTCCTGGGAAAAAAGAGAACGGGAGACCTCCACTGTACCAGGGCCTCACTAGAACAAAGAAGAGGTAGGCAAGGGTGGCCAAAAAAGTAGGCATTCCATTAAGAAAGTTCGAGTCAATAATCCCACAAGGATAGTAGGTAACCCGAGACACTAAACTGGAGGAAGGGTCCCCGTCCATCGGAAATTTGGAGGCAGTACAGCGCAGTGGTTTAAGGCTCTGAGCTGCAAATCTGGAGACCTGGGTTTGAATCCCACAGCCCCCAGCTTGCACACTGTGTGACTCTGAGCAAGTCACTTAACTTCCCTGTGCTCCCAGGTTGCACCTGTAAACAAGCTTTCAGCTTAGTGTGTCTCTCCTGGTTAAACAATTGGGGGGAAAAAAAGTTACCTAGGGAAACAAAAGTTTCTGCGTCACAGCGAAGAGGGTTCTGGGAGACAGCATGCTGGCATTTATCAGAACTCCAGCAGCTTGGGGGAAGACCCCAGAGTCAGAGATGTCTATTGCAAGGAGAAGCCACGCACAGCAGTGGGGGAACCTCCGATCCGAATGAATCCAGGTGATGCAGCCCTAAGAGAGCAGGTCAGCACTGAAGGAAGCAGAGACTGGAGGGTTTCCCGCCTAATGGGAAGGCGAGAAAACCCTACCAGACACGGCCAGGATGGCACAATAAGGATTCTTCCTGCCTCCCTTAAATGCGGTTAAAGGAAAAACCCCTGGCGACATGAGAAAAGGAGTCTCTCGTCAGGAAACACCAAGCTTGGAGAAACGGGGGGCGGATCAGCATGGGATGGAGAAAGAATAAGACTAACTCTAGCCATTCCTGGGTGTCGAAGGGTTCTTTGACAAAAGGTATGTGCCATATCTATCCCTAAAACCAAGCCCATGTGCAGCTGAGATTAACCGCCATGACAGACCACACACCCGGCACCTGCGTCACCGAGAGGTGAGGGCCGGGCCCAGTAGTCCCATGCTGCACTGGCGTGGTCTCCCCACGAGGAAGAGACAAGCAGATCCTCCTTCACTTAGAAGGGTACCAGACCAGATGACTATCAGCCAGCTGGGCTGGTGGTGGGCCCCAGAAGGACTGGGGGCGGAAGGCCTGTAGGGTGAACAGTACAGCCCTCATCACTAGTGCTCAGGTGCATAGGGAGAGCCCAGTCTGGGGCCGAAGACACTAAAGGAGAGGCTCCATAACCAGATTGGAATCTAAGATCTAGAGGTCAGAGTCAGCCAAACCCCTTGACCACCCTGGCCCCACGGGGTACTCATATGGGGCTGGACAAGAGGTACGGTAGGGGTCCCGCTGTCAAGAGGCCTGAAGATCAGGGGGAGGAGAGTGCCAGAATCCAGCAGCTGGAGGTAGCACTTGGTAGATGCTCCTCGAGGACCTATGCCTTGTGCTGGGAAAGGAGGAGCTGGACCATGCCAAAGCCCTGCAACGCCCCAAGGAAAGGAGATCAGGGATATGTGTACTGTGAATAGATTTTGATGATCTCCTGAGGGAAGAGCAACTGCCGGACAGAGCCCAAAAGCTGCTGCGGATGTCCCATTACCGTGGCTGGAAGGTGCCTGCTGTCACGGCAGGGGAGCACGCTAAGACTCTGCCATGTCAGGGCACAGCCATAGTCGCTAGGCATCTGGCGAACATCCTTGGCCACAGAGAGGCATAAAAGAACAAGGGGGAGAGGTCTCCCTCAAAGAGAGGACACGAGACCAGGACTGGAGAAGGCTCACAGTAGGATCCCGGACGGAGCCATCATGCAACGGCATAAGTGCCCCCTATAATGGCTCCTTGGGTGCAGGCCCTGGAAAGGTTGGGGATCTCCTGCTCCCCTCAGCCCCCAAAGGAAAACGGTGAGTAAAAGTACTGGATATCTGCCCCTGCAGACAGGGGCCTGTGACACCCACCTCGAGGGGAAGTGGGTATATGGCTCAACCAAAGAGCAGGCCCTATGAGAGGGCCATAAAAGAAAAACTAGCAAGTACCTAAGGGTACCAAAAGGAAAAACCTTGCTCCTGCAAATAGTATTCCCACTCATCGAAGTGGGGGGTGAAGTTACACTCCCATCTGTTCCTCCAACCGCCCTGCTGGAGGAGCAGGAACGTACCTAAAGTCGGGAGTGTCATTGAGGCACAGGTCAGGAAGCATAGGATAACCAGGAACAGTTGTAGAATTCACCAAAAATTATTTATTTACACTAGTAGTATCATAAAATAAACTTGTTCCGTATAGCTATTTACAAAGGCAAAATTAAATAGTTTTCTTTCAATCCCTGTGTCCCTTGTTCTCCTAATCTTTCTTGCAGTTGCAGCTTAGCTTTTCAACCCCCACTCTTAGCAAGCATCCTGTTTTTGTAAGTGTTTTGTTCTTGCAAGTTTCAGGAGCTGCTAGAACACATTGTGCCTGAGCTGAGAGGCCCCATTTCCACAGCTTTTGCAAAAGGCTCAAAGGCAACCTCTAGTTTCCAACAGTTTTTAGCAGTCATCTCAAATTATAATTATATACAGTTCAACAGTAATACTATACATTTTCCAAACAAAAGGATCCCAATATCAGTCACATTTCTATACAATGAATTGCATATATCTTTATATTAGCAGATATGCAAGGGAGGAAAAACAGACAGCAAGGAAGAACTGAGAGACAGTGAGAGGCAAATGAAGTGCAAGACTGTCGGGCTGATCAAGTCCAAGGTCTCACAGGAAAATTTGGTTGCACAACCAGACAGAGAAGAAGAAGAAAAGGACAGATCATTGCATTTAAACACCCTATCCATAACAACTGGGACAGGGTCCTATTCTACCCTGTCACGGGGAGGTGGCGAAGGGCACGGAGGGTGTGACTGCCTCAGCCCTGTGGGCTTTGGGAGCTGGGGCGTCAGAGATGGAGGAGGCCTGATGCTTGCTCTGGGACTTGGTGGGCTGCTGGCAAGAATGACGTCATGCCGAGCGATGGAGGGGAAAATGGTGTGCACCTCTATGAGGAGTGCCGTGGAGGAAGTCCACCGAGTACAGGGGTTGCCCGACACTTGTAGAGAGGTAAGCATATCCTGGACATCCCCGCCAAAAAGAACATAGCCCAAGAAAGGGGTGTCCAGAAGAGAGGCCTGAACGTCTGGGGCAAAGCTCAACAGGCAAAGCCAAGCATGGCGCTGGAGACAAATGGTTGTAGCTGTGCTCTGCACTGAGGCATCCACTGTGTCATAAGTGGCATAGAGAACATGGAAGCCCATGTTGGAGGCAGAGCCGAGTAGTTGCTCGAACCAAACCCTGGGGCAGGAGTCCAGTAAGGTGTCTACAATGTCTTTCGCCTGATCCATGAGAGACTGCTGATGGAACATCATGTAATTTGGGGCGCACAGGGCTATGGTGGAAGACGTGTACCTTCTTCGCCCAAAGTGGTCCAATTATCTGGACTCCTTGTCCGGAGGGGAGTCATCCTGGTGCTTGGACTTCTGAGCATGGGCAGCTGCTAGGACCACGGAGTTGGCCTTAGGGTGGGACCCGAAGTGGAACCAACCATCTGGGGTGTGGTACAATCGATGTGCCTTTTTTTCTTATTTAAAATTTTGCATTTTCCCCTCATTTTCTCCCCCAGAGGATCCCGGGTCCCCGGCAAACATGGAAGTGCGTGCTCGTGGAGGCCCACACGCACTCTGGGGTACCAGCTCGGCCCCTTCCACTCCACCCCTGGCTATCACCAGGCTCCCCGTGCCTGAACTGCCATCTGTCCTCTATCAGGTGGCAGCCAAGGGCCAGGGAGACCATTCATCCCTCCTCGGGAGAGGAGAGCCACCTCCCGGCAGCTCAATTTCACACCTCGCCCGCCCTTCCAATGACCCCTGACGACCCGGGCTCATTCCCAAACTCGGTTGCCATTGTGGCGTGAAGTGTGGCGCCTAGCACCTAAACCCTCAGCGCCACGGGGCAGGCAACCGATGTGACTTCTGAGGCATGGGAGGAACAGACACTGGCTGCTGCCATACAGTGGTGGTAATGTCATCGTGAGGTGCCATACGAGGCGGGACCACCACCAACGTGACCTCTGGGAAGTGCAGGAGCTCTGCCAAACAGCGTCACTGAAGGTTCTGCTCCTCCACTGGCCAGCCCGGTGCTGTCTGGATAAGCCTTATCACCTCCAGAAAGGAAGGGTCCTCTGGAGGTACTTAGGTGTCACTTTAACCCATAGCTCCTCAGGAGATGAGTGGGAGGGAGAACCTGGCAACTCTGACTCCTCTTTCTCTGAGAACTCGGAGTCTGGTGTTGGGTGCTGGGCTGGAGTTGGATCCATGCTAGCGCCTGCCCTGGCGTCACGTCATCGGCCTGGCGGAGGAGGGGGAGACATAGGAGGAGGCTGAGAAGAGACTTGCGTTGGTGCAGAAGCCGGCGGTGGTGCCGCCAGGACTGACGTCAGGTACTGAGTGTATGCTCACCATGAATTGAACAGGGTATTATACTCGGTCGGCGTGAAGTGATGACACACTGGAGAATAACAGCATCCTGGTGCCAGGGCGGATGGCAGGTTGAGCGTTGGGGTTACCCTGGGAAGGACCTGACGATGGACCAGAGGGACCGGTTGATGGCCTGAGGGGTGTTGATGGGAGGCCCAGAAGTGGGCCCACCAGGGGCGTTGCTTCGGGCTGGGGACCCAAGGATGGCCAGGGGCTGGATCCGGTGTCAGGTGCAACCAGGCAATGGACCAGGCAAGCCCAAGGAGGATCCAAAAGGTGGCGGCCCAGGGACCCGCTAAAGGGTTAAGCTGGGGCCGAAGCAGAGGCTCCAGATCTGAGGGGAGGGATCCCATAGATTCCAGCACTGGGCAGCCTGATGTTGGTTCCGATGGAGGAGGAGTGGCGGGCAGCAGCCCTGATGGCGTCGGGTGGGGAAGTCATGGGGTGGTTCCCACTGGTGGCAGTTGAGAAGGAGGAGGCATCTGTGGGTGGGACTCCCCAGGTGAGGGCTGCAGCCTGGCATTAGCAGGTGACAGCAGGCACTGGTCTGAAGGACCATCGTTGGACCCTAAGGAGGGAATCCAGTGAACGCATTAGGCAGGCATCGGAGGGAGGACAGATATCCAGAGAACCGTCCGAGCCACCTGGCTGAGGACTACATAAGGTAAAGGGCCTGAGTGGCAGGGGCGGTGGGACAGAGGAAGAGTCCCCTGAATCCACAGAGGCGCCGCCCGACTCTGTAATAAGAGCGAGTGGCAGTGCCAGAGGAAAGGAGGGCTGGCTTGGCTGAAGTGGCCAACCCCCCCCACCCCACGCAGGGGGAGGACCCAAAATCGGTCGTGGTCTCCAAAGGTGACCACAGCCTGGAGGCAGACCTGTCCTGGTCCCAATGCTTGTCCTGCTTATAGTTTTTCTTAGAAGAGGAGGAGGCCTCCAATTAGGTCCGTAGTGAGGAAGATGCTCTCCGGGCCCATTGCTCTTTTTCCATGGTGGCCAGTTTCTGTTGAAGGAGAAGGGTCTCCAGAGCTCTCTGGCGTCATCTCCATGTGCCCTGGTTGAATTTCAGGCAGGCCTGGCAGGAAAAGAACTGGAGGGGGGCTGGGGGACCACCCCTTTTATGCCATAGATGGAAGTCGGCTTGCCGATGTCAGGGGCAGTCCCCCGATGGTTACTACTAGCTAGAAGTTTTCCATGTGGTCCTAGTGCCTGGTGGCTGAATCCTAACGGTGCTGCCTACTGCAAGAGCCCCCTCAATGTAAGATCATTAGTTTCGAATAATAAAAGAGTTTATAATTAATTTACAATTGACTACTACATGAGACTGAACAGTATTAAACTCTTGCTGTAGTTTTTGGAGAATACTGGATATGATGGAATCCATGATGTACAAGAAAGTATCAGTTTATGACTCATACTTTACACATGTTGCTTTGCCCTAAGAATATATTTTCTTAATTAATCTTCAAAAGGCATATTATGGTCTCCGTATGAGATGCACTGATTATGGTATATCATGTTTCAACTCGAAGTGATAGAAGTGGTTAGTTTAGAGTTTTCTGAGTTGCCTTTTTTTAGGACACTTTGCCCAGGCAGCTATGGAAAGCATTATTATTGAATGCTGCCCGCATTTACTAGCTGCCCTTACTTAGCAGCTGCAGCCTCAACTGCTGAATGTAAGTATAAGCCATGGCTTCTAATCACTGACTGAAATATAGTTATTTCAGAGAAGCTAGGCTCTCTAACAGTATTACGTAATGCACCATGTCCAAAGCATTGGAGAAATCAACATAAAGAACCACGGCCTCAAACTAGAGTTCCATTATTCTGTCCCTAAGGATGGCTTCAGGACCTGCACCAGCACTGCTGTCAGACTGACTGGCATTTAGTTGCTGGGGTTGGACCTTAGTCCCTCTCTGAAGAAAGGGGCCACAGTGCTAACTTTTCAGTCCACTGGCACCATACCTTTCTGGACAGACTCATGAAAAATTACTGAAAGTGTCCCTGCCAATTCTTCCTGTAGCTCCAATATGAACATGGAGAGTATCTCATCAGCCCCTTGGGACTTATCTGGCTTGACTGTAACCTGGTAGCCCACTACTAAAGTTGGTGTGATGTCTGCAGGCTGCATCACGGGTACCTCAGATGCCATGAGCCCTCCCAGTGAGCACCTGTCAGTGGCTCAGTAGGTAGTACACTTGCCTCTGAGGCCGGGAGATCAGAAAGCTGTGGGTTCAGTTCCCACATCTGGCACTTGGGTTAATATCCCAGTATTGACACTGTAGTGCAGCATGAGAGGGGTGCTGCACTTCTGAGGTGTCGTCTTTCAGATGAGACGTTAAACCGAGGTCCCATCTGCCTGAATTGGTGGTAGTTCAGGTGGATGTTAAAGATGCCATGGCACTTCTCGAAAAGAGTAGGGGACTTTCCCTGGTGTCCTGGCCAAATTTCCCTCATTCACTAAAAATACCACCAACAGTTTAATCTGGTTCAAGGTCAGTTGGCATTCATCTGTATCCCCTTCCCCCAGGTTGTGCCTGAAAATATGCAGGATTTGTCTAGTGCACTTACCCGGTCAACAAAAACTAAATAAATAAATTAGGCAAACACTGAGATGATCTCAGCCATCACCCATAGCTCTCTTACAGATTCCTCCACCCCGTACCTGTTTACAAGGGCCAAATCCCCTCCTTCAGGCTTTGGTGTTGTCTACTGCTTCTATTGCTACCTCAACTCCCAGCCCCTCCATGGCTTTAATTCTAGTCTTACAATCCCTTAGTCTTGCTCAATATTCCTCTCTGGACTAGAGGCAACCTGTCTCTTTCCAGCTGTCACAGACTTTGTTTTGTTCAGGGGTAGCTGCCTTGGGTCCCTGTTGAGTCTTCCTGGCCCTCTTTCCTTTATTGCGTACTGAGATGCATATCTCTGCGGCTGTTTTGCACACCCTCTTTAACAAGACCCATACATGCCCTGAATTACCAACATCATGCAGCTGCTCAAGGCCTTTGGACACCATATCCTCATGCTGGCAAAGCCTGCCTTTCTGAAATGATGGATCCTGGTCGCTGTGGCACGGCTAGTCTTCTTCCACACTAGATAAAAGATTACCCAGTTGTAGTCACTGCCTCCCAACAGTTCCTCTGATGTTTACACCTGGAGATGACCCTCCCTATCCTGCTACTAAAATTAAGGTCAAAGGTGACCTCAAACCTAGTCCTCTGTTGGACACTTAAGGTAGACAGAAATTTGTCAGCCCGTAACACTCTAAAAGTGATTCTTTTGCCCCACTTTCTTCCTAGCTCAATCCAGAGAGACTCTGTGACACTGTCTGCCTCCCTGATGTCCTCCTCATTATTCACAGTGACTCACCTTTAAAAAAGAGCCACCCCACCCCCTTTTCTCTCAGCTCTCTCTCTTCTGAATAGTCTATATGATTATCCCTCTATCCTGATATCCTGGTCATTTTCTCCCCAAACCAGGTCTCTGTGAGTATCACTAAGTTATGAATCCTGAACTGAATTGAACCCTCATGCTCACTCAGGTTGCTGGATGTGCTCCTATATTAGCCTGTATGCTAGTGTGGATAGTATCCCCTCAATGCCATCTACCCCTCGCCCTCCATTCTCCTCTTGGCACTCCACTGTTCTGCTGTCCTTCTGCCTGGGTTTCCCTGCATCCACCTCCTGCACTTGGTGATCCCCTGTGCCAGACTGTGCTCCTCTAAGTTAAAACCCTGTCTGCCCTGCCCATTCTTTCAGCCAGTAACCCACACCCTCCTGGGGTAGGTGTTGCCCATCCTGGGCATACATCCGCTCCTTACCCAAATACACCTCACTTAAAATATCCCCAACAGCTTAATATGGTTCAGTTTCAGTTGATTTCCATTTGTATCTACCTCCCAACCCTCCGCCCACCAGGACAAGGCTGAAAATAGTCAGAAGTGCAGTTGTCGAGAAACATAAACCCTACCAGACCCTAAGCCAGGCATTAGCTTTCTTTATAATCGGCTGCCTCGCCTTACTAGCCCCCACTACTGGGAGGATTCCCAAAAAGGATGCCCTTGGATACCTTTCCCTTCAAGAACATCCCAAGTTCCATGAATGACCTCCTCATGTCATTCCTGCTAATGTGGACAACGAAGGTCTGTTTCTCCCTTCCCAAGCTGCACTGTCTGGTCCTGGATAGCACTGGTTCCACTCATGCTCCAGGCAGGCAAACCATCTCACCTGAGATACCATACTGGTCAGGTAGTGCCCCTCCTTCTCACCCACTGTCCAAACTGGGGAGTCTCCAATGATTACCTCCTTGCCCCTCCAACCCTTCTCCATCCTTCTCAACGGTTTGAGTGCCCCAGTGCCTAGACTGTCCCCAGTAGCACCAAACACCTACTGACCACCCTCCGTTTTATGAATACAAAGCAACATAGATAATGCCGGCAGCAAAACACCATTGGTTCATCCAGTCTGCCCAGTTTTACCCCTTTTTATCTCATAGCCTACTGTCCAGACAGGGTTTTCGTCCCTGCCTCTCCCCTTCACTCCTTGCCTTACCGCCACCCCCTCCACCCCTAAGTAACTATTAAGCCCTTTTTCTCGGTCTTGGCCCCATACATACTTGAACTCATTAAACAGTTTTGGCACCCACCACCTCTACTGGTAGGCTGTTCCACAGTTCATTCACAATCCTGGTAAAATAAACCTTTCTAGCGGCCCTCCTGAATTCCCCTTCCCCCCCCACCACCAGCTTACAGTGATATTCCTTTGTTTTTGACCCACCATGCCTGCTAAATAGGTCCTCACAGTTGACTTTGTTTATTCTTTTCAGGAACTTGAAGTTCTCTATCACGGCATCCTTCCCCCATCTGGTGTCCAGCGAGTACATACTCCGTGCTCGGAGCCGATCTTCATAAAATCTGCCCTGCTGGCCCTGAATCACTCCATTTATGTCAGGCTGCACTGCCTTCAGTCTGTCTCTGGCTTTCCTGAGGTGGTGACTCCAGAACAGAGTATTCCATATGGGCTCTAACAAGTGATCTCTAGAGAGGTGCCATTATCACTTTCCTCCTGCTATCGACACCCTTTTCAATACACTCAACATTCTGGCTGCCTTGCTACTGACCTTGTTACATTGGCTAGTTTGTTTAAGGGAGTTGCTTAAGATGGCCCCCAAGTCTCTTTCCTTTGAAGTAGTGGTCAGCTTAACCCCTCCTAGCCAGTATTCCTTCCTAGGGTTCTTGTTCCACTTTGTGCATCACCTTGAACTCCATGACAGAGAAATTTCAAGAGACAGACATTGGACCACCTCTCTAACCTTTGCAGGTCCCTCTGTAACTCCCTCACCCACTTCTCGCTGTCTACCCTATCACAGAGCTTAGCGACTTCTGCAAAGAGACACCTCTCAATCTGTATTACTTCTCCTATGCTGCTGAGGAGAACAGTGAAAATGACAGGTCCCAGTACTGACCTTTGTGGTACCCCCCTCATGGCCTCCCTTCCCCTAATCAAACCCTGTTTACCACCACTCTCTGCTGCCCATCCCCTAACCAACTTCCCACCCATTTAACTAGGTCCTTTGCTGCTCCCAGATCCTCTTCCACCCTTGTTACCCAGTCAACGAATTTATTTATTTTTATTTATTTGATTCTTTGGAAACAACCTTTGAGTATGAACTCTTTTGCAAAGGCTCCACGTCATTCTCATTACTAAGATTACATAATATGCAACTGCAACAAAGAATATGATTTACAATGTATTCAACAGAGACAGCACTTGAGAAGAAATGCATAACTACTGTAGATAAGTGCAGGCCTATTTCAGTATGAGCTTCAGGTGATACAAGCAGAGGCTACTAGAGTGGCGAGATCTGACCTTGTCAAAGCCTTCAGGGATGCTGAAGGTCAGAATGGGAAGGACATAGGGCCGATACGAAGGGGGGGGGAGAGTCATTAGTGAAGGGAGAGGGAAGGGGGATTGGAGAGAGGGAGGGAGAATATTACCAGTTTGGTCTGACAAGACCTCCTGACAAACCCACGCTGCTTACTACCCTGGAGCCCATCTCTCTCCAGGTAGTCCTCTTTGACTAGTGCCTCCATTAGGTTACCTGCAATGAAGGTAAAACGGACAGATCTGTACCTACCGGGCCGGTTTTCAACCCCAAACCCCTGAGTGCCACTTGGGCAAGGACAGCAAATGATGCAAGCACACAAGCATGCTTACACCATGGCCAGGAGGCCCCTGCCCTCCTCCTGTGGCTCCAGCTTGCACCACCACCTGTGGTCACCCAGGCGGGGGTAGCCAGTGAAGCACACAACCCTATTTCCATGGAGGAAAAGCTCGTCCTAATGGATGCTCAATCCTCCGCCCTCTGGCTAGCCCCTGACAATTCAGGCCCGCTCACAAACTCGAGTCATCAACGTTACGAGCAGTAGCCCCAACAATGTGCCAATGGGCCAGCCTCATTCTCAATTAGTTTTGACCATGGAGCTATATCGTATTTGTATTTATTGGTGTGTTGTCTTTAATTATCATAAATTATTATTTTATTGTGTTGGGACCAGTGTTGTTTGGGATATTCATTGCAGACACATCATTGGCCATCAACAGCAAGATCAATCTGTTTGCGGATGATACCAAGATGGGAGCAGTGGTGGACGACCAAGGGGGATGGGAGGGGTTGCAGAATGATCTGGCAAAGCTTGAAACCTGGTCAGACACCTGGCAACTGGGGTTTAATGCCAAAAAGTGCAAGGTGCTGCATTTTGGGGTGAAGAACCCAAGGGCGAGTTACCAGCTGGGGGGAGTGCAGCTAGCCCTGACACAGGAGGAGAAGGATCTGGGGGTGCTCATTACAGGGTCAATGAACAACTCGGCACAATGTAGGAAGGCAGCTGCAAAGGCCAACAAAATGCTGGGTTGCACTGCAAGGGGTATATCCTCGAGGAAGGAGGAGGTGATTCTGCCACTGTATAGGCCATTAGTTAGACCGCACCTAGAGTACTGCATGCAGTATTGGTGCCCATATCTGAAGAGGGACATTAAGTTACTGGAGGGTGTAGCACAGGGCAACAAAGATGATCAAGGGGCTGGGTGACTTATCATATGAGAGGAGGCTGAGGGAGTTGAACATGTACTCGCTGGAGGAGAGGGAGGACATGACTGAAACCTTTAAGTACATGAAATAAATAAGACAGGTACAGAGGGGCTGTTCAAAATAAGGGAGGGAAGGGAAACCAGGGGCCATGATATGAGACTGGAGGGACGAAGGTTCAGGAGGGAGATGAGGAGACACTTTTTTACAGAGAGGGTGGTAGCTGGGTGAAATGCATTACCTGCAGAAGTGGTATCCAGTAGAACAGTGGACCGCTTCAAAAGGGGATGGGACAGGACAAGGGGGAGGGTCAATGGAGGGGAAGAGTGGAAGGAAGGGGCAGCTGCAGAATAAGGGGTGCTAGCTGCACATTCGAGCAGACTTGATAGACCTCTAGGCCTTTATCTGCTGGCAAATTTCATATGTTCGTATGTTCGTATTCTGAGGTGTGCTGATTGGGCTGTAACACAAGGGCTCCATATAAATGATGAATTTCTCTCACCGGTAAATGGTTGAACAATTTTTTGTTAATTATACTCAAATCCCCCACTGGCCACTGTGTTTATGACTCAATCAGATGGCAGATGGGAAAACTACAGTTACGTAAGAACTTACTGCAACAGTAGATCTTCAAGAGGATCTCTTGCAGCAAGCCACATCTACGGAACTATAGCCGCTAGGCACTAGGACTACATGGAAACTTTTCTAGCTAGCAGTCTATGGGGGGGGCGCCCATGGTGGCATCACACACCAACTTCACACAATCCTATAAAGTGAGCGCCCTTCCCACACCCTTCTCAGTTCTCCAACCAGAGACCATAAGCAGCCAATCGCCGGCCAAGGAACCAAAGGTCCAGCCAAAGAGGGGGAAGATAGAACAAGCAGAAGGTTCTCTGCACAGGAGTAAAAGAGACAGACACAGAAGACCTCCAGGTCCAAGGGCACGGGAAGGTGGGACGGCATGGCCTGCTGCAAGAGACCTCTCAAAGATCTACTGTTACAGTAAGTACTTTCATAACTGCACTATCTTGCTTCCATGTTAAAGGAAGTATGGGAAGAACCTTCCTGTTGCTGTCCGTGGTTATTCCACTAGAGGCATGTCCACTTCTGTTGACCATTTTAGGAAAGTTTCAGTCACAGAAGTCAGTGCTGCTGCCACTTTCAATACTGTCCACACCTTTCTAAGCATCTCAGCCTGGACATTGCCTCTTGATGTAGGGTCAGCTTCGACCTAGCTGTTCTTCAGGGCCTACTCTCTTGGGCTCTCAGCTTCCACCCACCCAGACGGGTTCCTCTGGGTGCCAAAACTGTTAATGAATTCAAGTATGTCTCGGTCCAAGACCAAGAAAACAGGCTTAAAAGTTATTTGGGGAGGAGGGGGTAGTGGTAGGTAAGGAGTGAAGGGGAGAGGCAGGGCCGAAAACCCTGTCTGGACAGTAGGCCAGGGGGTGGAGCGGGGTAAAACAGAGCCGACTGGATGGATCAATGGTCTTTTGCTGCCGGCATTGTCTAAGTTTCTATGTATTCACAAAACTGAGAGTGGTTAATAGGTGTCTAGTGCTGCTGGAAACAGTCTAGGCACTGGGGCACTCAAACTGCTGAGAAGGAAGGGCCCAGTACCATGCCATCATCGCTTCCTGACTCAGAGGATAAGAATTGGTGCCTCCTTGTTTGCTGATGTAAAGGACTACACTGATATTGTCCAATTGCCCCAGCAGAGGGCCGGAGGACAAACGGGTCTGGAAGGCTTGTAAAGCCTAAGGAACGGCCCTCATCTTGAGGACATTGATGTGAAGGGTTGACTCCTCTGCTGACCACGTCCCTTGGGTCTGATGAGGTCCCAGATAAGCTCCTTAACACAATTCCATGGTATCTCTGGTGAGAATCTGCCCAGGAGAAGGAATGGGAGAGGGAACACCTGAAAACAAAACATTGTGGGCCATTCCGTAGAGCAGCACCTTTATAACAGGAGACGAGACCAGAACTCACTGTGCCAGATCATAGCTGCACTGATCCCACTGGACCCTCATTGTCCACTGGGGAATCTGCATGTGCAGCCTGGCGAACAGGACCAGGACAAGGGCAGCAGCCATCTGGTCCAAGGGCCTGGGGGAGTCCCTGGCAGAAACATATCTGCCGTTGAACCACTGGCAGGCCTGGGCCACCAGACAGTCTGCTCTGTCCTGTGGCAGGGAGACCATACCCTGAGCTGTGTCCAGAGCTACCCCTATACACTGTAGGTGCTGACAAGGGTCAAGACTGACTTGGGCAGATAGCCCAAGATGCCCAGCTCTTGGAACAACTGCCTGGAATGCACCAGGGTCTGGACCAGTTGTTACCTGGGCAGCCCCTTGAACAGTCAGTTGTCCCAGTAAGGGAAGATATGGAGGCCTCTCCTTCTGGGTGTGCTGCCTCCCCCCCTTCCAAACACTTGGAAAAGACCCCTGGTGTCGAGGACGAATCAACAGACAGTGCCAGAGCAGGTAGGGCTCCCCGTGGCGCCAGAGCTATTGCCACAGCCAGTAGGCCCAAGAGTCAGTCTCTGGCAGAGCCACATCTACTGCAGTATGGCCAGCAGGCTTGGGCCCTGAGACAGTCTGCACTCTCTGAGGTGGGGGGGGCATACCCTAGGCTGTATCCTGGACTGCCCCTATGTACTAGGGATGCAGACAAGAGGTCAAGGTGGACTTAATCAGAATGACTGCAAGCTCCAAGTCCTGTAACAGAAGGGAAGCACATTCCTGAGTCCATAGCCAACGTTCCTTGTACTGCGCCATGAGGAGCCAGGCACCCAGGAAGGGGAAGGCATAGAACCCTTGCTTCTGGGGGCTGTCATCACTATAGCCCACACTCTGTAAAACACTTCAGGGGCTAGGGATCCTCCAAAGAGCGAGGCCTGGAACAGGAAGGGTGTGTCCTGAAGGAGAAAACCAAGAAGGTACCCATCTAAAGAGGCAAGCATACAGAGAGCTTGATTAAGGAGCACACCCCAACACCGTGAAGCTGAAGATGCAGCAGCCTCGGAAGAGGCACTAGCTGAAGAGTCCTGAGCCGAAAGGAGAAGGAAGCTCCCTGGGGTCCTGACAAGGCCACCAATGCTGGCCCCCAGAACAAACAGTTCTGCAGAGTGGATAGCCACGGCAGCACAGGGAAAACTCAGCAGGTGTCAGCTCACAAGGACCCTATACTTGGGACTGAGCTGTGAACCAGCGAGCAACAAGCACCTGGCTACTGGGGGACAGTCAGCTGCAGCAGGATGATCTCCCCCCTCTAGGCCACCACAACACATGACCCTTGGGCAAGTGGTTAGCCCAACAAAGGGGAAAGGTCCAGGCTTTACCGCCCCCTAGATAAAAGATGTAAGGGGGTGTCGCAGAAGAAATGAGGCTGGGGTGAGTGTGTAAACCACTAACAACCCCCACAGCTGGTCACTGAAGTGGTGGAAGACCTGGTTGGGGCACAAAATAGGAGCTTCCAGACTCCAGGGGGGGCAATAATGTGGGAAATCACCCTCCCGGCAGGGGAGACCAAGGCCTGGTAATCCTGGGGGGAGTGGCCTGAAGGAAGTTAAGCCATAATGCTCCCAGCTGCGCGGTTCCCCACCAGTGCCCCCAGAAAGACCCGGAGGGCAGCAACCTTCAAGACCCACAGAGCAGGGGCCAAAATGTACTGGGCCACAGTGGCGAATGCTTGAAGCAGCACTGTCTGGGCCGGAGAGGGACCAATAAAGGCCCAGCAGGGAGGCCACCCCTAGAAGGCAGGATGGAGTCAGCAGTCCACTGTGATGCAGCAAATAGAGAGACTCCAGGAAATGCCAGGTACTGTGCAAGGAGGAACCATGCCAGGTGTGACAACCCACCTCTCCCTCTGGGCTGAAACAGCTTTTAGAGAGATGTCTGTCCTCAGGTATTCGCTGCCACCAGCCGGACACTCTTCCGGCACCTCCTTCAAGCTTGCAAACTTGAATAATCAAACGTGCAATTGCACAAGTTAAAGTCTGGTAGTGTGTCTCTCTCGGGTGGCGGATGCTACACAGAGTTTACCTCAACCAGTGGAAACCAAATATTACCTTAGAAAAATGACATCACAGTCACAACTGTTGAGCAAATAAATAGCTTTTTACTCAACAGAAAGTGCACTGAGCATTTACAGGATATATATTTACAACACAAGAGAATAACACTCATACAGGAAAAGTAAACAAATGTTTTTAAACAACAGGTGGCAAAGGAAAAAGGCTATTACTGCACTATGTGAGCACTAAACTTACCCTTCCCTGTCCTTACAAGAGACACTGGACCCTGTGCTAGCTGCCAGCTCCCACGGACATAGCTACAAGGGTAAGCTCCAAACTTATGTTTCCCATTCCAGCTTCCAAAGTAAGAGAGCTCTTCATTGTCTTTCAGCCTCTTATACATTCTCCTGGGAACTGGTAATGCCTATTCCCCCTTTGAATGCACCAACCATCTAACATGTATGTATTTAATTGTCCCAATCAGACTGAACACCTATCGGTGACCAAGTATATTCCATTTTAACCTTCAGTTTATATTTGAAAGACCCAATCCGTTCAAACTGCCCTGTGTATGTGTCTGCAGGTCTGTGTGTGGAGATGTCCATTCAAGATTTATGACCCAGCTTTTATCTAGCAGTTAGGGAGGACTGAAAATTCCACAAGCTGGATGCTGCTGGACAGAGGATTTTAGCCTATATGTGTTTTTTTTTCCAAACTGCTAAAAAAAACACCAGCTAGAGAATCCAAACCATTAACTAGGAGTTTGTAGAGTTGGGGAGGGGCCTTAGACAAGTAGCGCATATGGTAACCTTCTTGGAGGTGCTGCCTGTCTATGGCAAGGGTGATGCTAGGGTACTCCTCACCAGGGAATTCAAAGAATGGTTGAAAAACTGGTGTGGAGCTCAGGGTTTTGGCTTCGCTGGGGACTGGGGAGCCACCTGGAGGGATACAGACCTATACTGGCGCGATGGTCTGCATCTATCTTGGGGGGGACCAGGATCCTAGGTGAAAGGTTTAAATGCCTCATTGGCGAGCATTTAAACTAGCCAAGGGGGGGAGGCACTGAAAAGGAGCAGGGGAAATCCCAGCCTCCCCCCACAAAATATGGTAATTAGTGAGGTAACCACCAAGGTACAGAAGTCATTAGGGACCAGGACAGAGGTAAATGTAAAAAAAGGCAAAGGCAGTAAGGACAGGGATGGGGCTAAAAGGGATAAGGCCATCAAAAAGTGGAGGGTGATGAGTACCAATGCCCGTAGTCTGTGTAACAAGCTCCCTGAACTAGTGGCCTTGATGGAAGAGGGTTGCGTGGATATTGCGACAGTCACAGAAACATGGTACACAGAGAACCATGACTGGGATGTCAACATTACAGGATACACAATCTACAGGAGGGACAGGGAGGGTAAAAGAGGAGGCGGAGTAGCTCTCTATGTAAAGGAAGGGATCAAAGCAACAGAACTAAAGAGTAAAAAGGGAGCAGAAGAGGCACTCTGGGTCACCCTGGAGACAGGAAATGGCAGCACAATCCGCATGGGGGTTGTATACAAACCCCTATCTCAGGGGGAGGGAATGGACAAGGAAATGATACAAGGCATCCTTAGAATGGCAGAAAAAGGGGAGATATTGTTGATGGGGGACCTGAATATGCCAGATGTTAACTGCAGCACCTTTGCTGCAGGCACATCCAAGAGCAGGGTCATTCTTGATGCCCTACAAGGGGCATGCCTCAGACAACTAGTATTGGAACCCACTCGGGAGGGAGCAATCTTAGACCTGGTACTATCAAATGGGGATGGAGAAAGAATCTCAGATTTAGAAGTGGGTAGCCATCTGGAACCACCAAACAGTGTGGTTCATGATAAACACAGCCATACAATCAAGCCATACAAAAGCAAGAGTATTGGACTTTAGGAGGGCTGACTTTGGAAAAATGAGAGAGTGCCTCAGAAAAGCACTAGCAAACAGGCAAGAAGGAGGGGTGGAGAAACAATGGGGAGTAATCAAAACAGCCATCACAGAGGCAACAAGCCTTTGTGTAAAGCAAATCAACAAAACACAATGAAGGAAAAAAACACTGTGGTTCTTAAAAAGAGGTGGCAGGGAAGGTTAAGGAGAAAAGGACAGCATTCAGGAAATATAAGGAAACACAGAAAGAGTAGGACAGAGAAATTTATCAGTTAAAGCAGAAAGAGGCAGGGAAGACAGTCAGAATAGCAAAGGCCTAAACTGAGGAAAGGATAGTCAACTCTGTTAAGAAGGGGGATAAGACCTTTTATAGGTACATTAGGGAGTGAAGAAAGACCAAAGAAGGGATAGTGAGACTTAATAAAGGGGAGGGAATGTGGGCAGACGGTGACGGTGAAAAAGCAGGGATACCGAATGAATATTTCTGCTCAGTATTCACAAAGGAAGAGGAGGGGGAGGTACCTAAACCAAACAAGAGAAACACTCTGAAGATGGGGGTCAATACCAGTCCATTTACAGAAGAAAGGGTTCTGAAAGAACTAATAAAATTGAAGGTGAACAAAGCAATGGGGCCTGATGGGACTCACCCAAAAATTCTAAAAGAACTAAGGGTAGAACTAGTGACACCGTTGACTACTCTCTATAACAAATCATGGGAGGATGGGGTGGTACCTGAGGACTGGAGGAGGGCGGATATGATTCCTCTTCACAAAAATGGGAGCAGGATAGAGGCCAGAAACTACAGACCAGTTAGTTTGACCTCAGTGGTATGTAAAATGATGGAATCACTTCTGAAGGAAATAACTGTTGAGTACCTAGAGGTCAGTGGGGCACAGGACCAAAGGCAGCATGGATTCATGATGGGAAGGTTATGTCAAACGAATCTAATAGATTTATTTGACTGGGTGACCAAAGTAGTAGAACAGGGAGGGGCTGTGGACATGGCCTACCTAGATTTTAGCAAGGCATTTGATACAGTCCCACACAAAAGATTAATACACAAGTTAGCCAGCCTTGGAGTGGGTCTCAAGGTGGTAGCCCGGATAAAAAATTGGCTAGACAACAGCACACAAAAGGTAGTAGTAAACGGAGTCCACAGTGATGAAAGGAGGGTTACTAGTGGGGTACCGCAGGGTTCAGTACTGGGACCGGTCCTTTTTAATGTCTTTATAAGTGACATTGCAGAGGAACTGGAAGGAAAAGTATGTCTCTTTGCAGATGACACAAAGATCTGCAACAGGGCTGATACACAAGGTGGAGTGGAAAGGATGAGAAGGGACTTGGCAAGGTTGGAGAAATGGTCAAATATCTGCCAGCTTAGATTCAATGCTAAGAAGTGCAAGGTAATGCACCTGGGAAACAAAAACCCAGGGGAAGAGTACACAATGGGGGCTGAGATACTAACAACAACAAAAATGGAAAGGGACCTGGGGGTAGTCATATCAGATGACCTAAAGGTGGGCAAGCAATGTGAGAATGCAGTAAGGAAGGCTGAGGGGATACTGGGATGCATAGGGAGAGGCATCAATAGTAGAAAACAGGAAGTTGTTATCCCTCTGTACGGACAGTTGGTAAGACCTCATCTGGAGTGCTGTGTGCAGTTCTGGAGACCTCATCTCCACAAAGACATACACAGAGTGGAGGCTGTCCAGAGGAGGGCAACCAAAATGGTGCAGGGTCTGCACCAGAAGACATACGAAGAAAGACTAAAGGAGCTTAATATGTAATGTATACCCTTGAGGAAAGAAGGACGAGAGGGGACATGATAGAAATTTTCAAGTACCTCAAGGGAAGCAACTAAATCTAAGAGGGTAGACTCTTTCAGAAAAAGAGATGTGCAAGAACAAGGGGGCACAATTTGAAGATAGAGGGGGGGATGGCTCAGAGGTAATGTGAGAAAGTATTTTTTCATGGCGAGGGTTGTGGATGCATGGAACAGCCTCCCTGAGGAGGTCGTGGAGTCAAGTACAGTGGGGGAATTCAAGAATGCATAAGACAGACATAAGGCAGTCCTAGTGGGGGTAGGAGGACATAAGCTGTTGGTTAACTAGGATCTGCAGCTTATCTGTTAAGTAGGAAAATGGGCAGACTAGGTGGGCCAAGCGGTCCTTATCTGCCATCAAATTCTATGTTTCTATGTTACTATTTCTGTCACACCAGGGACAAACAAGCCAGGGCCAACTGGGGTCCGCCACCCCTGCCAAAGTGAGGGTAATGCTTCCACACCGGGGGGAGGCATAAGGCACCACTGGTGAACACAGAAGACCCGTGGAGGCCAGCAGGAAGACACAACCACCCTGACAGCTAGGGCAACTGAATGGGGGGGAGCAAAGACCGAGCATCAGACAGCGATGCAGCTGACTATAAGGCTCCAGGGAAGTAAAGGACACCCTGGTATAAAACTCTTGGCAGGTGTAAAGGAGCCTGAATAAAAGGGAGTCCTCCAACACCCGCAAGAAAGGGGAGACCACCGGCACTGGGGGAGGCACTGGGCATCACCAGTGACCGGTGGAAGCACAATAAAGCTCCAGTGGAAAACCGCTGCCTCCCCGGCCACTAGGGCAACGGGGGGTGGGTAGGGTGGGAGGCAGCAGCATCACCACACTCAAGGTCAGGTGGTGGGGTGGCAAGGGGCACTACCGCCAGGGCCTAGGACAGTCTGGCTGACCAGGACAGGGAAGCCAGTCCCGCCTCGCACAATGCAAGACATTAGAAAATGAACAGGTTGACTCTGTGGGGGCCCCCTGTTGCAGCAGGACCCTTCTGGGAAGATATTTTTTATTGAACAGAGTTCCTCTGAGGGGATCCAGGTCATTTCCCAGGACTCTGATATCCAGAGGGCCCCATCGTAAAAAGCCAACGTCTCAGGGGAACTCAAACCGTGACTTCTGCCCCCTGGATAAAAATCCACAGATTCCTGAGGACTGAAGAGCAGGACCCAGCGGCCGGGTGGGAAAGCCAGAAGGGTGCGTTGGAACCCTGCAGGTCCTCATGGGCTGCTGACAAGGACTTTTCATGGTATCGGGATGTTCTTCTGAAGAAGAGAAGACTCCTGAAGAAAAGTGTTTATATTTAAAAATAAATTAAAAACACAAAAACAAAAAAAAAAGAATTAAAAGGCAGGTGACTGAAGCTGCGAGTATCCACAGGGTCTGGCGATGTGATGGTGACGGGAAGAAGAATTGAGGGAGGAGGCGGGGGTGGCAGCTTTTTTTTTAAGACTGAATGTTTAATGTGTGATGTCCGCTGTGGCTGCCCCCCATAGACTGCTAGCTAGAAAGATTTCAGTGTGGTCCTAGTGCCTTGCTGTTATAGTTCCATAGGTGTAGCCTGCTAAAAGAGATACTCTTGAAGCAAGAGTTTAGCCTAAATGGACGATCATATCTGACCAGTGGCGGAAGGGGTAGCAAGAGTTGCTGCAATGTCACTGATCTCTGGCAAACAAACTACAGGCAATAATGGCAGACACACAAGTGGACCTGGTGGCCATCACAGAAACATGGGCCACGAAAAATGATGACTGGGACCTCTCGGACCCGGTTATACACTATATAGACAGAATAGAAAGGGTGCCGGTGGGGAGCACTATATGTTGGCAATGGAATAATAGCAACCTAACTCGACACTGTCAAAAGGGAAGGTGTAGAATCCCTATGGGTACAGCGCAGAACGGCTTCAGGAAAGAAGATCTAACTAGGGGTACTATACAGACCGCCAGGTCAAATAGAGGAGAGAGACTCGGCACTCTTACAAGAAATCAGGAATGCGGTAAAAAAAGGGGGACTGTGGTGGTCAGAGACCTGAACATGCTAGATGTTGACTGAGGTGTTCAAATTGCTAGACTCTCAAGAAGCCAAACTGTGACAGATGCCTTACAGGGCTGTCTGTTCAACCAACTGGTCAGCACTCTGACTAGGGCAGACACTATCCTCGATACAGTCCTCACAAACTCAGAGGTGGTTGAAGCTCTAAAAGTTGGAGAACCAGTGGTAAATAGCGACCACTACTCCGTCTGGTTTGAGTAGTCTCCAGGGGATGTAAAATCTCAGTCCCATGAGGAGGTCTTGACTTTTAGGGGAGCAAATTTTGAAAAAACAAATCCGATAATTGGGGGCAAACTATCCAGGAAAAAGTAGAAGATGTATGGGGGTTAGTTCAAAAGGCCTTATTGGAGGCTACAAAACTCTGCATCAGCTCAGTGAAGAAAAGTAAAACACAAAAGACTGTTATAGTTCATAGACCAGATCAGAAAAGCAATTAGAACCAAAAGGGAAGCTTTGTGCAACCAATGTTTGGTTTATCACTTGTTGCTTTACCCTATGCCACACAATTGTCTGTTAAAAAAGTTGGGAGGACCTTGGCACTGTCGAGACCATAATCAGGTGGGCTAAATATTGGCTCAGTGATAGGAGTCAGAGAGTGGTAGTCAACGGAGTGAGGTCAAAAGAGGGAGGTGTCACTAGTGGTGTGCCCCAGGGCTCAGTCTTGGGCCCAGTCCTGTTTAATATGTTTATTAGTGACATAGGAGTAGGTATTAAGGACAAACACGAACTCTTTGCAGACAACATGAAACTAGGTGGTAGAGCTGACTGTGCGGAAGCAGTCAGGTACCTACAGAGACTCGAAAGATGGTCCAATATCTGACAGTTTAAGTTCAATGCAAAGAAATGCAAGGTATTACATCTGGCCAAAGGAAATCCCATAACAGAGTACTGTCTCAAACAAATAAAAAGAAATATCTAGAAACACCCTACCTGGGGTAAGGGCACAAGTTCTTTTTCAGGTCATATGGAGAGTAGAATTTGGAACGATGGGAGTTGTGCAGTGCAATGGTCGAAGAGCGGCAGTCTGGAGACATTCTGGAGACTGAGTCGCTGCTCTACCTGCATGCAATTCTCTAGGCTGAGGGAGGAGGACACTAAACTCTGGCCCGGGGCTACCATGTCCACTACCATTGCCTCAGAGGGTGCCACGAAGGACAGCCAACTCTTTCACCGTTCCAGCAGGACAGGACTGCCGAGAGGATGCACCCATTGTAGCAAGGGAGGATGTGGGGTTCCTCCAGAGAGAAAGCCCCAGGTGGGAGGCAGGGAGGTCCACAGTGGAAGAGGAAGCAACTTCTGGTGGGGGACTCAATCATTAGAGGGGTAGTTTTGGGAACAGCACAGGAGGGAAGGAGGGAGGTGAGATGCCTACCTAGTGCTTCGGCATGGAGGGATGGACAGTGGATCCTTAGGATCACTAGGGCAGCAGGACAAAAGGGGGAGCTGGATATCATTGTCCATCTGGGGACAAATGACCTGTTAAGGGACCAGCAGAGGTGATGCAGGATAGGTTTAGGGAACTGGCCTGAAGCAGGTAGCATGCACAGTGGCCTTCACTGAGGTGCTACTTGTGTATGGCCGGGGAGAAGCCATGGAACACTGCACCACGGTCTTCAACAACTGGTTGAAGACATGGTGCAGAGAGGAGGGGTTTTGCTAGATAGAAGACTGGGGTCCTGCCTGGGGGATGAAGGCCTGTACAAGGGAGATGGCCTTCATCTACCTAGGAGGGGAATGGCAGTCCTGGGTGGATGATTTAAATGTTACTTCGATGGGCATTTAAACTAGCCAAGCGAGGAGGCAGTGAAAGCCCAATCCCCCCAAAGAACACAGAGCAGCAGAGAGGAAAAACCATGGGAAAATAAATTCACCAGGGGTAGACAGGTGTAGGGGCAAAGGAGGAGGCAGGAGGTGGGTCTAAGGCTGTTAGAAAAACTAGGAAGGGTGGGCAGAGGGAGAATAAAAAGGGGAGGACAGTGCCTGGGAAAAGACAAGGGTAAAGAATGGACTTGGGAAAGGAGGAGAAAGTATGGGCAGGGAGGAACAAAAGGAGAGCCATGGATGCCAACACAAGGGAGCCTAGGAACAAAATTCCTGACTTTGACGCTACCAGTGCAGAGGTGGACCTGGATCTGGTGGCCATAACAGAATCATGGTGCACTGACAACCAAGCTTGGAGGTGGCCATATCAGATTTACTACAGTTCAGAAGGAATGGGCATGGAGGGAAGGGGGTGTTGTTTTATATGTAAGGGAAAGTGTAAAGGTCATGGAGATACAAGGACACAGCGGGGAAAAGGAGGGGCTGGAGGTTCTTTGGGTTGACTTAGAGACAGAGTTAGGGGCCCTTATCCACATGGGGGTGGTGTACAGACCACTAACACAGGGGGAAGAGTCGGACAGAGTTTTGGGGATGCCACTGGCAGAATGGCAGCAAAGGGAAAGGCATGATTATTGGTGCTTTAATCTGCCAGATGCAGACTGGAACATTCTGGCCACAATTACAACTAGAAGCAGGGCCATCCTAGACTCCCTGCAAGGGGCATTTCTTAGGCAGCTGTTTACAGATTCCAGTACAGATGGGGCAGTTCTGGATCTGGTACTTATGAACAGGGACAGCACTGCAGATGTCACAGTGGGTAGCCCCCTGGTTGCAAGTGGTCATCGTACAGTGTGGTTTGGCATATGTATTGGACAGCAGAAAAGCCACACTAGGACACGGGTCATGGACTTCAGGAGAGCAGATTTTAAAGAAATGGGAAACTGCCTCAGGAAATACCTTGAAGGAGGGACAGCTGATGGAGGAGTGGTGGCACAACTGAAAAGGATAAAGGAGGGAAAAACTAAGGTAACAGAACAAGCTGTTTATAGGAAATAAGCAAGGGAAAGAGGCGAAAGAGGCCACCATGGTTCTCAAAGGAGGTGGCTAAGGTGGCAATGGACAAAACAAACAGCTTTCAGGAAGTACAAGGAGAACCAAATGGAGACAGTCATTGCGGTATATCTAGTTAAACGAAGAGAGGCAGGAAGGAGTGTAGGGACAGTGAAGGCTCAAACTCAGGAGAGAATAGCTCAGGAGGTCAAAAAAGGGGATAAGGCTTCCTTCAGGTATGTGAGTGAAAAGAGGAAGGGGCGATATAGTGAGGATCCGGAGACTGGGAGGGGGGCTGTGTAGAGGAAGACCAAGAAAAAGCTAACATTTTAAACAAATATTTCTGTTTAGTCTTCCCAGTGGAGTGAGAGGGGATGGATGAACATGCATTAACAGGCAGCGGGGAGGAGTGGAAACAAAGCCGTTTATGGAGAGTCTGTCGAGGACTGGAAGCCCTAAAGGAAAACAAGGTAATGGGGCCAGACGGGATCCACCCAAGAGCACTAAAAGAACTGGGCACAATGCTAGCCGCCCCATGGCAAACCTATTCAGTACCTCAGTGGAGACGGGGGGTGGTTCCAGAGGACTGGAGGAGGGCCAGTGTGGTCCTGCTCCACAAATGCTACAGCAGGGAGGAGGCTAGCAATTACAGTCAGTCTTACATCAGTGCTGGGGAAATGAGTGGCGTCCCTGCTGAAGGAGAGACTGATGGGGTACCTGGAGACAAATGGGCTGCAGGACAACAGATAGCATGGTTTCACAGGTGGGAGATTATGTCAAACAAATCTCATAGATTTCTTTGACTGGGTAACTAGGGAGGTGGATCAGGGAGGGCAGTAGGTGTGGTCCATCTGGACTTCAGTAAGGTCTTAGACACTGTACCACAAAGGAGGCTGATTAAGAAATTTAGTAATCTGGGGGTGGGGAAAGGTGATGAGCTGGGTATCTAACTCGTTGCAAGCTAGGAGGCAGAGGGCGGTGGTAGACGGCAGTCACTCAGAGGAAACGAGAGTGACCAGTAGTACCACAGGGTCCTGTCCTCTTCAATGTCTTCATAAATGACACTGCTGAGGAACTACAGGGGAATGTGCGTCTCTTTGCAGAAGACACAAAACCCTGCAGCAGGGTGGACAGCTTGGAGGGGGTGGAGAGAATGGAAAGGAATCTGGGGAAACTAGAGAAGTGGTCTAGAAGTGGCAGCTGGGATTCAATGCCAAAAGTGTTAAGTCATGCACATGGGGGCAGGGAAACCCTGGGGCTGTGTATAGGCTGAGGGGGGTACTTACCCTTACCAAGCTGGAGAGGGACCCGGGGGTAATCATATCTGATGATCTCGAGGTGGGAGGACAGTGCAACAAGGCATTAGGCAATCACTAGTGAGACCCCACTTGGAGTACTGTGTCCAGTTCTGGAGGCTGCACCTCTGCAAGGACAATGACAGGATGGAAGCAGTCAAGAAGAGGGCTACTAAAATGGGTCAAAGGTTGCACGAGAAACCATAAGAAGAGAGGCTGTGGGAGCTCAACGTGTACTCCCTGGAGGAGAGGAGAGCAAGAGGGGACATGATTGAGACCTATAAGTGCTCACAAGGGTGGACAAGGTGCATGGGGAGACTCTCTTTCACAGGAGGAGAAGCACCAGAAGAGAGGGGCATGCTATGAAGCTGGGAGGGAGAAGGTTTTTGAAGAGGGATGTGAGGAAATACTTCTTCACAGAAAGGGTGGTAGATGCCTGAAACAGCCTGCCACAAGAGGTGTGAGGAGGGGAAGACAGTGGGGAACTTCAAGCATGCGTGGGATAGGCACATCAGTATCTAATACTAACGTGGGCTGGCAGTATAGCCTAGAGGTTAGAGGAACGAGGTGTGAATGAGCTTGATACATCCAGCAGACCAGACCTGAGTTTGATTCTCACAACCTCCACTTGCATGCT
The DNA here is from genome assembly GCA_016271365.2 of Neoceratodus forsteri. Lineage (NCBI taxonomy): Eukaryota > Metazoa > Chordata > Ceratodontiformes > Ceratodontidae > Neoceratodus > Neoceratodus forsteri. Next base: position 146,789,682 of record CM028130.1, on the reverse strand, counting down.
GTGTGACTCTGAGCAAGTCACTTAACTGCCCAGTGCTCCCAGGTCACCCCTGAAAACAGGCACTTGTGCCTAGTGGGCCTTACCCGGTTACCAAAGACTAAAAAAAATAAATAAATAATAATATACAGAGGTAAGGGAGGAGGCAGAGACACCTGTGACCAAACAGGGTCCAGGGTGTAGTAACAGGCAGGGAAAATAGGGCAGACTATATGGGCCTCCCAGTCCTTTTCTGCCAACACATTCTAAGTTTCTATGCTTCTAAAAATAGAACAAACAAAAAATATACACCTCTGGAATCCTTGGAGACAGTGGAAAATAAAGCCTGGCAGAAAAATCAATGGCTTGTAGGATTTCCCTGAGGATGCGTAGAAGGATAATCTGCTTATCTTTTTCTGAATCTGGTTTTCAGCTCACACTGGGTTAGAGAAGTCATGAAACCAAAAGAACTGAGGAAGCAAACCGGGTAAATATTTGCTGGCCAGAGACCACAAATGAAGCAGCCAGGGCTGACCTAATCGTAACCATGGTGTTAGAGGTCAAAGACTTTCTCCTGCAAGTGGCCAGGACTCAGGGAGATTTGCTTTTTATGGCTGTGGGTGAAACCTACAGCCATTTTGCGATCTGTTGCCTTAAAATGGTCAATTGTGGCACCTTCCTTTGGCATTTTGGAAGTGTCCGAAAGTCCAATGGAGCTTGTAACACTCCACCACGATCGGCCGCTACGGAGTAACAGTAGCACTAGTTCAGCTGTTACTTCTGTATTCTGGGACAAGAACTGCGCATGAGCAGTTCTGCTGGCACCACCATCTTTTGAATGGCAGAATGCCACTTGCTGCAACTATGCATGTGCGAATGCCACGCATGCGCAGTTGTGTCGCCGCTGCCATCTTGTGGATGGCACTCCTCCCGCATCCTCCCACTGCTCCTGTCCTCCCCGCTCCCTCCATTCCCTCCCAACACCAAATAAAACCCTCCCGCTCCCTCCATTCACCATCCCTGCACCGACATCGGGGAGCGCAATCCCCGTGTAAGCACCATGGACACCCCCCGCTCATATGGCACACTGGGAGCCCACCCCAGTGTGCCCAACGTCATGCTTTTTTCTTGTTTTTTCCTGTAAATAAAGAAAACCGTCCCGACTTATTTTTTGTTTTACCTGCAAAAAGAAAACAGTCCCTCATCATCACCCCAGTCCCCCCCTCACCCTACCACTGAGCACCCACCTCCCCTTACCAATATTTACCTCGGAGGTCAGCACTGTCATCTTCTCTGGACCGGGACACGTCTGCTCTCTTTAAAGCCGAACCACAAACTGAAGAATCAAGGGTAAGCTTGGTACAATGGCAGTCAGTGGGGTTTTCAACTTATGTTGATATATCAACCATTTTTAGGACTTTTGGCCCCAAATTTTCAACATGAGGTTCTTGGGACCCCACCTCATGGACACTGTCACTTCGTTACTCAGTCGCGAAAGGCGATTTTGCGGTCGCTGCGAGGAATCACCTTTCAGGGCAAATTAACAAAATGACAATAGTGCTGACTGCTTTATGAGGTGGGTCCTAAAAAGTATGTTACAAATTTGGTGAAAATTCCAAAATGCATTACAAGCGTGCATTGTGCAGTTTCACGCATGCTCTAACTTTGCCAATTTTTCATATTTTCACTCCAGATTTTTAACATTCTCATTTTTACACACCTCCTTATTAACAGTATAGTTGTCATTTTTCACATCCTGTCTGAAACATGTTTTCACACCTGTGGCACAGAACTGCATGGTCGCGCTGAGAAATCACCTTTCGGGACAATGAATTAAATGACAGTGGCACTCTTCATGAGGTGGGGTCCCAAAAAGGCCATGTTGAAAATTTGGTGAAACAATACCCCCCCCCCAAAATGGCCGCATTACACCCTGGCATTCAAAATTTTCTACGTACATGTGTAACTGGTCATATGCCATATCGGCTCTGGCTAGAACCTGTTGAAGATGCCACTGTATGTCTATTCCTGGACTGGTCCTTCTCCTTGAGGATGAAATTCTATCCACTGAATGTATTCAACTGATGTTCACAATTGAAGTACAGTATACATGGATGATATACTATATACTAGTATGAATGGAACAGATTTTTCCTGAAGTGTTTTGTACACAAAAACATTGAACTGAACATTGATTAAGCTGCCATGTACTGAAACTAATAAAATTGGCTAAGTGGATAAAACAATCCCCATCTGATCCTTTTTGATATTCAAAAAAAAAAAAAAAACCTCATGAAATTGCACAAACGCATGTTTGCACAAAGTTTAATCACATGGATAATTATATCTCAAGATACAGCCAAACATGGAACCAATGAATCACAAGTCAAGAATTCAGGCATACTTCAGTTGACAGCTGAGATTCTGACAACCTCAAGGACTAGTGCCAGTGCCATTTCTATGTCATGTTTGGCCATGGCTGGATATGTAATACCGATGATGAAACGGAAAATGTGACTATCACGCCTATCCCCTCCACTTGGGCAGAAGCACCTGCAACTCTTGCTGGGAATCAAACTCAGGGCCCTGAGTTCCACAGGCAGCAGCTCTAACCACTCAGCTAAAGTGAAATTCCCCCTACCAGGGAAGTTAGACACCTCCTTTGACTTTCATAATCTTTTTTTTTTTAACCAGGAGAAACATACTAAACTAAAGCTTGCTTACAGGTGCGATCTGGGAGCACAAGGAAGTTAAATGACTTGCTCAGAGTCGCAAAGTATGCAAGTGGGGGCTGTGGGATTCAAACCCACGTCTCCAGGTTTGCAGCTCAGAGCCTTAAACCACTGTGCTATAACTGCCTTAGAATAATCTTGGAATCCCATGGACCACCACTGTTGGTCACTAGCTATTACAACGACTCAGCACTGCTTATTTTTTAATTAATCTTTTTATCTCCTGTGTCCAGTTGGGCCCCTCTTGGATCTGACATTCACAGCCCTGTCACCCTGACATCCCATGGCCTTACTGTCCACCAAACTTCTTTCCCACAGCATTTCAACTCTGGGGATGGTGCCCTGAAGGTCATGAAAAAGATCCTGAGTTCGGGGCAGGCCACGTTGCCTGGTGTGGAACCCGCAGAAGGTCAGCCTGTCACCTTACTGACAGCCAGGGTTTTCCCTTCCTGGTTTTCTTCCCAAGAGCAGCAGATGTGCAATGCCATCCAAGAATTACAGTGCACACTGCTGTGTACAGGATGATGACACCGATGTTCCTACTCCCCTAGATTTCCAGTCCCTGGCTCCTTGCTCCCAGCTGATACAAGGGGCCAGGCTTGTACCACATCCCTCCCTCCCTCCCCAGAGGACCAAAGTTCATCAGATGCTCAAGCCTCCTCCCCAGACTGACCTTCTGATGTCCCAGGCTCATTTCTGAACTCAGGTTGGCGTTACCATGGCACTGATGAGCCGGCCCTAGCTCAGCACTGCTCTGACCACTATTCACCACTTTAACTATTAGAAGGCGCTCCTTCGCATAGACTTTTCTCATAAACAATACTCCATCCCCTTTCCTAAGGGTGAAGCATCCCATCTTTGTCATCACTGTTTTGTCTCTCCCCGTTACTTGGGTAACTACTCCTATAGCCCATGCTGGCAATTAAACTACCCTGAGTCCCAGTTAGAGTGCGCCTTCAACTTGCATATACTGGCTACCCTATGAACCACTGCTGCCGGCCTAGCGTTGTTACAACTACTTAATACTGCCTTTGTAATTCAACACTTTCATTACTGGGTGGCACTGCTTTGCACAGATTGATTTATTACATATACAGCAGCAATAAACAACCACGGATAACATTCTTAACATTTTTATCAATGCTGGCTGGGTAACGGAGCATTAGTGTTCCCATTCGCTATTCCAGAGACCTGGGTTCGGGAATGGACTCGCGTTGCATGGGTCCAGCCTGGGGAAGGCAGGATGAGTGTCCCATGCATTGCTCTCCTCCTTCTGGGAAAAGGGGATTGCATCCACCGCCGTTTCTGTATTACCTGATGGAAGCCCAGCTGTAGTGCAGTAGAGACACACATCTGGGGAGGGTCAGCTGCTGGACACTGATAGCACACTTACATACCAATATGCGCTTGCAGGTGCCATCACTGCTCACCAGCAACCTTAAATTGGGGGGGGGATGGTGGAAAATATCCAACGGGCAGGATGATGGAGACAAAACAAAACCAAAGGCCCTCTAGGATGGGAACTGCTGCAACCACAGAATTAAACAACAGAAAAACAGGATGACATTCAGCTCTCTGCAGATCCTGCACCGCCAACTAAGCAGTCGCCTCTATATCAGATACCGACCCTGTGGGGGAAGTCACACTCCCCAGATCCTCTGCCATGGGAGGCATGCCATGATGGAACAGGAGGCTGGGATAAGTAACCAGGGAAAGCAGGTGATGGGGCAGGGTGTCTGGCCAGACTGGGGCAGGCCAGTTTGAAGTGTGTCATTGAGGCATAGGTCAGGAAGCATAGGAAGACCAGGAGCCGTTTCAAAATTTGCAAGTAGCGTTTTATCGATAACAACAATGAAGTAAAAACAGTAAAGAAAAAATGTTTAGGATAGCTATATACAAAGGCTGTACAAACACAGAAGACAAAAGTCCTTCATCTGAGAGTATCTCTGGTTCCAGGTTTCAGTCCCTGTCTCTACCTCTAGCAAAAGTATTTCTGCTCTTTTTATAAGTCTTTGCCTGGGAAGTCGTTAAGAGAACATCTGTTTCTCAGAAAATGTAACAAGAGTTCTTGTCAGTTTCTTTGCAGTTGCAACAAACAGAACATGGTGACCCAGAACTGACCTCTTGTTGACAGCTCTGCAAAGAGCTTGCAAACAACCTTGAGAGGCTCTCAAACTGCATTTCAGGTTAACCTCCAAAATTCCAAATAGCTTTTTGCAATCATATAAACAGTATGACTAAATACGGTTTCAAACAAAGGGATCCCAGTTTCACATAAAGATTCACATATATTTTATAACCACAGTTATGCAAGTGGGAAGAAAAGACAGAAACAGCAAGTGAAGGCAGAGAGGTAGCGAGAGGCAATGAATCGCGAGACCATCAGAGTGATTAGTTCCTAGGTCTCACAAGAACATTTGGTTGCGCAATCAGGCAGACAAAGGGACAGAAAAAGAGAGGATAGAACAGATCCTTGCATTTAACTCTCTCTGCATAACAAATGGGACATGGCCTTATTTAACCCTGTCACAAAGTGGATAAACACAGAGTTGGAAAAAGCAAACTTTGTGAACTGGCACAGAAGTATGTCTGTAACAAGTCTGATTCCATTTGAGTAACTACTGTAGATTTATTTATTTATTTTTGAAATTGGAATTACAAAGCTTTGAGTCAGGGACTCCTTTGCAAAAGCTCCACGTTAGGTACAGTTTATAGTACATAGAATTACACAGTAAAACATCTAGGAAATACAGACAATTGATAAGTTTTGAGGGGTGTACAGACAAACCGAGAGTCAGGGTGGGTTACAGCAAACAGTATGCAATAACAATTATAAGGTAGAGGGGCTGATTCCATATGCTGGAGTACACAATGAGGTTTAAATGGCACTGTTAGTGATGGGGGGTGGATATGTGGCAGTCACAGGCACTGTGGGAGAGAAGTTCAGTTTGCAGTGTTGTTCTGAAGGCGCCAAGTCTCACCTCAGAGGTGACAGCTGGGGTTGGTTCATTCATCCATAGGGGGGCCCTATGGTAAAAGAATCATTGCCTCATGGAGGTCCTGCAGAGGGGAACTAGAAAGGGGGTCAATGAGGTGCTTCTGGTTACCCTCGAGAGAGGGTAGGCTGTAGCAGTTGTCAAGATAATGCCACAAAATGTATTCTAAGAAAGAATAGTTCTGAGAGGCATTAAGTTGTCCTATACAAAACAAGGCCACACTGCAAATGAGATGTAACATCTCGTCTGTGCTAGTCTACGTAAATCAACTGCTTGTAAAGCAATTTGGGATGCACTGCATGAATAAACATAAACATAGAAACAGAGAAATTTGTTGGCAGAAAAGGGCCCCAAGGCCCTTCCAGTTTGCCTGATTTCCCTCCTCTAGGAAGACCCCCCCCGTTACTTAGCCCCATGTAGGTGTCCCAAGCTGTTTTGAATTTGTCCACCGAATCTACCTCTACTACCCATTCTGGCAGCCTGTTCCATGGCCCCACAACCCTCTCAGTGAAGAACTCCCCACTGATGTCTCCCCTAACACTGCCCCCCCCCCAGTCTGAATGCATGCCCCTTGTGGATTTGTTCTCCTTCATCCTGAAAATGCTGTCTACCCTCACCCTGTTTATGCCCTTCCAGTATTTGATGGTTTTACCCATACCACCCCCCTTCCCTCTCCTCCTCCAGTATGTACAGGCCACGCTCCTCCAGCCGTTCCTCGTATGACCTATCGTGCAGCCCGCTCACCATTCTGGTGGCCTTTCTCTGGTCCCTCTCCAGCCTGCCCGTAAGTAAGTATGGCCTCCAGAACTGTACCCCATATTCCAGGTGTGGTCTGACCATGGTTTTGTATCGTGGCATGATCACCTCCCTTCTCCTGCTTGTAAAGCCCCTCCTTATGCAAGCCAACATTCCAAATGCTTTCTCCGCTGCCCTGTCACACTGCCTCTGAACTTTCAGGCTATCTGAAATTGTGATCCCAGGTCCCTTTCGTGATCTGTTACCCCAGCTCCCCGATCCAGTATTTTGCCCTTGGGTTTCGCCCTATGTGCATAATTCTGCTTTTGGCATTGAACTGTAGTTACCACTGTTCTGACCACTCCTCCAGCCTGGCCAGATTCTTCCTCATACTTTCCAGCACCCCCTGGCATATCAACCCTATTGCCGATCTTCGTGTCATCTGCAAACAGACACACCTTCCCATTTAGACCCTCTGAAATTTCCCCAATAACATACAAGTTGAAAAGTATGGGTCCTAGCACAGACCCCTGGTAAACCCCACTCGTATAGTACTACAGTAAATAGTAAATGTAAATTCTATACCACTTTCAGTCCAGGAACCACTAGTAGTTAATCAAAGTACCAATGGTACTGAGATGTGCCAAGGACCATGTCACTATGCAGAGTGCACCTATAGCCAAGCCATCAACACAAACAAGTACATTATTCTTTCTTAAAGCAGCAGCGCAATGAAATTGGGCAAAAAATGTGGCCGCCCTACCCCTTTTCACTATAAAAGATTCCAGGTATCTCCCGATTTTATTTGATGGTACAATTTTCTAATTTAACCAAAATTTTAGTATTTTATAAATGTTGTAATTTACTTTTTTCTCAAGAAAAAAAGATGGCTGCCACATTTTCCATAGAAATAGCACTTTAGACCTGGAAAGGTTTAGGTTTCGAAAAAATAAAAAATGACCCATGCTGTGCATCATGGAATGTACCGAGACAAGTACATTTGACAGGTACACAAATATTTTTCTTAATCACAGTTGAAACTAGATTTTTTGGAAAAACATTTTTCGTTGCACTGCTACTTTAACTTATTCTATCTGATGCCGCCATTTTGGGTCAGGTTAAGCAATGGATGGTTCTGACGTCATATGGCGCTAATGGGTAAAATGGATTAAATACAAGCCTTCAATAAATGTGTGAAATCTAACAATGGTAAAAGCAGCCCCCAGCTACAGCAAAACATTTGTAGAGACAGGGTCAGGCATTTCTGAAAAAGGTACTCCCCAACTGTTGCCAAGTAAGCAAATAAGACACGACAGGGTATGCGTTAGACACAAAGACATGGCTAGGAGGCGTAGTGAGGCACGAGGCCGCAGGTTGAGTGCATCTAGCCTCCTAGCCGAGTGTTAATGTGTCTAATGCACACACTGGAGTGGCTTATTGCGCTTTTGAAATGGCCAGCTGTAGTACAAATGCATTTGGTAAGTAAAATGCACAATATTAAGTAGGAAAAAACATATGTTTGTGTCAGTTTTCAATAAAATAGTTCCTCCGCCCAAGTTTCCTGTGTTTTTTTTTTTTTTTGAATGAAGGACTTTTGGCAGTATCTCCCTTTCCCAAGCAGTTTACAGCGTAAAAATGCTGTAAGTGGAGACGACTGAGATGGAATATGTATTTGTTTATTTGTATGAGCTACCGCTGTTGGGAGTGTCAGGGAAGACACGGTGGTGCTGTTTCAGTGGAGCATGGAAAACAGGTGTGGAAGTTCAGCGGGAACCTGCACTGTAAGTGACAATGTAGGCAGCATTGTTGAAACAGACAGCTTTATATTTGGATGTCATAAAAAAAAAAAAAAAAAAACATTTCGGAGCTGCTGAGATGAGGGAGAGAAGTAGTGAGGGGTAGGCAGATCATTCGTTGACAAGAGCGAACGCGCAGCTGGCGGGGGAGAGATCACGCCAGTCATGGCTATATTTTTTGTATTCACTGATGAGGAGGACAGCAAGCGAGTCGAGTGCCGACCGGGGGAGAGAGATCATGTCTGGCGTGACTTTCTCTTCTGTGATCGCTGTGTCTTAGGTCTCGGTTATTTAGCAAACTAAAAAGGAAATAACTGAGAAGGGCGGTAAAAATGCAGCGTGAAAGATAAAAGTAGTGTGGGAGTGGTGTTTGAGGACAGCAGCGAGTGAGAGCAGTCTGGTTAGGGCGAGATCATTGCAAGCCTGCATTTTTTTAATTCTGCTGCATTCAGCAGGAACTAAAGGAGGTTTTTTTTTCTACACTGCTTGTAGTTTATTGTGAAGTGACAGATTTTTTGGGGTGGTTTGCCTGATAGTAAGGGTGGCATCATTTGCGGCAGAAAACAAGATGGCGGCTATGTGTTTTCTGAAAATTCTTGGTGGGCAGCATCACCCATATCAATACTCAGTGGGCACTGCCTGGCCTTATTCCTGTGCATTAGACGCTTTAACGCACAGTCAGCGACCAATCAGATTTCTTATATTTTAGGACCCATTTCATAATTTCTCTTTACCACAAGGTGACTCCCATAATGAAGGGAAGATACTATTACTTTAGCTGCCTGAGAGCACATATATTTGAACTCCTTGTTTTAATGCTGCAGTGAATGAGTGAAGGAGATAAAGTAATTTAAATGCTGATAAGAAAGAAGAATATGTTGGGATACATAAATGATACAGGGGTGGCGGAGCCGTGGAACAGTCTTCCAGAGGAGGTGGTGGGATTCAAGACCATAAATCGCTTCAAGCATGGCTGGGACACAGTGAACGGTTTAGTGGTTGGTAGTAGGAGGGAGGGGAGCGTGGGAATTGAGATGGATAAAACCCAGCATGTACAATGGATTCTGGGGCAGACAGGAAACTCCAGGCAGACTAGATGGACCTGTGGTCTTTTTCTGCCATAACTGTCTATGTTTCTGTGTTTCTAAGAACGCAGATACTCTCCAGTTTATGCGGTTCCTGTAAGCACACACAAAATCCAAACACAGCACAAAACATCACAGGTATGCAGATCTGTATGCTTTGGGCAAGGGTGGATAAAAATGAGTAGAAAATGATTTAAACGGTGCTACATTCTGTTTGCCATGTCACTACTCAAGCCTTACCACAGCCAACTCGCACACAATGAACACTGCAATGATCTTTAAAATCTGAACAAAAGAGTGCACGTGACAACAACAGGCAGAAGTGATCTTCTGCCGTTTGAAATTAATCACAAGTCAGAATTCATGAATAATTAGGTCAACATAGTCAAGATTCTGAAACGCTCAATAGCTGGTAGCAATTAATGTCTATACCAAGTCTGACCATTGTAGAATTACGTAATTCTCAAGATTTAGTCAAAAATCTAAGTGTAAAAAATGCACCTATATAGGCCTTCACTATATCCCCACTGTACTTATGTAAGCCTTCACTATATCCCCATCGCCACCTCATCTTATCCACATATAGACTGTATGGAAAATTAACTTTTTTTTACTGCCAGCTGAAAGAATTTTTTTTTTTTTAACGTTCTTACTTCGCATCTGCATCTGCTGCCTTCTCTCTGGCGATCTCAGCAATCCTCTCCTGATGGCTGTATCTCTTTTTCACCTGGTCCAGCTCCTTCACTGTATCCACCAGCTCCATCTGCATCCTCATGAGCTGCTCCGAGTACTGAAAAAACGAGGAGAATACATCTGAAGCAAAGTCATCAGCTTGTGTTTATGTGAATATAAGGAGGTTATTACAAGGGGGCAGTGTCAATAGGGATCAGTGGACACACTAAGCCGAGACTGTTTCCAGGTGCGTCCTGGGAGCACAGGGAAGCTGTGACGTGCTCATGGTCACACAGTATGCAAGTGGTAGCTGCAGGATTCAAATACGGGGTTCTACAGGTTTGTAGCTCAGTCCTCTAACCGCTACACTAGCCTGCATCTCAGAATGTTTCATCCTTCAGTGACAGAAAAAACCTCTTAATGCATTATGAGAGTAACTCTGCAGGCACTAGAAATGTAATGTGGAGTAATCCTGCAGTAAGTGCTGGAATGAAATGTGGAGTAACGATGTAGTAAGTTGGAATGTGATGAACAGTAACATAGTAGTAAGTTGGAATGAGATGAGGAATCATAGGAATCATAGGAATGATACTGAACCAGATGGACTTTCATCCTATATGCTCACCACTTTCTCCTAAATTCTAATCTGGTTCATATACCTGTCCCATTTAGACAGGTATATGAACCAGATTAGAATTTAGGAGAACTACATTAAAGTAACTGCATTAAGCCAGATTGTTATCTGGAATAACACTGCAGTAAGTTTCAATGTCATGCGAAGCAGACTTGTAACAGAGTACAATGTGGAGTAACACTTTAATAAGTAGGAATGTGATGAGGAGTAACACTGCAATAAGCTGGAATTTGATGAGGAGTAATAATGGTGTAAGCTGGGATGTGATGTGGAGTAACACTGCATTACATACAACAAGGCTACATTTACGAGTAATTTTGTAGTAAGTTAAAATGCAATAAGGAGTAACACTACATCAAGTTGCAATGCAATGTCATGTAACACTGTATTAAGTTGGACTTTACTATGGAACAACACTGCTGCATACTGGGATGTAAGTTAGGATGTGTAACACTAGTTTCTTGGCATAGAATGCTGCGAAATCTAGTCGTGAGCTGGAATGTGACGAGGAATAACACTGTAGTGAGCTGGAATGAGATGTGGGAAGATTAACTACAGTAAGAAGAAATGTCACATAGCATATGGGGCTCTTGTGTCATGTCTACCTTAGGGGAAGTAGCTATTTGAACTAATTTACCCATCTTTCGGGTGCTTAGTGTTTGCTCTTCTGGAAATGGATCTGGACAGCAAAAGTGTCAGTATTCAGTACCTTCTTTTTATCCAGGTAAGTTTACCCAGAATTGAATCTCAGAAGGGGAGGGCTGTGCTAGGATACACAACACCAATAAGCATACGGGAAGCCTTATGGACTCTCCAATGCCACATAGTAAATGACGGGGGACAGAGTGAAAGCAACAGCACAGAGGAGAGGGCAGGTACTGAATCCAAGGGAGTAAAGAGCAAAAAGGAGAGAAGGTGGCCCCAGAGGACAGGAATAGTATGGGGACTAGAGAAGGGGTCCAGAACAGAAAAAAACAAGGGAAAATGATGTGGGGAGGGTGTCAAACAAGAGGGATATGGGGCTGGATAGCAGGAAGGCAGGGGGAGGGCAGAAAGTAGGAACTCTGAAGGTAGTCTGTATGACTGTAAAGAGTCAGGGAAATACAATGGGTGAGCTGCAGGTGGTAGCAGCAGAGGCAAAATTAGATTTGTTGCCAATAACAGAAAGATGGGTAACAAAATACCCAGACTGGGACCTAGCTATTCCTCAGTATTCTCTATTCATTTTTTTTTTTAACTCTCTGTTTCTTCTCCTACCCTCATCCTGGAGCTGCACTTCTACGGGAGTTGCCTAGACCACCCACAGCTGGCCTTACCTTGAGTCCCCGAAGGTTCCCCCATGGAGCCGTGGTTATACCCTCCCAGGCGGGTATGGGGCGGGCCCCAATGCAGATATCTTCAAATCTCAGTCTGGTCCCCGGTGGTCCAGCAAGCAGCTGCTCAGTAGGGTCAGGCGGCGCCGTCTACCAGGCGCCGGGAAGCTTTTCCTCCATATTCTCCCTATACGCGTGTGCACCCTGATGTCAAGGCGCCACATGCCGACATCCACCGCATGTCATTAATCAGTCCCTCCTGTGACTGTAGGACTTGTCATACCTCGAGCCTACACCCTGGGTCATGCAAGTTGTGGACCTTGGTCCCCATCTTCCCCCTGGAGAAGACGAGCAGTCATGGGACGCTCAAGTCTTCTCTCCCGGCTGGCCCTCCAGCGGCAGGTATTCTCTATTCATGACAGACAAGATGCAGGGCAGACATTGGAGGGTACTCTGTGTATAAAAGACAGCAAAGATGTCACAGAAGACAGCACCCTTAAAGGGGTGAGTGGGGTGGAATTTATTTGGGTACAGTAAGTGACAGGTAAGGAGAGGGTCATTAGTGTGGGGCTGGTACTGGCCCAAATATCAAACAGATGATATGGATAGAGTAAAAGGGGAAGAAATGAGGAAGGCAGTTGTGAAGGGGAAAGGGGAAAGAGGAAATTGTTTAACCAGGAAAAGCACACTAAGCCAATGCTTGTTTCCAGGTGCGGCCTGGGAGCACAAGGAAGTCAAATGACTTGCTCAGAGTCACACAGTATGCAAGCGGGGGCTGTGGGATTCCAATCCAGGTTTTCAGGTTTGCAGCTCAGTAACCTTAACCACTGCGTTATACTGCCTCCTTGGACAGTTGTGAATGAGGAGGTTGTACTAATGGGAGACATCCACCTATCAAATACAGACAGGGAAATCCAGCTGGTCAGAAGTGCATAGTGCTGGTAGAGGTAATGCAGGAGTGCCTAGTAACCCAGTGGCTTAGGAACCCTACCTGGGAAGGGGCTATACAGGACTTGGTGCTCTCCAGTGTGGACAGCAATGGGGAGGTCAAACTGGAGGAGCCCCTCAAAACCAGTGATCATAATTCAGTGGGGTTTAGCATCATCCTGGAAACCCAATACTTAAATTCAAGGACAATGGTCCTGGATCTAAGAAAGAAGGATAGATTTCAGAAAAGTGGGGCAGTTAATTCAGAAGATTCTGTTGGGGTGAGGGAAGTAAAGTGGGATGAGGCCAAGTGGGACATTATAAATCAGGGAATTGCAGAAGAACTAGCTCTTGTTTGAGGCAGGTAAGAAAACAATGCAATACAAGAGATCACTTGGTTCTCAAGGGTAGTGGCAAAAGCAATAAGGATAAACAGGGCAGCTTTCCAGAAGTATAAGCAAGACCCACAAATGGGAAAAGTGGAACTCTATTAAGTGGAGAAAGCAAGGGATGCTAACAGAGCATTAAGAAAAGCGAAGTGCAAGCTAAAAATATCAGAGGGTACAAAAGAAGGGGACAAAACTTTCCTCCAGTATATCAAGAAACAGGAAAGGAACAAGGGGGTAATTATCACGGTGAATGAAGGAGGCAAAACTGGGGAAGACAGGAAGAAGGCAGATATTCTAAATGAATACTTCTGCTTAGTCTTTATGAAGTTGAAGAAGGAATAGGGACTGCCACCAGAGCGAGCAATTCTAGTCAGGGGAAGGGAACCTGGATAAAAGATAGGGGGGGCAGTAGTGGAGAAGGTACTCAAGGGGCTCAAGATCCTAAAGGTGGACAAGTCATCAAGTCCACACAGTCTGCTGAGGTTCCATGTCGCTGCAGTGACAGGAAGTCGCTGATCGATGCTACAGCGGCCTTTGGCGCGCCAGCACAGGCATTGTGTTGTTACTGTACAAAAAGTGTGTTTTGCAGGGACTCTGACCCCTGCACCTCCCGAACTTTTTAGATAACCAACCTGAGTCGGAGTTGGTTCAGGGAGGGGCGAACTCCCCGGAGACAGCAGCGTCGGGAAACCAGCAGACCATCACAGCGAACTGTCAATTTTGTCACTGTGATGGTCTTCACTGTGTTCCTGTCGCTATGGGAACGGTATATCCTGCTAGTGTACTAACAGAGGTGGCCTAGTTCCTGGTGGAACCTCAAACTGACCTCTTTAACTGCTGCATAGAAACCGAAGTTGTTCCAGTGGATTGGAGCAAGACCAAAATGGTCCCACTCCACAAAAGTGAGAGTATTGTGGACCCCGAAAACTACAGTCCAACCTCAAATTTGGGAAAATTGCTAGAAACAGTTATAAAAAAGCATACAGTAGAATGGCTGCAGGCAGACTCCAGGACAAGACAGATATAGAGAGTTCAGGGAAGAACTGGAAAGGGGAGTGAAGAAGGGGGACGTGACCGTGGTGAGTGAACTGAGCCTGCCGGATATCAATTGAGACATTCCAGCAGCCGGGTGCATGAGAGTTGAGGCCATGTTGGATACAGTGCAGGACTGCCTGCTGGTGCAACTTGTAAAGGGACACACTGGGCAGGAGGCCATCCTTGATTCGGTGCTCACCAACTCAGAGATGGTGAGTAGACATTCTTGATTTGGTGCTCACCAACTCAGTGATGGTGAGTAGACATTCTTGATTTGGTGCTCTCCAACTCAGGAGATGGTGAGTAGAGTAAAGGTAGGGAAGCTACTGAGGTCCAGCAGACGTAACTCCATTTGGTTCAGGCGTGCCCTCAGGACCAGAATGCTCCCACCAAAAACTGAAATTCTAGATTTCAGAAACGCAGATGAAATCCTAGATTTCAGAAAAGCAGACTTTAACTGGATGAGGGACCTGGTTCAAGACAGACATACCAGGGTGGACAGCACTGGAAGTGTACAGGAAAAATGGGGGACTTAAGGGGACCATTTTCAAGGCAACAAAGTCACACATGAGAATTGTTAGAAAATGAAACAGGTGCAAGTGATCAATATGGCTCTCGGAAAGGGTCAGAGAAGCAGTGACAGCCAAGAAAAAGGCTTTCATCAGGTACAAGGAAAAGCAGGGGGAGGAGGGATGGGGAGAGTATCAGATAAAAACTAGGGAAGCGAAGAGGACAGTCGGGGATGCAAAGGCAGACATGGAGCTGCACATACACGGGGGTCAAGGTGGGGAAAACAATTTTTCAGAGTTATTATGGAAAAAACAGAAGCAGGGAGGAGATATGGTTCGGTTACAAGAGGGGGTAGGGTACTAGAGGAAGATGAACAAAAGCAGCTGTCCTTAACGATTACTTCTGCTCTGTCTTCACAAGGGAAAACAGTGGGCCCATCCCTGAAGGTAGCATAAAGGCGGCTGTCAGGAACATTCCTGAAATGAGGCAGCCAGTATTTATCAGAGAAAGGTTCCAGAAGTGGCTTGAAGCCCTAAAGGTAGATAAAGGCCTACGGCCGGATGGGATGCACCCAAGGGTACTTAAGGAATTGGTTGCAGAATTGGGTGAACCCTAGTAGGGCTAGTTAAAAGTTCAATTCAGAGAGGGGTAGTTCCGAAAGACTGGAGGGTAGCAGACACAGTCCCGCTACAAAGTGTTTGTGGGGGGGTTGAGCAACCAGGGAATTACAGATCTGTTAGCATTACCTCTGCACTGGGTAAACTGATGAAGTTACTGATCGAAGAGGACCATGTGGACTACACAGACAGCAATGGTCTTCAAGACAGTAAACAGCATGGGTTTGTGGCAGAGAGGTCTTGTCAGACCAACCTGATAGTTTTTCTGATTGGGTAACAAAGGTAGTAGATAAGGGCCCCGCTGTGGATTGATTCTACTTCGATTTCAGCAAAACCTTCACCTTGGTGTCATACAGAAGACTACTGAAGTTGGAGCACCTAGACATGGCTAGGGACATAGTTAGATGGGTAGGAAACTGGCTGAAAGAGAGAGAGAGAGAAGAGAGTGGTGGTATAGGGGGTCAAATTGGAAGAGAAAGGGAGAGAGAGGTCACGATTGTGGTGCCACAGGGATTTACCCTGAGCCCTGTCCTCTTCAATAATTTCATCTGTGACACTGGAGAGGGCATCCAGGGCAAGCTGTCTCCCTTTGTAGATTATACGAAGCTCTGTGGTAGGGAAGATAGTGACTAAGGGATCAGGGGCATTCAGAGAGAGCTACAAAGGTTAGAGAGGTGATCTATGGTTAGGCAGTTGAAATTCAACACCAAAAAATGAAAGGTTATGCACTTAGGAAAAAAAAAAACAGCACAGAGTACTGGATGGGAGGGATTAAACCGAGCAGTACAACAGAAAAAAGGGACCTGGGAGCCCTCACTACTGATTCCCTCAAACACTCAAGCCAGTGTAACATGGCTTACAATAAGGCTAATAAGATGCTGGGGTGTATCGGAAGGGATACTGACAGCAGGAAAAGGAGGTACTACTACCTCTATATAGGTCACTGGTGAGGCCGCATCCGGAATACTATGCACAGTTCTGGAGACCTCACCTAAGGAAGGGCAGGGACAGGCTGGAGACTGTACAATGCAAGGTGACTAAGATGATTTGGGGTCAAGAGGGCAGACCTAATGAAGATTGTCTGAAGGCACTAAACATGTACTCACTGAAAAGCAGGTGAGAGAGGGGGGATACGAGAGACACCTTCAAGTTCCTGAAGACAATAAACAAGATAAACTGCAGGGGACTGTTTAGCAGGAATGGAGAGTCAAGAACCTGAGGTCACAAGTGGAAACTGGCTAGGGAAGCTTTAAGAGGGATGTGAGGAAGTTATATTTTATGGAAAGAGTGGTGGAGTCATGGAACAGTCTGCCAGCAAAGTTAGTAGGTGCCAGGACCATAAATGGTTTCAAGCATGGCTGCAACAGACTGAAGGGTTTGGTGGTTGCTCAGGTCAGTAGTATTAGGGAGGGCAGCAAGGGGTGGTATAATGGGAGGGATAAAACCCATATGAACAATAGATCTTGGGGTAGACAGGGAACTCCAGGCAGACTAGATGGACATGTGGACTTTTTTCAGTTGTCACTGTCTATGTTTCTATTTTACTGTGGACAAGAGGCAGCATGGGTTCATGTCAGGCATATCATGCCAGACAAACTTGATAGACTTCTTGGACTGGGTCATGAAGGCAGTCATTAAGGATCAAGCAGTAGGCATACTATAAATCTGGACTTCAGCATGGACTTCAACTCTGTACCCCATAGGAGACTTGGAGAAAAAGCTGAGAGATCTGGGGATGGAAGATGAATTAACTAGGTAGATTAGTAACTAGCTGGGGGGAAGAACTACCGTATATTTTCAATTTATAGCCGCCCTTGTATAGTAGCCACACTCGAATGTAAGCCGCAGCACTAAAAATGAATTTGCTAATAAAAGCCTCCCTCGATCAAAAGCCGCGGCTTTTGTTAAATGAGACTGCCAACAAACAAGAATCCGACAATGACTTCACCCCTTGCAGTTCAACCCCGTAAGTAAAACAGAGATCCCCTACTCAGTAGAAACTGACAACTGCTGATGCAATTGATGTGCTCTGATATTATGTGCAAAAAAGCAAGAAACACTTATTATTTTCAGTCCAAAGACCTTTGGGAAGCGCTGACCAACGGTGGTTTTCTGGCGTATAGTAGATCCCCATCGAAACAAGAACTTATCCGCCCACCCATGGCTAGCAGTGAATGCAGGATCTTTCTCAAGAGAAGCAGCTTCTGATGCTGCTGCATTCCTGGTTACCCTGTAATCAATATGGAGAGCAGCAGCCATGGGTCGGCTTCCTTCTTTCTCCGCTCGTCTTGTGGCACTGACTTTGAGCTCACTCAGGCAATGGTCATTTAAATAGGCATCTCAATCACTGGTACTGTACCTAAAAACTAGTGTTTTGGATTACAAGCCGCCCTCGATCAGTAGCTGCCCTTGAACATAAGCCACACCCAAAAAACTAATTTTGAAATAAAAACCGCGGCTACAAATCGAAGATATACGGTAGCTGCCAAGGGGGAATACTGTGTTAAGGGATTAGATAAGTCACTAGTGGGGTATCACAGGGGTTGGTCCTTGTTCCAGTCATTTTTATTATATTAATCTGTGATATAGGGGAAGGAATCCAGGGTAAAATAGGTCTCTTAGCATATTATATCAAAATTGGATGCAGGGTGGAGACAGCCAAGGAAATAAAGAGATTGAGAATTGATCTGGACAACTCAAATTTAACACCAGAAGGTGTACGGTCATGCAAAAGAAATCCACATGAGAGTACTGGTTGGGAGGAGAAAGGGTAGAGCAAACGTCGGAGTAAAGGAAGCTAGGGATCATTATAAGTGAGCGCTCATTATAAGTGACAGTCTTAAGCCACATACATAGCCAATGCCAGCAGGCTGCAGAGGGATGGAATGATTCGGCCCTTGTACTGATCCCTGGTGAGACCTCACCTGGGGTACTGGGCGCATATCTGAAGTTCACAGCTGAGGAAGGGCATGGTCCAGTTGTAAGCCATTCAGAGGAGGACCACAAGGGTGAGTCACAGATAGCAGGATAAAACATATGAGGAGACACTGGGAGAATCTCAATACATACACACTAGAGGCCAGAAGGGAGAGGGGAGGATATGATAAAGGCCTTTAAGTAACTAAGAAGTATTAACAAAGTGGACTGCAGTGCTTAGTACACAAGAAGCGAGGGCAAGGTAACAAGAGGCCATGGACTGAAACTGGTGGGGGGGGGAGCTTTAGTAAGGATGCATGGAAGGTCTTTACAGAAAGGGCAGTGGAGAAGTGCTATTTGTTGCCAGAAGAAGTGATCAGCACGAAGTTCATTGCCAGCTTCAAACACGAGTAACATAGGTGCAGGGGAACAGTCAGGACAGCAAAGGGTCCAGCACTCGTGGCTTTATTCCCATTGCACAAATAATGCCACAACATTTTCTATCTGGTTTGTAGAAAATGGCTATTATGAGCAAATTAGCAGTGACAAGTGCAAGTCACAGCAGCAACTTCAACATTTCACATCTAAATAATGTTTCTTCAAGAACAGCTTCTGTTCAGATGGATTGCTGTGTCTGTGCACCAGGGACTATTGGTGCTGCCCTATCATTGCTCTACAACACAGTGGAACAGCCCAAAACACAGGGGGGAGGGAGTGTGAGCTGTCAAGAGAAAAGGATGAGGTGACATGGGGGGTGGTGGTGAAATATAGTTAGTGTAATTGGCAGACTATCTCCAGTCTATTAGAGTTGGTGCAGATGGAAGGCAAGGCATTTTTATTTAAACAGCATCCTATCCCAAGGGTTCAGGGTGCTTTACAAAACTCAAAACACAAACAATAAATCATAACAAGGCATATATTAATTCATTATAAATAATGCAACATAAACCACTGAGACACCAATCTTAACAGATGGTCATCAGAGTAAAATGCAATATAAAATATAGCATTTTTAAAAAACATATTTTAATAAGGTGTACAGATTACCATGTATATCAGTCTACTTCACACTGTTATAGACTGTACATTTGGTAGGGAAGTACAGTATACATACTTATCTTCTAAGCGTATTTTGTACATATTTCTACCCATTGTATCTCAGGTACAACATGCAGCCCATCTTCCCAGCGGCACCCACAGACCAGGATTCCAGTCCTTCTACTCACTGAAACTTACACCATCATCTCGCGCCCCTACCCCACCCCCGGTACATATTATCCTTCATCAGGGAATGACCTCTAGCCTGGCAGTCATTATGTGCACAAGCCATGGATTTCTTTGATTTTGACAACTGGATTCTAGGTTGTGTAGTTGAGTGGTACGTTTTTCCATTCTGTGTATCTTCTCATTGTTTAGATGCAGGACATCTATCTATTGTCCTGTCTGCAGGGCTTGATAGCAGAGTGACATGAAGTGTGGTGGCTATGTGCCTCTTACGAGTGTTAGAAGGAACTTTGTTAAATGGTGTATGTAGTTCTGTCTCATCTACCATGAGTTCTATACTGGAGTTAAAGAGCAGATAATCACTTATTTCACATTTTTTTATTGTAGGTTCCGACCTGAATGCCGTGGTATCTAAACCAACGCTGAATTCCATGGTGGTGGAGTTGTCTGCATGTGCCCATGTTGATCTGTCTACCGAACATCAAACTACCACAGAGAAACAGCTTGTTTTTAAAAAAGCAGCCTCTGCTTGCTACTCACCTCGGTAAATTCTGTCAGCCGAGGTAAGAACAGTGTGTGTGTGTGTGTGTGTGTGATTTCACTAAAAAAGTAATGGCATTTTTGTGTTAATGAATGCATTCTGATTTCACCATAGGACAAACTGCATAGGCTTGTAGACAACGCGGCTTGTAAGCAGACTACTGCACATCCGAAAAAGCTTGCGCTGCTCCCGCCTTCACAGTGATTCAATAAAGAGGCGTGTTCTAGTTGAAAAGCAGGGGCAAGCACAGGTCGCGTTCGAGAGCGTGCACTTCAGAATAGCTCTGACGTTTTACTGTAACTGACGTCACGATGCTCGTCTCACTCCGTGGCAAGCAGAGGCTGCTTTTTTAAAAACAAGCTGTTTCTCTGTGGTAGTTTGATATTCGGTAGACAGATCAACATGGGCACATGCAGACAACTCCACCACCATGGAATTCAGCGTTGGTTTAGACACCACGGCATTCAGGTCGGAACCTACAATAAAAAAATGTGAAATAAGTGATTATCTGCTCTTTAAGGAAGTGGCTATTTTGTAAATATCAGTAAAGGTCTGTTTTCAAGCCAGTGTCTCACAAGGTGACATTCAGAGTGTCACTGGCTTGCCAGGCTGTGGGAGGAGAGAAGAGAATAGCCATCCAGAGATCACGCTCTTTGCAGAATCCACAACTGTGGTCCAGATGCAAACGCAAAACAGAAATGACTGGGTCAGTGATTTATTTTTATAAGCATTGCCTGGTGACTTCACATATTAACATCTGATGTCATGAATATGAGAGCGCTGACAGAGTACACATTGTTTGTTCCCCAGGTAGTATTTCCAACTGAACACTTAAATCCTTACTTTTGGCAGAGGTCCCTAAAACTGTGGTAAGTTTACCACTGGAGTTACTCTGAAAGATTTAGCACATTAGGAAGTAGTGAGATAGTTTAAACTGCATCACTGAAAAATAGTTTCCCTCACTGCAGGGACAGTGAAAAAAATGGCAACAGCTCACCATGTTAAAATAGTCTGTTTTGACTGATTAGATTAAATATTGGTGAGTACAGCTTTTAGAAAATTCAGTGTTTAATAATGAAAATATTAAATACTGCTGGCTTAATCATGCATCCAAATTCATAAGGCGTACAGTATATCTGGTTTGAGAGATTGAGTAACGTGTTTAAAATAAAGGCATTATCAAGGTACAGAAAATACTGTGATATAATAATGAGAAATATTTTGGAGAGTATTTATTTTACACCTCACACGCTCTGGGCTGAACATCCAGGTATTGTTTAGAACTTAATATAGACATTTTTATTATTATTGTTGTAGAAATTAATGATTCGCGTAGGACATTAACACTCTCCTGCTCAGGCATTTACAAACCGGTTCTCCTTTTATGTGTGATCTGTTCAAATATGTATTAAACATTTTGAATATGCAAAGTACAATTAATATTGTACATGTTTATAATTTAAAGACTTTTTTTTTAAAATATTTACAGAAATGTTATGAAAGTAAATTTTCCTGAGGAAGTGACAAGTGTCTTGAAATTCTGAAACTAAATTATATGAAAATTTTTTTTACTGAGTAATGAATCCTTTGGTAAGTGATACAGTCTTGAGTCTTGTTCCTTGAATCCCTGATTTCTCCAGATTGGGACAGTCTCCTTGTTTGTGATAAGGGGCCATTGGCGTAGTATTGGAAAACATGGATTAGTCCTCATTGGACCTATGTTCTGAATGTATGGTCCAGTCAAGCTGGATGAAAGCCTGGCTGATATGTCAGTATGCGTAGTCATTAAGCCCCCCTTCCCCCAAATAGTTTTTTTTTTGCTAACCAGACCGGCGACAAATACAGAGTAATTACGCTGTGAGAGAACAAGTTAGTATACTTAGTCCCTTCAAACTTGAGCATCAACCAGTGCTCCCCAGTCTGAGATTTACCCACCTAGGTCGGTGGGGGGTGGATTTCCATGTCATGATGTGTTTAATCACTGCTGCTTGCTGGTGGAGATTAGGAAAGGACAATCCTACTACACACATTGGGAGTTGCAGCCTTCAGTACGCTATGCGTGGGCGGTGCCCCCCACCCCAAAATAAATCTTGAGATCCATTTGTTCCACTTATGAAATTCCCCCTGCTCTGGTACCACCGGGAGAGTTTGGAATAAGTAGAGGTATCGGTTGAGTGTGTTCATTTGGATGTGCATCCTAATGAACACTGTTAAAGGCAGCAGTGCCCAGAGCTGAAGATCTTCCCGCATCTCTTGTTCTAGTGTGTGGAAGTTAAGTTGGCATAGTAAGTAAAAGCTGCCTTCCTTATTCAGTATTTAATGTTTTCTCTACCCCACTTAAAGGGGTATTTTAATTTTGTGTTTGGATCTGGCTGGATATTTAACTGAAATGCTTCTTATCTTATCCTCATTTATTGTATTGCCTGCCATTTTTCCCACTTTTCCCACTATGTTTGGAGACATTCTGTTAGGGCTGGCAAGGATTGTTCTGGCTCGGTTAAATACAGGAGCAGGTCATCTGCATAAAATGCGACCTTATGAATATGCCCATCTTTCTCAGTCCCTTTAATTGTGGCAGTCTGGCACAAGTACTGAGCCAAGGCTCCACATACAGTGCAAATAAGTAGGTGGAAAGTGGGCAGCCCTGTCGTGTTCCCCTTGGGGAATAAGATGAGAAGGAACCGTTAGCCTTAACTACCACCTACGGAGCAGTATAGAATCCTTGGATTAGCTGGAGGAGTAAAGGGAAAAAAATTAAATGTTTTAGGGTGTGTAGGAGAAAATTCCATGATATCCTTTCAAATGCTTTCTGGGCATCTAAGCTAGATATGAGCACTGGGGTTTGGGTCTTACTGGAGTGGTTACATAGCAGTACAGTGTGGTTGATATTATCCACTGTATGTCGATTTCTAATAAAGCCTGACTGATCTGGATCTATTATAGTGGGGAGAACAGAGTCCAATCGATGTGCTATAATACTCGTAAAAATGTTCCAGTCCATATTAAGGACTCAAATAGGTCGATATTAATCTCATTTAGTTTGGTCCTTTTGTGGTTTGAGATTGCTGATATACTGGTGTATCTCCAGATATCTGGGCAGGTGGCTTCAGTTAGGCTATCTTGGAACATTTTTAATAGGGTCACATGTATGAATTCTAGCCGGCTTTTATGAGATTCTGTTCCACAAACACCTGGGCCTGGGCTTTTTCCACTCTTGAGGGCATTAATATTAGTAATAAATTCAGCTGATGTCATTGGGCTCACAAACTGTAATTGCTGTTCTTCTATAAGGGCTGGGAGAGTGATTAAGCAATAAGGCATGACAGGGTGTGTGTTATGGTGGGATAACAGCCCACTTGGTGGGTTGAAGCACAAGACGTAACCGAGTGCTTCCACCATCCGAGAAGGGTGGTTAGCCCACCATAACACACACCCTGGAGTGCCTTATTGTGATTATGAAATGGGCCCTTTTTAGAAAATTGTAAGCTTTTTTTTAAACATATTACTTTCAGATGGGCCGTTGTACTGGTATAATGGCCCAGCTGAAAGCAGCTCTCAGCCAATCAGAATTGAGCATGACATAAAGCAATTCTAGTGGGGGGGGGCAGGAGGAAGTAGGCTGTTGGTTAACTAGGATCTGCAGCTTATCCGTTAGGTAGGGAAATGGGCAGACTAGGTGGGCCAAGCGGTCCTTATCTGCCATCAAATTCTATGTTTCTATGTTTACACCCATTTCATAATGTTCATTAGAAAATGGGTCTAAGAATAAAAGAAATCTCATTGGCTGGCAGGGGTACATTAACTTAGAGTGAGAGCCCTGTAAGTTAAAAGTACCAGCCATGCCAACCTTGTCAGCCTCATATGTGACATCCTACTGCCCAGCCTCTTTCATCATTGGCTAAAACAGTGGACAAAATGTTTTCAGATGACGCAATTTTTTTTACCCTCGCTAAGCAAGCGATACATCTTCAATCCCTAACATGTCATGCGCCAACTCCCCCCCACCTACCGTGCCACTGTACAGCTTCAAATTGAATTTAAAATAGTTCTTACTTCAAACTTCTGTCCCTCACTCTCCCCTGCATTTTTTTTCCTCGCTTTAACTACCGTGGCTTTCACCCTCGCTCGCTCATTTTCCGACTCTCATCTTGTGCCTGTGTGTGCACTCGCGCTGCGGGGGAGGAGCGAGTCGCATCATTCAGATTTTAACACGCAGGACATCTACAAAAAAATCGCATCAGTGGGCTGTAGAAAGAATGGGTGAAAAAAACCGTGGCAAGACAGACACAAAGCTGCATTTTTGTAAAACAAACTCAATATCCCTCTCGCAGATTTGGTGGAGCAGTGGCGGGGAGGGTGGGACAAGATCAGAATAGCTCTGTGCGGGTGGAGTAGCAACAACACATAGAACATCACAAAAAAGTAGGGACTACTTTACAGCAGGACAACTTTAACTTCATCTAGCTAAAGTTTTAAATTTTTTTCATTTTTTTTAAATCCCACATATAAATAACACACCTAGCCCATTTTCTAAATGCAATAATACCCTCCAGGGTGGGCGGTATGGGCAATACCAGACCTTCCAGGGGCTATAAGGCCCTCCGCCTGCAGCATCGGGCCTCATTACGCCCCTGGGCGGTCCGATATTGCCCACCCTGTCGGGTATTATTGACTGCTTAGAAATGTAGTTAGGCAAGTCTCAGGAGGAGTGTCTCCTTGGGTATACAATCATTCACAGTAGGACCGCACAAGGTCGACTGCTGGCGAATTACGTTGCTGTCCCTCTAATCTGCAGTTTTGCCAGCCTTTCAAAGCCCTAACAGCAGACTGGTACGTGTGCTGGCCTTCAGTTTAGTGCACTAAAATTTCGCTGGGTAGGGGGTCTTAAACTTCAACTGGGCTTTCCTAAGAGTTTAGAGCAGTGGGATATATGCCCACCTCTGTTGCATTGTCTTTGCTGGACAGTTGTCAATATAAATTTGCATATCCTGCCACATTAGGATTTTCTTTTGCCACGCACATCTTAGCAGATCTTTAGTGGCACAGCAATGGAAGCGGACTATAATTTAATGTGGTTGTTGCATGGGGCGGTCATCTTAGGACTAAGTGCTCGGTAAGCCCATCCTGTTTCAAACTGACAGCCAGTTCCAATTCTAGTAGTTCCTTTAGAAGACTTTCTAGAAGACGGTTTATGCCTGTGCTTTCAAACATCCCATAAAGCCACAGTTTTTTCCATCATTCTCTCACCTAAGAGTCTCCCTGTCTAATTTGGATCTCTGCCCACATGTGTACAATTGGTTCCACTGCAGTTTCAAGGCAGTCTACCTGGCCGTTGTAGTCGGGGTCTGCTTGACTGTTGCCTTTGTCCTTCTAAAGCCTAGACTTTTACTTTGGTCCTTTTTGAGTTCTTATAACTCAGACCTGATAGCCTGAAGTTCTCTTAGAATCAGATAAAACCTGTGACCCTATTTGGTTGCTTTTTTCAGCTTGCTTGGTGAGGT
The DNA here is from genome assembly GCA_016271365.2 of Neoceratodus forsteri. Taxonomy (NCBI): domain Eukaryota; kingdom Metazoa; phylum Chordata; order Ceratodontiformes; family Ceratodontidae; genus Neoceratodus; species Neoceratodus forsteri. Next base: position 146,764,083 of record CM028130.1, on the reverse strand, counting down.
GGCCTGGACCACAGCCATGCTGAATGCCTGGGATAGTTCAGAGTCGAAGCTCTCGGCTGAGGAGCCATCTCCATCTACCGATCCTGCCAAGAATTTCCTTTAGACATCTTCCCCATCTGTTCAGGTACCTCTGTTCAGTGTTTGAAATTCAATTTTAAGAAAATTAGCTACTGTTAGAGGTAACTGCTGGTCAGAGGGAGCGGGAGCTCTTCTAATACCCTGCCATTAGACCAGTGATGTCACCGGAAGTCAAAAGAGGGTATTTTAGCCCCTTTTTAAATGCCTCCACCAAGGGGATACTCCTGAGCTGGTAAGGGAATGAGTGCCAAATAAGAGGGACCAACATCAAGTTGTCTGCAACAGAAGCCATACAAAGAGAGACTAAAGCAGCTTAATATGTATACCCTTGAGAAAAGGAAGGAGAGGAGGGACATGACAAAAACTTTCAAGTACCTCAAGGGAATCAAGAAAGTCCAAGAGAGAAGCATATTTCAGAAGATGAGATGTGCAAGAACAAAGGGGGTATAATTTGAAAATAGAGGGGAGATGGCTCAGGGACAACGTGAGGAAATATTTTTTTCATTAAGAGGGTGGTGGACGCATGGAACCGCCTTCCTGGGGAGGTTGTGGGGTCAAAAACAGTGGGGGAATTCAAGAATGCATAGGACAGACATAAGGCAATTCTAGTGGGGGGGGGTAGGAGGAAGTAGGCTGTTAGTTAACTAGAATCTGCAGCTTATGCAACAGGTAGGGAAATGGGCAGACTAGGTGGGCCTAGTGGTCCTTATCTGCCATCAAAGTCTATGTTTCTGTGTAACACTCTAAAGCCTGATAGCTTTAGTCATGCACTCAGAATGTCGAAAACCACTCCTCAGTGGAACATAGTGAGCGACTGGGAGTATACCAGGCCAGAAGGTCTTTAATGTAGCCAGGCCCCAATCCATGCAGGGCTTTGTATGTTAACAAAGCAATCTTAAAGTAGTGCATCACCTTACTGAAAGCCAGTGCAGCTGGTGAAGTGCAGGTGTAATATGTTCTGAGTACAATGATCCAGGGATCAACCTGGCTGCAGCATTCTGCACCAGCTGTAGTTGGCATACCAACTTCACAGATAGCCCCAGGTAAACAGCGCAGTCCAGCCACAAGGTCACAAACGTATGGCCCTTGGTCACTAGGACCTCTTGCATCAGATATGGTTTTATCTAGAACAGATTTCCAAATTGGAAAAATCCAGTGCGGACTATAGCAGACGTATATTGTTTAAGTGTTGCCCCCAAGTCCACAATGACTCTCAGATTTTCACCCTATCCACAGCTGTCAGAACAGTGCTACTTAAAGATGACAGCACTACAGCATCTCATCCAGCAGCCCACCCGCAAGGGTCTGGTCCCACTAGTAACAACTCTGTTTTGGCTGGATTACTTCCCAGCCAGCTCAAGGCGCTCTAATCTACTATCTTCTGTTTAAGCATGGCTCCAGTACAGAGACTGCCCCATGACTGTCATGTGTAAAAGACTGGTACAGCCAAGTGTCATCTATTTAGCAGTGAAAAAAAACACCATACTGTCTACTTATCCTAACAGTAGAATGCACACCGTGAATAACATAGGTGACAGAAATGATCCCTGTGGCATGCCACAGCTAACCTCAGCTGGCTGAGAAAGTCCCCATCACCACCCACTGTGATCTGCCAGACAAGAAAGACTCAAATAATTTCAACGCTGTTCAAGAGAGCCCCCTATATTCTGCAATGGGTTCCATCAACATCTCATGATCTACACTGCCAAATGCGAACAACAGATCAAGGAGAATGACTAAAGACCACTCAACTCTACTGCTCACCAGAAGACGGTTAGCAGGTCATTAAACATCTTGATGAGTACTGTCTCCATGATGTATCGAGGCCAGAAACCTTACTGGAATGCCTTGCAGATGCAACAGTTTACTGTCACTGGCACAATGGTTCCTTACATAAATGTAATCCCTTTACGATTTGGTTTCACGATTGTTCAAAACTGGAATTACCTGATGTTATATTTGACCTTACAAGTTTTGACTGGTTGTATCTGGATATAGTATCAAATGCTAACTTTGCTCTGGATTTTGTTGTGGTACAGAATTTCTCAAAATTGTTCAAAAGTATGCTCCCTGAACTAAGAGATGTTTCAGAGGCTCTAGTTCGAAATGGATGAACGAAGAACTCTTTAAACGTATTCAAACTATAAAAAGAGCTTGGTAAAAATGTATGTAATGAAATCTTCAAAAGACTGGACTGATCACAGGTATTATTATAATCTGCAAAAAAGCTGTGAATAGGGCCAAAAGCAATTACTTTAAAAAACAGCAAATGGATAATTCGAATGATACCATTCTGTATGCCTCCGGCCCTGACTCAGTCACTATCCACTCTGTGCTGCAACATGACTTCCACTCAGTTGAATCCTGGTTCCAATCAAAACAGCTTAAGCTCAACACTTCCAACACAGTCTCTGACTTTTAGAACTGCTCAAAGATTAGCCAAAGCTATCAATGGCCCTCCAATCACCTCTCTCTTGAAGGCACCCCTCCAAAGACTGTCCCTTCATACAAGTATCTAGGAGTCTGGCTGGACCCACAGTTAAATTTCACTAGCCACATTGATTACATGGCCATTAAACTCTGCCCTAAGCTTGGTATACTATAGTGTAACAAAGACTCTCCCTCTCCCTCTCCCTGTACATAGGGAACTGCTAACAAAAATGATTATGTCAGTCTTTGATTACGCTGACATTGTTTACTGCACTGCACCCTCTACATCACTCTCTCGACTTGATTCCCTCTACTATGCCTTCTGTCGATTCGCCTCCAACTCTCCATACAGATCCCACTGCTGTTCTCTACTATCCTCTCTGAACCTCCCTATGCTCACACACAGGTGTCTCATCCACTCTCTATCCTTCATTTCCAAATTCTGGTTCAATCTGCTCCCCACACACATCACTCCCCTCCTCTCCCCTGCCCCAACATACTCCCTGCATTCTAGGGACTCATGCTCTCTCACTCCCTATTCCATTCTTTAACATGGGCAAATCTGCTTTCCACTATTGTCTCCCCTCTCTGTGGAACACTCAAGTCTCCTCTCTTACACAACTCTTCCTCTCATTCCTCTGTCAAAGCGCTGCTCTGTCTCCTACCTTTCTCTACTTGCTCCCATAACACCTCTTAGCACTTGAAATGTTTATCCTCTGTTGCAACAACAGTGATTCTGAGTTACTCCGTACCATGTACAGTTGTCTCCCTGCACTTGATATGTGTGTCCCTTGTTGTAACTACTCCGATCTGTGATACTCCATTCCATGTGCAATTGTCTCATTGCACTTGAAATGTTTGCCCCTTGTTGTAACTACTCCGATCTGTGATACTCCATTCCATGTGCAATTGTCTCATTGCACTTGAAATGTGTGTCCCTTGTTATAACTACTCCGATCTGTGATACTCCATTCCATGTGCAGTTGTCTCATTGCACTTGAAATGTTTGTCCCTTGTTGTAACTACTCCGATCTGTGATACTCCATTCCATGTACAGTTGTCTCTCTGTGCAGCCTGTTTTGCTGTATTGTATTCATTGAAATGTTTTATTGTGCTTACTACTGTGTAATTTTGTATTGAATGCCTTGTAATACATACTGTGATTCCCATGTTCCCTGTACCCCGGTTGCACCTGGAGATAAGCCTTGGCTCAGTGTGCCTGTCCCAGTCACCAAATGTTTTAAAAATAAATAAATAAATAAAAACTTCATCTGATCCAAATAAATTTTGGGGGTAGCTTAAACAAATTATTACAGCCTTCTAAAACAAAAACTATTTTGAAAATTGAACTTGACAGCCAAGAATGTTCTGGTTATCAAAACATTTCTAATATGTTCAATGAGTTTGCTAGTATTGACAAATAGCAGTTAAAAACTTTTTCTCAATCTAATTTATTTGAACTATCCATCTCTGAATGTTCAAAGCTTTACATCAGAAGAAACACCAGTTCTCAAGTTTTTAAATTATCTAAATTGAAAACTGATAAATCTGCAGGTGCTGACAATCTTGGTACTAAATTCTTGAAATCAGCAGCACCAGCTATATCTTTTCCAGTTTCAAAAATGCTGAATTTGTTGAATCACAGCACATCCAAAACATATGGAAATCGGCTCACATGGCTTCACTACATAATGAGGAACTACTACTGCAGTGGACAATCGCCATTCAATTTCTGTTTTACCCATACTAAGATACGGAAAAATATGTTCACACATAATTGGTGGAACATCTTCAGCAGCACAGCCTTTTTTTCTGTGCTGAATAACACGGATTCGGCAATGGTCGTGGAACCGACACTGTTTTGGTCAGGTTCATGGGTACAATATAGTAGGCTTTAGATGGGGATATGTTGAAAAGTGCAGTGTTCGAGGACCTGACCAAGACATCTGATCTGGTTGACCATGACCTACTGGTACATAAAAATCTTGGGTTTAAGAACTTCATCGTTAAACTGGGTCTCGGATTATCTGTTAGAAAATAGGTGGTAAAGTTAGGATCAGTCTTTTCATAAGAAAATGTGGTTTCCAGGGAAGGCCTGCTGGGATCCATCTTAGGGCCTTTGTTCTTGTTGTTAAATTATTACTGTTAGTGGAAACTTGCTTAAAGTACTCGATTTTTTTAAATATCTCAGAGTGTACAACAATTCTGGATTGTCTTTTGGAGCACATATTAAGCATGTGACTAATAGAGTTCAGACGTTAAGTCAATTATATCACGTTATAAAACATTTATCTTATGAATCATGATTTTGCACTGCAACACACAAGCTTTTACCAATTATCGATTATGGTTCAGTAATGGTTGATACTGCTTTTAAAACTAACTTAGATAAAAAGAAATCTCATTATCACTACAACATTGTTAAATTAAGCAAAAATGCATGACAGGGTGTGGGTTGTGCTGGGATAACCTCACACCTGGGGTGGTTGGGCACAAGGTCGCAGGCAGAGTGCGCCCAATACCCCAGAAGTGAGGTTATCCAAGCACAACCCATACCCTGGAGTGCATTACTGCTATTATACAATGGCACATTTGTAAAACAAAAAGAAAGATGATGAAAAAGTAAATTTAAAGTAAATTTTTGATCATTTTTTGAATGCGTAGGTTTACTTTATATAAAAAAAAAAATAATAGTGATGATGTAGTGTTTCAGCCAGTAGTTGGAGCTGCTATGTTTTTGGTGTGCCTCTGCACTCCCTGTAGCAACCTCTGGTTAATGTTGCAGTCTTGTTGGTTTGCCCTATGTTTGTGTTTTCGGGTGTAGTTAAAAAAGGGGAACAAAAAAAGAAGCAAAGAAAGGTTCTTGAAGACTGACCGAGCGTTGTGAAAGGAGCCTCACGGTGAGTGTTTAAACTTGCGGTGGTTGCTCCCTCACTTGCTCACTGTGGAGTGCATCTGCAAGTTCATTATGGTGTCAGTTTCACAGTAGGGGGGCCACGGCTTTATTTTACTTCTGGAGGCATGGAAGGGTTTTAGTACATGTTGAAACCCCACCCCTCCGATCCCACACCGTGGTAATTTTTTGTTCAGTGTGCTGTACGGTGGGCTGTTGAGTTACAACTGTGGGTGAGCTGGCAACTGAAGAATCACTTTACAGGTACGTTCTTTCTCTGCTATGTAGTGACCAGGGGACACATTCCTTTTGAGAGATGACATATTTTAATGGCATCTTTTCACCAAAGAACCAAGCGGCATCAGTGAACTAGTGAGACAAATGGCCGCTAAATGCAGTCCCCCCTTCACTTTCAGTCCCACAGTGGACCGCAAGCTCTACATGCAGGGGACTAGTGTGAAGCCGCTCGGGTTCGTTTAAAACATTTGTGTAGTTATTCTGTTCTCCCGGTACACTTGCCTGACCACTATTTGTATCAGGAGAGTCAGTTAAATTGAAACTGCCAACATGGTAATCGACAACGGGGGGGTTGGGACTGCAAAGGAATCAGGGGTCACTGAAGACAGCTGCCGAGTAGGAGTTACTGAAGCGGGCTGCAGAGCCAATTAGTTAAGTGGGTGCATGGAGACAGTGAAGTGATTCCCTTTACAGTTGCTGCAGTCTTCTGTGTGCTGGGACTAGACCCGTGATGTTGTACTGGGTTAACATCATGGGTCCAATCCCAGACAGACCAATCAGAGACCAGGATTCTTTAATGCCATTTTATAATTACGCAATAAGACACAACAGGGTTTGGTATATCATGGGATATCGTCACGCCTCGGGTGGTTGGGCATGAGGCCGCAGTCCGAGTGCGTCCAACCACCCGAGAAGTGACGATATCCCATGATATACCACACCCTGGGGTGACTTTTTGCTATTATGAACTGAGTTTCAAGTTTTTTAAATAAAAAAAAATAAAAGAAACAGGTTTTAAAATGTTTTATGAATGAGTTTTTGGGTGGTGTTGGAATACATTTTGAAAAAATAGTTCTCACACAGTAGAGAGCAAGGAGGCTGGTGGCGCCGGAACGTTTTTGAAGCTGTGATGATTTAGCCCGATATCATCACGGCGTCAAAGAGCTCTCAGCCAATCAGATTCCTCTATTTGCGATCCTCAGTTCATAATTTGTCTTGTCCTCTAGCAATGGAACACTTAATTGAATAATCATTTTTAACCTGAACTGGCTGTCTTTTGAGCACAAATCACAATTAACATTTGCAAGTTCTATTTTCAAAATTCTACATAAAAAAGGTCCTTCCTGTTTGCCAAATCAACTAAAGTACTTAAACAGTAATTACAATTCACATTCCGTGTCATAGCGTTGGCTCCAGGTTCCTTGTATGCATACTGAATTGGGATGAAACTCATTCAACTACAGAGAAGCTCTTCTGCGGAATAATATACCTGCGTTAATCAGATCTTCATCTTCAAATATTTTTTTTTTGTATGATGGTATTTATCTCTGCCGTGCACCTGCCCAGACTTACCTACAGGCCCCCACATGGATTACCCCAATCCGGTGCACCCGACCCTACCGCCCCATATCACAGCCAGCCCAGGTATCCCCGACATATCCCTTCGTCGGAAGGGTCCCTTACCTTCGTAAGGGATGCCCTGGGAAACTAGCGAGAGATACAGGCACTCTCACTGCCTGTGGAGTAATAGAACATCCAGTAAAATAATAAAAACTTAAACAGTAGACCCTCACACTGTCCAGATACAAATTCGACCCCCAGGCCCTCTCACTACCTGGGAGTCCAGGATAGACCAGGCACTCTCACTGCCCAGATAAAGTTTGATAAATATGTGTTCTGACCGTGAGTTTTAAATTTTATCCCTCAGTTTCCTGTAAGTAGTCTTATTATGGTGAAACCTCCTGATGTAATCCAAATCATCTTAGGAATGGAGAAACACCCAGTATCAGTCCAAATATTTCTCAAAGAGAACTGCACCAGATATGTCAGACCCTATCTGTAGGGACTGCCACCAGAAATGTCTGCCCCACCACCTCGGCATCCCACCTGCACCAGTCCACCAGCTGGCCGGCAAGAGGCCTTGGAGAAAATCACAGGCCCACCAGCCGGCTCCCCAGTCAATCCAGTCCCGGTCCTCCCGGGTAGAAGCAGTCTCTAGCGGCTAACCACCCACAATCACAGGGTCGTGCTGTCCCAGTCTGGCAAAACAACAGTCATAAGACCGATCTCACAGACAGCCTCTTCAACAATAAGTCCAATTAGACCATCGGCTTATGCAGCTCTCCTTTGGGGTCTCGCTCCATGATCTCAACCAAGTGAACCCTCTGCTGCATACCACAGCACAGATTCCTCACTCCGTAGTAAACTCCCAGACAAAGGCCACTATAATCCAATACACAATCCTGAAGAACTCCTTTCCACAGGCTCGCTGCTCTCCTCCTGCATTCACTCCACGATCTTGACCGAGCATTCCCTCTGTTGCACTCCTCAACACGACTGCCTCATTCTGCAGCAGGCTCACAGTCAAATGGCCAACTTTATAAAATGCACAGTCAAAAACCTCTTCTCCACCAACTTCCAAACTTTCCTCCTGTCTTCGGGGCGCCAGTAGGCTCAGTCGAACAACCCAGTGCATCCTCCGTGGCCGGTCGAGCGGCACCGATAATGCTCCAAACTAAGTAGGTTAAGTTTAAAACTTATACGACTATGCGACTACACAAATTTTCGGAGTTAGCAAATTAACTATTCGGGTGGAGGCACTGAAACAGGCAAACGGGCAGTCAGGTACCGGCGTACTCCACAACAGCAGTTACAGCAATCAAAAAATGTTCTGAGAAGTTCCAGACAGGTAACAGAGTGACTCCCTTCACACTCCCACCACTAACCACCACATCACAAATCAGCTTGGCAAACAACAAATAAAACAAACTATAACAAAGTATAATAAATAACTAAATAAAGTAAAACACATAAAACTCTGCAGAGCTAAACTAGCGGCTGGCCCAGCGTGGCCGCCATCTTGTGTATGCCTTCCTTAGAACAGAAACTAAAACAAATCTTACTACTTCCAAATCATTGTGTTGTTTCTCCATACCTCCTTAACAATTTCACACAACTTCACTAACTTCATTTTGCAGCCGTGGTGGATGGATCTGACCAGAGTTTGTTTTAACAGTAAACAATTCAGTTATCTTCCACTTTCATTTGCTGGTACATTTCTATCTCGAACAGAATCTTAGCATGCTTAAATGTTTTAATTTTTTTCCTGTAGAAAAACGTGTGCTCACTTCTTTTGGCTTCAACATAATATTGTGGTCATGAAAAGGAACTGGGTCAGTGTATGAAATGCACACACTAGAGGAAACAGGCAATTTGTTTATCATGTGTCATTATATATGGTTTTCAGTATTTCCCTTGTCCCCAGATCATATCTTTAAATGAGATTTCCTTTATCTCTGTATGTTTACCTGGTAAAACTATTTCAATAATTAACTAAATAAATTAATTAGTTAATAAGTAGGAAGAACCTAGAAAATCAAATTTAAAATGTACATGTTAACATTTTTTTTTGAACTGCTGCGTTAAGTGCTGTCTTTTACTGTTTCATTAAAGTTTTCACTGAAATAACAAATTGCTTTGGAGGAGGAGCAATGCAACATCAGTCATGAAAAGGGGTGGGGCTAGGGGCGGAGTTAGGGACCGTTTTTTTGCCTCTTACAAAGGTGACAACCCTAGCTGAGCTGCCTGTCCCTCCCTGCATATGTTGTTTTGTGGTGGTGGTTTGTGTTTGATGCAGCTTGATTTTAGATATTCAAAAAGGCCCCCACTTTACACCATGCAGTTAGATAAACTGGCTGTGACAAATGTAGGAGTTTAAGCGGATTTCAAATTTAAATACTGTGTCTGTGGTGACTAGAAGGATTTTTGTTGACTGTCTGCAATTTCAACATGGGGAAGAGGGTTAACCTGAGTGAAAACTGTTTTTTATTGCACTGTCTTTTTATACTGTGGCAGAGTGTTATAATGGATTATGAGAACTAGCAAAGTTACAGTACCTGGCACTGTGGGGATGGGGTTTTAAATGTGCTGTTTTTCAGGGCTTCTCTGTACCTTTTGGATAGGTTCAGTTTTTAACAGGGATATTACCATGTTTTGCTTATTCAGTACTACAGTATATGTCATTTTATATTCCTCACTTTTATATATTTTAAATGCACAGTATTCCCCTAAGAATAAAAGCAATAGGTTAATAATTACTGACGTGCGCTTTTTCCCATAGGGAAACCCAGTTATAATTTGCCGTTATAACCAGCTGGTTATAATGGCAAACACGCACCGGGTTTCCCTCTCACTGCCTATGCATCAGTCGCCAGTCTGTGACGTTCTGTGGCGCAAACCCATACTGCCACACACCTTGCTGTCCCTCGCATTTGGCAGTAATTTATTTTATTACAAAAAGAAAGAAAGAAATGCATTTTCTGACCCTGGCAAACACAAAAAAAATTTAAATCTGTGCTGTGTTTCCCTGTCAGGATGCCTACACAACCAAGTGTGTGCCACCGACTTCAAGCCGGGAAGGACGCCACAACCGCCGCTGGGTGGTAAGTTTATTTTTAAATAAGCACACAAACATACATCTTTTTGATCAAAATGTCCACTTATTTTCCCCCCCAACAAGTGGAGCACTGTACCTTGAAACATTGCTAACCGCACAGAATCCAGACTATTCGAGGTTTCCTGAACACCAATATTAGTTTAGTTTATTATTTAATAATTGCTGAGGCGAAAAAGCGCATGCCAGCAATTATAAAAAATTAAATATGGGGTGGTGTGTGTAAAACTCAATTTTACACACACCCTCATTGTGAGATGCATTTTATAAACCCCTCAATGTAGCATCCCACGACTCGGGTGTGTGTAAAATCTCATTACACACACCACCCCATATATTATTCTCTGTATTATAATTGAATTGCCTTATTATTCTGAGCAAGGCATCATTAACAGGGGGATAGGGTCAAAAAAGAAAACCAGCATGGGGGGTAGCACTTGAGGCTACTGTTGACCCGATGTCTGCAGCGTCGGTGTGCCAGCCCCCAACCATCGCTAGTGGCCAGGCATGCACCGACAACTGGTCGCCCTTCTCCCTGGACAAGGAGAGCTGCCCTTGGAACACTCAATCCTTCTCCTCCCCCGCTGACCCCCGGAGGCCCTCGCTCACTCCAGAACACATGTTGCTGCACGGCACGAGGTGTGGTGTCCAGCGTCTCAACCGTCAGCGACACCGGACCGGCGATGCATCCCACATTTTCAGCATGGCCTTCTATTACCTGAGCTTCTATATTCAAACGCTGTCCAAAATATACCACTTTGACCAACGTACCTCAGACAGCCTTCTCCTCCCACCAGAAGTTCAACTAACACAATACACACCTGCCACATAAACCATGCAAGGAAACATTCGGCATTGACAAATGCTTGTTTGTTCTTGCTACAGTATGTAATGACTCACCCCTACAGGTTGCTGCTGTAAAGAAGAGTCTACCTGTTTTGGTCACAGACAACAACTGAAGAGACTCCGTCCATTACAGCTGTCGAAGCCAATCATCTGCGTGGACATTACTAGCCCTTAAAAGGCCATTACCACTAGCTGCCCCTCCCCGAACTAAGGACAGAGTGCAAAGGACACCATAGGAGTCTTCCAGGAGACAATCAACAGCCAGGAACTCTGCCTGTTACATCCCAAGGTAAAACTATATGTGCACAGCTAAGAGCACAGTATGTGGGAGTATCGTGAGAGGTCCTGGCTGTAATACATTAAGAAGTGTACTATAGGTTACTGTACAGTTTATTTGCAGTACCGTGTTTGCGCTATAGCTAGTGAACATTTCATTTGCAGGGCTGTTTTGTGCTATAGTTAAATCATACACCTACACCCTACCTGGTAACCATTACAAGATAGTTTGCTCCAATTGTCTGTGCTATAGTTAAGCCTACAGCCACACCCTATCTGGGTGTGCACTACGAGGTAGTTTTAACTCCTGTTACTTTGTGCTATAACCAAGCCTGCAGTTACACCCTATCTGGGCGAGCACACAAGGTAGTTTTGTTTTATCCCTGTTTTTACGTGCTATCACTGAACCTTTACAACTAGACCCCATCTGGGCGAGCTCTACAACTTAAATTAGACATCTGCTTGGTAGAGGTCTTTATGGGGATGGGGCTCAGAGATGAGGTAGTCAGTTGTGCTGGCAGTGGGGCGCTCTTCCCTAGGGATATGCTCTGAAGGAGGGGGCACCATCTCATCTGCAGGACTTTGGCAGAGCTCCAGGCAAGAGTAGAAACATCTCAGCTGCATCACCAGCTCAGCAGGAGCCCACCACCCAAACCCACACTCCCTCAAAGACCCAGAGGTCAGGAGGGTAGAGAGTGATGGGGAGGGGAAGCAAAGTTAGCCACAAGAAGGTTGTCCAGCCCCTCCCCATCCAGATGGCAAATAGTTTTGCAGCCCTAGAGGAGGTTCAGGCACCTGACTCTGCTGGGGGGTGGGGTCTTCGAGACAGTTGATAGGAAAGGACAAGGCAACATGCTGGAACCCAAGGGAAGCAAGTCTGCCAGGAGAGTCTTAGGGGTGTGGGACTCAGTGATTGGCTGGTAGAGGGGAAGATGGATGGTCCTGTGCCTTCCTGGGGCATCTGCCATCCAGGATTTAGACAGGATAGGGAGAATGGTAGGGAGGGAGCAGGGGGAGCTGGGTGTGCTGGTACACCTGGGTACCAATGATCTGGTGAACCAGTTGGTGAAGCGAAACTGTCGTAGACTGGGGAGAGATTGGCAGCACATTCAGCCTCCCCGACCTTTCCTGGAGTCCTCCCTGCATGAGGCAAGGGAGAGAAGAGGGAGTGAATAAGGAGGGAGGTAATAGAGGAGCTTAACAGATGGCTTAAGGGATGGTGTAAGGATAAGGTGTACCACTTTGAGGGGGCTTGGGGGACATCTGGGACAGGAAGCTCTTCAAGGATGATGGACTTCACCTAATGAGAGAGGGGGGACTGCGCGCTGGGGCAGAAGTTTGATTTCTATATCAGATGCTTAAAACTGACTGTGGGGGTGACTGGGTCTAGGGGAACCTCAGTGGCATGGGAGAGGAAGGGGTCCTAGCTAGTATGTCCCCACATCTGGGGGCTTGTAGCACCATCACAGGCGCAAAGAAAGCTGTGGCCCACACTGGACTAGATGAAGGGACTTCGGAGAAGGGGATCACAAAGGGTGCAAGTAGCATGAAAAGCAAGGGGATGAGAGGACATGTGAAGCACAAGGGTAGTAGCAAAGCATGGTCAGGGGACAGATGGAAGGGGGTATGCCTTAATGCCAGGAGCTTAGGTAATAAAATCAGTGGACTCCAGGTGCTGATGGCGGACATTGAGGTGAACAATGTGGCCATAAAAGGGACAACGGGCTTTGGAAAATAATGACTGGGAAGTGATGGTCCCTGGGATCTCAATGTTTAGGAGGAATAGAGAATGGGTAGAGGGGGAAGGAGTAGCCCTTTATGTGAAGGAGGGCACAGAGGTGATGAAGATGGGTGTAATGGGGTAGTAATGGGGAGACTAAGTCACTGTGGGTGCAACTCATGGAAGCCTCAGGTAAAAAACTGCACTCAGGGGTGATCCACAGGCCATCAGGGCAAGGGGAGGAGAGGAACAGAGAGCTCAGGAAGAACTGGAAAGAGGGATAGCGAAGAAGATAGTGGCAGTGGGAGATCTGAACCTCTGGATACCAAATTATTTATTTAATAGTTTTACCAGGAAGGCATACTGAGCAGAAATACTGCTCGATTCCAGATGCATCCTGGGGGCAGGCTAAGTACAACACTGAGTAACCGGTCCAGAATACAGTAAAGGGGCACTTGCAGTATGCAACAATACATAAAAATATAAAAAAATAGTGAAAAATTACTAGAATATAATACAATACATGCAGCAGCTGTAGGTTAGAGCAGATAAGATTATATATAAATACTAAGCTAAGGGAACCCCATACATCATAGTGCTGTCTGACTGCGCATATCAACAGAATTAGAGGGGCTAGCCTCAGGGCGGGCCGTATCACTAGCCGCATGTACAGGTGGAGGAGAAGTGTGCTTTGAGTAGTGAATTATTATCCCTTAATGTATAAACTGAAGTGGGAGGGGCTGATAGTAGGGAGGTGAGGTAAGTGGGCAGGGACTGGGTCCAGAACTTGGCTGTGATCCGAGTGCAGTGAGCCTGCCTACAGTCCTGGAGGGAGGTGAAGCCCAACGTCTGGTAGAAGGAGCACTGATGGGTTGAGGGTGGGCAGTCTAAGGAGAAATGACAGAAGGAGTGAAAGAGTGGGTCCAGTCTGACTAGAGAGGACTTGGGTGCCGCACTGTAGACTACGTCCCCGTAGTCAAAAACAGGGAGTATCATTTTCTGTACCATGGCATGGTGTGCCTCCGGCAGGATGCAGCCACGATTTCAGTAAAGAGCCCCCAACCTAGGGTGGAGCTTTTTGTGGATAGCATTGAGATGTACAGAAAAATCAAGGTGCTGGCCAAAGCATACCCCGAGGTATCTAATGGAGCCACAATCCTCCAGGGAAGTCCCGTCCAGTGTATGGAATTTGGGGGGGGTGGGGAGCTGTGAAAATCTCTGCCTAGTACCGAAGGTCATGGAGACTGTTTTCTTGGCATTGAAGGAAATTGGTTAATGTGAAACCAGAGCTGAACACTGCTGAAGTCATGCTGAAGTCTGGTTTCCACATCAGTGGTAGAGGGGCCGGATGTATACAGCAGTGTGTCATCCGCATACATGTGGATGGATGTGTGAGGGCTGGTAGATGGCAGGTCATTTAGGGAGATGGAAAACAAGAGTGGACCAAGGATGGAGCCCTGTGGTACACCAGTAGAGATAGGTAGAGGGGCAGAGATGGTGTTTACAATATGGACTGATTAAGATCTACCAACCAGGCAGGAGTGGAATCAGTTGGTAGCTCCACCGGAGAGCCGGCAAGTGAGAGCTTGGGCAGAAGGAGTGGGTGGGAAGCAGTGTCAAATGCCTTTGCTAGATCGACAAAAATTGGTGATGTGACACTAGTCCATACCAGTATGGATGGCATCAGTGAGCCTTAGCAGGGAGGTGGCGGTGGAGTGGGTCTTCCTAAAACCAGACTGGTGAGGAGTGAAAAAGGATGAAGAGTCAAGGTAGGAGGAGAGCTGAGAGAGGACCAGGTGCTCCTGCAGCTTGGCCAGTATGAGGAGGAAGGATACAGGGCAGTAGTTTCCGGAGATGGACGCGTCACCACCTTTCAGAAGGGGGATGACCATGGCATGCTTCCATTCAGTTGGGATGCAGGTTAGAGAGAAAGAAAGGTTGAAAGCGCTGCCAGTGGGGAGGCGATGGCTGGGGCTGACAGGTATAGCATTTTGGAATCCAAACCAGAGGGGCATTTACCTTTGGATGGGTTTAAGGTGAGCAGAGCCCTTAAAACTTCTTACGGGGTAACCTGGTGGAAGGAGAAGGCGGGAGCTGGAGGAGGGTTTGTGGAGTGGTGGAGGCGGGTGGGTGGGTGGGGTATGAATGTGCAGAAGGAAGGAGGACAGCAGAGACAAGGCGCACCTTGTGAAAAAGGAGTTAAACTCTGAAGCCACTACAAGGGGGTCAGTTTCAGTGGAACCATCTATATTTAAAGCAGGAGTTGGGGGTTGAGATTTTATTTATTTATTTATCTATCTTTTGTTGACCGGGTAAGTGCACTACACAAATCCTGCCTATTTTCAGGCACGACCCGGGGGAGGGGGATACAGATGAATGCAACTGACCTTGAACCAGATTAAGCTGTTGGTGGTATTTTTACTGAATGAGGGAAATTTGGCCAGGACACCGGGGAAATTCCCCTACTGGCTGCTGGTCAGTGGCTGGTAGGGACTCTCGCTGGCGTCAGCACCCGACATGGCAGGCGTTCCTGAGGTCGGGATGGAGGAGGTGCAGGAATGCAGGGAGAAGCTCTGTTGCTCTTGCTATGCTAGGGAAAACGCTATTGCAAGTTCGCTTTTAGCAGCTCAAACTTACCACAATCGCCAGTTCAACATGAGAGTAAGCCTTTTTCGACACTTACTGCGGTGCCTTCTATTTCGGATCCATTGCCTGTTCTTCCTTTGCCCAGCGACGGAGATTCGCTACCGGAGATCTTAATCGCCGCAAATTCAGGGAAGGAACTGCTCTTCTGAGGAGATGGTTTCGGGAGGACCCGCGAATAGCGATGCACCGTGTCTGACGCATTTAGTGAAGCAACAATTCGGGCTGCAGGAAGGAGGAAGTATCAGCGGCTCTGCAGACTGGTCGGAAGAAGTGGCGCTTATGGAGCCGGTTGGAAGAGAATGCCGGGAGTTTGGGCTCCTGATTTGGACTGGACTCCGCTTTCAGGTAGGAAGACACCTGAGCTAATTTCACAACGTTCCCCACAGCCATCTACTTCGAGGAGGGTAGGGGTGGACTTGTGACTGAACTCCCTGATGTTTCTGCTGGTTCTCGGGCCTACTACCCCTTACCAAGCCACACTTCCAAACCCACAATGTCTGAGTTATTCAAAGTCCAGGTTGGAACAAGCCCTATGCCTAGCAGCTGCATGCGTTTGAAATATAGAGGGGGTTTGCAGGAGCACCCTGATAGATACTATGTGTTTCAACAACTTCTGCAGTCTAAAATGGGTTTTTGTGCCAAGGATGTGTATGCCCTCATTCATGTCTCTGGGGAAGATTCCTTTGACATTAGCTTTCAAACTAATGCCCTTATGAACAGATTCTGGGACAAATATGCTAACCAAAAAAATCACCCGGTGTGGCTTCCTTTTTTTGCCATTCCGTTAACTAAACCATTGATTAGGTTTGTCACAATTATGTTCAGAAACGAGGGGGTTAATGTCAATGATATTTACCGATGGTTGCAATCCAAATGTGAGGTTTTGGGGCCACCTGAAGCCCTTTTGGATATTGAAGGCATTTGGACAGGGGGATGGAAATTTAAAGTGAAATTGCTACAAGTCAATTCTGAGATTATTCATTTGCCGAACAGTTTCTTTTTGGGAAAGGATAGAGGAGTTTGCTTTTATGGGGGGCAACCTAAGGCTTGTTATAAATGTGGGGATAGGACACACATCAGTAGTGTCTGCGACATGATGAAGTGTCCTTTATGTGGGGGTTTTGGGCATTCAGTGGACATGTGCACAAATATCTTCCAATGTAATCTTTGTGAAGCAAAGGGCCATGCCTTCCATCAATGTCCCTGGGCTAGGCACAATTGCTCTGTGCGGTTTAGACCAGGATGGTTTGCTTGAAATGCCCAGGCCAAATTGCAAACTCCGGGTGACAAGGTACCCCTCCCCAAAGCAAGCTTCTGTTTTACCCCGCTCACTCCCAGATGCTGCTAAGTCTGTGCCACCTGTGGTTACTGACCCTCAGGATACTGTACATCCGGTCCCCCCTCCATCAGGAGACAGCCAGAGTCAGGTCTCTATTATGCCACCCCCTTTTGAAACCATTAAAGGCAGGAGGTTCACTAGAGCATCCTCAAAACTGCCCCAAATCAGTCCAGTGGTAACTGAAAATTTCTTTTCCCCCCTTCAGGATGAAGTTAGAGACTCAGATATGAGTCTGAGGCCTCTCATCATTCTGAAATTATAACTGACGAGACGTATAGTAAATCTACAGAGCTTGCTAAAGATAGAAAAGGAAAAAAGGAAAGAAAAGGAAAGTAAGCCAAAAGCGTAGTTCATAAGTCATCCATGGCCTCTTTGAAATTTGCTTCTTTTAATGTGTAGCCTAAAATCCTTTCAAAGGCACATATCCATATTTTCATATCTTACATTCCTGAAGTTGAATGTTATATTTTGCAAGAAACAAGGGTGTCTTCCATTTCTGAGGAACACAGATTGAAAGATTATGGACTTGTGGCCCATCTTTTTGGTCTTTTGGTACTGAAATCGCCGATGGAGTCGCTATATTATTTGGTGATTCTTCTTTTAAAATCACGAAGGTTATTGATTTATCACCTGGTAGAGCTCTTATATTAGACTGCTCATGGGGTGAATATCTTTTTCGCTTTCTAAATGTTTATAGCCCGCAGACTAAAACAGGTCGTATTGCGCTGTTTACAGACATTAAACCATATTTATTCACCAGGAAACATTTAGTTTGGGGAGGAGATTTTAATTGTTCCCTTGATATTCAGCTCTGTAAAACACAAGGGAAAAAGGTTTATTGCGACTCAAATGCATTATTAGAGGTGGTAACGGATGCTGGGCTTACGGACGCCTGTGAGCTTACACCCTACCTAATGGTATTGTTTTACCATAGACATACATTTGCTACTAGATAGATATGTTTTTACTTCACACTATCTTCAGGTTTTGTCTTGTATTGCAGTTCCGTGGAATTCTCTGATCACCATATCTTATTTTGTACTTTGTCTTTAAAATCTTCCTCCTAGATTACATTCTTGCATGTCACGGTGGAGGTTGAACACTTCTTTTCTCTCAGACCCTGCTTCTTTCTCTAAACTGGAATTTTTTAGCTGCAAAATCTTCTACTTTGGCTCTATTTTCCTCCCCATATGAGTGGTGGAAACAATTTAAACTTGAGGTTAAACATTTATTTCAGACCTGGGGTAAGACTAAGGTGCAGGATGAATATAGGACATATTTAGTTCTTAGAAACCAGTTATATAGACTCATGTCATTCCCTCCAAACAATCATGACCTTTTCTTTCTCAAATAAAGAATATTAAGCAGCAAATGAAAACATATCAATACAATAGAGCCAAGTCTTTGGATCTGGAATTTCGTTTAATTTCAAAACTCTCCAATGGCTGATCCCTTTCATGCATGTAAAACACACTTACGGAATACTATCATGACTGGTTTACTTGATGCTAATAATGAGCTTATTACCACTGATATAGGTATGCTACATGTAGTACAGCATTATCTTCAGACTTATTTTCATCCCCACAGGTTCTTTCTCTGGATTCTCTCTCAAGTACAGTTTTTCTTCTCTTCCCCATCTGCCTTGTGATCTGGTCCGGTCTTTACAACTACCTATTTCCACTTCTGAGGTGATTGAAGTCGTTAAACAATTGAAGCTCGGATCTTCCCTGGTATAGATGGGATACCTAATGAGTTCTATAAAAATGCATAGAATACATGGGTTTTTTCTTCCTATTGTGTTTAACTGTTATCTGTCATCAGGGATCTCCTGCCAAGATTTTTCAATGTCCTTAATGACTTTCATTTATAAAAAGGGATAAAACTCGCTTTCAAATTGGAGACCAATTTGTTTACTAAACAGTGATTATAAGATTTTATCTAAAATTTTGAATAATAGATTGGAGAAATTGGCTAGGCTTTTAGTTCACCCTGCACAAGCGTGTGCGATAAAAACTAGGAAAATCCAGCATAATCTCTTTTGCTTGAGATCTTTTTGCATGTCGAGCTAATTTTTTCTTCAGAATTGATTGCGGCCTTGGATCAATCCAAGCGTTTGATGCAGTCAGTCATTCTTATTTGTATTTGTTCTTTCTGCTTACGAATTCCTGATACTTTTGTACATTGGATTTCTCAGTTGTATAAACGCAGTCTCAGTTCCAATAGTAAACGGCCTGTTAGGGAGAAAGTAAAATTTCCGAGGTGTCAGACAAGGATGTCCCTTAAGCCCTTATTATACACTTTCATTCTGGATCCAGTGATTAGAAGCATTATTTGTGACACCTCTATTTCAGGTATTGCTCCTTCTGCAGACCTGGAAATGGTTAAAGTTACTGCCTTCGGATGACGTCACCCTTCTTTTAGCTGACTCAACCTCTTTGAGAAAAGCCTTAGAGTTTTTCTTTTCTTTAGTAGATACTCGGCGCCTCTCTTAACATCACAAAAGTTTTGTTATGCAATTGGGTCCCTTTGTTCGGACTTATCGAACTGTTTGATATTCCCTTAGTACCTGGGCCTCAGAAAATACTGGGTGTCTGGTTTGGGATAGATAATATGGAATTCTATAATTGGGAAAAGCAGTTGGGATTAGGTGAACTTAAGTTCGTCAGTGGAAGAGCTGGAAGTTTGGAAAAAAAAAGTCTTAATCATTAAAAATTTGTTTTGCCCATTTTTCTTTATCTAAGTCACCTTTTTCCACCCCTTTCGTTAGAAACTAGGATTTATAGTATTTTCTTTCAGATGTTATGGGGCAATAGATTAAACCCTGTGAAGAGAGAATACAGTATCTCAGATATAGAGAAGGTGGATTACATATGATTAATCCTGTAATTTTTTTTCATTCTGTTTTTTTATTTTCCTCCTTTTCATTCATTTGGTGTGCACCGTCTCTTCCTTGGCAATTCTGGATTAAATCTATATGGCACAAATATTTTTTTAAATGGTCTCTTTTTCCCCCTAGAATATTATTATCAGATGGTTTACCACATTATGGTGTCTCGGCTTTGAAGAAACTGTTCAAATGGAAGATTCCCTTACATAAATTACGTTCTTTACATAGAAAATCCTTTTATGAGTACATCGTGTATGATGTACAAAAAGTAATAATACTCTTTCCATCTTGCTCCCCATCTACTATAAGTATGCATTTGGTAAATTGACTGATAATAGAATTCCAGTTAAAATTTGGGATATCATGTGGATCTCTGCTCATGGTCGTTTAGGAGTTCGGAAATCTAAAGTATAAACCAGTGACTGATAGATATTAGTTTAAGACCAGATTGTATTAATATTGAAGAAAGCCAGTCTCATTTCTTTATCGACTGTCCTGCTAGTCAGAGGTTTTGGGAATTTGCAGCTAGGCACTGGAATATGCCACATCTACGGTTAATTTCTTACAGTACTCTGGTATTAGGTGATTATTCTGGGAATTGGGGCCGATACCATAGAAGTACGTTGAATGTTTTTTTTGCACTCTTGCAATATTATTTATGGCAAGCTCGTTGTTATTTTGTGTTGCAACAACTTCATACGAATTTTGATGTTATTCTCTCTGCTGTTGTTGCTGACTTACAAACTGTTCGTTTTCAGGATGGAAAAAATTTTTCCAGATCTTATGTCATTCATTTATGGAAAGCTTTTTCTTTTTGTTAATTTTTCGTTTGTTTCTTTTGCAATCTTCAGATATTTTTTGTAATGTTTCAACTGTTACTTTTTCCTATTTTGTGTGATGTTGTGTTTCTTGCTTAATAAAGTACCCCTACTCTTTTCGATAAGTGCCATGGGATCTTTAACATCCACCTGAACTACCACCAATCCAGGCAGATGGGACCTCGGTTTAATGTCTCATCTGAAAGACACGGCACCTCAGAAGTGCAGCACCCCTCTCATGCTGCATTACAGTGTCAGTACTGGGATATTAACCCAAGTGCCAGATGTGGGAACTGAACCCACAGCCCTCTGATCTCCTGGCCTCAGAGGCGAGTGTGCTACCTACTGAGCCACTGACACTGAGATGGCGGTGAAGAGTGATTTGACCGCCTTCCTGAATCTGGCCGGGCGGTTAAGGTTCATGATGAGGGTTACATTGAAATAGTTTGCTTTTCGCATGCTGGATTAATCTTGTGCAGGCATTACGTAGAGCACTGTACCATAAGTGGTTAGGTCGGAGCCTTTGAAGGGTTTCCAAGCCTGAACTCTTGCTCAGAGGTGGGCCATGATGTCAGCTGTGATCCAGTGCAGGTGGGCACCCCTCACCCGCATCTGTCTGAGTGGGGCATTGGAGTCCCAGATTGCAAGGAACCAGGACTTGAAGTAGTCAAGGACGGTGCTGATGGAGGTTGCCCGAGGGATGTCAGACTAGTCAGTTTTTGCCAGGTCCTTCTGGAGTGAAACGAGGTTGAGGAATTTATAGGACCTGGTCAGAAGTGTGTTTGGGGAGGTGCTTTTGGCCTGAAGACTTTCCTTACTGTGTAGATCATATGATGATCACTTATTGAGTCAGGTAGTAGGCCAGAAGCTACTACACGCTGGGGGTGTAAAGTGAGGGACCAATCAATGAGTGAGTGGATTTGGGGTTCAGGCGTGTGGGCTTGGTGATAACTTGGGACAGGCTGAGGGCGGCCACTTGGCAGCTTAGCCTGGAGCTGGTGTTTGTGAGCCAGTTCCAGTTGAAATCCCCAAGGATATAGAGCTCATCCCCTGATGCCAAGGATTTTAGGTTGGTGATGTGTTCCAGTATGTCTGGCATGGTGGTGTCAGGTGCACATTATGATCCTGACATGTATAAGGGCATATTGTGGGACAGGGAAAATTTCAGCATTAGGATGTCGATAGACAGCAGCTGAGTGGCTAATGAGACTCGGGTGAAATGGAGTGAAGCTGCAACATATATGGCTATGCCACCTTCACGTTTATGCCCAGGTTGTTCTTGGCTAATAACACTGTAGCCAGGGATAGTGATTTCAGTATCTTTGATATAGGGTTTTAGCCAGGTCTTGGAGATGATCAGAATGTTTGGGCATATGGATTGGGCAGGGGGTTGCAGGAGAGGTTGTTTGTGTAGCAGGCTGCAGACATTTAGGTGTACCAGTCTTAGTCTCTTAGGGAGTTGAAAGGAGGGGGGAGGGTATGGCATGGGGAGGGTGGTGGGCCAGAGTTTAGCTTGAAGTTACCAGATAATAGGAGTAGGAGGTTTATCATAATTTTAGTAAGGGATCAGGTCCACTTTAGCTTACATAGAGACTCTGGTGCCTGGTTTGAGGGAACTGATGGCACTTGTGTGGGGAAATTTAGGGGTAACAGGCCAGTGTGGAAGAACAGCTGGCCCTGCAAAGTTGTGTTGCAAAAGTGTCACAGGTTGCAGGCCTGCTGAGGACATGGCGGAGGGAGGTTCAGAGGCTGCCAGGGTACCAAATGCCAGTAGGTTTGCCTTGAATTCAGGATACGAGGATGGAGGGAGTGACACAAGTGGAGCAAGGATGAAAATTAATATTAGAGATGGCAACATGGTGTCCGACTGAGCGGGGTGTAACATTTAAAAGTTTAAAAGCTGTAATTGTAGTGGCCACTAGTGGTGGACGTGGATAAGCAGCAAATGGCAAACCCGACTGATACGTTCCCACTGTCACATGTCAAACACTATATAGCTAGTTGTTCACCAAGGTGGTGGTGGGGCAGCCGACCCGAAGCGTTGGCGGAGTCCTCAACTGCCATCCTTGTGATTGCGTCTGGTGTACCTGCAGTCAGTCAGAGGGAAGGGGAGTCACAGCGGGGGCTTACTGTCAGCTCTGGGAGAGGGCTCCTTCTTCTTGCGACCACCCACGGTGGGGGGGAACTGTCTATGCTGCTGTCGGTCGGAGGGAAGGGGAGTCACAGAGGCGGCTTATTGTCAGCTCTGGGGAGGGCTCCTTCTTCTGTCCTCATGACCACCCTCGGGGAGAGCCATCTACACTGCAGTCGGTCGGAGGAAGGGTAGTCCTGGCGCGGCTTATTGTTGCCTTGGGGAAGGCCTTCTTCTCCCTCGCCACCACCCTCGGGGGCATCTACACTGCAGTCAGTCAGAGGGAAGGGAGTCACAGCGGGTGGCTTATTGTCGCCTGGGAAGGCCCTTCTTCTCGCCCCGCGACCACCCTCGGGGGTCATCTACCGCAGTCGGTCAGAGGGAAGGGTAGTCACAGCGAAGGCTATTGTCAGCTCTGGGGAGGGCCCTTCTTCTCACCCTCACGACCACCCTCGGGGGGGGTACCGTCTATGCTGCAGTCGGTCAGAGGGAAGGTGAGTCTCAGCGGCGGCTTACTGTCAGCTCGGGGGGAGGGCCCCTTCTTCTCACCCTCATGACCACCCTCGGGGGGGGTACCGTCTATGCTGCAGTCGGCTGAAAGGGAAGGTGAGTCACAGCAGCAGCTTATTGTCAGCTCTGGGGGAGGATGTTCCAGTGACCAGAAGCACCAAAATCCATGTCTTGCAGGATGCATTCTAGGACTGTCTGCCGGTACTTTAGAAGTTTTCAAGAGCAGCCTTAAGGCCCTCCTTTTTTTCCAGGCATTTCAGGACTGAATTATTTTTTTGGGGATTGATTAAGATGATTATATGATATGTAATTATTCGTTTATTCTCTTTTTTTATATTTAAATGTGTTCTGCATCCGTTCTGTTATTTTGAAGATGTGGTTAATTATTTTGTACAGCGCCCAGAGCCTCTGGGATTGGGCATTTTTAAATAAACTTTGCCTTGCCTTGCCTACAGTTAGTTAAGGAGCTCACCAGGCAGACTATAATTCTCGACGTGATGCCCACCAACATGGTAGGTGGCAGGAGATGGGGGAGCAGGGGAGTCATTAGGGAACAGTGATCATAACTCCATTTGGTTCAAACTGGCCCTCGGGTCTGGTAAGTTGCAACTGAGAGCTGAAGTCCTTGATTTTCAAAAGGCAGACTTTAATAGGCTGAAGGAGCTGGTCAGGGCTAAGTTAGTAGAGTTCCCAGAGATGAGGCAGCCAGCATTTACTAGCAAAAGGGTCCTGAAAAAGCTGGCAGCCCTAAAGAATGATAGGACCTATGAACAGATGGGTTGTACCCGAAGATACTCAGGGAACTGGCAGCAGAACTGGCAGATTCCCGGTAGGTCTTTTCAACAGCTAAGGATAGGGGTGGTTCCAAAGGACTGGAGGGTGATGGACATAGTTCAACTCCACGGAGGGGAGAAAAGGCACGAGCAGGAAGCTACAGACCTGTCAGTCTTACCTCTACTGTAGGAAATCTGACACAGTCACTGGTCAAAGAGGATCTCATGGACTACTTGGACAGCACCAGTCTACAAGACAGTAAGCAGCACGGCCTTGTGGCGAGGAGGTCTTGTCAGACTAACCTTGAGAGTTTTTTTTCACTGGGTGATGAGGGAACTGGATAAGCACCACAATGTGGATTTGCTCCACTCTGACTTCAGCAAGGCTTTTGATCCGGTACCCCACAGATGCTTGTTGAAAAAGATGGATGATCTGCGTGCAGCGAAGATCATAGTAAACTGGGCAGGTAACTGGCTTTTAAGAAAGTTTTTCAAGATAGTTTTTAACTGGGATTTTATTGCTATTTTGTTTTTAGTACTTATATGTTGTCTGTACCCTGCTGTGAATTGTAATGGCGCCCAGAGCCTCCGGGAGTGGGTGCCACGCCCTCAATACAAATAAGGCCTTACTTTACTTACTTACTTAAAGGGGAAGCAACAGAGGGTAGAGGTCAAGTGGGGTTAAATCAGAAGAGAGGGAGGTCATGAGCGGAGTTCCACAGGGATCTGTCCTGGGTCCAGTCCTTTTCAACATGTTCATCACCAGCATTGGTAAGGGGATCCAGGGCAGGCTGTGTTGCTTTGCAGATGACACTTAGCTCTGTGGGAGGGTGGACAGTGATGAGGGAGTAAATAAAATGGAGAGAGACTTGCAAAAGATGGCGAGGTGGTCAAGGGTTTGGTACTTGAAATTCAACGCCATAAAGTGCAAGGTGATGCACCTTGCGAACAAGAACCCCAGGACGGAGTACTGGATGGAAGGGGTGAGTCTCAGTACAGCGGCTGAGGAATGAGACCCTGGAGTTATCATCAGCGTCTCCCTACAGCAATCAAGTTTGTGTAAGAAGGCTTACAGCAAGGTAGACAGGATGCTTGGACGTATCAGGAGGGGTATTGATAGCAGAAAAAGGGAGGTAATACTGTATAGCAGTTTGAATTTGCGCCCGATTTATTTCGCGGATGCTGTTACCGCACTTATTTGCTCCCACTAGTATTCGCGTTACGGTCACCTGCAAATACAGTAAATGGTGCTGCGGTCTAAAGTACCTGAATGGAGGAGGTAATCTTGCTTCAGTTATTGTTAATTGCTACATCCTGTTCTAGTTGTGGTATGTAAAATCCCGCACCTCCCAGCACCCCATCTGTTACACATCTTACTTGTTCTCAGCGCTGTTGTCAGCATGTCGCTCCTTAAATGGATACACTCCTTGCAGCCTGTGAAGAGAAAGTATCCTGTTCAGTCAAGCACTGTGTCTGGTTCCGATCTTGCCGAGAGCTCTGGGGTTGGACTTTGTGTAGCTTCAGTGGTTGCCAAGGAGCTCACAGCTGCTTCGTCACCACCAACTAAGGAGAGCAGACCATTTTCTTACGTCAACTACACCCCAGATACGTGCTTTCATGTGGGGAAGTATGCGGCTGAGCAGGGAGTGATGTCGGCTGTTCGCCACCTGCCGAGTACAACTGGCAACAGGGTAAACGAAAGTACTGTCCGTAGTTTTAAGTCCCACTACTTGGCAGAGCTCAAGAAGACCCCAGATCCCACTGCCATGTCCCCGCTCCTCCCTCGTAAACTGTGTGGATGCCCCACGCACTTGGAGGAGCATCTGGAAGAGCAGCTTAAAAAATTTGTGAAATCACTCCGTGCTGAGGCAGCTACCATCAACATCGGTGTTATACAAGTCGTTGCTGTCGGTATAGTTACGGCAAATTCCCCACAATTGTTAACTGAGAATGGGGGGCACCTTGATCTTTCCAGTAAGTGGCCTTGGGGCTATCTTCACAGGATTGGCTTCAGCAAATGCAAAGGCACTAAGGCAGGGCGTAAAAGCCCAAGTGACTTTCAAAACCTAAAAGCAGCATTTTTAGCCAGAATCTCCAATGCCTGCACGCAGCAGCTGATCAACCCTCAGTTGGTGATGAACATGGATTAGATAGGGGTCAGTATGATCCCTGTCTCAGAGTGGACAATGGAGGTAACCAGTGCAAAACAAGTCCCTGTCCCTGGGCTTGGTGACAAGAGGCAGATCACGGCTGTACTGGCTTGCACCCTAGCTGGTCAAATGCTGCCACCCCAGCTAATTTACAAAGGTTGAAGCCCTGCCTGTCACCCTCGATCCAAATTCCCTAGTGAGTGGCACGTTACTCAAACAGACAACCACTGGGCCAATGTAGAAATGACTTTGCAGTTTATCGAGCAGGTCCTGGTGTCACATGTGAGAGACCAAAAAATCCAACTTTCCTTGTCCGATGAACAAAAGGCTCTACTTGTCCTAGATCTATTCCGAGCCCACACCACGGACGCTGTGTTAAACCTGTTGGAGGCAAATGGCATAATACCGGTGTACGTCCCTGCATCCTGCACTGATGAACTCTAGCCACTATACGTATCTGTAAACAAAATCTTCAAGGACTTCCTAAAAAAGCAATTTACCGCCTGGTTTGGGGGGATTGTTTTGGACCATTAGGTGGCTGGCAGTGGTGATGTTATAGTCGCAGAATTTCAGCTACAAAACTTAAAGGAGCACCACGCTCGCTGGCTACAGAACAGCTTCGAGCAACTGGCATCCAGGCATGAGGACATCATTCATGGGTTTCAACAGGCAGGGATTCTGGAAGCTCACACTAACTGCCTTTCTGAGGTAAGCCAGCACTTAATGACAAACTTCTGATACTGGTAAACTGCTGATTAACGGAAAAAAGTTTGTGAACAAATGAGCACATTGTAAAAATGGATTTTTCTTTACAAGATGCACATGCTAATGTGGATGTGGATCCAAAGTGAAATGAATTAACAAAACAAGACACAGACTGCGGCAGTGAATAGCCTCAACACATGAAAAACTTACTTCTTTTCTTTCCATTCTATTCTTTATTCTTTACTGTTTTGCTCATTTAATAAAGCACTTGACTTTTTTAAATGCAAAATGGTTCAGTATACTGTATTATTGTATTTCAGCTTTAGCGGGGCTAAACACTGGGTGAAATGGAGCACAATCATTCAGACTTGCTTAACAGATTATATCTACATGCAGAATATTTTCGCTGATAAATTAAATAAGTGAATACAGCGAAAATATTCTGAACGCGAAAATAGCCTGTTATACAGTACTTCCCCTGTAAAGATTCTTGGTGAGGCTACACCTGGAGTACTATGCCCATTTCTGGGGTCCTCACCTCAGGAAAAATACAGATAGGCTGGAGACGGTGCTGTGCACGGTAACAAAACTGATTCAGGGCTAACAGGGCAGGTCCTATGAGAAGTGCCTCAATATGCTGAACATGCACTTGCTAGAGACAAGGAGGGGGAGATATGATTCAGACCTTCAAGTTCCTAAAGGGAACTTAAAAGGTCAACTACGGGGAACAATTAAGCTTGAATACTAGTTCAATAGTGCCTGGAGCTCACTGATCCTTTTGGCTGACATGATAGCCAGCAAGAAGGCTGTCTTCCATGATAGATGTGACATCTCACACCTGTGCATAGGCTCAAACTGCTTGTCCATGAGCATAGCCAGCACCAGCAGTAGGTCCCATGGTGGTGGTGGTTCATGCAACAGAGGGGTCTGGAACTCCAGCTGCTTAGGAATCAGGCCATGAGGAGCAGGGACTGAAGGTTCAGGTACAGGATCATACCTGTTGTCTGGTCAAGCAAGGTTAGGTGGAAAGGCAGCCACCATGGAGGCTTTCTGCTATGGCTGAGAAGATCCAGATACCAAAACTCTCTGAGCCAGTCTTGAGCTAGAAGAGAAAACGGTTCAGCACTCACTTCAAATTCACAGAAAAACACTCAGAAGCTGTTTCATAGTGCTGCAAGAATAATTACTTGCAAAATCCCGATTGTGCAAAACAGGCAAAAAAGTACACACTCCAACAGACAGGAGGACCCACTAGAGACCCAACATTTCACGCCAAAACACTCCCGGCACTTAGTCAAGGTGATCAAGGCAATCTGTCCCAGTCCCATGACTGACACTTTTTTTTTTTTAATTCTCTTTATGCTTCTCTCGCTAGCTCCTGGACTCACTCCAGTGGGTTGCTCAGCATAGCCTGCTTCCTGCCTGCCTGAAGTCCCCCAGATCCACCTGTGGTTGCCCTATCCCTACCGCATCCTGATTACTTGACCCCTTGGCTCTGAGTGCCCTGAGGTGGTACCACTGACTCCCCTGATGCTCTATCTAGAATCTGATAGAGCGACCAGGCATGGAGGAGAACCGGAGGCCGACTGGAGGGACCTGGTGCTGGGTATCGGGGCCGCTCCCCCGAATCCATCTTCTCCTACTGGGAGCTAGGGCCAGTTTCCTTGTTCCGCCCCGGCTCAGACGTGCAATGGTGTCAGTGCAGAGGGTGCGCTCCGGCCCCCTCCTGCAGACACCAGCCAACAGCAGTCCTCATTAGCTATCCCTTCCTAAGGTGTTGTGTCTCCCAGCCTCTACCAGGAGCCACTACCTTGCAGGGAATCCCCCAAAATACTCCCCAGAAGAGGAGAACAGTCCTCTGGACATTCAATCCTCTCCTCCCTCTGCTGATCCCAGCGACCCGAGTCTGCTCCCGAACCCTGGTCGCCAGCGAGGTGTAGCATCCAGTGCCTTAACCCTCAGTGCCACCGGGCTGGCTCATGACTGGCACTCTTACCATGATGGACAGGGCTCTTCTTGAAGACCTGGCAGATCCAGCATATGACCCGGAACCCATCAGAGAAGGACCCTCCAATGCTAGCTGCAACCGGGAGCAGTGGCAAGGCTGACAGGGTACCCACCAGGGCAACTGTCACCACGTCTTACAGGGTCGCAAGCTGAGCAGCCAACCTTACTGCTGAGCAGCCAACCCTACTGCAGAGCAGCCTTTTTTGCAACCCTTAGGTTAGAGCTTCAGATCCCTATCAGACAGTCAACCGAAAAGAAGTTGGGCTGCAAGATCTTCCAAAGACGATGGAAGCATCACCTAGCATAGGCCACAGCCATTAACATCGTAATGGGCCTCTAGGCAGTACAGGCAAGACATTTGCAGGTTCGTGTTCAACATTTTCTTTCAACATGTGAAGTAGAACCTGAAGCTGTGGGATGGCTCTGCTTCCTCTCTGTCCATTTTCTGTCGATGAGGCAGAGCCAAGATAAAGGAGAGTAGTGTTGAATTGAAGAGCTCGATCTCTTAAGTTCTTGAAATGCCAAAGGGCTAATTAGAAACCTTGAATGATGCACAGCTGTGAAGGAGAAGACCTGTCCCTTCCAAAGAAAAGAAAGATTTGATGCCATGCGTCGGAGCCAGAGGATACAGCAGCCTGGTAGTAGAAGGAGCTAAGCTTAAAGACATCCAATGAATCAACACGGGATTTAAGAATGCATGGGATAGACATAAAGGAATTCCGGAGGTCGGGGTAAGGGGCTACAGACTTCTAGGAAAACAAACTGAACTTACAAGCTCAAATGGGCAGACTGGGTGGGCCACAGGCCCTTATCTGTCGACACTGTCTATGTATCTATGTAACACTTGCAGCGGAACTGCCAGAGGGTAGATAGTTAACTATCACAGGTAGCCACATTTCATATTCCCTATGTATGTCTTTCTTTATGTATATAAGGGAATTTGAAGTAATTATTTGGTGATTACAAATTTATATAGAATGCCCGAGGGAATGAAAGGATCTCACAATCACACACTTGAGTCAAAGTAAAATATCACGTAAAAATTATCAAATTACTGTTCCAAGTTAATCACAGGAAATGTGACAGATACTTAACTGAGATATACCTAACCCATCAGTTTGATCAGCAAAACAGGCAGGGTCTTTTACAAACTGCGGTGTGTGTGTGTTTTGGATGAGGAGGGAGAAGCAGCAGTGCCAATACATTTGATGTGGCTATGAAAATATGTATCATCATACAAGTATCTCTGGGTCTGGCTTGACAGACACCTCAACTTTTCTGGAAACGTGGACGCCATTTGCAAAACAATTGCACCCCAAATTAGGAGTGTTGTACCGTAACCATAGCTGCATCCCTCTGTTGGCCTGAAGAGTCATTGTTTAGATGATACTCCCTATATTCAACTACAGCAATATAGTCTACAGCACTGCTCCTTAGTTCACAATCATGAGTCTGGACTCCCTCTCTTACACTCCTGTC
The DNA here is from genome assembly GCA_016271365.2 of Neoceratodus forsteri. Lineage (NCBI taxonomy): Eukaryota > Metazoa > Chordata > Ceratodontiformes > Ceratodontidae > Neoceratodus > Neoceratodus forsteri. The sequence goes on along the minus strand of CM028130.1, from coordinate 146,733,702 downwards.
GTTTTGCCCTGGACTGTCCCCCACGTACCCACCGCTGCTCTCTATACACCTCCCTTTCCTTCCCCTCTCTTGAAGCCAGGTGCCTAGCTCACTGTTCCTCTTTTGTAGCCGAACACTGGCATGGCTCTCTCCCTCTTACCTCTCCCACTATTCTCTCCCAGCCCCCCCTTCGCCACAGCTCTAATTCTGCTGCTTGCTCTCCTCCAGGACCCTCGGCTGCCAACCAGGCTGCTTTCTCATTCTGCTTCCCTGAACTCTGGAACAACCTCCAATTACCCCCTCCCCACATTCTCTATCCTTCCTTCTGTGCAACTTCACCTCTCCTTCATGTACCTGCAACTGATCCCCCCTCATTAGCTCCTTTGCTTCCCCATTCCACACATTCCATGTGGAATGGGGAAGTCAACTGTCTTTCCTTCTCTTCCAGGCTGGCCCCGACCCAGGTGCTTCGCTGTACTGCTGTGCAGCACGGCTGGAGATGCCAGCTGGATGTCCCTCTCTCCTGTCCACCGGCCGCTGAGCCTTGCCAGGCTCGCCTCTGACCCGGGAGCTTTGCTGCACTGCTGTGCGGCATGGCTGGAGAAGCCAGCCGGCTATCCCTCACTCTCCTGCCCACTAAGCTTTGCAAGGTTCATCCCTGACCCGGGCACTCCACTGCACTGCTGTGCGGCACGGCTGGGAAAGCCAGACGGCCGGCCCTCACTCTCCTGCCCACCGCCCGCTGGCTGGCCCCTGACCCGGGCGCTTCACTGCACTACTGTGTGGCACAGCTGGAGAAGCCAGCCGGCCATTCCTCACTCTCCTGCCACACCCACTGAGCCTCACAGGCCTCGCCTGACCCGGCACTTCGGCCGCACTGCTGTGCGGCACGGCTGGTGAAGCCAGCCAGCCGTCCCTCACTCTCCTGCCTGCCACCCGCTGATCCTTGCCAGGTAGGACTTCATCTAGGGTCCAGGACCTCTGCTGGGACTCTGACTGGTTGCTGTCCTGGAGCGCCAGCTCAGTATTGGCTAGCTCGGTGGCAGCTCGCTCCCTGATTGGTGCAAAGCTTAAGATTCTTAATTTAAGAATTCTCGGTGCCGGCTTGCTCGGCATCGCATAATTTTAGTGCTTAAACTTATTCCACCCTGTTTTTCATCCCACCCTCCTCCCCGCCCCTCTTTAAATGCTCCTCCTTCCCCTCCCACTTTGCAGGACATCCTACTATTGGTGGTATGTGCTGGAAGCAGCTCCCAGCCTACCTACCACTGGTGGCTGCTGTTTTTTTCCTGCAGTTGAAGTGGCTTCTCGCTATATTTTCTTTTTCTCTTCTCTTTTTCTCACTGGTCTTGCTTCTCTCTCATCTACCAGTGGGCTAAGAGTCTCTTCTTGTTAGTTATCCTGCATAACTGAGTGCAGTCATCCCATCCTACTTGTAGTTTCAGGTCTGTGATGTGCCAAACCTAATCTGACCTTGCAGCTCAAGCCCTTATATATCTTTTTGGCTCCAGGAATGAGTCATGTCAACTCGAGTGCTGCTCTGCATACCCTCCTACTGTGAACCTCACATTCCACCTACGTAGTATAGCTTAGCTCGTAAGCTCTCATGGAGTAGCTTCCTAGTCCAGCTTTTCTCGTGACCACTGTACAGCTCTCATAATATTACTACTATTTTACTGTGTTACGCACAGCAATACTTTAAACATTGCTGTCCATCTCGTGGCCATAGACTCCCCACTATATCCCAGGCCACACAATGCAGATCTCTTTATTATTTATTTGCATTGTATCTGCCTCCCTCTTCACTCCCCTAGAGCCACACACTGACCGTTTACAGGTGGAGTACATTATATCTCCATGGGAGGAGGTCGTTCACTGCCATCCACTATCTGGTTTCCTCTTTTTATTGGAACCTTCCTTTCAGCTACCTTGGAATCCTGGAACCGCTGTCTTCTTTTTACCGTACTTTAACCTCCCAATCATGTCTCATCTGCCCCTCTTCTAATCAGTTTTTTGTGAGGCTAGAGTACAGTTTCATGCAGTATTGGGACCACTTAGTTACCAAGGTGCTTACACTTCGTCTAGTCTCTCTCTCCCCATCGCAAAAGAGAACATACCCGTATCTTTAAACTGCTCTTAAGTGCCCTGAGTAAAATGTTGCTGATATTATTACTTTGCCCATGCAATGTTGAACTGAACCCTGGCCCATTCGCTTCGATAACAGCTCCCTCAGAATTAGCTCACCTTAAAGGTACAATATTCCTACATATTAATGCTTGTAGTCTTCTGAAGAAGACTGACTCCATAAAGTCCTGGACCCTCCAGACTAAGCCTAACGTACTGGTAGTAACTGAAATCTGGCTCAGACCTTCTATTCTGGATCTTGCCATAAACATTCCGTCCTATAATGTCTTACAAACTGACAGACCTACCAGAGGGGGAGGAGTAGCTGTATATATACTAGATACATTTTTGGTGACCGTCACTAACTTAACCTCTCTGCCCAAGGAGTTTGAAAGTTTGACCCTAAAGGTTCAGCTCTCTTCCTCCCAATCTCTCTGCGTTATTGGATGTTACCATCCACCCTTGGCAGGCCGAAAGGCGCTAGATCACATACGTAATGAACTGAGCATGTCGACCTCGGAAGTCATCATACTGGGAGACCTCAACTTTGACTGGCTTTCAGCAAGCTCTGAACCCCTTAAAGAACTATGTGACACCGCCGGGCTTACGCAACTAATTTCTGATGTCACACGCCTCAACAAGAAAAACCCTGCCAACAGTACCTTAATTGATCTTATCCTAGTTAATAAACCTCATCTTTTCACCCATTCAGGTGTTTTTTCACCGACCTTAGTGATCATTATTCCATTGCTTGTGAGGTCCGCTCTCAAACCAGTCTCCTCAAGATATATAAGCAAAAGAAGCAAACGGAACTTTAATCCTCTAGTGTTCCTCACTAAACTACAAAATTCTAGTTGGCAAGAATTCTATCTAGCCAAGTCAGTGCGCGACGCTTGTGAGTCCTTTCAAAGTATTGTACTTGCGGCTATAAATGGCCACGCTCCGTTGGTTAAAGTTTGCTCAGAGGAAAAATCATGCTATGGTTCACGGCCAGCCTGAAGGCCACTTTACTTAATAGGGATGTTCTTTGGAAAAATGTACGTAAAACCAAGCTCCCTGCTTACTGGCTGGCTTTCGGAATGGCTAGGAACATTTGCACTAAACTTGTCATATCCTTAAAAGCTAAGTACTTTCAGCATAAGCTGGTCTCATCATCTAAGTGTGCTGCTAAGTTTTGGAAGACCATTAAGGATACAGAAGGGCACAGATAGGCTAATTCTATCTTGGCCAAAAAATCCTCTCTGGTGGCTCCACATTTACTGACAAACAGACAATCCTTGATCTGCTTAATAACCACTTTGCCACCGCTGGGCTCGCCTTTGACTCCTCACCTGCCTACAACCTCCGCTCACAACGTTGCAAACAGGATACTGTTAGACCTACTATCATTACCTCTGTCCCTGCCATGGCCTTCTCCTTTAGCCCTGTATCACTGAAACAAGTAGAAGATCTACTTCTAGCCCTGGACACCAGGAAAAGTGCGGGTGCTGCCCTTATTGATCCCTATTTTCGGAAGCTCGCCTCCCATGTATTATCAGTACCTATCACCCACCTCTTTAATCTGTCTCTTGCCCAAGGAGAACTCCCCTCCCATTTGGAAAACTGCCTATGTTATTCCCTTACTCAAAGACTAATATCTCTACTTCCCATCCTCTATAAACTGCTTGGGAAAGTGGTTAATGTGAAGCTTAGGAAGTACTTGGATTCCACCAATCTGTTTAATCCTGCCCAGTCAGGATTCAGAGCTTGTCATAGTACAATATCCGTACTTGCAAAGGTAACCAACGACTGGCAGAATTCCTTGGACGTCAAGAAATATGTATGTGCCTAGTTTCTTGATCTTAGCAAGGCATTCGATACAGTGGACCACGTCTTGCTACTGGACACTCTTCAAAGCATTGGCCTAGACTCTTCTGCCCTGAAATGGTTCAAGTGTTACCTCACTGGGAGATTCCAACAGGATAAAGCCCAGGGAGATCTTTCTCCCCTAAAATTGCTCCAAAGAGTTGTGCCCCAAGGGTCCATTTTAGGACCACTGCTCTTTACTCTTTATATTAACAACATTAATCCACGAATAAAATCAGCCGACACTCACCTCTTCGCTGATGACATGGTCATATAGATTGCTAGGCCTACCCCAGAGCAGGCCTGTATGGACCTACAGGTGGACTTTAAGCAGCTGCGTTAAACTTATTGAGCCACAAACTACTTATAAATGTAAAAAAAAAAAAATATGAAGGCCATATTTTTCTCACCATCTGCCATAAGCCAAAAATCTTCCCTACATAGCTTAATTCCGCAAATTCTATCGCTTCTGGGTGAACCTATTGAATATGTGACTAAATTTAAATAGCTGGGTGTTTGGATAGACCACAAGCTCCCATTTTCTGACCACACTGAGGAACCATCAAAGAAGCTATGGCACAGACTGGGCCTGTTCTTCCGGATTACGCATCTCCTATCTCATGATGCCAAAAAAAGACTGGTCCAAACCACTTTTCTGTCCCTACTGGACTATGCCGACTTCCTCTGTGGCCAAGGCTCTACCTCCGCACTCTCTAAACTTGATTTGCTTTATCACCAAGCTTTGAGATTTATCTCTGGACTACCTTACCTCACCCACCACTGCTCTCTGTATGCCGCAGTAGGTAGGACATCCCTCAAGTTCAGAAGGCAAAGGAATGCCGCCTTTTGGTCTTTTAGAGCTATCATCCATAAGCTTCCCCAGTATATCTCGGACTGCTTGCCCCTATGCGCTGTAGGCAATTACTTCATGTGCAACCTCTCCTTCATCTCCCTATACATTCCTAAAGTTAGTTCACGTTTTGGTAACACGTCTATAAGCTATGTACTTCCTCACCTATGGAACAAATTGCAAAAAACACTGAAGTTGGCTGCCCCAACAACTTTCTCCTCCTTCAAACAGCTATTCTCTCATTCCTTTATTGAATCCTGTAACTGCCCCTCCCCCGGAGGCTGGTGAAATAAGTGTCGAACATCCATCTCCAGGCCTTGTGATTCCCTGTTTTTATCACCCCATTCTCCCTTCCTCTCCCTAACACTCTTACTCTACCCCTCTTCCTGAACTGTTCATGTATACACTGTATAATAATGTATTTGACTATATTTTTTCTTAGCCATTTTGCATATTTTGCCTTGTATAGCCCTTGCTTATATTGTACTATGTTTTGTGTCTTCTTCTACATTGTATTCCTTGATTATACACCTACCTTATACTTTTGTATTTTGTTTATTTTTATGTGCATTTGTTCAGGTCCACCTTGCAAATGAGCACGCTCAATGGTGCTTCGCTTGGTAAAATAAAGATCGATTCTCCCCTCACCACACCTTGCACCTATGACTATGCCTATCCCTATCCCTACCTTCTCCTCCTCCACACAATTCTCCTCTGCTTTTTTCACAAACTCCACTCCCCTCCTTGTCTCCCCTCAAGTCTCGTATATCCCTCCCCTTACTCAACTGCCATTTCTCTTTCTATCCGTTTCCCCTCCTTCTCTTGCAGCTTCCCTCTCCCTAGCGCCTACTTGAACTCCTTCCCTGCTTAGGGTAAATCTCACAATTTTGCACTTAACTAAGTCACCAAGTTGTATTTCATCACTGCTCAACTTCTGTAGGTGCTAGCTACATACGTATGTTGTAATTCAGTACCTACCAAGCTCTTCTTCCTGTTACTTTTTGTTCTAAATTGTTCATGTATGACTGTTCATCTGTTTTGTACTCCTCTCTTGTTCTCCCTTCCCCTCCCAGGACGCATCTGGAAATGAGCTTTTAGCTCAATATGTCCTTCCTGGTGAAACGTTTGAAATAAATAAATAGATATAATAAATAAATAACAGCTTATGTTTTCAGCCTCTTTTTTTACTGTATTTTTTATATTTTCTGTTTCTGCTCCTGCATGCCTCTGGCCCTATCACCTCTCTATGGGCCCAGCCCCACCCTAAATCTCCGCCATTTACCTGAGTGAGTTCCAGCTCCATGGGCTTAACACCCCCCCAATGGTGGGGTCCAGCAAAGCCAGATCCAACATCCCTCACCCTCCTGAACATGTAGGAAGGAGTTCCCTGGATTCTGCTCCAGAGGACAGTAGTTGGAGTTGGGGTCCAGGCTTATCCCACTAGAGGCAGGCTGTCTCCCCCCCCCTCCTTCCCCGTTTCTGGAGATCACTGAACATCGGCATGCTAAGGGCTCCAAGCTAACACATGCAAAGAATATTTCACACAGAGCCTGGCAACATCCCAGTCCCCACAGTGCTGCTGCTGCTGCTGTACTATCACCTGTGATCATGCAGGAGGCAGTGTGGTAGCAGCAGCAGTATCATCTACTCTCCCATCCCACAGGAAGACAGTGTCCTCTGGATGACCTCTGATGGTGAAAGCCTGTTCCCAAATTCGGGTTGTCGGCATCGTGAGTGATAGCCCTGTCACTGTGCCAATGGACCAGGTTTTCAGCCTCATGTATGACAGGATAAACTCACTGTCCTTTATTATTATTTCCAACCATTTTGTCTCCCAGGTCCTCTGGTCCCCTGCCCTGAATACTGCAAGGTTTACCATGAATACACTAATCTTCTAGCTGGGAGGCGTTACAACCAGCGCGGAAACATCTCCTTTGCTGCTCAGCAAAGGCTGTACGAATTCCCTGTGGATTGCACCTCCTGCCCTCGGTGGCTGGGCGTATAATTTCTGTGATGCATTCGGCCCACCTGGTCAGTCAACCAGGGTGCATGAATACCAGATGACTTGTGCTCTCCCCAGTAGCCAAGGGCCTTGCCTCTAAAGCATGGTCAACACTCATAAATCGAGCATATCCTGCGCCATCTCTGCACCGCCCAATGGCTGTCTGCACAAAATGGTACCCTCAACCTCCTGCCTCCATGCTCAACTACTGCAGAACCACGTGCTGTAGCATGGGCAACAGGGGTGGACAGAGCAGATCTGGACCATGGGCATCTCCTGGTCCCTGAAGATCGCAGAGTTTGCCACAACTGTGCTGTTCTGGATGGGAGGCTGGGCAACAGACTGCCTTTATAAGCACCACCAGGGTCTCTCATCTGTACCCCAGCAAAGACTATATGTATTCCCTGTGAATTGCAGCCCACATCCCTGGGAGCTGGGAGCATAATCTATGCAATGCATTTTGCCCACCAGGTTGGTCGGCAGGGGGTGCACAAATACCAGCTGGCTTGTGCTTTCCTCTGGAGGTAAGTGCCTTGCCTCTACAGCATGATAAACAGCCAGGAAAATGACTAGTTTTGAACAGAGGCCTCAGTGTTACAACCTTGCCTTCTGTACAGAAGCATGACTGAGGGCCACTTTCATATCGAACTTCTCCCACAGTGGCTCTGCACCCCCCACCCAGCATCTACACCAAATGCGATCCTCTACCTCCTGCCTCCACATTCGGCCGGTGCAGAGCCACGCACTGGGGCAGGGAGCAACAGGGACGGGTACAGCGAGTCCAGAACATGGGCATCCAACTGGATGCCTGTGCCAGTCCTCAAGTGGATTCCTGCCTGCAGAGGGAACAGGGCATGTCGGGATATAGCAGTCCTCCAGGAATGTTGTATCCCCACTGGACAAACCGAATTTCACAAAACACACTGGCTGGTGCCAGAGAAGTCCCCAGCCCTCTGTGGAGGCTCCTAGGGCTGGTGGCTAGAAGGGGGATGGCCTATAGGGCCCAGAAACATGATATCTGGCAGGGTGGAGGGGGATGTAGCTGCTAATAATGTCCCTAACAGATGTAGCGACTGGCCCCCTGTACCGCTGAGCTCTTGATGTAGCTCACAATCCCTGTCCCGCCCTGTCCCACCCACACACTCAGGTTAGGAATTTGATGCGGAGGGGCAAGTTCCTCCTATAGACACTGTGGAGGGCCGATTGTGCCCATCCTACTTTTAGCGGGCACTCTGCAGCTTTTCTGTCCCTTCACATGTGTAAACGGGCAGGAACCTTCTGTGGATCGGGCCCTGATTCCCACTGGGTGAGACCTGACTGGCTCACTGGATACTGCCAGCTTACTGTGGCTACAGGCATATATATATATATATATATATATATATATAGTATGTATATATATATATATATATATTTATGCAATAGGTGTGAGACCAAAAGCCATTGAATAAATCCATTTATTTCCACATATGTGGAATAAATCTAACCACCTAGATTTATCCCACATATGTGGGATAAATGCAAACTGTCAATCAAAGCTTTTTGTTCACTTTTGACAAACAAATGTGAATAACTTTAAAGCGAAAATGATAGCATAGTACTGTGAGCACGAAAAATGTTCTGGACAAAATATCTACAAAATGAGTGGTGTTTCATTTATAGATACCTTTTAGTTTTTTTATAATTAGCAAAAAACAGCAAAAAATCCTATTTTCTTTTCACTTTTCAGACAAACAAATATAAATAACTTTAAAATGAAAAATGATAACATGGTACTGTGAGCACGAAAAATGTTCAGCATAAAAATATCTACAAAATGAGTGGTGTTTCATTCAGAGATACCTTTTAGTTTTTCAAAATTAGCAAAAAACAGCATAAAATTCAGTTTTCTTTTCACTTTTTCGACAAACAAATGTGAATCACTTTAAAACTAAAAATGATAGCATGGTACTATGAGCACAAAAAATGTTCAGCATGAAAATATCTACAAAATGAGTGGCATTTCATTAATAAACACCTTTTAGTTTTTTTTTTATAATTAGCAAAAAACAGCATAAAATTAAATTTTTGTTTCACTTTTTCATCAAACAAATGTGAATAACTTTAAAACAAAAAAGGTAGCATGATACTGTCACCATGACATTTGTTCAGCAAGAAGTTCTCTACAAAATGAGTGGTGTTTCATTTAATATCAACCACCCGCTAGGCGGACATACACCAGGAAAGTTAACCAAAAGTCCCAGAAAGTCCCAGAAATTACCATTTAAAAAAGAACATAAACAGTCAAAACCAAATGTTCCCACACTGATAAGAGCATCCCTATTGCATAAATAAATATACAATGGTGAGCTGTCAGATAAATGATTTATCTACACTTGTACTGTTTGACCTCGGACACCTCACTGCGTAGCTTCGCCACTCGTGAAGTTCCCCGAGGTCAAACAGCACTTGTGTAGATAAATCATTTATCTGACAGCTCACCATTGTATATCCCATATATATATATATATACAGGACAATGTTGTGCAGAACAGGATTGGCTGGTCCATTGACACAGTGGTTTTGGAGGACAACGGGGGAGGAGGATGGAGCTTCACAAAAGACATTCTCCTTCAGGGAAAAGGGTTGTGCACCTCACATGGGTGACTACGGGTGGCGGTGCAGATGCGAGCTTGCCACACTGTGCAGTGGGGAGGGGAAAAATGCAAACATCAATGTGTCAGCCACGGCGGCACCAAAATATATTAATGCATCTTCAGGGCAGGTAAGTATAAGGGGAAAATGTCTACTAATTGGGCAGATGATGCCCTGCCTATCCACCCATCCAACTTCGGGCCTCTTCCTCCCAATCAAGGGGATGACCCCTAAGAACCTCCATGACAGCTGGCTGGGTAGCATGGAGAAGCTGTCATGGAACCGTTTGGACAGATCCCACCTTGGAGGGAGGGGGAGGTAACTTAGGTGGCAATGCAGGGGTATGCTGCCGGTACCCTGTGTTCCAGATGTACTGGTCAGAAGGAGTTCTGAAGGACAGGCTGGTGGTACTGGCATTGTCCATAGCAGGTACTGGTCTGCAGGCCAAGGAGGTAAAATGATTTGACAAAAGACAAAAAAAAAGGGGGGGGGGGGCTGGTGATGCCTGATCTTTCCCATATGGCTTTTTGTATATTTTCCACTTCCACTAAGTTGTACTTATTTGCACTGTATTACACAATTTTCTACTTTTTTTTTTTGCATGATATGTTTATAACGCCTATCCCATGCCACACTGGCCCCCACTCCTTCGGGCTCCACAAGCTCCTTGACCCCACTGACCTTTATCCAACCCTCCTCAGGTCCTCAAACCACAGCTGATCCCCCGGGATATCCCAGTGTATTCCTATCACCGGGCAGGTCCCCCTCCTCCGAGGGGGAAGGGCACCGGGGCGGAAGGGAAGACCCCGGTACACACTACATTAGGGCCCGGGGGATGCCGCTGAGGAGCAGGAGGCCCTGGACAGGCACTAGAGGTGCTCGAGGGAGCGGGGAGCCATCATCTAGGTGGCCAGCGAGCGATTTTCCGGTTTTCTGCGAGGGGGCAGCGTGGTGACATCAAGGCATACGCCGACGCCCACTCCTCCCCCAGGTAACTTGGGCCGTATAGCCTGTTATGCCCCAGCCTCAGCTAGGAGCCAGCAGGCACTGGACCTGTCCCTGCCCTCCCCAGAGAGGAGAGCTGTCACGGGACGCTCGATCCTTCTCTCTCCGGCCGCCCTCCAGTGACGGGTCCGTTCCTGAACCCGGGTCGCTGGCGTCAGCAAGCGGGAATTCGATCGCGCGCCGGGCGAGCCGTTTCTACTTAACTATATGGATGTATTCTCTCATGTATCCTTCCCCTGGGTCACACCTGGAAACAAGCCTTGGCTCGGTGTGTCTTGCCCAGTCACCAATTTCTAAATAACGAGATAAGACTAACTAACTAACTTACTAAGGCTTCATTTTGTAATTATGGTTATGGAACTGGTAGATAAAAGCTCATTTACCTTTTTAAGTCTTTGCTCCTTTGCAGCACGGATTGTTTTCACAATTTCCATCGCCAGGTTTCTGTGGTTTTCCGAGGCGGCCACCCTGGACTGGCCAATTGCATTAGTGCTTTCAATAATCAGCTTTGAGACTGCAAATATGCTCCTGGAACAGAGAGAAACAAAACTTGTACTGTGAGATGTTTTGGTTCCTCATTCTGGCCTCTTGCTTTCCACACAATCCAACCTTGGGACATCAAAGACAGGCTTTTGGCTGCTGGCTTTCTGGCTCATGTTCCATACTTCTTGTTCTGAATATCAGTACTGCTGTACAATTCCACTGACTTGTAACATAAAAAAAGAGCTTGTGACGTGTTATGTCATTTAGCCCTTTAGTGTAAAAAGAGAAAAAAAATAAAAGGGGTCACAAAGTGAGGAAACCAGATGCCTTACATCTTTTCCACTCCTACTCATATGGGAAATGTCAGGCGTCACCAGCTGAGCTCAACTGGCCTCTCAGTCCCAGCTGTCAAATGGTTCCATTCCTACCTCTTGGATCATAAACAGTCAGTACAGGCAGGTGCAAGGGTGCAACCAAGACTAAAATGTTGGGGGGGGGGGGGCATGGCTCTACCAAGCCATTTGTGCCAACACCAATGCCACTGGCTTTGGAACACATAGATTGACAGAAGACGCCATTATTTATATAATTAATTTGTTGCAAGACAAAGGATAGAATGAGAAAAGTCTTTTTTTTTTGCTTTCAATTTTTTCCCGGCCCCTACCCAGCACTGTCACCCGACTCTCCTGCTCTGTTCGCCTCTTCCCGCTGGAGACCCCCCCATGGTGTCATGGCTTACCCCCCCCCCAGACGGGGACATGGTGGGGGGAGGCTCCTCCTTAACCTCCACCCCAGGGGGCATCAAGTCTGCGTCAGGGTCTCCAGTGGTACTGCAGCCGCAGGCAGGTGAGGACCTTCTTGGGCCCTTGCGTCACTGTTGCACTGGGTGAAGTATTTTCTGGTGTATGCCTCCCCGAGCATGACGTGCCACATGATGCCATGGCTTATGCCGGCGTCCATCATGCTCCCCTTACTGCTGTGGGCATCAGGGCTGTGCTACCTCTGGTTGTCGCCAGAGGGCAGACCATCCCCGAGCCAGTGTGCCCCCCTCCTCCTGGAGGAGCTGAGCAACCCATCGGATGCTCAGACATCCTCCCCCTGGCCAGACCTTTGGTGCCCGGCTCCGCTCCCAAACCTAGGTCGCCAGCGTCACAAGCGGAAATTCAACTGCTACACCAACGGGCCAGCCAGTGAATAAGAAAAGTCTTGTGAGTCACAAAGTTATTATTGTCTATTTTACAAAAATGCTAATTTAAAATAATAGCAAAAAAACTATGACATAATCATCACATTCCTTCTTCTACATCTCCATTATCAGCAAGCTTAATTGTTTGGATAACATGCATTAAAAATAAATATAGCAAGTTGTAGTAGAAAAGTATAGAGCGAATTAAGGAAAATAAACTGGTTAAAACAAAACATTCCAGTTGATAACCTCAAATACACTGTTACTATTAAATGTTAACATTTCATATGTTTACCCTACATACACATAGGGCAGGATTTTCAAACTGCGCCGCGCGACCGAATTGCGCTGGAGAGCAAACCCGCTATATTCAAACAAGATGTGCTACCACGCATCCTGTCTGAACATAGCAACAGATGCAGGTGGCATAAAGGGGTCCACCGAAGATGCTCTGGTGCATACCCTTCTGTGGTCTGAATACCTAGAATGGGGATGCGCCAAGTGCAAATTCCTGATATTCAAACCGACAAATGCAAATGAGGCCATTATGCATGTAAAGGCGCCAAATGGGGCCATTTGCATGTCGTCTCTGTCATTTGCGTCTGGGGCAGGACGCGTTCTATGCTGCTGTGTCAAATAACACACCCCACCCATCCCTGGTTGTCTAGTGATCCCCGCCAGCCCGATTGTAAAATACAAAGTGCAAGCGCACACATCCCTGGTAGCCCAGTGTCCCTCCCTCCTGTATCTGAATCACATCCGATGCATAACATAAGTATAAAACTCCCTGGTAGTCCAGTGGGACCCCCTCACTTCCCCATACTCTGTCCGATTAATAGTGACCGTCCGAATATCCCTGGTAGTCTAGTGGTAACCCCTTCCCTGCCCCGATCATAACATATCACATATCCAGACAGTGCCCTGCTAGTCCAGTGGACCCCCCCACCCACTGTGGCACCCACACCCCCCCGCTCCCCCATCCCAGCATGGCGTTACAGCCGGCAGGCAGCACAACCACCCACCCACACACCTCCCACACACCTCCATGACTGCCCACCGACTGCGCTGTCACTGAATGACAGCTTACATGAGCAGTGCAATACCACTGGTCGATATCATCGACCTATGGGCTTGCAGTGAGTACTGTAAGCTTTCATTCACAACCACAAAGGGGAGAGCCCACTACAGTACACCACCACAGAGAAGGCATGAATTACTGGGAAAGAGATTGGGGCAGGGGAGGGACCACTATACCACCACAGAGAAGAAATTCATTACTGGGGATGGGATTGGGGCAGGGGACAGAACGCTGAACCACTAATGTTTCTTTTACAATACATAGGGACTGGGATGGGGCAGGGGAGGGATGCTGAAATGCCAGGGTACCCAGACCTTGACAGTGGGCAGATGGGACTGTGCACTGTTAAGGACTGGGTTTCAGAAGCGTTAAACTGCGCTGCTGATGGTGGCCATATGGCGCTTCTGAACACTTTCAATATTGCGCAGTACTGCGTATGCATGGGGGCACCCTCATCTGCACTGGCACAGCACAATATTGTGCGTTATGGCACTGTCGGTGTACTTTGTGCATCTTTGCCCTTTGAATATGGGCACGCCCCTGACAGCTGCCGCAATTCCAAGTTAGCTCGGCACAAATCCGGTCTGTGCTATGCTTACTTTACCTTTTGAAAACGGAGCCTTTGATGTCTTGAATCGAACCTATATGTTGGAAACACTGAGGGCATGGGAAATACCAAACAATCTAATCAATATAATTCAAGCATAATACAAACACCATATGTAAAATTTCAGATTAACAATTATTTGTCTCACTTTTTTTGAAATGAGAAACGGAGTGAGATAAGGATGTCCCTTGTGTCCTAGTTTATTTGAGTTTGGAGCCTTTTTTGAAGGACGTTAGAGAGCACTGTCTGATGGAGGGAATCCAGATTCAAAACCAACATATGAAAATCAATATATTTGCTGAGGATATATTATTGACAATTAAGAATATTAATACCTCACTAAAAAAACTTTTTAGAAACTGTGGATCGATTCTCAAGTATTTCCAGATACAAACTTAACAAGACAAAAACTTTTATTATGCAAATAACTAAAGAAGGAGAAAATATATACCCAGAATTTAAGAAAGACTTTACATTTGATGATAAAATTAAATATCTGGGACTAATACTGACAATCGACCAAAAGAAAAATATAACTATAAACTATGATAAAACATTGAATAAAATAAAAGACCAATCAGAAAATTGGCAAAAACTGTCTTGCTCTCTCTTTGGGGGGGAAATACACATTATAAAAAACAATCGCAATGCCACATTTTATTTATACACTGCAGAACGTGTTTGGATTGCCTTCTATGTGCTGGTTCTCCAAATTAAAAATATTTTTTAAACAGTTTATATGGTGTGGTGGCAAACCCCGTATAGCATGGCAGAATATGACGATACTTGGATGTTCAGGAGGCCTAGGATATCCTGACCCACTAGTATATGCCAGGTCACAGTATTTAGCAATGGCATGGGAACGGGCTTTTCCCCCTAAGGAAGAACACCGACTAATCAATAGCCTGACGGATAATTATAATTTAGGTCATGAGAAGGTGGCAAGTTTACTCTTAGATGTTCCTGGTCGACTCCACCAGATCCTTTTTTTTTTTTTTTACAACAATTGCTGCTTTGTTGAAGAAAGCAATTAAAATCATTAACAAAAATTAAATACCATGGTTATTTTTTAACATCTGGAACAATCGTTACAGCTAGCCAAAAGGAATTAATATTAATATCCATCCTTTAATAAAGAATAATAAACCCAAATGGGATGACATCTCGATAGCGGGTAAATTTCCAGAATATAAAGAAGTAGATCTGTATGATAGTAACCAGAAAGAAAAAAAATCACCTATTTTAATTATCTGATGTTGAAAAAGAAATTTCAGGAACTGTGCTCTCAATTTAATTGTTCCTCTGGATCTGACTTGATAAAATTAGAAGATATACAAACGAAACAAATAGCCAAGGGGACAGACAAATTATTCAGTAGGATTTATAAAAATATTAAGAGTACTACAAGTTTGTTAAAAAAACAGTGCAAACAATAAGTGGAACATAGAAATTAATGCAAATTTAACTGACAAACAGTGGCAGAATCTCCGTATTCCAGCAAATAAGATATATATCTCTGCTTGAAATAAGTTGATTCAGAGGAAAATAATTGATTGAGCATATTTACCCCACTCAATATTGCTAGAATAGCTAAAAATAGTAACACTAATTGTTGGCATTTATGCGGTATGGAAGCTAACCTTGAGCATTGTCTATGGAATTGTCAAAAATTAAAAAACTAGTTGGCAAAAACAAAAAAAAAGCTTGTGGATTGAACTTGGATATTGATTTGGATCCATGGATATTTTTGTTTAATCACTTGCCGGCAATTGAGGATAACAAATCCCAATATAAGTTTCTTGCGTTAGGAACAATGGCTACCAAACGTGTAACACTGTAAAAACTGAACACTGGTGAAATGCTGGAATTTGAGGAAGAGAGATGGTGGAGTCTACTAAAAGAAACATTAAATTACGAAAAATTGTGGTAGGACATCCTGGGTGACGAACAAGACATAGCGGGTGACAGTTGGACAGCAATAGAAGACAATTTCCCCCCAACTGTTGAAATGATAAAGATATTTTTATTGACTAATCCCTGTAGAAAATATGAATATTTAAAGTGTTGCAATGGATTGTGAAATTATCCCTGTAGTATGCCTAGGATGTTTTAATAATATCACAAGGGTGGAAAGAATGTGATAATGGATATATTTTTGTAAGATATATGACAAATACAAATATATTGAATTTATAGATTAAAATCAAAATAATAAAAAATTATATATTAAAAAAAGGAAGAAGTATCTCCAGCAGGAGGCGAGAGGAGGTGTTTCCACTGTATCACTCGCTGGTGAAACTCCACCTGGAGTATTACGTCCAGTTCTGGAGGCCGCACCTCAAAAAGGACATAAACAGGGTGATGGCAGTAAAAAATGACAGCAACTAAACTGGTGCCAGGGTTGCATCAAAAGCCAAACGAGGAGAGACTGAAGGGTCTCAACATGTACACCATCAAAGCGAGGAGAGCAAGAGGGGACATGATAGAGGCCTACAAGTACCTCACAGGGGCAAACAGGGTGCAGGAGGGGAGTCTTTTTCAAATATGTAAGAGCACCAGGACAAGAGGACATGCGATGACGCTGGAGGGGGAAGTTTTAAGAGGGATGTGAGGAAGTATTACATCACTGAAACAGTGGTGGGCACCTGGAAAAGACTAGCAAAAACCAAAAAACAGACAGCTACTCTTCCAGAGTTTCAGAACAACCACTTCGTTTAGAGACGATAATTTGAAAAGTAAAAAACTTTAATACACACTTTCACAAATAAGTACACAGCAAACCGCAAAATAGTAGCACCCCCCAAGCATCAACGTTTCACGACTCAACAGTTGCTCTTTCATCTGCAGATGCTTGGGGGGGTGCTACTATTTTCTGTTTTTTGTTTTTTTGCTGTGCTTTTACACTAGATGGCTCCTTCACATATGCTCTGAGGCCGCGAGTTTTGCATTGTGAATTTCAACCTGGAAAAGACTGCCAACAGAAGTGGTGGAGGCAGAAACAGTAGGGGGCTTCAAGCATGCGTGGGACAGACATAGGGGGATATTAGTAAATAGGCAGGGAGGAGGGAGGGTCACCAGAGACCAGCTAGGGTCTGTGGAGACAGACTAGGCAGGGACCATTTGGGCAGACTGAGTGCACCAAGTGGTCCTTGTCTGCCGACAAATTCTATGGCGCTATAAGGAAGGGTGGTATCCAAATTGAAAGAGTGCAGTGCAGGCTTGCAGAAACAGCAGTACAACTATTGGAGATGCCACCCCCTGTAGTCAACCCACCTCCTGGACCCACACAATGGTGGTACAGTCCCCAATAATCATGTACGTAACACTAAAATTGCAGCAGATAACTGAATACAATGGTAAACATAGCCTAATTTGGGCAGCAAACCCTGACGGGAAAAAGTAGGGCTATACAGCAGTATGATATCACTTTTGACAAGGGGCTGGTTTTCAGCTCTCTGCATAGACCCAGCCCAATAATGGTGGCTGCACTATACAGGCACAGTCAAATATAACACTTTCCTAAGCTGCATCTAAAAATGCCCTCCTAGGCACAGCTCTTACATGCAGCATGCCCAGCACAATGCACAAGACAGTACTGATGCTGCTCTTCTGTACTGGAGGCGCTGCCCTCTCCTTGCTAGTACCAGTGTGTTTCTTCTTCACACCCCCCCCCCATAAAGCTTTCTCTCCCAGGCATGGCTACCAGCCCCATCCCTGCCTCCCCCAACCAGCAACCACCTCATACAGACTCACCTTCCCTCCCCCAGAGTTCTCTCACAGATTTTTTGCTCATGGTACGGCCAGAGGCCGTCTTCCCCACCTCGGAGGCCAAATCGAAAAGCAGGGGATTGGCATTCCCACTGCTGGTGGTGTGGGCCAGGAGCAGACAGGCTGGGCTTTATAAAGCCTCCACCACTTTTCCCGTTTCACCCCATAGATCACTGCCACGGCATGGACAACAGGAAAAGCTGTGTGGAGGCACACGTGCTCTGCATCAAACCAGGGTCTCCTTCCCTTTCAATGTCTACCACACTTACACTCTCACCTGGTGGCAGTCAACAGTGGGGTGGTGAACCACCCCTCCCCAGGAGAGGAGACTTGTTCTCCAGATGCTTGATCCTCTCCTCCCGGCAGCCCCCAAGCAACCCAAGTGCACTCTTGAACCCGGGTTCCCATGGAGGCAAGCACCTCAACCCTCCATGCTATTTATCTGGTCCTCCCTCACACCTTTTAGGGAGCTCCTAACAAGTTACTGGGTAACCAGCTGCTGAATCAGTGTTGGCCAGCTGGTGTCACACGTGCTTGGTCGGCACTGGTGCACTTTAAATTAAACAGCAGCAATACTCAATGAACACAGTTCAAATACAAACTCAAAGCCTGTGCAACTGCAAACGTGGGAAGAATCTCACATGGAGGTATTTATAACTCCTTGAATGGCTGGCTGAATCCTTTTAAACAGTTTCCCAACTAGGGTACAGTGTCCCAGCAGCAGGGGCAAGCCCTGATTTTACTCTCAATTCCGGTGCTTCAAGATCTCCCTTGCTAGGCAGTGGTCAACTGTCTCAGCTTACGGCAATCTTCTCAGTTGGTCGGTCTCTTCTGTTCTCCCTCTCAGCCTCTAACCATGTGTCAGTCTAGCAATAAAAGTTGGAGGTACAGCGATCTGGTTAGTCAAACCACAGCAAATCTGCCCCGACCCCAACATCTACGTATGCAAACTGCCCGTGCAGTAATACCCTGGTATCAAGCTATGGTACTCACTGGCATATCCCGCAGCAGTCAGGGCAGCAGTCAACCTTTTTTTCTCTCTGTGGCTCTGCACCGGCAATCTCAGCATGGATTGCTAACATGAGAATGCCTCCTTTTCCTCAAGAAGGGAAACTGCTTGCAGTCACTTTTGGGTCACCACCACCAAATGCATAGTCCCTCACAGTACAGCTCTCAGACTCTGCACAGTGATCCCACTCCAACAAGATCTTCCACAGATCTGCCTTGAGGGGAGTTCAGCATCTACCCTTTGTGGGAGCAACGGCGAACTCAACTGGTTCACACGGGCCGTCGATCATGATGGGTCATCCTGAAGGTCTACTGCACAAAGACCACCACAAAAGGCACCTGGATTTGTTTCACCAGTAGTCCACAAGCATCTGTGGCTCCCTGAGGGGGCAAACATCCCTAACTGGTTAGCTCCAGGTACTTCAGCACCATCACCCCGGCAGGGTGAGTCAAAGAGCAGCAACACAGCTGCCATAGATGTAGTTCCAAAGATAGTTTCCATAACAGTCCTCATCACACAAACCACAGTCCAAGCACCGGATCACACCCCAAACCAGTCTTGTATGGATATGTGCTCACACCTGGGGCAGCCAGTAGGTAGACTGGGCGACTCACTGTCCAGTCGCTGCCATGGCAGTGTCAGCTCCATCGTTGGTGGCAAAAGCCTTTGATGTCCGAGCAAGCAAAAGAGTCTTAAAGGCATAGTAACCTACAAGGTGGTTATACTTGTGTTTCAGACTTCCTCTCACCCTCCTTTTTTATATTTTCTGTTTCTGCTCTCTCTGGACAAGCCCAAGAAGCCTCCCTTCATTGCCCTCATGTCCCCTTTTCCTGGCAATAGAGTGTAGAGTGTTCCATTGGTTCCTACCTGCCTTTACTAGAACTCCCATCTCTTGCTCTTACCAGTAACCTGTGGCTTGTCCACCACAGATAGGAATTCAGAGGTTCTTCCTATTAATTTTATTTTTTTATTTTTATTAGCTTTATTAAAAAAGGTATTACAGAAACTGTTCATGACAGTTACATTCATAATCCTACATTCAAATCATTACAGTAGGATTGTTTTCTATGACAGCCCCAGTTAATACCACAATGGGGCAACTGCTGACATGAGAATTAACCCCAATATTATTGTTACTCATACAACCAATAACTGCCACAACAGGTGGGCCTCACACTCATACATCAAATCCCATAGACTACCAGCTACCTTACAGCCCTAACGATCCAATAAATGTCAAGACATATGGTTACCACATGGGGGGTTACATTCTCCCCACTCAAATCAGTCAAACATCCCACATCAAAGACAAACAATGCAAGCATTCAGATAGAGAGCAACAAAACACAGAAACATAGAAGTTGATGGCAGAAGGAGGCCGCTAGATCCATCTAGTCTGCCCATTTGTTTTAGACCTATTTTCATACTCTAGTTGCCCTTTGTAATCAGGGCTCCCTTGTGTCTATCCCATGCATTCCTGAATCCCCCCACAGTGTTGACCCCCAGAACCTTTTGGGACAGGTTGTTCCAGGTGTCAACCACTCTTTCTGTGAAGAAATCTTCCTGGTGCTGGTAGAGAACCTCCCTCCTTGCAGCCTGGGGTCATGTTCCCTGGTCCTGGAGCCCTTCTTGAAGTGAAAAAGTGCCTGTGCCTGTACCTTGTTAATGCCTTTTATGTACTTAAATGTTTCTATCATGTCCCCTCTCTCTCTCTTCTCTGCTCCAGGGAATACATATTCTGTTCCCTAAGTCTTTCCTCGTAGGACATGTACTGTAGGCCCTGAATCATTTTTTTTGCCTTTCTCTGTACTGTTTCCACTCAGCCAATGTCCTTCCTGAGGTAAGGCCTCCAGAACTGGACTCTATATTCTAGATGAGGCCTGACCAGTGATCTATACAGTGGTGGTACCACTTCCCTCCTCCTGCTTGTGATTCCCCTGACAATGCAGCCCAGCATTCTGTTGGTTTTTAATGTTGCCTTCTCACACTGCTTACTAACCTTCAAGTCATCTGAGATTATGATTCCCAGATCTTGTTCCTGGTTTGAGGCCGCCAGTCTTTCGTCTCCTAGGTAATACTACTGTTTTAGATTTTTCTTTCCTATGTGCATGACCTTGCACTTTTTGGCATTAAATCTCAGCTGCCACACTCCAGACCATTTTTCTAGTTTCTTGAGGTCAGCTTCCAACTTGCTCACTCCATCTGAGATGTCCACCCTGTTACATATCTTGGTGTCATCTGAAAACAGCAAGCATTATTCTTTAAACAGGCTAAAATGCCCACTGAACCCAGCACTGAAAGTATGACTAAACAGAAAATGGAGTCCAAAGTCCACAGCAGTATTATGAAGAAGTTCAGCTTGTGTAACGCCCCTAAATGGCGCAATCAAAAGTTTGTAAAAGTCAGATTTTTAAATGGGCTGCAATACCCAAAATGAAACAACCCTTGCAAGTCACAAAGGGGGGACAAAACAGAGTGTACCTCATTAAAATAACAGAACGCAGTGAACTTCTACCCATAACAGTTTTTATTATGCGCTAAAGGGATCTACGTAGAACAAAGCCTATGGCAGATAATAACAGTATCGTCAACTGCCCTCCTGCACATTCCGACCCTTCCCACACTCACCCAAACTACTCATGATTCAAAAACGTTTTAAAAAAGGCTCCGAGCGTTCTGTCACTATCTGAAATCTCTTCCTCCTTTTTTGATGCAAAGTCCATTTTGATTGTGTTCACTAGTTTACCCACTTTTTGAGGGTCTTCATAGATTTACTGTTTGCCTGCATGGATTATCTTAAGTTCTGCAGATACTGGAGTAGGAGTGCGTGATTCACGCCAAGAGACCGCAGCCTCGTGCGGAGTGCATTGAGGGATTTTTGTCATGCTTGAATCACATAATTAAAGTCTGAATAAAGTAAGGAATGCTAAGTTGCAAACTGAAGAGAGAATAGCCCAGAAGGTAACAAAAGCGGACAAGACTTTTTTTTTAGGTATATAAGCATCACAACGCACACTCTGTAGTGCATTATCTTTATTTATTTATTTATTTACTGAAATGTTTCACCAGGAAAATTACACTGAGCAACAAATGCTCGTCTCACGGTACGTCCTGGGGAAGGGGAGTGGGAACTTATATAAAACAACATGATGCATAAATCAGGTAATAGCATAACAGCATATAGACAGACAGTACAGGATTATACCCATCAAGAGTTATTAACATTTCTAGACTAGGACACATAGAGGGAAACTGTCAGAAAGTACAGTAGTTAGGTACTCAGGGAGGGGGTGATGCAGAAAAGGTAGCAAGAGGGGCTAGGATAGCGAAGACATATTTGGCCCAGCTGGAGGAAGGAGGAGGTACAGACCAACAGCTTGACAGAGGCCCAGAGGGGCTAGACGCTGTTGCAGTTCATCATTAGGTAGTTTGTTAGGGATGTAGAGAAAGAATAGGCTGAAGAGGAGTGGTGGATTTGGGTCGGTAGTTTATTCCAGAGCTTAGGTAGGTGATAGGAGAATGCCATTTGGCCTGACGTAGTGTGCCTGTGTGGTATATTCGGAGAACAAGAGTCACCAGATCAGAGGATGTATTTGGAAGGGTGAGGGGCAGATAAGGAGGCGGAGAGGTAAGGGGGAAGTGACCCTAGCCAGAAATTCTGAGATAAATTTTGCAGCGTGCAAGGTTCTCCTGTCTACAAGTGAGGGAAAATTTAGAAAGTGGTAGAGAGTGCAGTGGTGGGTCAGAGCAGGGGCATCCAAGGCAAACCAACAGAAGGAGTTAAAGAGAGGTTCCAGCCTGGATAAGAAGGATTGAGGGGCAGCACCGTAAACTACGTCACAATAGTCAAATGTTTGCAGTATCATTTTATGTACCAGTTCGCGCCTAGTCGGATGAGGGATACAACCTCTATTATGGTAGAGGGCCCCTAGCTTAGGCTGGAGTTTCTTTAGAATGGCATCGATGTGGACGGAGAAGTTTAGGTACCTATCCAGCCAAACTCCGAGGTAGCGGAAGGAAGAGGTGTCTTCTAATACAGTCCCATCAATGGTGTAAAAAGCGGGTAAGGAGGGGAGCCTTGCCAACCTCTGCCGAGTACCAAAAGTCATTGAGACTGTTTTCTTTGAGTTTAGGAAGAGGTGGTGCTTACTAAGCCAGTGTTGTACATTGCTGAAATCCAGCTCGAGCCTGGCGGTGACATCAGGGACCAATTTGCCAGCTGTGAACAGTACAGTGTCATCAGCGTACATGTGTATGTTAGTCGATATGCAAAACTGAGGGAGATCATTGAGGAAGATTGAAAAAAGGAGTGGCCCAAGTACCGATCCCTGAAGGACTCCCGTGGTAATGGGGAGGGGTGTGGAGATAGCATCGGCCATATGGACAGATTGAGATCTGCCTGACAGATAAGACTTGAACCAATAAGTGGCATTAGGGGAGAGACTAGCTGACCTGAAGCAGGACAGGAGTATAGGGTGGGAGACCGTATCGAAGGCCTTGGCCAGGTCAATAAAAACAGCAGAGGTTATGAGGCCACTGTCCATGCCCGTGGCGATAGTGTCAGTCAGCCGTAACAGGGAAGTGGTGGTAGAGTGGTGTTTTCTGAAGCCAGATTGGAATGGAGTGAGAAAGGAGGAGTCAGTAAGATAGGAGGAGAGTTGTTCAAGTACCATGTGCTCCTGGAGCTTAGCCAGAGCAGGAAGGAGAGAAAGGGCGGTAGTTGCTAGGGGAGGAGGGATCACCCCCTTTAGGGAGAGGTAGAACTGCAGCATGCTTCCAAGCTGGAGGGACAGTGGAAGAGACAAAGGAGAGGTTAAGCAAGAGGGATATAGGATAGGCAATGGCAGGAGCAGACAGAGAGAGGAGCTTAGGATCCAGGCCATCTGTAGAGGAGACTTTAGCAGGGTTAATGAAGGGCTTGTAAGGCAGCAGCAGGGGAGATGTGGGTGAAGAAGAAGGGGGTAGAAGGAAAGGGAGCTGGAGGAGTAGAGGAAGAGGAAGCAGGGAGAGTAGGCGGGCTGGTGTCATCCAAGGAGGGGGGCAACCGGAGAGCTGCATGGGCGTCAGGGGGGCCCGCTTGGAGCACTGCAGCGCAGGACATGAAATGGGAGTTTAAGCAGTCTGCGACAGCCGTGGGTTCTGAGATGTCCGAGAGATTTTGCCTAAGCGTAGGAGTGGGGGGCTTGGTGGAAGGGGAAAAGTGGGACTGGACAACTTTCCAGAATTTAGAAGGTTTGTTAGTATTATCTTGGAAGTTAGCCTGGTAGTGTTCAGTTTTGGCCAGCCAAATAGCTTTGGTACACTTGTTTCGTAGCTCCCTGTATCGTTGGAGGTCCCGGGGGCAGTTGGTTACCTTGTGTTTACATCAAGCAGTGTCCCGGGCTCTTTGACAGGACAGGAGCTCAGGGGTTACCCAGGGTAGGTGGTTTCCTCGGACTCTGATTCTATGCAGTGGTGCGTGTTGGTTCCAAATGTGAAGGAACTTATCGCAGAACAGTTGGAGTGCAGCGTCAGTTGAAGTGCAGATGGCAAGTGGGGACCAGTCAGTGTTGGTGAGATCACGATGAAGAGGCAGCGTGTCAAGGGAGAAGTAGGTGCAGGTTAAGAAGATTTTGTGTGGTATTTTTTGCTTGTGAATTTTACGCACCATGTATATGGGATGATGGTCACTTAGTGCATCAGGTAGGAGGCCGGTGGCCCTGACCCTGTGAGGATGCAACATGAGGACTAGGTCCAGAAGGGAATGGTTTTTAATTCTGTTGTTCGGGCGAGTAGGTTCCTGTATTAGCTGTGTCAAGTTTAGTGACTCTATGTAGGACTGAGTTTTGGCTAACGTGTTAGAGAGCCAGTTGATGTTGGGGTTGCCCAGAATGTACAGCTCTCCTGAGTGGGCAAGGGCTGTCAGTTTCTTGATCAAATCCATGACTTGGGAAGGGGGTTGGCCAGGACAACAGTAAACTCCTGCGGTAAATAGTGGTGAGGAGTAAGAAAGCTTCAGGTTGAGGAGGATAGCTTTGCGAGAAGAAGGAGAGATGACTTTCAACACAACTGAGTGCTGTAGGAAGGTAGAGACATGTATCGTCACTCCGCCACCTTGTCCGTGTCTGTCCATCCGAGTTAAAGTGAATCCAGGAATAAGGACTTCTTGGTCTGTGACATGACCCGAGAGCCAAGTTTCAGAGATGATGATGACGTCAGGTTTATATTCGAGGACCATGACCTACATATATAGAATAAATAATGGGTAAGGGTGGTATACAAGAAAGTATACCCCTTGAGGGGAATAATTTGGTCTATAAGGTCAGGAGCCTGAAAGGCGAATTACTTTATTGTGCTAATTAACCCCCAAGATGGGCATACTTCTGAGTGTGCCACCCTTACCTATTGTTTGACTATAATACATTAGGATGGTTGTAGATCGCATATCATTTCTGGGTTTGCCTTTTAGTTGTGTCCATAATGTGTTTCAGCAATGGGGGGGGGTTGCCATTGCTTATTTTACTGGTCCCTGTTTGTTTTCTGTAGTGAAGTGGTTTTCTGTGCAGGAGGGTGTGTCAGAAGGCACCTGTCCCTTTAGACTGCAGTGTACAGCAGCGGTATGGGCATGCGGCAGTGTGGAATGGCCATTCTGAGTGCAGCAGTGTTCAGCTCTAGTTTGGGCTGAGAGGAGCATTCTCAAGGCCCTCATTTGTGGAGTATGGTATTCAGTTCTGAGCTGCTGTTTGCAGTCAGGAGCTGCCTTAGCGGTAGAACAACGTGTGAGAAGCATGGTGAGGGCATCATGGCACCTGGACACTGGTGGACTTTTGTTGCAAGAAGGGAATGGAATGTGGTAAGTGCAGCGAAGGGTTTGGGGAATTTCTCAGTTTGGGAGGGTTCTGTAAAAGTAACTTTTTTCGCAGGATTCAACCAGTACCTAAAGCTTTGTTAATTGGACTGGCTGGCAGATTAATGATGTGTTAATTGTTTATTAGAGTAATTAATACTGTTCCATAGGGCTTAACATAGTGTAGGTTTATACCTTTTATTAGTGTAGGTTTATACTTTTAATGGTTTTAGTGTAGCTATATACTTTTAATTAGTGCAGGTATATATGTTTAATTAGTGTAGGTATATACATTTAAGTGATAATTTACTTACAGGCATACAGGGAAATATATGATGGCCTTTTGTATGGGGAAACTATAGGATAAACAATGGGTAAGTGTGGTATACAAGGAAGTGCACCTACTGAGGGAACTAATTTGTGCTCTAAGGCCATGAGCCTGAACACTGGGTGGCTTTATTGCCCTACTTAGCCCCCAGGATGGGTATACTTCTGAGTTCTCCACCCTTACCCATTGTTTGTTGAATATAATACGTTAAGATGGTTATTGTTATGGAGATTGCATTTGTGATCACATTGTGGCACCTGAAGATCCCTTGCAACAAGGAGAGAATGGTGTGTAGTGAGTGCAGGTAGGACTTTGGGAGATTTCTGGGTTTGGGAGGGTTTTATGTAAGTGTTTCTTCCAGGTTGTTTGGCAGCTTGTTAATTGGTTTGGCTAGCTTCCTAATGCTGTGTTAACTGTGTTAATTTAGTGCAGCTGTGTACTTTTTATTAGTGCAGGTATATACTTTTAATTGTTTGATTAGTGTAGGTATACAGCTTTAATTAGTGCAGGTACCAGGAAATTACAGCCCAGTCAGCCTGACCTCAGTGGTGGGTAAAGTAATGGAGACATTGCTTAAAGAAAGAGTAGTGGAGTACCTGAAAAAAAGTGGGAAACGACACCCAAAGCAGCATGGCTTCACAGTAGGATGCTCATGCCAAACAGATATGACAGAATTGTTCAACTGGGTTATAAGAGCAGTGGACCAAGGTGTGGCTGTGGACATAGTATATCGGATTTTAGCAAAGCCTCTGATACAGTTCCACACAGAAGGCTAGCAAATAAGTTTGAGCAAATGGGTAGGTCAGAAAGTGGTTAACTGGATAAAAAGCTGGCTACAGGACAGGACTCAGAGAGTTATGGGAAATGGCACCGTGTCACAGGAGGAGAGAGTAACCACAGGGATCAGTGCTTGGCCCAATCCTTTTCAACATATTCATCAGCGACATCGGTGAGGAACTGAAAGGGAAAACCTGCCTGTTCACAGTTGATACAAAGCTCTGCAACAGGGTGGACACACAGGAAGGGGTCCAAGGAATGAAGACAGATCTAAGAAAGCTGGAGGAATGGTCCAAGAACTGGCAGTTGAGATTCAACACCAACAAGTATAAGGTAATGTACTTAGGTAAAAGGAACCCAGAAAGGGCAGGTCCTGGAAGGACAGCAATTGGAAAAGACAAATATGGAACAGGATCTAGGAGTAATGATGTCAGACGATTTAAAGGTAGGAAAGCAATGCGAAAAAGCAGCAGTAAGGGCAAGCGGCATCCTTGGATGCATAGGTAGGGGTATCCCACTCTATAGGTCCTTGGTGAGGCATCACTTGGAATACTGTGTGCAGTTCTGGAGGCCACACATAAAAAAGGACATGGACCGTCTGGAATCCATGCAGAGGAGAGTCACCAAGATGGTGCAGGGACTACACCACAAACCATATGAAAATAGGCTCAGCCAATTAAATCTATTCTCCCTAGAGCAGAGGTAGAAAACAAATGTCTACACTGACAAAACTAAATCTCGAACAGAAATGTCCATTTGTCTCTACACTCTCTTACAGAGCGGAAGAGACTAGACAGATTATATTGTGGAATTGGTCCATTTTGGAACTAGAACCTGGACTCCAGAGTGTATACACGCGTGAACCAGGATTGGTTTTTAGAAGATGTAAAACTATAAAGGATATGGTGGTTAAAAGCACACTACCCAGACCAAAACCAGTGCGCAGCAGCCTTCTACTCCCCCCACTGGTGGGCAACCACAGATGTGGCAAATGTATGTATTGCAACTACCTCACTGTCTGTAAAACTGTAACCCACCCAAGAAATTTATTTATTTTATTCTAGGATTACAAGTACCTTTGAGCCAAGACTGTTTTACAAAGGTTCCATGTCAAGTGGGGAAACAAATACAAACATGACAGTAATGCAATTGGCAGAACCGAGCAGTTGAATACATACATTTGGGGGAGGAAGATAACAGCACAAAGAATTGTATAAGCAATGCAAGCATGGGAATCTTAAACAAACTCAATGTTTTGCGATACAGACAAGGAGGATACAAAGTCAGGACACAGGAGAGAGGAGCAGCCGTCGGCATTGTCAGACTTACAGAAAGTGCTAGTGCCAGGGTTGGGGGGGTAGGGAAGGGTGTGAAAGAGGGAGAGTAAGTGCTAGTGGGAATAGCAGATTATGAGTGACAGTCATAGGAGCTGGAGGCAGAGAGGTGGAGGTGAAGGTTGGTTTTGAACTGGCCCAGCTTTCAAAGAGAGGTGAGGTCTTTGCTGAGTCCATTGAACCAGGAGGGTGCACGGTGAGCAAAGGATCTTTGTCCCCACATGGTGCAGCACCTGGGGATGAGCAGTATTTGATTTACAGACTCCCTAGTGGGGCAGCGGGTGCGAGTTGGGTGTAGGAGGGTTTGGAGTCCAGGAGGTGCGAGGCCTAGCATGATCTTCATTGTCATTAGGCAAGTGTGGTATTTTATACGGTTGGATAGTTAGAGCCAGCCCGTTTGGGCGTAGAGTGCACACGTGTGGGTGAGATGGTGGGATCCTGTGATGAGACGGCAGGCTTTGTTTAGGGCCAAGGACAGGAGCCTAAGGGCTGTGTCAATAGCAGAGCCATAGACAACCAGTCCATAATCGATTAGTGAGACCACAGAGCTCTGCACAGCTATCCTAAAGGTGTCAGTAGTGAGGCATTGCCTGTGCCTATAGAGAAGCCCTATGCGTTTATTAACAGCATTGTCAACAGTGTCAGTGTGGATGCCATAGGATAGGTGACTGTCAAGAGTGATTCCAAGGTATTTAAAGGAGTGAACTTGGTCAAGGACAGCACCAAGGCAGTTTGTAATGGAGATGGATTGAGACTTACTGTATGTGTGTTGCGGGAGCCGCAGAAAAGCAACAATTTTGTTTTCTTGTAGTTGAGAACCAGCTTTTGTCTATTAAACCATTTTTCAACGGAGGTGAAACCCATCTGGAACTTTTTTTGGAGTAGGAGGGGGGTCATTATGTGTGGCGTGAATGACTGCATCGTCCGCAAAAAGCAGGATTTGTTCAGGGCAGGATTGTGGGAGAGTGTTCAAAAAAAGGCTGAAGAGGAGGAGTGGACCGAGAATGGATCCCTGCGGGACTCCTGAAAGGAAGGGTCTTGCATCGAAGAGGATGTGAGCAATTTTCACTCTTTGGGAGCGTTTTTCCAGGTAGCTATTAAACCAAGATATAGCCTCTGGGGAAAGGCCAGTACTATGAAGCTCAGTGAAGACTGCTCCAGTCAGTTGATTGTTGTCAAGGGAGTTGTGGATTGCACCAGTGAATTCTAGGAGGGCTGATGTAGTGCTGTGACTTTTCCTGAATCTGTGCTGCTGCTTACAAAAGATGTCGTGCTTAGCCAAGTATTCTGTCAGCTGGTCAGAGACTAAACGCTCAATTGCCTTGGGGGGGTAGTATAGATATAGGCCTATAGTTCCCGTGATGGGCCTTGTCCCCACTTTTGTGAACTGGTGCAATGGTGGCGGACTTTCACCTGTCAGGGAATTGGCCGTGGGCGAGGTTGAAAATTCAAGTAAGTGGGGAGAGTACTTCATCAAGCATAAGTCACAGTAGCTTGAGGTCAAGTGTGATCCCACTGGTTCTTGACCCTATGATTGCTTTGCTGACGTAATTACACATTTCGTGCTTCCTAACTGCTTTGAAGTAAAAAGGCGGTTGAGTCGGGGAGGAGGGCGGGGTGGTGAGAGGGGGAACAGTAAGGGGGTCATCGTCAAAGAAGTCGTGTGGGAGCACACTACTGAGATCCGTGAAGGCATTATTGAACATGTTTGCTATGGTGGCAGGGTCCAGGGTTATAGCCCCATCCACTTCCAGCATGGTAGGCGATGTTTTGAGTAACTTCCCTGCAACTTCTTTAATATTATTCCAGAACGACTTCCCCTTATCCCATGTATTAGTGAGAGCAGCTTTGTAGTAGGTACTTTTCTGCAGTCTTATTGCTTTAGTGCCGTCATTTCTAGTGCGTTTGTAGTTTTGTATATCTACTTGCCTACCAGTGTCCCGAGCCCAGAGGTGGTCCCCAGATTTCATCATTGCTAGGAGCTCCCCAGATGAGCCATGGGCTGCAGAGACCTTTGACTTTCCTCTTTTTGTAGGGGGCATAGGAGTCATAAGCAGCATTGAAGGTGTTGATGAAAAAGCCTAGAGCAGTGTTGACGTCTGATGCTTGGCAGAGAGGGGACCAGTCTTGTTGACTGAGATGGGATTTGAGGTGCTTCAATTTGCCTCGTGGGAGGATTCTGCTTGTAATAAGTTTGGGTGGGGGAAGGCTGCATTTGTTTGACCATTCACAGATGACTGGGGAATGGTCACTTAATGAGTCTGGCAGGACGGTGACTTTTGAGATGCGGGGTGGGTGGTTTGTCAGGATCCAGTCCAGAAGGGAGCTTGTGCCAGTCTTATAATTTTGCCTGGTGGGGGTAGCAACCAGCTGGGTGAGGTCGGTGGCTGAGATAGCATCCTTATAGCCATTTTTATCCGGTCCGAGCCAATTAATGTTAAAGTCACCCATAAGGATAGTCTCGGAGCCTGGTGGCTGTGAGCGGATAAAGTCCAGGATGGAGTTCAGACCCTTACCTTGTTCCTTCGACGGGATGTAGACAGCAGTAATAGTAAGCACCTTGTTATGTGCCCCGAGCAGAATTCTGATGGGTAGGATCTGGGCAGTCGAGGCCGAGTGGGGTGTGTGTACAGGGTGCCCCAGGACAGCGTCTTTGAGGTAGACAGCACACCCACTGCCTCTTTTTGAGGTCCTGTCAAGTCTGAAAACGTTGTATCCTGGTAGGGCAATTGCACTGTCTGGAATTTTTGGAGTAAGCCAAGTTTTGACAATCACAAGAACATCAGGGCTATGTAAGTGGGTAAATATTTGCAGGGCATCGAGTTCTGGTAGGAGGCTACAGACGGTAAGTGTAGCAAGAGTGAGTGCCCCAGAGTGACACTGTTGGTGGTCATAGCCTGGTATTGTGGGGCCAGGGTTTGGGTGTATACTGCCTGATAGTAGTAGGAGAAGGAGTTTCAGGGTGCACCAACGGAGTTGTTTGAGGGAGAATTCTCATCTGCCTCAGACAGGAGCGAGAAATCCATTTTGTATTAAGATCCCAGAGGAAGGTAATGTGTGCTAGTAGCGAGAGTGGGAAGAGGCGAATGTAAATAACCTTATCTTGATTCCAGCGGTGACTCCAGCCTGTCCCGGTGGAGGGGCAATGAGGAGGGTACAACCCAGAGGCGGTGGTTCCCAAGGGCTGATAGATGAGGTCCAAACTGTAGCCCCAAGGGAGATTGGGGAAGCAGGCGCCAGGCAGGTTAGAGAATGGGATTAAGGAGGAGGAGAGAGAAAATAGACAGGGGGCAGAGAGGAGAGGGCCACTGTGATGGGGGGTGAGGGGCAGGGAGTGAAGGGCAAGGGGGGTGGAGAGAGAGAAGCCAGGCAGAGTCGGGTGGAGAGAGGTGGGGGCTGAGTGGTAAAATAATTACAGAGGTATCAAGGGAGACAGAGCTGGGTCAGGCAGACAGACCCATGAGAGAGAATGTTGCAGAGTATGGACTAGGATAGGTGAGTTAGATTAGAGGAGAAACAGAAAAACCTTATTATGTCAGAGTCAAGGAAGACTGACCAATTATCAAAAAAAGAAGGCTGACCAAGGGGTGAGAGAAAGTGTGGTAAGGTAAATGTTATGTAGGATTGTTAAGAGGAGAAAAGAGGCAGTGCCAGGGATGCTGTATAAGTAGTAGGCGCGAGGTAGGTAGGGGATACAAGCAGAGCGAGGATGGCAGAAAGTATCCTTGGCTAAGATGGGGACGAGAAGAGGCGCTATGGGCGAACAGGATGGAAGGGAGCCGAGAGGGGAGGAGCAGGGAGAGTATTTAAAGGAGGCCTGGGAGCGGGAGGGGGTTGGGAGAAAAAAACCCTAGCGCTGCAGTTACAAAAAACTACGCCTAGAGTCCATAGAAAGTAATGGGGAAAAGTGCTCCAATCAGCAGCAGCCTAGGGCGGAACGGACCAATCGAAATTAGCCTCCGAAAAGCCGCACCAATCAGAGTCCTCGTGCTACAGAAAGGCTCAGAGGAAGTTTCCAGCGGTACTACGTGGGTTGGGGATCCGGCGAAGAGAATCAGGAGGACGGTCCGACGATGGTGATAGTTTTGGTGGTGGCGGCGGCCGCGGTAACGGCCGGAACAGCAGGAGTGAGGCACCGCTCAGACGCGGGTCCCTGGGGGGAGGACAGAAACACAGGAAATTAAATAGAAACAGGGAGGCAGGGGGCAGGTGGCTGGTGCCAAAGCGTCAGCGGGGCGTTGGGGAGAGAGAGATCAAAGAAACAAAGGCAGAGGTGCTCAGAGAAGGCTGGGAGGTGTTCCAGGCAGAAAAGACAAAGGGCAGTGGGAAGTGGTGTGAAACAGAGAGGTGCAAGTCGCAGGGAAATGGGAGGGTTTGAGGTACAGAGAGCGCAGCAAGAATGAGACAGGGAGAAACACTAGGGAGGGCTAGGAGGACGCCAGGACAAGTTATGAAGAATGGGGGTAGTGGGAGGCAGAAGGGCCTAGTTAGGAGAGGAAGGAGGAATATAGGCAAGAATCCAGTAGGGGAGAGGAAAATCAAAAGCAAGCAGTAAAGTCGAGAAAACAGAACCAGTATCACAGTAGTAGTCAATACTAGCAGGCAGGCAATTTAAAATAACTTTAAATACCAGTTACAGTGCAACAGGACACAATTCACATCAATGCAGGGCACAGTTGGTATAACACAGGCAGAGATATGTAGTAAAATAAACAAAAAAACCCCAAAAACCCTAGCGCTGCAGTTACAAAAAACTACGCCTAGAGTCCATAGAAAGTAATGGGGAAAAGCGCTCCAATAAGCGGCAGCTTAGGGAGGAATGGACCAATCGAAATTAGCCTCCGAAAAGCCGCACCAATCAGAGTCCTCACGCTACAGAAAGTCTCTGAGGAAGTTTCCAGTTGTACTACCTGGGTTGGGGATCCGGCGAAGAGAACCAGGAGGGCGGTCTGACGATGGTGATAGCTTCGGTGGTGGCAGCCGTGGTATCAGCCGGAAGGGAAGGAAAAGGAAGTGCAGGTGAGGCAGTTCATTAATTGCAACAGTGTAGGAGTTGTGTACCAGCTGATGTGTAGTTGTGGCATTTTTTTTTTTTTTATACAGGCCGAACTACACGCCAGTTTAAGGTACGAGTGGGTGAGCATGTTAGAGCACTACAGAGAGGAGGCACCAGTTATGCCATAGTGAAACAGGTACAAAGCTCCACAGGAGTAACACATAACATCACATTTGCAGGAATTGACCAAGTAAAAGTGGTCCTGGGAGGGGGATATTGAAAAATTTATAGGAATGAGGGAAAGTTAGTGGATGTATGAGTCTGGAGCCAGAACCCCTGGAGGCCCGAAAAACAGCATAGATCTGGCTGCCTTTCTCAAGAAATGTAGGTGCTGAATACAATGCATTTACAAATCTATTGTACAAAGGGGAAATGTCAGAAGCTGTGATGTAAATGATTACGGAGAACAAGTTTAAGTGCCTGATTCCATGCACACCATTATTTACATCTGAGTTACAGTGACTACTAATCACTTCCTCATTCTGGTGTGGTTAAGTTTTAAGCATGCCTCCTCCTTCCTTTCCCACGCTACTCTACTTACCTTCCAGCCCCCAGTTCCTCTGTCTGTTTCCCGGCCCCTCACCCCTTTTCCTCCCTATCCCATTGCCATCAACTAGTTCTTCCCCTGGCAGGGTTATCAACATCCTGGAAGGGTCAAGCTCTGGTCCTGACTCCCCAGTCCCCCCATTCTAACCTCCTCTTCCTCCCCCTTCCTCTTTCTTCCCCACTCTGCCCCACTCCCCACTTGGTTGCCCCCTACCTATATGCACTTATTACATCCACTCCCCCATTTGGTCGCTATGCTCCACGCACTGACAGTGCTGCTACTTGGGCTCGCCCTGTCCTGAGACAAATATCTCACTCACTCAGGCCTCACTGTCTCTACTGGTAATACCCTGGCTCCACCTGTCTCTCTCACTCACTCAGACCTCACTATGTCTCTACTAGAAGTACCTTGGCTCTACCTGCCTCATTCCTCCTCCTTCCCCAGCTGGTTTCCTTACACCTTTTCTACTCTCTGAGCTGCTACTGTGGCTCGCTCTAGCCCCGAGTCAAGTATCTGATGTCATCAAGGCCGCACTATGTCTTTTGGCATACCCTGGCTTCTCCGGCCTCACCGCTCCTCCTTCCCCCAGCTGGTTCCACCGTACTATTTACAGTTTTTCCCACAACACCTAAATGATTGCTTGAATTGTTTACCTGTTTCCTCAGGCATTGTTTTACCTGTGTATATTGCAACATCTTTCCAACAATGGACGTTCGTGTAGCTCAACCTCTGTACCTTATAATATCCTCATGTATGTACCTGTAATTCTATGTACATCTCTGTTTTATATCCTCTTGTACCCCTTCCCCCTCAAGTTGCACCATGAGACAAGCAACTTGTTATTCAGTGTGCCTTCCTGGTGAAACATTTCAATAAATAAAAGTTACAAAAATGAACTCATAATAGTAATAGTGATGATAATATGGTGGTGCATGGATCAAGTCTGATAAAGCCTTGACATTGTTTTTAAAATCACTTGTTTAATATATGGAACATTTTTATTGGTGGTGGTGACAGATATTCCGCCTCTCACTTGTATAAACTGGGCACTTGTTTGTAATGACATAGAGCACTCTAAAGAATCCTGGCAGGAGGCCAGGAGAAAGGGCAGTGCTTTTTTGACCAGTTTGGCTACCGTGTGTATGTATGTATCACTACCAAGTTTAATGTACAGCTCAGTTGAAATGATGCGAGTTTATCGTGTGCTTACTGTAGCTATGGGTGCTTTAGAACTTTGCTACTGCATTTTCCCTAGAGCAGAGAAGGAAAAGAGGAGACATGATAGAAATATTTAAATTTGTTAAAGGGATAAACGCAGTACATACCGGTAACCTCTGTCAGGAAAATAGGACTGCACGTACAAGAGGACACGACTCACATCCAGTTGGCGGTAAATTCAGAACCAGTGTCAGGAAGTACTTTTTCACAGAGAGCGTTGTGGATCCTTGGAACAGCCTGCCACCTGAGGTGGTGGCGGCTAAGACTATCAGAGAATTCAAATGGGCATGGGACAGTCAATGTAGTCACCTCAACAAGAGCAGTAGATTGGGGGGGGTGAGCTAGGCATCTCGGGCAGACTAGATGGACTGCACAGTCTCCTCTGCCGGCAAATTCTTAAATTCTTCGGTATATAGCTGTAATTGATTGATTAGTGCAGGTATATCAATTGAATTGATTGAACAGTCACAGGTATACAGGAAATAAATAATGGGCATTTCTATAGGGAAGTTCTCATGTGGATATGGGAGGTATACAAGGATGTATACTCATTAAGGGGGCTAGAGGGCTAATGATGGCTTTATTGCCCTAATTAGCTCCCAAGATGGGCATACTTCTGAGTATTCCACCCTTACTCATTGTTTGCTGAATATAATACATTAGGATGTTTGTAGATCGCATTTGCAATCATTTCTAGGTTTGCCTTTCCTTTTTTTTTTGTCCCTGTTTGTTTTCCTTTGTAAAAGTGGTACCCTAAGTAAGAGGACATGGCAAGGGGTACCTGTCCTTTTAGACTGCAGTGTGGCAAGGCAGTACGGGCATGTGGCAGTGTGGACCAGTGGTATGATGTGTGGTGGTGCTGAGCTCTGGTTTAGGCTGAGAGAAGCGTTCTCAAGGGCCCTCATTTGTGGAGTGTGGCATTCAGTTCTGCGCCGCTGTTCGGGGTGCTGTTTGCAGATGGGCATGGCCTTAGCACGGGAGCAACTTGAGAGAAGCATGATGAGGACGTCATGGCACCTGGAGGCTGGAGGACTCTTGCAGCAAGGAGGGAACAGAATGTGGTGAGTACAGCTCAGGGTTTGGGGGATTTCTTAGTTTGGAAGGTTTTTGTAAAAGTGTCTTTTTTTCTGCAGGGTTCAGACAGTGCCTAAAGCTTTGTTAATTGGTTTGACTGGCTGATTATTGATGTGTTAACTGGTTATTTATTAGGGTAATTAATATTGTTCCATAAGGTTTAATGTTATACGTTTTATGAGTGTAGGTATATACTTTTAACTGGCGTAGGTATATACTTTTAATTATTTGCTTAGTATAGGTATATACTTTTAATTACTTGATTAATGTAGGTATATACTTTTAATTGATAATTTACTGACAGGTATACAGGGAAATATATGATAGCCTTTTGTATGAGGAAACTTCCTCTTCCATGTAAAGGGCTAAAGGGGAGGTTGCAGAGGGCTATGGTTAATCAGGTCAAATCAGAAGAGAGGGAGGTCACGAGTGGTGGTATGACAGGGATCTGTCCAGGGCCCAGTCCTCTTCAACGTGTTCATCAGCGACACTGGAGAAGGAATCTGAGGTAGACCGCGGCTATTCGCAGATAACACTAAACTCTGTGGGAGGGCAGATAGCAATGAGGGAATCACGGAACTGCAGTACGACCTGCAAAGACTGCAGAGGCATTTTTGTAATCATTTCTTTCACCAGGAAAATGCTCCGCTAAGCAAGCTCATTTACAAGGAGGTCCTGGGCAGGACAGCACACAATGTTTAGAAACAGTGATACAGAGCTTATATGAAACATAAAACAGTGTTCATAGCAAGAGAGAGTTCATTAGGTTCACAGCTCTTGTACATTACATTTTTATATTTATTATATACAGAATAGGACAGGATATCTAAACTAGCAGTAAGTTCTAATAATAATTTGTTGACTGAACACTGAGTGGTACTGCACCATACACAGTTAATAACCAGTCAGAGAGAGCAGAAGTAGGCTAGCCACATAAGCAGGTTGCAGCGTATGGTTTTTCAATGAGCATTTTAAAGGTACTGGGTTTGACTAGCAAAGTGAATTTTAGAGAGGCTTGAAGCAAGTCCCATATTGTAGGGATGAAACAACTGACCACAGATCTTCGTATCCGTGTAGTATATTTTGGGATATCCAACAATATTTATTTATTTATTCATTCATTCATTCTTGGATTACAATACTTTTGAGCACATAATAGCTCTTTTACAATACGTAATTGTTTTTTCTGAGGGAGTAGCTGCTCTGTGATGTTTAAAATAGTTAAGTGATATATCCTGGGAGACCCTTCAGGAATATTTTGTATGCCCAGGTATACAAGTTCAACAGTCTTCTAGTTACTAGTGAGAGACATCCAATCACGGCATACAAAGTACAATGGGGAGTCCTGGGCCCTAATTCTGTAATGAACCTGAGTCCTCTACGGTAAAGCACATCTAACCTGGGAAGATATGTGGCTGAACCGTGACAGTAAATTAAGTCAGCATAGTCTTTAGATGGTAGGAAGGTGGCCTGGACTGTCTGCCTGCATGTGTCTTGCAGGAAGCAGCACCTGTTTCTAAAGCAGAATCAGTCTGATTCGCAGTTTCCTACATAATGCCTCTATATGGGTGGCAAAAGACTCCAAAGATATTTTTAATTCTTCACTACTTCAAGAGTGTTACCTAATAAAGTAGTGACGGCAGGGGCAGATGCACATTGCGAAGCTGTGCTGTGTGACGTAATGAACATGACCTTGGCATTTGAGGTATTTAAAAGCAGCTTAGAATGGAAAATGTTTTTAGTTGTAGCTTATTGAGTTCTAATTGAGGTCAGAGCAGACAGTGGTGATACTGAGCCTTGAGATATACAGTGCGGTATCATCGGCACAGAAGTGTATTTGACATCAGTGATGGGCTCAACTAAGTCATTTATGTATAGCATAAAGAGTAGCGGGCCTAATATGGCGCCCAGGGGGACACCCCTGAGGAGAGGGGTACAGGTAGAATTGAGGCCTTCTGCTTTTACCTGTCGAACCTGACCACTTAGGTAGTCAGACAACCAATGCAGTGGGGCAGAGCTTAGTCCTAGCTTGGACAGTTTTTGAATCAACAGGCTTGTGATTAACAGTGTCAAAGGCCTTACTGAGGTCATGAAAGACAGCTTCAACAACTTGTTTTTGGTCAACACAATCTATCTAGTCATCAGCGACTTTAGCCACAGCAGAGATGGTACTATGTTTGGCTCTGAAACCAGACTGTAGGGAAGATATAGTATTATAACTGCTCCAGGAAGTCCCTTATCTGAGCAGTGACAAGTTTTTCTAAGAGCTTGGCCAATACTGAAAGGATGGATATAGGTCGGTAAATGCTTAGAATACTTGTGTCACCAGATTTTAACAGGGGGATGATGGGTGCTGTTTTCCAGATTTGTGGTATATCATTACTGGAGAATAAGTTAAAGAGCTGGGTTATGGGTGTCGTAAGATGTATGAAGCCAGTTTTCAGGACAAATGGGTCTAGGCCATTGTTGCCTACACTTTTCTTGGTGTAAAACTCTAGCAGGAGTTGTTCCACTTGTTGTAGGTAATGGGTTGGAAGGTAAAGGGACTGGTAGTTTGTCTACCTGGTCTGTTGGATTCCTGTGGTGGGATATCGTATGATACTGCCGGGGACCTACTGAATGCCAGTTCAGCTGAAGTGAAAAGGGAGTTTGTTTCCTCCAAAGTAATTTGTCTGTTATCGGGTTATCGTTGACTAAGATTTTCTGCAGAAGGGTGGGGGCAGGTGATGAGCCTTTGATTGATCGATTTGATTAATGTCCAAGATTTCACAGCACCATGTTTGTTGTTATTAAGGAAGCTTAGACAGCAGCTGGCTTTTGCTGCCCTGATTTGTTTGGTGTAGGAATTTTCTGCATGTTTAAAGTCGACCCAATCTGTATTTAGCTTTGTGTGCCTGGCAGTTTCCCTGAGCTGGTCTGTGCTGTGCAGGGCCTCTTACAACTCCTTGGTGAACCAAGGGCAGGATACCTATTTTGCACGACCAAAGGAACTTGCTTATTTATGGCTTCCCCTAACAACCTGTTGAATATTTTAGTCACTGTGTGTACCGTGGGGGACAGATAAAATGACTGCCAGTTTAATAAAGCCAATTCATTCAGGTAGTTGGTGACACTTAAGTAGCAAGGCATCTTTTGAAGGCTCTATGATGTCAGTTCGACAACAATTCTGCCGACTGGCATCACAGCAATGGGATTTATGTCGACCGCAAGTTGAGGCTGACATAAATCCAGATGGTCTCCCGGTCCATTTTTCTATCTAGGGGCTTTGTTCCCCGAACCCCTGCACTAATTATAATCAACTCCGAGTCAAAGTTGATTCGGGGAAGGGATGCAGGACTGGGAGGCAGTGTGCCCCTGTCTCAGGTGCACCAACACAGTGACCTGTCGATGAACCGTTGATTTTGTCAACCGCGATGTAGGTCACTATGTTGGTGTCACTGTCGAGGGGGGGTGGTATACCTCTTTTAAAGATGAATTTAGGTGGAATTAGTGGAGTATTTGCCCCTCTTGAACACACAACTACATTGTGATCACTTACGTCATTTCGAAAGACTGCAGAGTGGGTGAATTTATGTGGCCTGTTGGTTAGGAGTCGGTCTATTAGAGAAGCATCAGCAGGGTCATTAGGGTTTGAACTAGTTGGTTCTGATATTAGATGAGAAAATCCTAGGTCATTCACACTAATTTTTTTAAGGTCTTCTGATTAACTTGTGAGCCAGTCTGAGTTTAAAATCACCCAGCATAAGGCCTTTGTTTGGGCAGGGGCTTACCAAGTCACTTGTTCTGTGTTTAAGGAGTTCACAGCCCCTCCTTGGGTGCCTGTAGCATCCTATTATATTTAAGGATTCATTCTGTGACAGTGCTAATTTTACCATCATGCATTCAAATTAATTTGCCATTGAGAGAAAGAGAGACAGATGATTGTGTCTGTCTGAAAGTTTTCATTAACGTACAAGACTAGACCTCCACCCCTGGTGGGTCTGTCCAGTCTGGAGAGATTGTAAGAGGGAATGGCCACCTGCTGTGAAAGGACATATCCCTTTGGTCAAGTTTCTGTGAGTAGAAACACATCCAGCTTGGTGTGTATGGCCCACATTTTTACAACACCCAATTTATTTAGCAGGCTACGCACATTTAGTGACATTATTTTAAACCCTCTAAGAGAGGCAAATTCTGTCGGGGAGGGCACCTGATGGAGGGGACCTAGGTTTACCTCTACATTACCTGAACAAAGTAAAAGGATGAGGATAATACGTGTGGACATATGGTGAATGGAAAGTGTAGATCTCGGATGGCAGGGTTTTCTCTGGACCCTACTTATGGATATATTTATGGGGGCAGTGTGTGGTGATTTCCTAAAGTAGGTGTCGTGTGTGTTATGAGGATTGCCCTAACCTCAGTTCGATGTGAATGCATTAAATTAGCAGCCAGGTCTGTGATGCTTTGGCTCCACAGAGAACCATGTGTTTCTGTAAGGTTCTGTCGAGATAGTGTATTACATATACACGACTGTGGCAATCTGGGGTTGGTGATGACGACAGGCAGCTGAGGAAAATTAGCACTGCAAGCAGCCACACTGTACTGAAAGAAATTACGGCAGTTGGTGGCAATAAAAAATGACTTCTAGTTATCAGAGCGATGAGATGTATCAAGTTAGCTGTCTCTATATACAGATATATTAAGCACACCTTAATCAGAAAATCAGTTGCATCTATTACATTAGTGTCTTACAGCTAGGGATGTCACAAGAACAAAGATGTTGGCAAAAGATATTAGATACACTATACTAGCCTTACAGGCACTGTACAGGGGACAGCAGTATGTCGACTAGTATGTAAAACAGCAAAGGATAGCATCAGATGGGTTCACTGTCTACAGGTGTGCTATGTGCAGATCAGGTCAAAAACAGTTGTGTCGAATACACTAGCGCGGCACGCTAGGGCGAGACAGTCAAACTGATGTTAGCAGGTATGTTATGCTAGGCTAACAAGCGCAATGCAAGGAGAACTAGTATACTAACTATTGCTCAACAGCAATAAACATAACAATTGGTCTTCCCTGTATAAGTTACTGATACGCACATCAGAGGGAGCGGGTGTATCAGTAACGCTATCACTTGTACAACAAGAGTAAGAGACAGATACCTTGTTATTAGGAGGTACCAGTGTACTCTGTGCAAGACTTACAGGCACTGTACAGAGAGAGGCATAGCAATTTAATCTGGTTGGGACCAAAGCATTTAGCTCTCGGGAACGCAACTACTAATGTCAAACAGTTAACGTTTAATTCAGTATGGTACCTGATTCACTTAGCTTAATCGATAGGATCAACGTTCAGGTCAGCTGCTGTCGTACGCCCTGCTTCCTTCTGACACATCCTGGCTCGTGTTGTATTTCTTGCAGTATGACTATTAAAACAGCTTTGTGTTCTTGGGCAGCATCTCCAGCCGCTGGCCATCGCCATGGCTGATGCCCATGCTAGATGCCCTTTTTCTGCAGCCCTCAGCACTCTGGTCCACTATGCAGAGGCCCGCTTATGGCACAATGCTAGAATTTATAGTGCGGAGTCCTACCACCTGTGTGCTGACTGGTTAGCTGGTCAGGGAAGCAGCTTCAGCTGGTGCTTGGTCTTCGTGGTCATTCAGTGGCGATCAGTGGGGGAAGGGGGATCTGACCCTGTCCCACCTCACGACCCCTGCCTGGCTCTTCTGTGGGTCTAGCAGGCTCTGGTATGGAGACGATCAGTACCAGGCTGCAGGTTTTAAACAAAGAGTTCTGGGCAATAGTTTAAAGTTCCCACTCATTGCTTTGTTCCAACACCTGCGTGCCGATTGGTTCACTGTCAGGGAAGCATCTTCAGCTGAGGTTCAGGCTCTGCAGTCATAAAGCAGCGGTCAGTTGTGGGGAAGCGGGAATCTGACTCTGCCCCACCTCGCAACACCTGGCTGGCTCTTCTGCGGCTCTGGCAGGCTCCAGTAAGGAGCAAATCAGTCCTGGGCTGCAGGTTTTAAAGAGAGAGTTCTAGGTAAAGGTTTAAAGTTCCCAGTCTTTGCTTTGACCCGCCACCTGTGTGCTGATCTGTTGACTGGTCAGGAGAGTGACTTCAGCTGGGGCTCGGGACCTGGAGTCTATCAGCTGCAATCGGTTGGGGAAGAGGGTTCAGATGCTTTCCCACCTTCTGACCCCTGGCTGCTCTTCCATGGCTGTGGCAGACTCTGGTATGGATCCAATCAGTCCCAGGCTGCAGGTTTTAAAGAGAGAGTTCTGGGCAAAGGTTTAAAGTTCCCGCTCTTTGCTTTGTTCCATCACCTTTATGCTAACTTGTGTGGCTGGTCGGGGGAGCAGATTCAGCTGGGGATCGGGCTCTGTGGTCTGTCACCGGTGACAGGTAGCGTGGAGGGGGGGTCTGACTCTGTCCCACCTCGCGACCTCTGACTGGCTCTTCCATGGCTGTGGTGCACTCCAATATAGAGCCGATCAGTCCCAGGCTGCAGGTTTTAAAGAGAGAGAGTTCTGGGCAAAAGTTTTAAGTTCCTGCTCTGTCCTTTGTTCTGCCACCTGTGTGCTGGTCTAAGGTTTGGCAGTTAAGTTCAATGCCAAAAAGTGAAAGGTGATGCCCAAAGGGAACAAGAAGCCCATGACAGAATACCAGATGGGCGGAGTAAGACGCAGCACTACAGCTAAGAAAAGGGACCTAGGAGTTATTGTTACTGATTCACTCAATAAATCCAGTGCAATAAGGGCAACAGTAAGGCAAACAGGATGCTGGGAGGTGTACTGACAGCAGAAGGAAAGAAGTAATGCTACCTCTTTATAGATCATGGGTGAGGCCACACCTGGAGTACTGTACTCAGTTCTGAAGTTCTCTCCTCAGGAAAGACAAGGACAGGCTGCAGATGGTGCAGTGAAGGGTGGCAAAGATGATTCAGGGCCAACAGAGCAGGTCTTATAAGGAGTGCCTCAAGGCACTGAACATGGA
Organism: Neoceratodus forsteri; assembly: GCA_016271365.2. NCBI lineage: Eukaryota > Metazoa > Chordata > Ceratodontiformes > Ceratodontidae > Neoceratodus > Neoceratodus forsteri. Next base: position 146,690,994 of record CM028130.1, on the reverse strand, counting down.
CTCAATGGAGATTGGGGGGGAGAGAGGAGACATGAAAGGAGTAAACCAGGTGAACTGCAGGTAATTATTTAGCATGAGTAACAGTCTGAGGTCATGAAGACACAAGTGGAGGGTGCCAAGAGGGATATGAGAAATCATTATTTCACAGAAAGGGTAGTTGAATCATGGAATAGTCTACTGGCCGAGGTGGTGGGCACCAAAACCATTAGTGGTTTCAGCCATGATTGGGACAGAGGGACGGACACAGTTGTTACTCAGGGTGACAGTAACAGGGAGGGGAATGGGAGGTGGACAGGAAGGGGGCTTTAGAACCCTGTATGAACAATAAGTCCTGGCGTTAAGCTGGCGGGAACCATGGGCAGGCTGGATAGACCATTGGTCTTCTCTGCCAAAATGTGTTATGTTTACATAGATATATACAGTAGATACATTTATGCAATAAGGGTGGACATAAATGGAGCGTGACAAATCCATTTATCCGAGTAACTGTGTGGATAATTTTCATTTATCCACATAGATACTCATTTATCCACAGTTACTCATTTATCCACACAGATACTCATGTATTCACACACTTACTCATTTATCCAGAGTTGCTCATTTATCCACATAGATAATCATTTATCCACACAGCTACTCATTTATCCACACAGCTACTCATTTATCCACACAGCTACTCATTTATCCACACAGTTCCTCATTTATCTACACAGATACTCATTTGTACTCATTTATCCATACAGATACTCATTTATCCACACAGATACTCATGTATCCACAGTTAATCATTTATCCATACAGATACTCATTTATCCACATAGATACTCATTTATCCAAACCGTTACTCACTTATCCACACAGTTACTCACTTATCCACACACATACTCATTTATCCACACAGCTACTCATGTATCCACAGTTACTCATGTATCCACACAGTTGCTCATTTATCCACACAGTTACACATGTATCCACACACTTACTCATTTATCCACACACTTACTCATTTATCCACAGTTACTCACTTACGCCACGAGTGAAGTTACCCGAGGTCAAACAGCACTTGTGTAGATAAATAATTTATCTGACAGCTCACCACTGTATATCCCCAATTTATCTGACAGTTCACCACTGTATATTGTATATCCCCATATCTATACATATATATATATATATATATATATATATATATATACAGTATCTGCGATATGCAATGGGAATGACTTAAATAAATTATTTATTTGCACAAGAGCAGTTTGACCTTGTGTAACCTCATGAGTGGCGTAAGCCACGAGTGAGGTGTCCGAGGTCAAACTGCTCAAGTGCAAATAAATCTTTTATTTAATTCATTACCCATTGTATATTTCATTTATGCAAGAGGGTATGAGTATGTGTTAGCAGTATTTAGTTTAACTTTTTTTGAGTCTTTTTTTTTCATAAAATACAGGGGATTATTTGTTCTGTGCCTTTTATCGTGCTCAGTAAGCAGTGATTGAGTGTAACTACGTTTGCAGCGTGGTGTTTCATTGGTCTGATTTTGTATGTGGGTGGGCTGATCATTTTTTTTTTAATGGCAGCTGTTTTGCTCTTAGCGAGGAGGTGGTAGCTAATTGCGTGAGAGTAGGGGCTGACTGTACAGACTGAATTGAAACATTTATTTTATTTCTTCATTCAGTCAAACATAGGAGCAGTCACGTGGTTCCCCAGCACGGTTTTATAATTTCGGTGACAGTTTCTGAGCACGAAGTACTGAGGTACTGGATGATTTCAGATGTGGATTCAGTAAAAGTGAATCGGGCTGTGACGACGACAGGATGTTGTGGGACTGGAGTTGGCGATGAATGCTGTAGAAAAGGTAGAGCAGCAGTTTGTAAACAATGTGATCACTGGATGACTAAGAACGAAAAATATACTACAGGAAGGTGGTGGTTATTTTTTTTTGAGGCTGTGTGAGCGAAATGGAAGCGCTACTTTAGTTTTCAAGTGTTCTCCAGATTGTGAAGGTATGTGCGTTTGGCAAGGTTATTTTTGAATTTAAAAAGGAAAAATGTGATGTTGAAGAAGAATGTGGCAGTGACCAAGGGGGCAGAGAGCTAGGCAGAAGTGGCTTGGTTTGTGAGGGATCGAGAAGAGACCACTGCAAGAGATGTGCTGATCGTCCTCTCGGGCTACTGTGTGTGAAGCAGGGAAAGAGAAAGTATGATGAAGTAGGAAGTAGTCTGGCACTGTGTGGATAAATGAAATTCATCCACACAGTTACTCAGATAAACAGATTTATCACACTCCATGTATGTCCACCCCTATTGCATAAAGATATATATAGATATATGTATACACACACAAAATAGGGGTGAATGACAAATGAGTGAGATAAAACAGTGAATCATCCATTGCAGTGTGATACTTTTACCCTCTGGTCTACTGTGATGATAGCCATTTACACACAAAGGTCACTGATATCATCACTCTAGGCAGCTTTCCCCTCAGCAGGCAAGAAACACCTGTGCTGTTACCATAGACACAAATGCAGCACTACACGACAGGTCTCACTGCTGCCTGCAGCTAACTCAGCATTACAAAACACATCTATTTCCCACTCTAACTTCCAGCTCATTACTGTGATACACTCAGCTTGACTACAGCCAGAATTTTAAACAGCACAGCTTCACAAAACAGTCTGTTCCTCACTGCTGCCTGCAGCTGACACAATTACCACTAAAAACAGTCTCAGCTGTTCTAACACACTGCTTCTCAGCCCATTACAATTACTGTGATGCTCTCAGCTTCATTGCAGCCAGACTTCTAAAGAATGCAGCTTCACAAAAGTCTGTTTCTCACTCCTACCTAAAACGAACTAATTTAGCATTGCAAAACACGCTCATCTGTCTCCCAGAGTTTATAACACTGCCAGCCCATTCAGAAAAACTCACACACAGAATGAGCAAACACATAAACAGGAACAGAACACAAGACAGCATAACAAAACTTCTGAAACTCTTGGCCCTATTAGTATATATTGAATACATGATGTGCAGATCGTAGTGGCAGAATGTTGTCACCTCAGGTCGGAGCTCTGGATATTTGTCGCGCCTCGCACTGTGAAGATATCCAGAGCTCACTCTGCAGGAGTGACAATATTTGCCATATCACACTCATGCCCATCATGTATCCCATATATATATATATATATATATATATATATATATATATATACACACACATATATATATATATATATATATATATATATGTACACATATACATACACATACAGATGTCTGGGTATATCTTTACTTGCTCATATGCTGGCTGTTACTGTTCCAAAGGCAGAAAAGATCCCAGATTAAAGAAACAGTGATTCTTTGTCAGAGTTAACACAGCACCTTTAATTTAGAAATTTGAGACAGCCTGACAATCTTAAAGGAAAACTACACCCAAAACCTGAAAAAATATATGTTGTGCAGAGTGTTTTAATTTGCATGTGAAGTTCTAGTGTTTCTTTTCCTCTGACTGGTATTAGGTGTTTTTCCCAAATTAGCCTGCTAGCTTTATGCTAGTTTTACGACCCCTGGGGTTCTCCATACCTGATAGTGTAATTCTATTTCGGGTTCCCACAGTGCATCTTGTCTCACGTGACTGTGATGTAAGAGAGACCCAACATTCAGCACAAGCATGCCAAACAAACTAAATATCTTGGAAGCTGTACAAGCTGCACAAAAATTACCAGCAGCAAAGTTTTTCAGGACAGTAAAACCTTTAGGATGAGGGTGGTCACCAAGCTGAATTCTACAGATTTTAAAATATAGCCATCTCTGTTGTTGTGAACTGATTGTAACACAATGCTTTCTGCTGGATTTATGGGCTCTTCTACATCTCCATTACAAGAAACAAGGTGCACTGTAGGACAAAGAAATGCAATAAAACTATTTGATATGGTGATCTCCACGGGTCGTAAAACTACCCTAAAGCTAGCAGGCTAATTTAGGAAAAACTCCTAATACCAGTCAGAGGGAAGGAAACACTAGAACTTCACATACAAATTAAAACACTCTGCACAACATATATTTTTTAAAGTTTTGGGTGTAGTTTTCCTTTAACAAGCATTTGTCAATGCTGAATGTTTGCTTGCTGGTATTAGCACTGGAAATGTAGGGGAGTTAGAGAGAGGTGCAGAATAGGAATGGCAGTGAAGTACTGAACTTCACACCAACCCCACCTTCACCCTGCTGAGACGGACAGGCATTGGGGTATGCGTTTGGGTCGTCGCCCATAATGTTCATGCCATTTCACTTCATCCTATCCTGCAGATACAGACACATGTTGAGGCGTGCCTTGGGGTGTTCGGCTTTACAGTCACCCCATTCCATAAGGACATATGCTGAAATGGGTGCAGTACAGGAGAATGGGGTGAACTCTGGGGTCGAAGAGTCCAAGGCACACCTCGATGCCTGTCAGTGGCTGCAAGGTGTTGGGATGGGGGTGGAATGGCATGAGGATTACAGTCGGCAATCCAAAGGCACACCCCTGATGCCTGTCAGTCTGTACAGGGTGGGACATTATGGTTAGAAACCCTAACGCCTCGGGCTTTTGTTTGTATTTGCACTACAAATTTTCAACATGGCCTTTTTGTGACCCCCACCTCATTAAAGCATTCGGGACCTCTTCTCATAAACAGTGGCACTGTGATTTTGTTAATGTGTCCCGAACTTTAAGTTCCCACAGTGACCATACCAAGCTGCGCCAGATGTACGAAAACACAGATTGGGCAGGATATGAAGAATGACAGCTGTACCATTCATAGGGAGGAGGGAAGAGATGGCAATGTTGAAAATCTGTAGTGAAAATATTAAAAATACTCGCACTTCTGGACTTACATGGAAACTGTGCAGCGCAGACATTTAGTGGAAAGGATGAGAAGGGACTTGGCAAGGTTGGAGGAATGGTCAAATGTATGGCAGCTTAGATTCAATGCTAAGAAGTGCAAGGTAATGCACCTGGGAAACAAAAACCCAGGGGAAGAGAACACAATGGGGGGGTGAGAGACTAACAACAACAACAAAAATGGAAGGGGACCTGGGGGTAATCATATCAGACGACCTAAAGGTGGGCAAGCAATGTGAGAGGGCAGTAAGGAGGGCTGGGGGGATACTGGGATGCATAGGGAGAGGCATCACCAGTAGAAAACAGGAAGTTGTTATCCCTCTGTACAGACAGCTGGTGAGACCCCATCTGGAGTACTGCATGCAGTTCTGGAGACCAAGTCTCCGCAAAGACATAAACAGGATGGAGGCAGTCCAGAAGAGGGCAACTAAAATGGTGCACAGTCTGCACCGGAAGACATATGAAGAGAGACTTAAGGAGCTTAATATGTATAGCCTCGAGGAAAAGAGGGAGAGTGGGAGACACGATAGAAAACTTTCAAGTACCTCAAGGGAATCAACAAAGTCCAAGAGGGTAGCATATTTCAGAAAAAGAGGTGTGCAAGAACAAGAGGGCACAATTGAAGATGGGGGGCAGCTCAGAGGTAATGTAAGGAAGTATTTTTTTCACAGAGAGGGTTGTGGATGCATGGAACAGCTTTCCGGAGGAGGTTGTGGAGTCAAAAACAGTGGTGAAATTCAAGTATGCATGGGACAGTCATAAGGCAATTCTAGGGGTTGGGGGAAGAAGAAGCAGGCTGTTGGTTAACTAGGCTCTGCAGCTTATCCATTAGGTAGGGAAATTGGCAGACTGGGTGGGCCAAGCGGTCCTTATCTGCCATCAAATTCTCTATAGGCATTTTGTGACCTGTGCTCATGAACAGTGTCACTATGATTTTCCTAATCTGTCTCGAACATTGATTTCCCACAGCGACTGCACTATTCTGCGCCAGATGTGTAAATGCATATTTCAGGCAGGATATGAAAAATTACAGCTGTACTGTGCATAAGGAGGTGTGAAAAAATGCCAATGTTGAAAATCTGGAGTGAAAATATTACAAATGCGTGAAATTATGAGGGTGCATGGAAACTGCGCGATGTACACTCGTAACACAGTCATTTCATGGACTTTTGTCACTAAACTTTCAGCACAGGCATTTTTGCACCTCTGCTCATGAACAGTGTCACTGTGATTTTTTTAACCTATCCCAAACACTAACTTCCCACAGCGACCACGCTATTATGCGCTGGAAGCGCAAAAACACATTTTGGCCAGGATGTGAAAAATGACAGCTGTACTGTTCATAAGGAGGTGTGGAAAAATGGCAATGTTGAAAATCTGGAGGGAAAATATTACAAATTCACGAAGTTATGAGCATGCGTGGAAACTGCGCAATGCATGCTCGTAACAGTCATTTTATGGACTTTTGTTACCAAATTTTCAACATATATATTTTAGGACCTCTGCTCATGAACAGTGTCACTGTGATGTGTCCCAAACACTGATTTCCCACAGCGACCACGCTATTCTTCACTGGAAGTGCGAAAACACATTTTGGTCAGGATGTGAAAAATGACGGCTGTACTGTTCATAAGGAGGTGTGGAAAATGCCAATGTTGAAAATCTGGAGTGAAAATAAACAGGTTACTCACCTGTAACAGTAGTTCTAGGAGTGGTATATGTTGTTCATTCACACTCATTGGCATTGTCCCTTTCCTCTTTAAATATGCTGGAAGTCTTCAAGCTGGCTCCTCCCACCCACCCGGGTGGTATATACCTCAGTTCCGCCCCATGACGCCAGATCTTAGCCCGCTGGAAGCCAGGTTGTGTACGTCCGCAGCCGGGGAGGTCGGGTGGGTCCGTGTGGATGAACAACATATACCACTCCTAGAACTACTATTACAGGTGAGTAACCTGTTCTTCTAGGAGCGTGGATATGTTGTTCATCCACACTCACTGGCAGACTCCTAGCAGTTCTCTGGGAGGAAGGAGGCAAGGCACACACCCCCTACTTATGGAACAGAGATTGGAGAACTGAGGTCCCAAAATCAGCATCCTGGCGTGACTCAAGGTCGATGTGGTAGTGGGTAATGAAGGTGTTTGCTGACTTCCAGGTAGCAGCCTGACAGATTTCCTGGATAGGGATGTCCCTGGAAGCAACCACTGACGCAGCAGTATGGCGGGTAGAATGAGCTCTTATTCCTCTGGGAGGCTCCTTGCCCGCCAACTCATAGCACAGACCTATGCATGATGTAATCCATCTTGCTATGGTCCGTTTGGCTGCAGGTATGCCAGAAGCGGCTTCAGCATAGGTAACAAACAGCTGTCGAACCTCTCCGTGAATTTCTGCCATCCTCTCCTTATAACAGGAGAGAGCACGTCTCAGGTCCAAAGTATGGAGCCTGTACCCGGTGTCTGAGGTGTAATTAGAGTAGTATACCAGCAGAAGTCAACACCTGGTTAAGGTGAAACTCTGACACCACCTTAGGAAGGAATTTCGGGTGGGGGCACAGGACAACTTTGTCCCTGTGAAAGACCAGACAAGGGGAGTCCACCGAAAGCGCCTATAGCTCCCCTGTCCTTCTGGCTGATGTGATAGCCACCAGGAAGAAAAAATTACTCACCTTAGTAATGTTGTTTCTTCTAATGGAGTCTTGCTATATTATGACTATTGCAGTTTGTCCCACCATTAGAACTGCTCCGGAGGTGAAAGAGTTAACTTCCATGCCAGGCATGGAACTTGGAGCGCGAGCTCGGTTAGAAAAAGGTCTGTCTGGAAGATTTCAAACTGAAACTGTCAGATCTTTATGAGCAAAACTCACTAAGGTTCTGTGTGGAAGCTGTAACCTACACTAGCCAACTGGCTACTTAAATATTAACACATTTTCCTGGTCCCAACACTAAGACTCAAGTCAGGGGACCAGAAAATAAGATAAGATATATTAAAATAAAACACAACACCCAAACACCCCAAAAAGAAGGGGGTGGAAAACAAAAAATGGGCATCAAAAAGTGCCAACACTGGACTGCCCACCCCATACCCCAAGTAGAAGTTCTGAGAGGGGCAGGCTGGGGGGGAGGTCATAATATAGCAAGATTCCATTAGAAGAAACAACATTACTAAGGTGAGTAATTTTTTCTTCAAACAACATGAAGTCTTGCTATATTATGACTATTGCAGAATACACAGCAGTACCTCCATGGAGGAGGGACAGAACCTACTTAGGAATAGGCTCTAAAGCACGGTGTTAAACCGAGCATCCCTCCTGGCCTGATATCCAGGAGTAATGCTTGGTGAAAGTGTGTACTGCTTTCCAGGTAGCTGCTTGACATATCTCTAAGATAGGGATGTCTCTGGCAGCAGCTAGAGACGCAGCTGTACCTCTGGTAGAGTGAGCCCTCAGGGCTGAGGGAGGAACCTTACCCAGTTTTTGATAGCAAAATTGGATACAAGAGACAATCCACCTGGCAATGGATCTCTTAGTGGCAGATTTCCCTTTTCCAACCTCACCATAAGTGAGAAATAGTTGAAGGGATTCAACCTGTGACCCTTGGTACGCTCTATGTAGTAACTAAGGGCCCTCTTAACATCTAAGCTATGCAGCCTCCTCTCACCAGAGGAGGAATGGTCAGTAAAGAACACTGGAAGGGAGATAGATTGGTTAAGGTGGAAATCTGAAACCACCTTAGGCAAAAACTTCCTGTTAGTCCTGAGGACTATCTTATCCCTGTGAAAGGAAATAAAGTCAGTCTCCACTGATAAAGCCTGTAACTCACTTATGCGCCTGGTAGAAGTGATGGCTACTAGAAAAACAGTTTTCCAAGTCAAGTACTTAAGCTCTGCCAAAGACAGAGGTTCAAAGGGGGGTTGCATCAGCTGAGCAATGCAAACATTAAGATCTGCAGGAGGCCGGGTCCCTGAAAGATGGATTAGTATGAAGTAATCCTTTGAAAACTTGGAAAATACAGGGTGAGCGGAAAGAGAAGAGGGCTTTTCCTGCTGAAATAAAAGCAGAGACAGCTGCCAAATGCACTTTCAGGTAGCTGGTCTCAGTTCCAAAGAATTAAGATGGACCATATAGTCCAAAACAATGGGCAAATCAGCAGATTCCGGGAAATATGCTTCCCAGAACACCATATGGAAAACCTTTTCCATTTAGAGTTATAAGTAGCCCTAGTGGAAGGCTTCCTAGAAGCTTTCAGGATTTCGAGAACACCTTGAGAAAGGTGTAGGTCAGCAAATTCTAACTCCTCAAGAGCCAGGCCTTGAGGTTGAGGGATTTGAGATTCGGATACCAAACTCTCCCCTGGGCACAAGTTAACAGGCTGTGGTTCCTGGTGAGACACAGGGGAAGATGGACTGCTAAGGACAGAAGGAGTGGGTACCAGGGCTGCCTGGCCCAATCTGGAGCAATCAGAATCATCTTGCAGGGCTGAGATCTGATTTTGACTAGCACCTTGAACAGGAGAGGGAAGGGGGGAAAGGCATATAGAAACTTCCCTTCCCAATCGAAGAGAAAGGCATCCAGGGGGACTGAGCCCAACACTGGGGGCCTGCAACAAAACAGTGGAAGTTGATGATTGTCTGGGGCTGCAAAAAGATCTATCTGAGGGGTGCCCCATCTGGCAAAAACTATCCCCAGTGACCATTCGTGATGGCCCTGGGAAATCCTGCTGAGAGCATCTGCCAGGACATTGTCCTTGCCTGGGAGGTGAACTGCTATGAGGGAAGTGTTCAGGGAATAAGCCAGAGACCACAACTTCATTGCCTCGGTGCACAAGGCCGAAGACCGAGTGCCCCCTTGTTTGTTGATGTATTACATTGTAGTGGTGTCTGTTCTGACCTGTACCACTTTGTTCTGAACAGATGCAGAAAAACCTGAAGTGCTAGAAAACAGCTCTGAGTTCCAACAGATTGATGTGAAGCAGAGATTCTGAGGGGACCACAATCCTGGGTGGAGAGGTCGCCCATGTGAGCTCCCATCCCAAAAGGGACGATATCTGTAGTAAGGGTCAAGGAGTGAGATAGAGGGATGAAGGGGACCCCTTGTCTCAGATTGCTCTGATCCTGCCACCACTGAAGGGCCTGGATCAGGGTTCAGAATCCTACGATCAACTTGGATAGGGGATCTTTTCTTTGAGACCAAAAGGCTCTCAAATGGAACTGAATGTCCCTCATCTGAAATCTTGCTCCTTGCACTACAGCCGTGGAAGCAGCCATGTGTCCTAAGAGCTGTAGAAAATGCCTTGCTGGTCGAGAGACCTGCAGAGTGAAGGAAGAGGCCAGGCCCACCAGGTTCCTTACCCTTTCTAGGGGAAGGAAGGCTCTGGCCTGCTTTGTGTCCAGTTCTGCACTTATAAAGGTGAGTACCTGGACAGGTTCCAGAACTGACTTTGGAAGATTGAGAAGAAAGCCCAGAGAGGTAAGCAGCTGCTGGGTAACTTGCAGGTGTGATCTGACCTGGTTTGGAGACAGACCCACAATGAGCCAGTCGTCTAGGTAGGGAAAGATGGCAATCTTTTGCCTTCTTAAATGAGCAACTGCTACTGCCAGGCATTTTGTGAATACCCTTGGGGCAGAGGTAAGCCGAAGGGCATTGCTCCTGAACTGGTAATGGCCTGAGGGCAGTTCGAATCTGAGGTACTTCGTGGGAGCTCTGATAAGAACATGGAAGTAGGCATCCTTGAGGTCCAGGGAAGCAGCCAGTCCCCTGGCCTTAGAGAAGGTAAAATCATTGCCAGAGTCCCATTTTGAATTTTGGTTTAAAAGGTGCTTGTTCAGATATCTTAGGTCCAGAATGGGCCGCCATTCTCCTGTCTTTTGGGGTAAGGAAGTACCTGAGACAGACCCTTGCCCTGGTGTAGGGAGAAACCCTTTCTACAGCTCTGAGAGCTAGGTGGGTTGAGACTCTGTTTCCAAAGCAAAGTCTCTAGAGGATTTGGTGGAAAGATCTGATTCTCATCTTTGGAAATTTTTTGAAGCTGAGAACCAGACCCTGGCTTACTACTTCCAGGACCCACTTGTCTGATGTTAAAGACTCCCATCTGAACCGGGCAAGCCAGCCTGCCCCTACAGGTAATGGAGAACTGGCCCTGGGCACCCCATCAGGGTGCCTGTTTGGCAGGTGCTTTAGGCTGAGGGGTGGAGCAGGCCTGCTTGCACCCCGCCTGCCTCTCCCTCTGAAGAACCCCTCTGAGCATAAGCCAAGAAGAGGCCTGGGTTTGGTAAAAAGGCCTGTGAAAAGGCCTGCCTCTACCCCTGGGGGGCTGCCTCTGAGGAGTGGCTTGCCGCTCCTTGGCTTGTGCACTCCTATAAGTGGTTCTATATTCATCTATTTTCTTCATATAATTCTCTGTCTGCTCCCCAAACAGAGAATTTCCCACCACAGGAAAATCCATAGCCTTAGCCTGGGTATCCTGTGACAAACTAGTACACCTGAGCCAAGCCAATCTACGAAAGGCCACAAATGTAGCCATGACTCTACAGGATACATCATTAGAATCCACTGCAGCATGGAATTGCACCTTGGATGCCTCAATACCATCAGCAGCCACCTGCTCCAGCTCCTTGGCAAGCTGGCCAGGGGCCTGTTTGGCTAAAGCCATGACAGTATCCCATCTAGATTTTTGGTATCTTGCCACATAAGCCATATAATTTGCTTGTCTGAGTCCCAAGGACGCTGCCACGTATTGTTTTTAGCCATGGCATCAATCTTCCTGGAGTCCTTGTCAGGAGGATGTAGCCGGGAATATTAGCCCTATCACAGGCTGCAGCCTGAACTACCCAACATGGCTGCATTGCTGTGAAAGAAATTCTGTATCAGGACCTGACAAAGTGTACCTCCTGTCCATCTTTTGTCCACAGGAGGCACAGAATTAGGAGCTTTTAAAATTTTATTGTTTGTTTCCTAAATGATTTATGTAAAGGAACAGACAATCTCCTGGACTCTGGGATATCCATCATTTCCACAAAGTCAGGTTCCTCTTGCTCATCCACAGCTTCCTCCAATGGGAGCTGGAGGGTTTCAGCAACTTTTTTATAAAACAGAAAATGAGAAGGGGACTCAGAAAGCCTAGGGGGAGATTCTAAAGGTCTGTCTGGGGAGATGTCCGGTTCAATGGGCACATCCAGACTCTCACAGTCACATTCACACTGTTCATAATCATCCTTCCCCTCCTCTGGTTCATAAAACTCCTCTATATCATATTCTTGAACTGGTGGAACCAGCCGAACCGACCTTTTGCCAAATAGTGGTGGTTCGGACGGAACCGGAGAAAGTGACTGGACAATTTGGATTGCTTTAGCTATCTCTGCAGCAGTTGGAGAAGGAATTTTTGACTCCACACCTGCTGATTTTCTAGTTTTCTTTGCTGGAACTGGCTCCTCAGAGTCCGCTTTACGTTTGCCCGAGGAAGTCTCGCCCTGGTCAGAGGGCACTCCCTCCGGTTCGGTTGGCACCGAATCGGGCTGGCCATCCGGGTCAGCGGACTTTTTGGCCTCTCTTTCCCTGGGCCTACCAACTCTCTTATCTAGGGTAGCTGCAGGGAAATTCTTACAAATCTGGCAGTCTGCACTGAGGTGGTCAAACCCCAGACAATAAACATGATGTGGTGTGTGGGCCAGCATTGGCAAAGGCTTCCCACAGACACTACAGTGCTGAAACCCAGTGGGCCGGTTTTCTTTTGGTTTTCAGACATAATGCCAGCCTAACCAAAACTTGCCCTTTTCCGCAGTACCAGGCAAGACACCCTTATCGGTTCCCAACTGTGTCACGGGTCGTGGAAAAACGTAATGAAATCCATTTTTTTTAGAACCGATAAGAACCGGGAACCGCACTCTAAAAGCTTTTAAATGCTTGAGAATAAAGTTTATAACAACCTGATCGGTTCGAACCGAACCGATAAACATTTACAAGTTCCACACAGAAATAAACCTGTCTATTACTTACAATACCACAGACAGAGCTTGAACCGATCGGTTTGCGGTTAAAATAACAATAATTGTGGTTGAATTTAACCGAGAAAAACTGTTTTAAACCGAGAAATGAACCGAGCAGTAGGAGAAATCTCCGGAGCGACTGTTCAGTGAGGCGGAGTAAAGAATCTGACAGTTTCTGTTTGAAATCTTCCAGACAGAGCTTTTTCTAACCGAGCTCGCGCTCCAAGTTCCATGCCTGGTATGGAAGTTAACTCTTTCACCTCTGGAGCAGTTCTAATGGTGGGACAAACTGCAATAGTCATAATATAGCAAGACTTCATGTTGTCTGAAGGCTGTCTTCCATGACAAGTGTGACAGCTCACACTTGCGCATGGGTTCGAATGGCTTGCCCATGAGCTTTGACAAAACCAGCAGTAGATCCCATAGAGCTGGAGGTTCATGCACTGGAGGGAATGTGTGATCCAGGCCTTTGAAGAAATGCTCGACCACTATCTCCTGCGCCAACGTTGTCTGACCATCCCGTGCCCGGTAAGCAGAAATGGCTGCCAGGTGCACCCTAAGGGTTGATGACCGTTGACCCCCTTTGGAGAGAGGCCAAAGGTAGTCAAGAATGTTAGCCACAGAGCAGGATAAGGGGTCCAGACTCTTACCCTGACACCAAATGGAAAATCTTTTCCATTTGAAGGCACAACATTTCCTAGTCGATTCCTTTCTAGATGCCTCCACCACTGTGAAGACATCTTCGGAAAGACCCAAAGCCTGGAACTCTATCTGCTCAGGTACCAGGCTGTAAGGTGCAGGGACTGAAGGTCCAGATGGAGGACCTTCCCCTGGTTGAGAGATATCAGGTCCGGACATGTGCAAAGCCCCTCCGGGGGCCTGCAGCCTAGGCTGAGGAGATCTGGATACCAGAACTGGCATGGACAGTCTGGGGCTACCAGAATCACCTTCGCCTTGTCTCTCCTCACCTTGAGTAACACCTTGTGGATCAACGGAAATGGAGGGAAGGTGTAGAGGAGGCCTGGGGTCCACGGCCTCGAGGAGGCATCCCCCTGCAGCAAGCCCTGCTGAGGGGGGCGGGCATGATACAGCCTCAGCTTGGTGTTTTCCCTGGAGGCAAACAGGTCCACCATCGGTTTGCCCCAATGGGAGAACAGGCTGTAAGCTACCTCTTGATGGAGAGACCACTCGTGGGATGTCTGGCCTATGTGGCTGAGAGCATCCACCAGCTGGTTCGAGGCTCCTGCCACATGAACGGCTAGAAGATCCGCCTCCAACCAGCTTACGAGGGTCCAGATGCGAAGCACCTCCTTGCACAGCAGATGGGAGTGCATGCCGCCCTGTTTGTTGAGGTAGTACATGGTCATAGTATTGTCTGTCTGGACTTGACCCACTTGGCTCCGGAGCTGAGGAGCGAAAGCTGACAGTGCCAGTCTGACTGCTCTGAGCTCTAACAGGTTGATGTGGCATCAGGACTCCTCGGGGGGGTCCAGAACCCATGGGCCCTGTTGTCCCCCATGTGGTCTCCCCAGCCCATGAGAGAGGCATCGGTCGTGAGGATGATCCCTTCCTGCAACTGGTCTGGGGCGGTCCACCACTGGAGAGCATCCCACATCTTCTGGGTTAAAGTGATCAGCTGGTCGAAATGACCATGACGCTGAGTTCACTGGGTGGCCAGCTCCCATTGGAGGGGGCGCATGTGCAACCAGGCCCAACAGACCACTGAGGTGCACGCCGCCATGTAATCCAGAAGGTGCAGAAGGTCCCGGGCAGGGCGCAAGTGCCCAACCAGAAATAATTGGGCAAAGGAGGAGAGAACCTCCGCCCCGTCCACCGGGAACCGAGCTCTGGCTTGACAAGAGTGAAGCTCTGCCCCAATGAATCCCATCACTTGGGAAGGCACGAGTTCCGACTTGGCCTCGTTGATCAAAAGGCCGAGCTGGGAGCAGGTCTGGAGGGCCAGATCCCTGGACCTCTCCACCTCCTATTGGGTGGAACCTGTCAGGAGCCAATCGTCGAGGTGGGGTAGATTTTGACCCCCCCAATGCCGGAGATGGGCCACCACCACTGCAATGCATTTGGTGAAGACCCGTGGGGGCAATGACAGGCCGAACGGCATGGCTTGGAACTCGTACAGGGTCCCCTCGACCCTGAAGTGGAGGAACCGCTGATGGGACCGACGGATTGGGACATGAAAGAACGTGTCCTGCAGATCCAGAGAACAGAACCACATGTTTCGTTCCAAGGATGGTATGATCTGGGACAGAGTGGCCATCCGAAAGGTGCGAGACCTGAGAAACTGATTCAGGTCGTGGAGATCTAGAATTGGGTGCCAACACCCCATCTGCTTGGGCACCAGGAAGTACCTGGAGACAAAGACTGGGTCTGCTGGAGGATCCGCCATGGGAGCTACCACCTCCTTGTGGAGGAGCTGAGCTATGTTGTCTTGAAGAGCTGACTGGGTGCATGTGGAAATCCATTCCTCCCGAGGGGTGCAGGCTCAGCTTGGAGGGTACTGCTCGAACTCTAGAGGCAGTCTCCGACCACTTCCAGAACCCACCTGTCCGAAGTGATAGCGGACCAAGCGGAAAGAAAATGGCAGAGCCGAGCCCCCAAGGGAGGGGCCCAGAGCTGGCGTGACAGAGATAGGGGTGGCAAGCCCCATCCCGTCACTTGGCAGGCTTAGAAGAGAAGGAGACTCCAGGACCTGAGCCTTGGCCCCCTTTTCGGGCTAGTTGGGGTCCAGGCTTGGGACAGGAGCACCAAGCTTGAGCTTGCTGCTGATGTTGATGTCCTCCTTGACAGGAGGGCTGCTGGACCGCAGGAGACGAGTGCTGAAAAGGCTTCTTCTTCTTCTGCTGGTTTTTGCCCGAAGAACCCTTGGCAGAAGTGGTGTCCAAGGTGGCACTGGACTGCTCTATGCACTGTAGGTGACCGGCTACTCCTGTACTGAACAAGTCAGTCCCAAGAAAAGGCACATCAGCAAGCTTATGCTGGGTATCCACCGGGAAGGAGGAAAGACTCAGCCAAGCCCTGCGGTGAGAGGCCACTGCGGCGGCCATCGAGCGGGCACAAGAATCTCTGATGTCCAGGGCCATCTGGAGCTGCTGTTTGGCAACAGCACGGCCCTGGTCACGGACCTGTTTTACCGTGATCTGCATGTCCACGGGGAGATGAGGGAGGACTTCATCTAATGACCTGAGAAGGGCATGAGAGAAGTGTACCATGATGACAGCTAAGCTGGTCTGACGAAGACCCAAGGAGGAAGCCGCATAGACCCTCCGTGTGGAGTGGTTCATATTTTTGGACTCTGTCCGGAGGTCAGTCAGTGTCGGCCAAACTGCCAGTATGCCTGAACACAGAGACGATCGCCAGACTCTTGGCCGAAGGGTGCTCTGTGAACCCCGCAAGGGACCCCATGGGCACTGCATACTTGCAGACCATCTGAGCAGATGGTGCTGGGCATGAGGCAGGGTGCTGCCAAAGTTCGAGGGCTGGACCAGCAATGACTTCGGCCACAGGAAAGGCCTCCGTCAGGGTATCCCCTCTCTTTAAGATATCTGTGAGAGGCTACTCCGCCTTTTTCTGGATTGGCTCCAGGGGCATTCCAGTGGAGTCGGAAATGAGACAGAGAATCCCTTGGAAGGAGGAAGGGCCTTCCTCCATCCCTGTGCCAATGGATGACTCATCATGCCCAGGATGAGAGTGCAGTCCAGTGACATCCGAATCCAAGGAGTCGGGGTACAATGGCCTGCTGCCTAAATCACCCTCAATCCGCCGAGGGTGGCCCAGGGTGACTGTAACCAACAGACATCGGGGAAGTCCGGCATCCTGTCAGTCCTTTTTCGAGGGAGCCCCTCCCACAGGCTGTTTTTGTGGTGGTTCCACCTAAATAGGTGGAGAGACCGGAAAAGACCAAACCAGGGGACGGGCCGGACCCTCGGGTGGAGGAACCGATGGTTTTGGTTCCGGAGGAGTCAGCTTCAGCCTGGGAAGCAAGAGCCAAGTAATGGCCAGGTGGCGGCAGAGCCAGCTGCCCGGCCTGAATCAGCTGCTGCCACATAAGGCCTCTTTAGCCGACGGAGTTTCTGTCGGAGCTTCTCCTCATCCGAGGAGTGCATGGAAGACCACTTCAGGCGCCGCCTCTTCTTAGAGCGCTTTTATGGCTCTTCCTGGTCATTCAGCTGAGGGGGATCTGGACCGCGACCGGGATCAGGCAGGCCAACTCAGTCAACTAGGAGACACTGGGGGGAATCAGTGAAACCCGAGGGTCCGGAACCGGATCCTTAATAGGGACACCAGCTGGCTGGATCTCCTCATCAGGAAACACTAGGACCGGTGTCCTTTCTAAGGAGTCGTCAACCATGGCTGGCGACAAAGGGTTGATCGGGTCGAGAATGATCTTGATCCCATTGGCCACTTCCTCTATCGTCTGACCAGACGGAAGGTGTGTAAAGCCTGTGGCTGAGGAGGCGATCTCAACCGAGGTCGAGACCACATGCTCCTGGGACTGAGACCTCTCTCAGTCCCAAGATCGACTTTGTCGAGACAAAGACAAAGCAGGTTATTTTTTCCTCTTCCGAGAGCGGGAGGAGTGCAAGCCCGTGGGTGCCTCACCCCGGGTGGGGAGAGACTGGCACAACTCCTTAAACAAACCCGTAAAGGTGGAGCTTAGGTTCAGTGGGACGAAGAAGCTTCGATTAACCGAAGCATGAGTGACTTCTTCCTCGAATGCCTGTATGCATTCCGGCTACTAGGTGGAGCCCGCGGCCACGGAAACCACCCATCTAGCCTCCTTGGACTTCACCGGAGGATTCCTTTTCTCTAGTCTCCCCAGTTTCAGGTGTGCCATGCGGTCATCCACGACGTTGGGATGGAAAGCCAAACAGTAACTACAGGACGAGGTGTCATGACCGACACCCAGGCAGTAGATGCACGTGAGATGGGGATCGGTGCGCGACATCTTTTGGCCGCAAGGACACCGGTGAAATCCCAGGGAAGATTTCTCCTCCATGATTGAAGACACAAATGCGCGATTGCTAACTCGAACGAGTTTTAGTTTCGGTAAAACCAAAGATTTGAAAGCCAAGGCCTACGAAATGCGAGAGTACAAGGGAGGCAACCTGTATCGTCCAGCGGAAAGGAAGATCTGGCGTCATGGGGCGGAGCCAAGGTATATACCACCCAGGTGGGTGGGAGGAGCCAGCTTGAAGACTTCCGGCAGATTTAAAGAGGAAACGGACAATGCCAATGAGTGTGGATAAACAACATATCCACGCTCCTAGAAATTACAAATTCGTGAAGTTACAAGCGTGTGTGGAAACTGCGCAACGCATGCTCATAAAACAATCATTTTTTGAATTTTTTTCACCAAATTTGCAACACAGGCTTTCTGAGAGCCCGCCTCATGAACACTGGCACTGTTCTTTCATTAATCGGTCCCAAAAGGTGATTCCGCACAGTGACCACGAAATCACCTTTCGTGACTGAATAACGCCATGACAGTGGCTGAACTCATGAGGAGGGGTCCCAATAACCCCATGTTGAAAATGTGGTGCCAAAATTCCCAAAAATGCCTGAGATATGCACCAAAGTTGAAAAAACCCTATTTATGCCATTATACAGCTTACCGGCATTTCTTCAGTTCTCGGTCGGCTCTGAAGAGTGCAGACGTGTTCCCGGTCCACCGAAGATCATTGCGCAGGCTCCAGAGGTAGGTATGGGGTGAAGAGGTGGGGAGGTAAGGTGCGCAGTGGGTGGGTGTGGGTTGGGGAGGGACGGCCACCAACGGGACTGCTCTTTTTTCTGGGAGAAAAAAAAAAGATGTTGCGGGAAGGTTTTTTTTTTTTCAGGCTTGCTTTTCAGCACACTGCGGTGGGCTCACAGTGTGCCACCTGCCTTTTTTGGGGTGGGGGGACTTAAGCCGATGGGGATTGGGCCCCCCTGTTGACAAAGAACAACTGTTTGGGGAGGCATGATGCCGAGGGGGATTGGGCACCCCCTTAGCACTCAACAAATGGGGAAGGGGTTACATTATACCGATGGGGAGTGGGCTCCCCCATCGGCAAATGAACTGGGTTGGGGGCATGCTGATAAGGGGATTGGCCACCTCGTCAGCTTTCATGGGGCTGTGAGGTGGCGGCAAGCCACCGCCATGTTTACAAAAAATGTTACACTAGGCAAGGTACTGCCCTGCAATGACGGGTCACTCCCTCACTGCAGCAGAATGGCTGATGCTGCAATGACGAGGTGGCCCCTCATTGCAGCGGCAAAATCGTTTCAACTTGGTGGCACTTTTAGAAACCAATGTCATCAGCACAGTGTACCTGCATTGGTCCACCAGTGCCAAGCCCCCAAATGCAGTGCCACCGTTGGCTGCCACAGTGCCGCACCTCCATAACCCGCTTCTCTCCTAAGCTGCCACATAATGTTTCTTACGCATGCGTGCAAGCAGATATAAAAATGTTTTGTGCTGTTCTACTAGGGGTCAGAGGGATCCTCTTACTCTCTGTAAGCATTAATCCACGACACAGTGTATAATGACTGTACCGTCAGTAAGCATGGATTACAAAGTTATACGTATGAATTTATTGCTTGACATCACCCTAGTGTACATTTGTGGATTATCATTCTCCTGTCCATGATTTTGCTACATGTACGGCAGCTTACTTGTTGAGATAAACCTTAATAAATTTGATAAAGGATTCCTCGAGTATGTGTAACTGTGGCAGACAAGTGATGCATTTCATCGTGACTTTTCTAGTATTATTCTGGTCTTTGGAACCAAGTAATATTTCTTATGTATGCAAATGTTGCTAATGAATATAAAATATATTTTAAACATACTGTTCTGCCCTCTTTGTGGGTTTGTGGTGCAACTCCCTCTCCTACAACAGTGAAAACGTTTACAGGCAAAAATGACAAAGCTCCACCCTTAGTAAAAGGCTGTCGTCTGCAAAGATGCTTATTTTCTGAGTGAAAAGGTCTGCTATGAGATACACTCAGTAGGGATCCACTGAGTTTATGTCATATTGGGCCACTACTGGACAGAGGCTAGTGAGGCTCAAAATGGATTAGCCTGGCAGGCAGATTTCCTCAGTCACTAGCTAGTGGTCGCCAGATGAAGTCCTTTTTGCTCTTTGCTGTGACAATAATGACTGGAGCACGGTGTCATGTAGTGGGAAGGCAAAGGAAGAGCAGTCTCGCTTTAGACACTCAGGTGTCTCACATGTGAGCTGGAGGTTTCTGTACATATTGTATAAGTATGCTTACCTTTCATCTGGAAAGGGTTAATCCGCTTATGGTACTTTGGAAACCCACAGAAGTGGGCACAGTAATAAAAGCATGCAAATGTCAGTCTGGCTGAACAAGCAGAATACTGCAGGTAAAACCCGCAATATACCCTCCTGTTTGAGACAAGCCCTACAAACCAGGGACGAGTGCCAACATCACCCTATTGTGATTCTTTGATAAAATGACCCACACACTTCTTAGAAGCCTTCCAGAGCACCAAATAACAAGACTGCCCATGTCACACTGTAATACTGCTTCTCTGCCATGTAAAGTACTCTGTGCAAGAGAATGTGCTTCTCTGGAGCGATATCAGAGCGTGTTTATAAGACCCCCCCCCCCAAAATTACACATACCCTGTATGCAAGGCGTCATAGGTAATACATGCCAAAGCACCATGCAGGAATTTTGGCTGGATTCTTCAAGCAAGATTAACCCTCACTGTGTCGAGACTTCTGGTTCCGCCACGGCCCACTTGACAGCCTAAATACAGAGCTCCCCTCCTCGCGAGATAAAAATAAACTCTTTCCCAGCGGTTTAAGGGCAACAAAACACTCAATATGCCATCAAAGGGGAAAGGTGAAGCTAAAATGTACAAGAACCAGAGACAGAGGCCAAATGATGATTGATGGCTCCAGATACAGACTCTTACCAGAGGAACGCCGTGCTAGTCCCTCGCCGACACACCAACCAGTACAGGCCTCTATGCAAATGGGTGATAGTGCTCAGCAAAACAAAACACAACTGCACACAGTTTTACAAGAAATCCAAGAGATGCGTAAGGAAAATAAATCAGAGTTTCAGAAATTGCAGACAAAGCTAGCAGACATAGATTCTGCCTTGAATGAGGTAGACAGCCGAGTTTCAAGACTGGAGACAGAGGAAACCTTTCACGCCGAAGCCTTACATGCTGTCCTAGAGTATGCGGACACCCTGCAGACAAAATGCATCGATCTAGAGGCACGATCTAGGAGAAACAATCTGAGGTTGTCAGGGCTCCCCGAGGGTACTGAAGTAGGCAACATAGCACATTTTATGCAGGATTTACTGCAAGATATTTTGGCCGTCCCACCTACTTTATACATCTGCACTGAACGAGCTCACAGGACTCTTTGGCCGAAGCCCAGTGACCCACTGGCTAGACCTAGACAGATCCTAATGAAATTCACTAGTTATGCCACAAAAGAGGAAATTTTGTGACTGGCGTGGCAAATGGGGGAAATAAAGTATAATGGCACCCGTCTTTATCTAGATCAGGACTACCCACCTGAAATCCAGCAACTGCAGCTGCAATATCACCCAGCAATGAAAGCTTTACGTTCTAAAAAAAAAAAATTAGATTTCAAACTCCTTATCCAGCGAAAATCAAAGTGTTCTGGGAGGATGGAGTCTGGCTATATGCAATCCCAGAAGGAGCAGAAGAGGCGCTTCAGAAGAGAGGAACTACGGTGGAAAAATACCCGATGCCTGGGACAGTGTCCACATATGGGAACTGAGAAGTCAGTTGCAAGGGAGAACAGAAGGGCAAGCGGACACAGTTCCTTCTCGAACGGCTCTGGAGAAAATCAGAAAGAAGCTGCAAACCTCGAGAACAGACCAACTTCAAAAGGAGCAACAAAGGCAAGACACCTGAAGAGTGGAACTTTTAAGCTTGTGGTTTTGCTTTATCTTGGCTGGGTTTTCTCCACGGTGGCAACGTCACACTGACAGATGGTAACCCACAGCTTGAGAGATAAACCCGCACTGTTCCCAAACCATCTGAGACTTTCTCGGGGAGGGATGAGGATATAAAGGGAGGACTACAGCTGAAGACTTTCCCTTAAGAACCAACATTACAAACAGACTAATAATATGGTAAATGTCACAATTTTGGGCCGAATTAAGGGCAGAAGAATAATAACTAGTGAGCCACAATAGAAAGTTTAATTTCCATCGGTTATGGGGAAGTGCTTAGCAAGAGCCAGGTATATGCAAAATAAGGAGGATGAAGGTGTGCATCTCAAAGGGTTCAACAGCTTTACAAAAATAGCCTGTGGGAGGGGGGGAGAGGGAGAATTTTACATATACTAACTACGGCAATGCTCTGGCTTTTTCTTTTCTTTTTGGGACAGATAATAGTGGGAAGAATCCCAGCCCAAAACTGTCCAGGTAGTGACCCTCTCCAGGAAGGAAAGAGAATACACTACACCTCTGCAGGGGTTTTTAGTACTTTGCAGAGATAGGGAACATACTTTACTGTTCCCCCACCTTGGAAGTGCTACAACATGTTTTACAACATTAAGTTTGTTTCAAGCTATATCTATAGTTCAGAGAGTAGCACAAGTTAATGGTTACATGTTAAGTTTCGTAGGTGAGGAACTACTAAATTTGATCCAGATAGTGCGAGGGGAGGAATCAGGGGTGTAGCCTGGGAATTCACAGCTGCACACCATGTGGACTCACGGCTACCCCCTCTTATTAGGGTGAGCTACCCCCCAGGGTATAGCCAGACATTACACAAATGTACAGGACCGTATGTGATGCCTCATTGTGCACAATAACTGCAACAATTGTATCACATGACAGTGGATGTTGCCATGCATGGGTGATTACAAATACCATGCATTGTTCCCTAAGGCATCCACATAACAGCCTGGTTCCTGTACAGTTGTACTGTCCTTGGGATGCAAAGAGAGTATTAGTGACCATTAAATCTAGGTTCGACCCCTATGAATGACATTACAGAAGGGTACAGTGGTTTCATTGTTAGATGTCATGGAAACGGATGCAGGTCAGAGCCTATTTGCTATCCCCCCTTAACTAAACCTGCACACCATGGAGTGCTTGGAGTATGCCTGCCGACACCCATGGGAGGAATGGGGGGGGCACATTCTCTAACCACTGTATGTTGAGTAATTACACCTCTACAAATGGCATCTAAGGTGTTGTCGTTTAATGTAAATGGTCTGACCAATCCAATGAAACGGAAGAAGATCATAACCTATAGCAAACAAACCAAAGCAGACTTTATTTTACTACAGGAGACGCTTCTGTCAGAGGAGGAACACCAACAGTTGAAAAATTTCGGTTTTGCAGAAGTGTGCTCCTCCTCTTAGAAGGAGGACAGATGCAGCGGGGTGGAAGTTTTAATTCCGAATAGGACCCCTTTTGAAGTGCAGGAAAGAATAACTGATAAAGAGGGGAGCTATGCCTTAAAAAAGGCAGTATCAATGGGCGCATACTTACAGTGGTTTTCGATTTATGTGCCCCCAAATTCCCTATATGAGCTATATAGAAAAATATTGGTTTTGATCTCAGAGAAAACTGAAGGGACCTTAATTACAGGAGGAGACTGGAATATGATTCTAGACCAGAATAGAGATACTGCCTCTAGAATTCCCAAGAGGTCATACAAACCTCAGAGACAAATTAAGGCCCTCCTGCAGAAAATAGGACTCTAAGATGTCTGGACTTTCCTAGAAGGCCCGGGCAGAGCATTCACACACTACTCAGCCACATATCATCTTTATTCTAGATTAGACTACTTTTTTCTTAATCGAGACGCTCTAGGTATGGTACAGCAATGTTAGATCGGACCCACTGCCCTCTCAGACCATGCCCCTTTACTACTAACAATGGCTCTCTCACTGTATGTTGGTGGTACTTTCTGGAGACTGAACCTATCTTTGCTTCGGGATCCAGATGTGCTGGAACAGGTCCCCCAATTAATAACACAAACTCTGCAAGATAATATAAACAGCGGGGTCAGTAATGGTATGCTCTGGGTCACTATGAAAGCTGTGATCCATGGGAAACTGGTGGCCATATCCACGGCATGGAAAAAGCGAAGAATTGAAAAACAAAAGGCACTAGAAAGTACAGTTACATAAGAACTTTCCGTAACAGTAGATCTTCGAGAGAGGCTCTTGCAGTAGGTAATTACATATAGGACTGACGCCGGCTGGTGGCAGGACCCCACGGAAACATTTCTAGCTAGCAGTCCTCATGGGACCGCCTCGTTGTGGTGACCGAAGGCCATACGACATCGGTATAAAGAGTCCCAGACGCCCGCCCAGTTCTTTTCCCGCCACAGGCCAGGAAGGCCCGGACGAGAGAAGCAGACATTTCCCTCAATGGAAAAGGTAGAAAAAGCCCAGGGGGATGGAGGGCGGATAGAAGAATATCAGAAGAGCCTCTCCTCAAGATCTACTGTTACGTAAGTTCTTATGTAACTGTACTATCTTACTTCGAGAGGGCTCTTGCAGTAGGTAATTACATATAGGACAGAATCCCAAGCAGTCTGGAACAAATGAAAGGCACCGGGAGGAGGAACTACTCCAAAAAGTAGCCAATAATCTAGCAGGTCTCAAGAAAGGAGGCCTTGCAAGACAGCTAACCCGAAGCCTGCTCTACGTGAGAGGCAATGTCCAAACTGTAATGTTTAGTAAAGGTATGGACTGAAGTCCAAGTGGCGGCAGCACAGATGCCTGCCGAGACACGTTCTTGAAATAAGCCAGAGAGGCTGCTACTCCACAGTGGAGTGACTCTGACTTGACCCGTAGGGTCTTGTTGTACGTGTCATAACAGAAAGTGATGCAATGGGCCAACCATTTTGATAGGCATTGCTTAGAGACAGCATTGCCTTCTCTTTTGTGAGCAAAAGAGACAAACAACTGATCAGTCTTTCTGAGATCCTTCGTCCTATTGGTGTAGTATCTCAGGATCCTGGGAACATCCATGGTATGGAGCAGGTATTCTCCTTGATTGGAGTACTGCATGAAGAAGGCAGGTAATTCAATAGACTGATTCAAGGTAGATTCCGCTACCACCGCCGGTAGAAACTTAGGATTTGTGTGAAGAGCTACTCGTTCTTTGTGAAAAATAAGATAAGGGATTTTGCACATCAGGGCCTGGAGCTCGGAAATTCTACGAGCAGAAGTAATGGCCACCAAGAAGAGCGTCTTCCACGATAAAAACTTCAAGTCTGCAGAAGCTGCAGGCTCGAAAGGAGTAAGGGTAAGTTTCTCGAGGACAAAATTCAAGTCCCATGGGGTCCTGGAATCCGGACAGGGGGCCTGAGATGAAGGACCCATCTGAGGAAAGTTTTGGATACCTCCAGCTGGGCAAATGCCTTGTCAGTGAAAGGGACATGGTAGGCTAAAAAAGCCGCCATATGGACTTTCAAGGAGGAGTGACTGAGACCTAGGTCAAAAAGATGACACATGTACTCAAGCAGAATGGTTATAGGGCAGGAAAAGGGTTCCACGTTCCTGGCTGCAGCCCAGATAGAAAATCTTTTCCATTTCATGGCGTAGGTGGACCCAGTGGAGGGTTTTCTAGCCTCCACCAGAATCTCGGCCACCTTAGGAGAAACATTAAAACGAGATTGAGCTAGGTCTGCAGGAGCCATGCATGAAGTTGAAAGGACTTGAGTCCCAGATGGACCAGGGTCCCTTGATCCTGGGTCAGCAATCCTGGAGATAAAGGAAGAGGAAGAGGAGGAACCTCTGAGTATTGTTGTAGAAGAGAGAACCAGATTTGCCTGGGCCAGAAAGGAGCGATCAGAATCATGGAAACATAGAAACATAGAAGTTGACGGCAGATAAGGACCGCAAGGCCCATCCAGTCTGCCCATTTCTTTTTCTACCTTATAAATGTGCCATCGGCCTTTGCTCTGTCAGTGACCTATCTATTCATAGTCATTTGTATTGCTCCCTTATGCCTATCCCATGCCTGTTTGAAGCCCTGCACTGTATTCATAGCCACCACTTCTTGTGGTAAGCCATTCCATGCATCTACCACCCTTTCTGTGAAAAGAATTTCCTCACATTCCCCTTAATCGGCCTCCTCTAATCTCATGCTGTGTCCTCTTGTCCTGCTATTTTTCCTATATTTAAACATGTTAGACTCTTTCACCTTGTTTATGCCCTTAAGGTGTTTAAATGTCTCGATCATATCACCTCTCTCCTCCTTTGCTCAAGGGTATACATACTGAGCTCCGCTAATCTGTCCTCATATGTCTTCTGATGCAGTCCCTGCACCATTTTGTTGCCCTTCTCTGGAATGCCTCAATTTGGTTAATGTCCTTGTGAAGGTGTGGCCTCCAATACTGCATGAGTACTCCAGATGGGGCCTAACCAATGTCTTGTACAGAGGGATTATTACCTCCTCTTACGACTTGTGATACCCCTACTAATACACCCTAACACCCCTAGCCTTACCTACTGCTTTAGAGGTCTGCTTGGATGATTTTAGGTCATCAGTGATGATGATGCCCAAGTCTCTTTTCTTCCTTTGTGACTGCTAGCAACTCCCCTCCCAGCCTATAAGTGGCTTCAGGGTTTCTCTTCCCTATGTGCATGATTTTGCACTTCTTTGCATTAAATCCCAGTTGCCACTCTTCTGACCATTTTGCTAGTTTATCCAGATCTCTTCTCATTCTGCCCACCCCATCTGGATCATCTACTCTGTTGCAGATCTTGGTGTCATCTGCAAACAGACAAGCCTTACCCTCTGGTCCATCTGCGAGGTCACTAATGAAGATGTTGAATAGGACTGGCCCCAGGACTGATCCCTGAGGTACCCCACTTGTGACTTGCATCTCTTCTGACCACCACTCTCTGTTTTCTGCCAGTCAACCAGTTTGCCACCCAGTTGACCAACTTCTGACCCACCCCGAGCCTACCTAGCTTATTTATCAATCTTCTATGTGGAACAGTGTCAAAAGCTTTGCTGAAGTCAAGGTAGGCGACATCAACTGCTCCCCCTTGGTCCACCACTCTGGTTACCCAGTCAAAGAAATCTATGAGATTAGTTTGACAGGACCTTCCTTTTGTAAACCCATGCTGTCTTGGATCCTGTGCCCTATGGATTCCAGGTGTTGCACTATCCTTTCCTTAAGGAGTGCCTCCATAATCTTGCCCACTACTGAGGTAAGACTGACTGGTCTGTAGTTCCCGCCTCCTCCCTGCTACCACTCTTGTGGAGCGGGATCACATGAGCCCTTCTCCAGTCTTCTGGGACCTCTCCTGTGCTCAGAGACTCACTAAACAATTCTGCTAATGGCTCTGCTAGTTCCTCCTTTAGCTCCTTAAGTACCCTGGGATGTATGCCATCAGGTCCCATTGCCTTATCCACCCTGAGCTTAGCAAGCTCTTGTAGGACCCTTTCTTTTGTGAAGGGAGTAGTGCTCACCTCCCCCCCTGTGTCCATGATGCTGAGCTGTGGGCCCTGCCCTACCTTCTCTTCAGTAAATACTGAGCAAAAGTATCTATTTAGGATAGATGCCTTTACAGGGTCCTCCTCCTCACATGCTCCCTTTTCTCCATTAAGCTTAGCAATACTCCCTCTGGACTTTCTCCTTTCACTAATGTATCTATAGAAAGTCTTGTCACCTTCTTTTACTGTTCGTGCTAGTGTTTCCTCAGTTTGGGACTTTGCCTGCCTTACTGCCTTCCCTGCTTCCCTTAGGGCAGTTTGGTATGCCTCATTCTTGCTCCTTCTAAAGCCAGCTTTTGTAACACACGAGGGACCAGAGGAATTGGGGGAAAAGCTAGGGGAATTGGGGGAAAAGCTAGGAACGAATCTGTCCTTCCAGCTTAGAGATAGAGGTTCGTTCCAGAAATCGTCTCGCTCTGGAACGAGCGAGCAAAAGATTGGAAGCTTTCCGTTCTGGGAGGAAGCGAACAGGTCTATCTGAGGAATCCCCCAAATCTGGAAGATGCTTTTTAGAACTTTTTTATCCAATTCCCACTCGTGTGGTAGAGCCGACGAGCGACTTAGTCTGTCTGCCAGGACATTGTCGACTCCCGGAACATGGATCGCCATGAGGTGAAGGTTGTGAAGCGTTGCCCAATCCCAAACCCTCATCGCTTCCCTGCACAGCAGGTAGGACCAAGTCCCTCCCTGCTTGTTGATGTACCACACCATGCACATTTTGTCCATTTGGACAGCTAGGTGACTGGGAAGGATGAATTGGTGAAGGGCCTGGAGAGCATACAGCACTGCTCGAAGCTCAAGCACGTTGATATGGAGAACTATCTCCATCTTTGACCATAGGCCCTGGGTTCGGTGAGGACCCAGATGGGCTCCCCAATCTTCGCCTGAAGCGTCCGTGGTCAGAGTCTGATCGCGGGGAGGATGAAAAAAGGGGACCCCCCGGAATAGGTTCTCTCGAACCATCCACCACTGCAAGTCTCTTACCATCAGCGAGGAGATCAGAACTAGATGGTCTAGATCGTCTACCCGTTGATCCCACTGAGATCGAAGAGTCCACTGAGAGATTCTCATGTGGAGGCGCCAGGAACCGTCGAGATGGCCGCCGCCATAAGCCCCAGTAGACGAAGCACTGACCTGGCCGGGACCCTCCTGCGATCCGATAGGAGGGAAATCTGTGACTGGAGGGAGGCCCCCCTGTCCGGAGGCAGAAAGGCCTTGCACAGTGATGTGTCGAGAAATGCCCCGATGAATTGGAGCCTCTGTGAAGGCTCCAGGTGAGACCTAGAATGGTTGATAGTATTACCCAGGCCAGTGAAAACCTGCTGGGTGAGGTAGAGAAAATGCAGGAGTTCCTCCCTGGACGAGGCCGCCAGGAGCCAGTTGTCCAGGTAGGGAAAAACCTGAGCTCCCAAAGAACGCAGGTGGGCCGCAACCACCGCCAGGTATTTGGTGAAGACTCGGGGGGCCGAGGAAAGACCAAACGGGAGCACTCGGAATTGGTAGTGGACCCCCTGGAACGCAAACCTGAGGTACTTTCGGTGCGAAGGGCGAATGGGGATGTGCAGGTATGCATCCTGCATATCCAGTGCACAAAGCCATTGGCCCAGCCGAAGCAGGGGCAAAAGGGTTTGAAGGGAAAGCATCCTGAACCTCTTGTATTCCACATACAGGTTCAGAGAGCTGAGATCAAGAATAGGTCTGAGATCTCCTGTCTTCTTTGGTACAAGGAAGAAGTGGGAATGGTAACCCATCCCGTAGAGGTGAGGGGGGACGGGTTCTATAGCCTGTTTCGCAAGGAGCGCTGAGATTTCTTCCCTGACCAAAAGAAGATGGTCCCTTGAGTAAGCAGAGTTCAGAGGGGAGGTGACGCTGAGGTTTCTGTAGAAACTCTATGGAGCGCCCCTCTGCTATGATCTGAATCACCCATGAATCCGATGTTATCCTCTCCCAACCCGGAATGTGGAGGGAGAACCTCCCTCCTACCGGTTCCTCCGGGGCTGCCGGAGGCGGTGGGAGAGGGCAGGAGTCAGGTGGTGTGAGGCAGCGCCGCAGCTGGGGCACCCGCTGCTTTTTTGGGCAGCGGAGGCCTGGCAGCTGTGGGGGCCCGACGTTTAGTGGCCCACCTTCCCTGAGGTTTCGCCGAGGCCGGCTGTGTCTGCGAAAGGGACGGCGCTGTGGGGGATGGGGACGGTACATTGAATCAACAGATTTAAGGGCCATCCCCTTCTCCTGCAAATCAGTGATGATGTCCTTGACATCACCACCGAAAAGCACAGAACCCCTGAAAGGTGCTTCCTGGATCGCTGACTGCACCTCCGAGACCAGACCTGACACACGGAGCCATGCATGACGCCGAAGACTCACAGCAAAGGCAGAACTCTGTCCTGCGGTGTCCACTGCGTCGTAGGTCATCCTCAAAATATGACAACTGGCCGAATGAGCAGAACGGACCAGGTCGGCCAACTCCTGCTTGACTTGGGAGTCACGCAAGGAGTCGATTTTAGATTCCGCCTGGGTAAGGATGGCCTTCTGGTAATCCCCCAAATGTGCTACATAGTTCAGGGCCCTAATCCCCAGTGTGGAAGAAGCATAGATCTTCCTTCCATACTGATCCAGAAGGCGAGATTCCTTATCCGAGGGCGACGAGCTCAAGTGTTTTGGGTGTGCTGACCGGCCGTGAGCGGTGCTAATCACAACCGAGTCTGCACGGGGGTGAGAGTCTAAAAAGTCTACACCTTCTGGAGCCTGGTATAGCCTGTTCGACTTCCTGGGAATTGGGGCTAAAGCCGACGGTTGCTTCCAAATCATGGAAACAAGGTGGGCATGAGGCTCGATCCAGGGTGGCACTAGGGTAGAAGCCGTAAGGGGTAAGTCCAGATGTTCGGCGAGTTTAACCCGTTGAGGATCTGGCTCTAAGGAGTGCCACTGATGGACCTCCTGGATCTTCCTGAGCAACTCCGTGAAGGAAGGATCCTCCGGAGGAGACTTCGGAGGAGTCCTCAGCCGGGGCTTGGACGGAGAGCGTGGCTCGTTGTCTTTCTCGGAACATCCATCGGAAGCCTCCGAGGAGTCCGAGAGAGAAGAGGAAGAATCTGAAGCAGAGTAAGACTCCCTAACTCGACTAGGGGGAGGGACGGGGTCCTTGGGGGGGATCCCAGAATGCGTGTCCTGCCCCTCTCTGGATCCCGACGCAAAGGCCTGGGAATCTGGAGGAGGAGAGGGAGTGTGCTGTCTGAGGTGTACGGGAGCCGGGGGTGGCACCGTCGCCATAAGACGGCTCTCAACTTCCTTGGTGAGCTGAGCCTTGGCCTCAGCCCACCAGGAGGCAAGAGTCTCCTGAAGATCCACCGGCGGCCTAGGGGGCGGTGGAGGAGGATGAGGGGGATAGGTGTACGGAGGAAATCCGTAGGGGGAGTATCCGTAACCCGGCTGTGGGTATACCAGAGACGGGTACTGCGGCATCGAAGGAGTCGGCACCGGGTACTGCGGCGCAGGATACTGCGGGCCTGGGAAAACCAGCGTCGGATATGACGGCGGATGCCCAGGCACTGGAGGAGCTGCCGAAGCAGACGGCCCAGCCGGGTACTCCATGGGAGGATCAGTCGGGACAGGCCCGTGGGGTGGAGGGCCCGATGGAAGAAGAATATTCCCGGCCGGCGTCGGAGGGACCGGTATCGGAACTGGCATCGGTGAGGCCGGTGTCGGAGGGCCCGGCATCAGGGGGGCCGGCGTCAGATCCGGCTCTTCAGGAAGAGGATCGGACGGTAGCCCAGGGTCCCGAGCCTCGTCCAGGGATGGAGAGGACAAATCCCCGGGGTCGGGCAGGGGGACTGGGGCTCCCCTGACGGCAGCGAAGGCTGTGGGGAGCCTGGTACGAAAGACACGGCAGGGTCTGCCGTAGGCTCCGAGACCAAACGCACATCGGAGGAGCCGACGTGTGACTTATGGGCCAAATCCTGGCGGACGCCAGAGGAGCTGGCGTCCGACTTCGGGGGCCCCTCGTCGGAGGTGGGCCGAGTGCGGGAGGAGGCCCAGTCCGAGGGGGACGCTGCCATGCACCGCCCCAAAGGGTCGAGCGTTTTAGCGGCCTTCTCCCAGCGTATGTCAGAGGAGCCGACGTCCGGCTTAAGGGAGGTGCCCGCACCAGTAGGCCGCAGGCCTGCGGCGGTACTGGGGGCTGGAGTCTCCTTTTGCCCGGAGACACCCGGCGGGCTCGAATGCGAACCCAACGGGCGGGCTGATGCCTCCTCCAAAGCCTTGGAGACTGCCGTCGGGCGATCCCCTGGAGGGGATGTTACCTTGCCCGCGACTCCGGTCAGAGTCGCAGGGGAGGGGGCCTTCTCCCGGTGCCTTTCCTTGTCCCGCTTCATATGCCCTTCAGGGGAGGTCGACACGTGCTGAAGCTTCTTCAACTCCTTCTCCATCGCGGACATCTTTTTGAGGAGATGGGCTTCGAGGGACTGCTGGCGTCGTCAGCGGGTAGCCGCGTTGAATCGAAGGCAGTACGGACACTTGTCGACCACATGGTCGGGGCCTAAGCAGAAAAGGCAGAGGGAGTGACCGTCTTTGTGAGGCAGTTGGGCGCCGAACGAGTCGCACTTATTCTTTGAAGGGGACGACATAAACCGACGTTCACCTGACGAAAGAAGAATAAAATTCTCCACTGAAAACTTGTTCGGAAAAACTGACAAAGTAACAGGACTGAGCAATAAGAACTTAACCGCGAGGTGCTGCACAAGCTGACGGTGGGAAAGAACTGGAAGGCGGGCGTCTGGGACCGCCCCTTTATACCGACGTCGTATGATGCCGGTCACCTGACGAGGGGGCGGTCCCCGCCAGGGACTGCTAGCTAGAAATTTTTCCGTGGGGTCCTGCTGCTGGCCAGCGTCAGTCCTATATGTAATTACCTACTGCAAGAGCCCTCTCGAAAGTAAGATCAAGAAATACAGTCCTTAAAGAGACAACAACTGGAGAGATTCCAGGGCCAAAGGGAGAAAGAATTAACCATTTTAAGAAGGGAACTAAACAAACTCTTGTTTGTGCAGGTGGAACGTAAATACACATTACTCACCTGTAACAGGAGTTCTAGGAGTGGTATATGTTGTTCATCCACACGGTCTGGCAGGTTTCTTGCCGCTTTAAATTTTGCCAGAAGGTCTTCAAGCTGGCTCCTCCCACCAATCCAGGTGGTAAAACTCTTGCCTCCACCCCATGACGCTAGATCTAGCCCGCTGGAAGACAGGTTGCGTGTCGAAGCCGGGGAGGTCAGGTGGGGTTGTGTGGATGAACAACATATACCACTCCTAGAAATCCTGTTACAGGTGAGTAACCTGTATTTCTAGGGACGTGGATATGTTGTTCAATCCACACTGTCTGGCAGACTCCTAGCAGTTCCCTGGGAGGAGGGAGGCAAAGCGCGCAGCCCCTATACTTACTTGGGGAATAAGGACTTGAGAACCGAGGTCCCAAAACCAGCATCCCGGCATGACTCAAGGTCGATGTGGTAGTGGGCGATGAAGGTGTGTGCTGACTTCCAGGTAGCAGCCCTGCAGATTTCCTGGATAGGGATGTCCCTGGAAGCAGTCACCGAAGCAGCGGTATGGTGGGTAGAATGAGCCCTTATCCCTTTGGGAGGCTCCATGCCCGCTAACCTATAGCAGAGATCTATGCAGGAGGTGACCCACCTGCCTATCGTCTGCTTGGCTGCAGGTCTGCCAGGTGCGGCTTCAGTGTAGGTGACAAACAGCTGGTGAACCTCTCCCCGAATTTCAGCCGTCCGCTCCTTGTAATAAGAGAGCGATCTTCTAGGGTCCAGAGTATGGAGCCTATATTCGGCCTCCGAGGTGTGACTGGAGTAGAACACCGGCAGAGTCAACACCTGGTTAAGGTGAAACTCCGACACCACCTTCGGAAGGAATTTCGGGTGGGGGCGCAGGATAACCTTGTCCCTGTGGAAGACCAGGTAAGGAGACTCAATGGAGAGCACCTGGAGCTCTCCCATCCTTCTGGCTGACGTGATAGCCACCAAGAAGGTAGTCTTCCACGACAGGTGAGAGATGTCACACCTGTGCATCGGTTCGAATGGCTTGCCCATAAGCTTAGCCAATACCAGCAGTAGATCCCACGTAGGTGGAGGTTCTCGCACCGGAGGGGATATGTGATCAAGGCTTTGGAAAAAGCGCCCAACCACCTTCTCCTGCGCCACCGACTGCTTTCCGGCCCGCGCCCGCTAAGCAGAGATGGCTGCCAGGTGCACCTTAAGGGTCGCTGACCGAAGCCCTAGCTGAGAAAGGGAACACAGGTAGTCCAGAATGCTAGCCAAGGACCAGGAGGAAGGGTCCAACCCCTTATCCTGACACCAAATGGAGAGTCTCTACCATTTGAAGGCATATCATTTTCTGGTCAACTCCTTATGGGAAGCCTCAACTACGTTGCGGACCTTGTCGGAAAGACCCAAGGCCTGGAACTCTAGCCACTCAGGAACCAGGCCGTCAAGTGCAGGGATTGAAGGTCCGGATGGAGTACCTTCCCCTTGTTGACTGAGATCAGGTCTAGGCGGGCTGGAAGCCGCCTCGGGAGCCTGGAGCCGAGGCAGAGGAGATCTGGGTACCAGAACTGGTGGGGCCAGTCTGGGGCTACCAGAATCACCTGCGCCTTGTCCCTCTTTGCCTTGAGAAGCACCCTGTGGATCAAGGGAAATGGAGGGAAGGCATAGAAAAGGCCCGGGATCCACGGCCTCAAGAAGGCATCCCCCTGCAACGAGCCCTGCTGAGGGGGGCATGAAACAGCTTCAGTTTCGCATTCTCCCTGGAGGCAAACAGGTCCACCTGAGGAATGCCCCAGTGGGAGAACAGATCTTGTACTATCTCCGGCAGGAGAGACCATTCGTGAGAGGCAGCGCCTATCCGGCTTAGGGCAACGGCCAGACTATTGGAGGCTCCTGCCACCTGGATGGCTAGGAGATTCAGCTCCAGGCTGAGCATGAGAGACCAAGTGCGGAGAGCCTCCTTGCACAGAGGCAAGGAGTGCGTCCCGCCCTGCCGGTTGAGATAGCACATGGTCGTGGTGTTGTCCGTCTGGACCTGAACCACTTGACCCCGTACAAATGGAGCGAAGGCGGTGAGGGTTAGTCGGACTGCTCGGAGCTCCAGCAGGTTGATGTGGCATCGAGACTCCTGATGGGACCAGAGGCCATGGGTTCTGTGCTTCCCCAGATGGACACCCCAACCCATCAGAGAGGTGTCAGTCATGAGAGTGACCGTCAGCTTGGGGTGGACAAACGGGACACCCTCCTGCAAATGAGCTGGAATAAGCCACCACTGGAGACCGTTCCACATCTCCTGGGTCACCGTTACTGGCTGGTCCAGAGGGCCAGAGCGCTGTGACCACTGGCAGACCAGCCCCCACTGCAGAGGACGCATGTGCCAGCGGGCCCAATGGACCACGTTGGTGCAGGCCGCTGTGAGGCCCAGGAGGCGCAGAAAGTCCCGGGCAAGGCACAATTGCCCAACCAGAAATGATTGGGCAAATGAGAAAAGTACCTTGGCCCTGTCTGCTGGGAGCTGTGCTCTGGCTCAAAGAGAGTCGAGCTCTGCCCGGATGAAGTGAATCACCTGCGATGGCACAGGTTCTGACTTGGCCTCGTTGATGAGGAGACCAATCTGAGAGCAGACTTGGAGGGCCAGATCCCTGGACCGCTCCACCTCCAACTTGGAGGGGCCTGCAATCAGCCAGTCATCCAGGTAAGGGTACACCTAGACCCCTCGGCGCCGCAGGAGTGCTGTCACCACTGCCATGCATTTGGTGAAGACCCTGGGAGCTGGAGAGAGGCCGAAGGGCATGGCCTGGAACTCGTAAAGAGATCCCTCTGCCCTGAAGCGGAGGAATCACTGGTGAGACGGACGTTTTGGGACGTGAAAGAACGCATCCTGAAGGTCCAGAGAACAGAACCACATGCCTCATTCCAAGGATGGAGTGATCTGAGCCAGAGTGACCATCCTGAAGGTGGGAGACCTTAGGAACTTGTTTAGGTCGTGTAGGTCGAGAATGGGGCACCAGCCCCCCCCCGTCCGTTTTGGGACTAGAAAGTACCTGGACACAAACCCTGGGTCTGGAGGTGGGTCTGCCACCTCTCTGATCACCACCTTCTGCAGGAGTAGGGCAATGTCGGCTCGAGGCCGACAGAAAGCTGAGAACCCGCAGCCCCCTGGAGGCTGCCCATGATAGGGTGGAGATCGCTCAAATTCCAGAGGTAAACCCCTGCCTACCACTTCTAACACCCAGCGGTCCGTGATGATAAAGGACCAAGCGGAAAGGAAGTGGCGGAGCCGTCCCCCACGGGAGGAACCCAGGGAGGAGTGACAAGGTTGAGGGCAACACCCCTCAACCCATCACTGGGCAGGCTTGGAGGAAGCAGCAGGCTTGGCTTTGGGGTGCCAAGTGCGAGCCTGCTGGCCCTGATGCTGGGCCGGACATGCCACAGGGGCTGAAGGGCGAAAGGGCTTACACTGCTCCTGGCGGCCTTTGTCCTTCTGGGCAGACGTGACCGAGTCCAAGGTGGCGTTGGACTTCTCGATCCATTGTAGATGACCCTCCACCCCGGGACCGAACAAGTTGGTACCCAGGAAGGAAACATCTGCCAGCTTGTGCTGGGTATCTGCTGTAAAGGTGGAGCTCCGCAGCCAAGCTCTGTGGCGCATGGCCACTGTGGCCGCTACTGACCGGGCACACGAGTCAGCAATGTCCAAGGAAGTTTGGAGCTGCTGTTTGGCCACCGTCCTTCCCTGATCTCGCACCTGCTTGACTGTCGTCTGAAGGTCAGCCGGGAGATGAGGAATCACTTCATCCAGGGAGCCCAAGAGGGCGTGTGAAAAGTGTGCCATCAGTACGGCCGAGCTAGCCTGTCGAAGGCCTAGGGAGGAAGCAGCATAAACTTTATGCCCCGAGTAGTCCAGTTTCTTGGACTCCTTGTCAGGTGGCATGTCCACATCCCGAGCATTTCTGGAACGCCGGAAAACGCTGTCATCACTAACCCCTCTGCAAAGAGGTGCTCCGAGAAACCGGAGAGTGACCCTGTAGGGACAGCATACTTCTGAGCCATCCTGGCCGAAGGTGCTGGACAAGAAGCTGGCAGCTGCCACAACTCCAGGGCTGGACCAACAATGGCTTCGGCCACCAGGAAGGCCTCCGTAGGAGAATCCCCTCAGTCCAGTATCTCCATGAGGGGATACTTGGCCCGTTTTGAGATGAGTTTGAGCTTCATCCCAGTGGACTCAAGATGAGTCGAAGCATACCCAAGAACGAGGATGGGCTCTCATCCA
This sequence comes from Neoceratodus forsteri, assembly GCA_016271365.2. NCBI lineage: Eukaryota > Metazoa > Chordata > Ceratodontiformes > Ceratodontidae > Neoceratodus > Neoceratodus forsteri. Next base: position 146,654,328 of record CM028130.1, on the reverse strand, counting down.
CCGACTGACCCCCAGTGGACAAGCGGCCTGGAGAACAAGGAGGAGTCATTGTGAGACTCCCGAGGAGTCTGCGAACAGCTGCCGAGCACCAGAGTCACACTCCACCTGCCGAGGGCGATCGCGAGTGAGGGTGACCGACAACCTGTGGGGCAAACCCTGACCCGACCGAGAATCCTTGGTCGGGGCCCCAGTCTTCGGTTGTAGAGGCAGAGGTTCCACCACAATGGGTGGTGCAGCTGGTTTCGGCTGAACAACCGGTACCGGCTTCGGCTCCTTGACCACAACGAGGGGTTGCTTCGGCCACTCTGGTGACAGCCACTTAATGGCCGGGGAAGGTGATGGAGTCGGCTTGTTCCCAGACAAAAGGAGCTGCTGCCACATCAGATCCTCGTAGTGCCGACGCAACTTGCGCTGGAGCCTATCCTCCAAGGAGGACGATGAAGATGAGAGGCACCGCCGCTTTCCATGGTGCCGAGACCGAGACCGCTGACAGCAGGACTGGCTGGACCTGGAAGAGGTCCGAGACCGAGACCTTCGTTATTTCCGAGGGTGGGTCAGAGAGGGAGCGGGGGAAACCCGCTCCTCCGTCGGCTCAGGGACCTTAACCAGGGACTCTGGCACAGGAGGCACAGGCAAGTCCTCGGTTTCCACTGGGGGAACCAGTGCAGAAGGGTTGTCGGCTTCTCCAGTCGACAAACCATCCAATGGATCTAGAAAAATCTTGATCACGTCGTCGGCTGTCTCGGATGGCTGACGTGGCGGGGACACTGTGAAGCCAGCGGCCTTAGCCGCAACCTCGACCGAAGTCGACTGACGACTATCCGGGGAAGGGGACCTTTCCCGCTCTCACGAACGTCGTCGGTGGGACTTACCTTTGCTGCCCTTCTTTCTGGACCAAGAGGAATGTCCCGATAGCCCCTCTCCCTTAGTGGAGAGAGACTGACAAAGCTCCTTGAAAGAAGCTGTATAGGAGGAGCCCAAGGAGAGCGGGATAAATGCTGCGACCGAGGAAGATGACAATGCGGCCTGGGCCACTTCCTCCTCAAGGGCAATCATCTGCTCCAGCTGTTCCGCCGAGCATGCCACCACAGAAACCGCCCAACGGGCCTCCTTCTACTTGAACAGAGGATAACGTTTTTCCGGTCGCCCCAACTGCAAACGGGCAGCGCGGTCCTCCAAGACTGAGGCCGAGAAAGATTTGCAAAACTCACAAGCCTGTGAGGTCATGGTCTTAGCCAAGGCAATGAACGCACGTGGAGTGCGGGTCGGTCTGGGACATCTTCTGCCCACAGGGGCACCGACAAAATCCGGGAGTCGATTTGTCCATTGCAGCAGCGAGGGAAAGTGAAGACCGAAGTCTTTTAAACTTTAGAATTATTTTCGGTTTAACTGAAGAGAGTGGATCCAGGCCTAAAACGCAGAGCGCTAAAGAGGGAACCTGAGCTTCCAAGCGGTAAGGAAGATCTGGTGTCATGGGGCGGAGCTGAGAGTTTTACCACCTGGGTGGGTGGGAGGAACCAGCTTGAAGACCTTCCGGCAAGATTTAAAGTGGCAAGGAACCAGCCAGACAGTGTGGATTGAACAACATATCCACGTCCCTAGAACCTTCAGTTCTTAAAACAAAGCTATTATGAAGGGGGCCCAAAAGCTTTGAGATGGTTAGCAATATGTCTGAGAGCTAGAAAGGCCAGGGCCCATATAGCCCAAATAGTACACCCTCAGACCAAAATCAGGGGATCCACAGTAGAACACATATCTAAAGCATTCACTACATATTATAGACATTTATATTCACAGAAAAAAAAGGCCAACTCAGAGAGAGATCGGGACTTTCTTGCAGTGCCTACAACTTCCACAAGTCCCTGAGGACTCCAGAGCTCATTTATTAACCCCTATCACCGATCAGGAGATTTGTGCTGTTATAAGGGATGGGAAAACTGCAAAATCCCCAGGAAATGATGGATTTCCAATAGAATTTTATAAGAAATTTTGAGAAACAATAGTGCCCATCTTAAAACCTGCATACCAGGAGATACTAGAGGAGGACACTGAGCTTCCCCCCTCTTGGTGACAAGCGGTCATCTGGGTGATCCCTAAGCCCAGCAGGGACCCCACATTGTGCTCATCTTACAGACCGATTTTGGTCTTAAATGTAGACTACAAACTATTGACTTCAATAATAGTCAAACGACTACAATTAATCCCCTCACTTGTGCATAAAGACCAGATGGGTTTTATACCAGGTAGACAGATGGCAGATAGTGTCCGAAGGACTATATGTATCATAGATCACGTAAATAAAAATGCTACCCCCGCCATAATTATGAATCTAGATGCTGAAAAAGCGTTTGATCAAGTAAATTGGGAATTTTTATATGGGGTCCTTGCCATGTTCGGTTCCTCGGATAGCTTTATCGATACAATATGGCGACCATACACAGACCCACAGGCCTCTGTACATACAAATGGCACCATTTCCCAAAAGTTCACTTTGCAGAGGGGCACCCAACAAGGATGCCCCCATCCCCCCTAATGTTCACCCTATACACTGAACCTCTGGCCCAATGGATCAGGGAAGATCCCTTAGTAAAGGGAGTGGCAATGGGAGAGGGACACATAAAGTGGCTTTATACGCGGACGATGTCCTGTTATATCTAACCTCACTCAAAACCTCTATGCAGAGAGTCCTAGAGACGATCAAAACATTTACCACCATTTTAGGCTACACCTTCAACTCCTCAGAAATGGAGATATTGACATTTAATTATACCCCTTCAGCTCAGCTAAGAGCAAAATATAGGATGAAGTGGGGATATGTCCACCTTGAAGTATCTAGGCGTTACGTTAAGAGCAGATAATTCACGTCTCTTTTTGGACAATTATAAACCCCTTATGCATCAGATACAAGCGGACATGAAGAGATGATCTTTGATTATATTACCTATGTACGCAAGAATCCAGACAATAAAAATGAACCTCCTCCCCAGAATTTTATACTGTATATATTTCAATGTGTCCCGATTCAGTTAACACAAAAATGGTTTTCTGACACCCAAGCACAATTGTTTTGGTTTGTATGGTCCAGTCAAGAGACCACGAATTCGCAGATCATTCCTTATGGCTAGTAGAAGGGTGGGGGACCGTGCAGTTCCAGATCTTAAAGAATACTGGCTGGCAGCCCAGATCAGATGGGCACTGCTCTGGGCTCATAATCCTACATGGGCACATTGGCAAGACATAGAGTGTGCTTTGTGTCCAGGTGCCCACATCTCTTCATGCCTGTTTACCCCATAAGACCATTAGAGCTGATGGGTTATCAAGCTATCCAAGTGACTCTAAAAGCCTGGAATATGTTTCAAACTTATAGTGAGACAAAGAAAGAGATTTGGAGAGTGAGCTGGTTTCCTAATGCCACAGATTTTCCCCCTGGTCAGACGGACCCCTGGTATGGGAGGGAAGCTACGAGAGGGCTCTTTTCTCCGGCACAACTAATGAGGGGTGATCTTGTTCTCTCATTCCAAGAGTGTGCTAGGACATGGGGCTGGACTCCATGAGATAAAATATATTACTTCCAAATGTATACATATATACAAGGGAAACTCCGTCTGACCCAGGAAGCCAGGATCACAACAAATGTAGGCCCAACCTTAGTAGAACTCTTCTCTCTTACAAAACCAAAACAGACCATATCCAAAATCTATGTTTTTAAACCTACATAAGAGAGAGACGAATAAGCTTACTATGACAAAATGGGAAAGGGAGGCCAATTTTCATTTATCTCAAAGGGAATGGGACAGTATATGGAGGTCCCCCTCCAAAGTTACTGCCTCTCCTCTATGGCAAGAATATTTTTGGAAAATTCAAAGTGAGATTCTTTCTGACCCCAGACAGAGTAGCCAGGTGGAAAACAGGTACATCTTTCAATTGCTGGTGGCAATGTGGCAAGCTGAAAGTAACACCTACACACATATTTTGTACCTGCCCGAACTTATTGTTTAATTAGTATTTCGGAAAGACCTTTGGGCGTCAGCTCTTTTACAAAGGTTCCACGTCAGGGTGGACAATAAGACAATACACATATACAGTGGTTACAGAGGCCTGATCATAAGGCATTAAAGAGCGATTACATGACAATTAGACAAATAGGAGAAAAAAAACTGAGCAGCTGTAATTGAATACTAAGCTATTTCTAAGTGGTTGCCCTAGGTAGCACACCCCTGGAAACCTCCAAATCCGTTGACAGACTATGTAAGAGTAACTGCATAGGGTTTAATGCTATCCCAGATGGCGAGAGGCTGGGTGACAGTGAAACAAGGGGGATTGGGTTTGAAACCAACCGCAGACAGTGAGAGGTGGGGGGATAGTGAAACGAGGTGGAGGGCTGTGATGGGGGGCAGCTCAGAGGGCTTTGTCGAGTCTAGTGTGTGTGTGTGTGTGTGTGTGTGTGTGTGTGTTGGGGAGGGGTTAGGAGGGGCAGTACCAAGTGCATTTAAAGAGGACTGATAGCTTACTTAAGCCCTTGGCTAGGCTGGAATGGAGGCAGGGTTCTCTAGGTAGCCCTGCTGGGTGTTCCCTTGGGGGTAGGCCTGTCTATCAAGTGGGGCCTGAGAAGCAAGTGCATTCTGAGTTAGACATTAGGTGCTGTTTGAGGCATACTTTGAACTGAGACAAGCTGTTGTCTGTTTGTAATTTAATCGGGAGTTCATTTATCCAGAGGGGGGCCCGATAGGAGAAAGCACGCTGCCCTAGTGAGGTTCGACGGAATGGTATGGACAGTGCTCCATTCTTCCTCCACATTGTACACTGAGTACAAGGTAACAGTAATACACATGAAACAGATTTGATACAAGCAACAATAGTAAGCACAATATACAGGTTTGATGCATAGGTCAATTTGGGAACAGTGAATACAAGGTTTCACTACCAGACATGAGGAGATCTGGTACAAAACAAACAAATTGTAGGCACAGTGTACAATGTGTGACTGCATCGTCCAGTGAGCAGATAATACTTAATAACTTAAATACATTTAGATCAGAGGTAGAGGACAGAATGGCAGCCATGTTCCAGCTAACCGCACCTTTGACACCCCAGAACCTGATCCTGGGGCTTGCTCCAAATGGGATAAGAGGAGAAGACTACATGTGGTATATACAGTATGTGTAACAGCCTATAATAAAGCTATATCTAGGCAATGGCTCCAGTCAATACTGCCTGGTTTGGCAGAATGGAAACAGATTATCTCCGCCGTTCAACATATGGAAGAGCTAACCTACCAAATAAGAGACAACCAAGAGAAATTTGTGAGAAGATGGACCAGGTGAGCCTTGACATCAGATCCCATGCCATAAATCCCTGAGAAATAGGTAGAGGGTCAGACTGCAGAGTACTAGATATCATCACTGAAAGTACTGGACATTTTATGTTTAGAATTTAGCCAACAGAGTGTGTCCCACCACCGAGATTCGCACCATCGAACGTCGGATCTTTGTAACTATGACTAAGTTAACTAAAGATGAGTTCTCACCTAATTGTTAATCTGTTTATGTTGTTTTTGGTTTCCGGTTGGCATGTATGCCAAATGCTACACTTTTGTAAGAAGAAAGCTACATGTATGGCTGTATGATCTGTATATTGAAAAATAAAGTACATATATAAAAAACTTCACTGTGTTCAAAGGAGAAAAAGTCCTGTGGATTGACCATACCAGGCTATACTATGTTCAGAAAGGACTGGGTGGGAAGGAAAGGAGGGGGGTCTGGTGTTTTATGTGAGGGAAAGCATAAAAGCAACGGAGATACAGGGAATACAGGGGGGCGGCAGAGGTACTGTGGTTCACCTTTGAGATGGGGAATGGAGCCACTATTCATAGTGGAATGATCTACAGACCTCCAGCACAAGGGGAGGAATTAGACAAGATACTGGGCGAAGCCATTGGCAAGATGGCAGAAAAGGGGGAAGTGCTGTTGGTGGGGGATTGCAACCTGCCAGATGTAGACTGGAGCCTCCCAGCAGCACCTTCAGCTAGAAGCAAAGATATTCTGGACTCTCTGCAGGGGGCAATCCTTAGACAACTACTCAGTAAACCCACTCATAATGGGACAATACTGGACTTGGTATTCTCCAACAACAACAGTGTTGCAGACGTCAAGGTGGGAGACCACTTGGGGGCCAGTGATCACCATATAGTGTGGTTCGATATAAGGACGGCTGCAGAATCCAACCACACAAGAATGAGGGTCCTTGAATTCAAGAGGGCAGATTTTATAAAGATTGGTGAATACCTCAGGGATGGTTTGGTGGGGGTGGGGGGGAGATAGGCTGGGTGTGGTGGAGGAACAGTGGGGGAAGATAAAAGGGAGCACAGTAAAGGCAACAAACCTCTGCATCAAACAAGTGAGCAAAAGCAAGAGGAAACAGAGACTGTTAGGGTTCTAAAAAAAGACATTTTTTATTTATTTATTTACAACTCTGATAACCAGGTGAGTACACTGATCCCAGGGATCGTTTTCAGGCACGACCTGGGCCATAACACATGGTGCAGGGTGACAGTGGAGTACAAGGTAACACTAATACACATGAAACAGATTTGATACAAGCAACAATAGTAAGCACAATATACAGGCTTGATGCATAGGTCAGTTTGAGAACAGTGAATACAAGGTTTCAATATCGGACATGAGGAGATTTGGTACAAAACAAACAAATCGTAGGCACAGTGTACAATGTGTGACTGCATCGTCCAGTGAGCAAGTAATACACAGAATACTCAGTAAAAAGTATATATACAATATGTCCAGGCAAGGAAGTCAAATATTACTGTGAAAAATACGATACAACAGTTGTAGGCAGGGGAGCTGACTAGTGTGGGTAGGTGTCAGACCCCAGGGAGCAGCGGCAGGATGAGTTTGCCAGGAACCAGACTTTAAGGTGGAACTTGAAACTGGCTGGAAAGGTAAAGGCTACAAGGGAAGCATTCATAAGGTGACGCAGAGAGAGGGGGATAGGGAGGTTATCGGGGGGAAAAAGAGGGAAGCAGGGAAAGCAGTAAGGAGCACACAGGCACAAACTGAAGAGCGAATAGCCCAGGAGGTAACTAATGGGGACAAGACAATTTTAGGTATGCAAGTGAAAAGAGGAAGACCAGGGGTGGGATTGCAAGATTAAAAAGGAAAGGGGGGAGGACTTTGCAGAGGGTGAACAGGAAAAGTCAAACATCCTGAACACACAGTTTTACGCAGTGTTTACGGGGGGGGAGGGCACAAAAAACTAATAAAACCTTTGAAGGGAGGGAGGTGGACACTAGTCCTATTTTGGAGGCAAGAATACGGAAGGGACTTGCTAATCTGAAAATGGACCACGCAATTGGGCCAGAGTGGGTGCATTCAAGGGTACTGAGGGAGCTCAGGGAATTACTGGCTGCACCTCTGACCATCCTGTTTAACAGCTCACTGGAAACAGGAGTGATTCCAGAAGACTGGAGGAGGGCAAACGTAGCCCCACTACACAAAAGTGGTAGCAGAGAGGAGGCTGGCAATTATAGCCCAGACAGCTTTAAACTGGAGTGGAAAAGTTAATGGAATCACTACTGAATGAAAGGATTGTGGAATATCTTGAATCCCTTGGGTTACAAGACCCAAGGCAGCATGGTTTCATAGGTGGGGAGGGGGTAGGTCATGTCAAATGAATCTGATAGATTTCTCTGACTAGGGTGACAAAGGATTTCGATCAGAGTTGAGCAGTGGATGTGGCCTACCTAGATTTCAGTACGGTTTTCAACGCAGTTTGACACAGGAGACTAGCAAACAAGCTGGGTAGCTTAGGAGTAGGCCTAAATGTGGTAAACTGGATAAGAAACTGGTTAGGGGATTGGCAACAGAGGGTGGTGGTAAACAGAGTTCACCCCAAGGAAGGGAGGATGACCAGTGGGGTGCCTCAGGGATCAGCGCTGGGACTGGTCATCTTTAACATCTTTATAAGTGACATTGGAGAAGAGCTGGAAGGGAAGGTCGGACACTTTGTTGATGATACCAAAATCTGCAATAGGGTGGACACTTTGGAGGGTATGTGTGAAAAGGATGAGCCAAGACCTGAGAAAACTTCTGGAGTGGTCAAGGGTATTGCAGTTGGGTTTCAATATACAAAATAATGCACTTGGGGCACAAAAACCCAGGGTGGACAACAAAATGTGTGGAGTGGTATTGACAACTATCAAGCAGGAAAGAGGCCTGGGGGTAATCATACTGGATGACCTAAAGGTGGCAAAGCAGCAGGGGATGCTAATGGGATGCTTGGGTGCATCGGGAGAGGGTATCACCAGCAGAAAGAGGGAGGTGGTGTTGCCTCTGTATAGCTAGCTACCTGGCAAAACCCCACTGCATTCTGCAGTTTGGGAAGCAGACTAAGGAGAAGCTACCCGACGCTCACCCTCCAGGCAAGGTACAGGTTGGAGCTCTGAATTTTGGCATCTAGTGCTGACTTTTCCATTAGCAGATTATATCTTTTAGCCACTGGAGGGCCCAGTTATAAGCACACTTACCCAATGTAACACAGTACAGTTCCTGTCTCATCTAACTGATTGTGTGGTTAGTCTATCACTATTCAATCGTCTTTGCCCCCTCCCTCTTCTACTGATTGATACTGATTTTTCCCATTTGCTGCTTATACTCTTCGCCCACTAGAGGGGTTTTCCATGCTGCCTTGGGTCTTGTAACCCAAAGATTTTGCTAGTAGCTTGGCAGAAGACACCAGGAGAAAGGACTGCTGTGTGACTGGACTTCTTTACTGGGACTGTATTGCCCTCCTTCCCTCCCACCCAAAGCTAGTTCTACTTTTATAGGCACAAAATTTGACTGACAACAGGAATTTCCTATTTGGGAGCAGGAAGTGAGTGATCACAGAGCCACCAAAGACCCACCATCCTAGAAGGGTAAGAGTAGCTCTCTGGCCCCCTCTAGCTGCTGGAGGTCTGCCTCTGAGCAAGTAAGGGGTCTACTGAGAAATATAGGATATTCTTGTCTCAGAACAGGACAATCAGGAGCTTACAGGGCACACAGGCAGAAAGTAAGGAGAGAGAGGAAAAAAAAAAACAAAAACAGGAAAGAGTAAGGAATGCAAACAGTTAAGGGGCTAGAAATAAGACTTGATGGGAGTGGTGCAGTGCAGTGGCTGTGGAGCAGCAGTCTTCTGAGAGACGTTCTGGAGGATGCGGTGTTGTCCCATCTGCAGGCACCTCTCTGGGCTAAGGGAGGAGGTTGCTCATCTCCAGGCTGAGTTGGCCAGGATTTGTGGGACCTCCTCTCCATCCAGGGACCACCAGTGCCACTGCTGTTGCCTCAGAGGTTGCCAAGAAAGAGGAGCGGTTGGACCACAGTGGGCTCAGGGAGGTGAGACTGGTGGAACAGAGGTGCATCCCTCCAGTTGCACCTCTCCACAATTCCTATGCCATTCTGGCAAAGTGTGGTTCCTCTATGGAGGCACCCACAGTGGAGACCAAGGAGGATGCTGGGAACCTCCACAAAGGAGACCCACAGGAGGGTGGCAGGGGACCCCCAGGAAGGAAACAACTCCTGGTGGGGACTCCATTATTGGAAGGTAGAACTGGGGAGGAAGGGAGAGGGAGGTAAGGTGCCTGCCTGGCCGCAGTTTGGAGGGACAGGGGCGAATCCTCAGGATTGCGGAGCAGCTGCACAGGGAGGAGCTGGATGTCATTGTCCACCTAGGGACAAATGACCAGCTAGAAAGGGAGTAGAAAGTGCAGGAAGAGTTTGTGGAATTGGGGAGGGCCTTGAACAAGTAGCATGCACGGTAACCTTCCAGGAGTGCTGCCCATCTATGGTGTAGGAGAGGCTAGGGTGTTCCGCACCATGGGATTCAATCAGTGGTTGAAAACTGGTGTGGAGCTCAGGATTTGGCTTCATTGGGGACTGGGGTCCACCTGGAATGATGCAAGCCTATACTGGCATGATCACGTTGCATCTGTCCAGGAGGAACCAGGATCCTAGGTGATAGGTTTAAATGCTTCATTGCCAAGCATTTAAACTAATGAAGGAGTAGGCACTGGAAAGAACGAAATCCTAGCCCCAAAAATCACGGTAGTAAGTGCAGGTAAACACCAGCGTGGGGTGTGGAGTAGGGAGAAAGGCAGGGGTAAATGGAGAAAGTGACAAAGGCAAGAAGGACAGGGATGGGGCAAAAAGGAGTAAGGCCATCAGGAAATGGAGGGTAATGAGTAGCAATGCCCGTAGTCTGGGCAACAAGCTCCCTGAGCTGGTGCCCTTGATGGAAGAGGGATGCCTGGATATCGTAGCAGACACAGAAACATGGTACACAGAGAACCATGACTGGGATGTTAACATACCAGGGTACATAACCTACAGGGGAGAAGAGGAGGAGTAGCTCTCTATGTAAAGGAAGGGATAAAAGCAACTGAACAAAAGAGTAAACAGGGAGGAGAGGAGGCACTGTGGGTCACCTTGGAGCCTGGAAAGGGCACCACAATCCGCACAGGGTTGTGTACAGACCCCATGTCAGGGGAGGGAATGGACAAGGATATGATGAAGGCATTCTTACAATGGCAGAGAAAGGAGATGCTGCTGATAGAGACCTAAATATGCCAGATGTTAACTGGAGCACATTGCTGCAGCCCGTCCAAGACAGGGCCATTCTTGATGCCCTACAGGTGTGAGCCTCAGACAGCTAGTTTCAGAACCCCTCGTGAGGGAGCAATCTTAGACCTCATACTCTCAAGCGGGGGCAGTGAGAGGATCTCAGATCTAGAAGTGGGTTGCCATCTGGGAACAAGTGACCATCAAACAGTGTGGTTCACGTTAAACTCAGCTACAGAGTCAAGCCATACAAAGTGAGGGTACTGGACTTCAGGAGGGCTGACTTTGCAAGATGGGAGAGTGCCTCAGAAAAGCACTACAAACAGGCTAGAAGGAGTGTGGAGCAACAATGGGAATCATCAAACTGCCATCACAGAGGCAACAAGTCTTTGTGTGAAGCAAATAAACAAATCAAAATGAAAGAAAAAGCCACTATGGTTCTCACAAAGAGGTGGCTGTGAAAGTCAGGAAGAAAAAGATAGCATTCCGGAAGTATAAGGAAACACAGAAGGAGTAGGACAGAGAGCTGTACCAGTTAAGGCAGAAGGAAGCAGGGAGGAAGTCAGAATAGCAAAGAGCCCAAACTGAGGAAAAAATAGCCAACTCGGTTAAGAAGGGATAAAACCTTTTATAGGTACATCAGCGGCGAGAAAGACAAAGGGAGGGACAGTGAGGCTGAATAGAAATGAGCAAGTGGGTGGGCAGAGGGGACAGTGAAAAAGCAGGGATACCGAATGAATATTTCTGCTCAGTATTCAAAAGAGGAGGGAAGTGCCTAATCCAATTAACAGAAGCACTCTTGATAGGGGGTTGATCCCAGTCCTTTCACAGAAGAAAGGGTTCTGCAAGAACTCCTAAAACTGAAGGTGGACAAAGCAATGGGTCCTGATGGAATTCACCCCAGAATTCTAAAAAGAATTAAGGGGAACTAGTGAGGCTCACTGGCTACTCTTTTAATAAATCATGGGAGGATGGTGTGGTACCGAGGACTGGAGGAAGGCGAATGTGATTCCCTTCACAAAGTGGGACCAAGACAGAGGCAGGAAACTACAGACCTGTCAAAGTCTCACCTCTGTAGTGAGGAAAGTGATGGAGTCACTTCTGAAGGAAGAAGAGTTGAGTACCTAGAGGCCAGTGGGGCACAGGACCCAAGGCAGCATGGGTTCACAGCGGGAAGGTCATGTCAGACAAATCTAATAAGAGTTCTTTGACTGGGTGACCAAAGTAGTAGACCAGGGAGGGGGTGTGGACATGGCCTACCTAGACTTTAGCAAGGCATTTGACACAGTCCCACACAAAAGATCAATAGTCAAATTAACCAGCCTGGGAGTGGGTCCCAGGGTGGTAGCCTAAGTAAAACATTGGCTGGACAACAGGACACAGAAGGTAATTGTAAATGGAGTCCACTCTGAAAAAAGAGGGATTACTAGCGGGGTACCGCAGGGTTCAGTATTGGGTCCAGTCCTTTTTAATGTCTTCATAAGTGAGTGTGACATTGCAGAGGGACTGGAAGGAAAAGTATGCCTCTTTGCAGATGACACAAAGATCTGCAATAGGGTTGATACACAAGGAGGCGTGGAAAGGATGAGAAGGGACTTGGCAAGGTTGAAGGAATGGTCAGAAGTGCGGCAGCTAGGATTCAATGCAAAGAAGTGCAAATAATGCACCTGGGAAAAAGAACCCAGGGAAGAATACACACTGGGGAGGTAGTAACAACAACAAAAAGGAAAGGGACTTGGGTAATTATATCAGATGACCTTAAGGTTAGCAAGCAATGTGAGAAGGCAGTAGGAGAGCTGGGGTATACTGGGATGCATAGGAGAGGCATCAGCAGCAGAAAACAGAAGTTGTTATCCTCTGTACAGACAGTTGGTGAGACCCCATCTGAGTACTGTGTCCAGTTCTGGAGACCCCATCTCATAAGGACATAGACAGGATAGAGGCAGTCCAGAGGAGGGCAACTAAATGGTGTAGGGTCTACAAGAGAAGCCGTATGAGGAAAGACTAAAGAGCTTAATATGTATACCCTTAAAAAAATGGGCAGACTGGATGGGCCTTACAGTCCTTATCTGCCGTCAACTTCTATGTTTCTATGTTTCTATGTAGGAAAGGAGGAGAGGGGGACATGATAGAAACTTTTAAGTACCTCAGTGGAATCAACAAAGTCCAAGAGGGTAGCATCTTTCAAGAAAGAGATGTGCAAGAAAAGGGACACAATTTAAAGGCGGGGGTTCAGGGCAATGTGAGAAGTATTATTTCACAGAGAGGGTAGTGGATGCATGGAACAGACTTCCTGAGGAGGTTGTGGGGTCTAAAACTGTGGGAGAATTCAAGAATGCATGGGACAGACATAAGGCAATTCTTGTGGGGGGTAGGAAGAAATAGGCTGTTGGTTAACTAGGATCTGCGGCCTATCCTGTAGGTAGGGAAATGGGCAGAATAGATGGGCCAAGCGGTCCTTATCTGCCGTCAAAGTCTATGTTTCTATGTTTCCCCCAACCGTGCCAACACTGCTCTACATCTCCTTACTCTCTACTACTCCTGGACACTCTTCCTTTACTGGTCAGCTGCTGTGGGTACCTACACTCCATTACTAAGTCTGCTCTCCTTCACCCTCTTGGTACAGACCTCACACCGACCGGAGCACCTTTCCTCCACACTAGGCACCTCATCCCCAGACTACACCACAGTGACTCGGCCCTCCCCAACCCTCGACACACCCGTGACTCCTCAACACACCCATCCTGCCAACACCCCCCACTCCCTCCGCCCTCCAAGGTCCGACCTGGACCCAGCTCTCCCCTGCCATTCCCACCCTTCGTACCTTATCTATCCCATTCACCGTGATTGTAAAGTCCTCAGCTGGGTGTCAACCCAAGGGTCTCCATCGCCACCGGCCACTAACCAGAATAATTACACTGCTATTATTATTATCTGGTAATATACACCCAAACCCAGGACCTATGGCTTCCAGCCCTTCTAAACCCTGTACTGCAACTGGCCTCCGCTTTGCATCCTTAAACATTTGCAGTCTCCTAAAGAAATCCGCTGCCCTCCAGTGCTGGGTCATTCAACATCAACCTGATATAATTGCACTGGTAGAGACTTGGCTCTACAAATCCACCCCTGACTCCGCTATCACTCTCCCTGGATATACCATCTAAAGGGAAGACCAAGTAGGCAAACGCGGTGGTGGTTGCGCACTACTCGCACAGGACTCCCTTACAGGTCAGGCACTCCCAGCTCCTAAACTTGATTATGGAGCCCAAGCCCTCACCTTAGAAATCACACCTGACCCTGCCCGAGGCCCGCTCTTCCTCATGGTCTCCTCCGTACCCCCAAGGAATCAAAACCAAGTGGTCCAGTCCCACACTGACTATCTCACATCTCTCCCTCACAAAGTGGAGCAAGTCATCCTAGGCGATCTCAATGTTAACTGGCTTGCCTCTACTGCCTCCTACATAAGGGACTCCTTTGCTGCCCTGGATATGTCCCAGTTGGTCACCCAGCCCACCAGATTCAACCACTCTACTAGCACCAGCACTCTCCTAGATGTTGTTATATCTAACCACCCCTACAAAATCCGGGATGTCACTGTCCTCCCTGACTCTCTTAGCGATCACTCCCCAGTCCTCTGTCTCTGGTCATCCTCCACTCTGAAACCACTGTCCCAGGCCACTCTACACCGCCGTTTACACCTCAGCAGCCTCAGAAAATTAAAACAATACCTAGCCCAGCTAGACTGGTCCCCTATCCAGTGCACCCCTGACACTGACACAGCTCTTGACCATTTCATAAATGACTTCTGTAAGGCTTGTGACCTTTTCGCCCCTCTCACCAGGATCCGCTCCAAAAAATGCAATGCCCCATGGATCACCCCACCCCTCCTCCAGAGACTCAAAAACAGAGATAATCTCTGGCACATTGCTGTAGAATCTGGAAAGGCGTCTGACAGACAGGCCTACAAAGCAGAACACAATAAGTGCACTTGGGCCATTAGGCGGGCCAAGGCAGAGCACTACCAGACCACCCTCACTTCCACTTGGGGTTCAGCCTGGACCTTCTGGGATAATATGAAAGAGCTAACCGGGAAGTCCCGCTCCCCCCAGCTATCTCAGCTCTCCATCAATGGCACCTCCACCACAGATCCACTCCTCATAGCCGATTGCCTTAACACTGCCTTCTCTGACTTAAGCTCGGTCCTCCCCAGCAGCTTATTTGACCCAATCCCCACCTCTCTCCCTCCCTCCGGTCCTGCATCGCCCACCATTCTACCTGCACACCCTATCCCCCCAAGAAGCCAGGCCGCACCTTCTAAAACCTTAGCAGCAATAACCCCAGCAGTGACCCCTCGACTCCAGGATCCTCCGTATGGTCTTGGGCAAGTCCTAGTCCCTGACTGACCTTCTAAACCGGTCTCTATGCCTGGGTCAGTTCCCAAGTGCTTGAAACTGCTGAAATCACACACATCATAAGAGTGGGGACGGTCCACCCCCAACAATTACGGCCCATCTCCATCCTCCCCCCACTCTCTAAAGCCCTTGAAAAAGTGGTGTTGATCCAGCTCTCTGAATACCTAACCAAGTATGACATTATGTGCCCAGAGCAGCACGGTTTCCACCCAGGACACAGTACAACCATGGCTCTCCTGGAATTCTCCCAACATCTGCAAGCTGCTCTCGACTCTGGCAGCCTTGCAGGAGCAGTGTTCACTGACCTCTCCAAGGCCTTTGAAACTGTCTGTCATCCCCTTCTACTCGACTCTCTTCACCAGCTTGGCTTCTCTGGTGGTCCCATTTCCTGGTTCTCTAGCTACCTCTCTGCTAGATCCCAGCATGTCAAGATCAGCGGCTCCCTCTCCAGCACTCTTCCTGTTCACTCTGGGGTCCCTCAGGGCTCCATCCTGGGTCCAATACTTTTTAGTCTCTACCTCAACACCCTCCCCAGTTCATGTACCGGTAAAATGCTCCTCTAAGCAGACGATGCAGTCCTCGTTGCCTCACATCCCAATCCCACCTCCCTCCAATTATCCCTCCAGCAAGTTTACAACCAAGCCTAAAGATGGTTCGGAGACCACAGACTGGTCATTAACCTAAAGAAAACCAAATCAATGCTCTTCTCCCACCACCAAAATAAAGCTAAAAATACCCCCCTCTTGATTATCCCCAGCACTCTGCATCCGCTAGAACAAATGACCACATACAAGTACCTAGGCATCATGTTCGATACTGCCCTCTCCTTCCACGCCCACATTAATGCCCTATCAACTGCCATTAACTGTCGGATTGGCCTGCTATACTGGCACAGGGACTGCCTGCCTCAGGTTGCCCCTCAGGCTGGCCATCACCTCCTCCGTCTTGTCCCTTGTGGACTATGGCTTGCCCATCTACACTGCAGCTGACAACACTGCCCTCTCCAAAATCCAACTCTCCATCAATAAGGCCTGTGGTCTCCTGACCGGTGCCCCTTGCCGCACTCACACCTGCCTTCTCCATACTACCACCAATCTGCTCAACTTTGAGGAGCGACCGCTCTACCAGACCTGCCTTCTTGCTGAGAAATCACTGCTAGGACTCTCCCCCCCGGGGGTCTCCACCTCCCTACAGCAGTCATCATTGTCAGTCACCACCCGTAGCTCTGTTAAGGCCACTTTCAAGGTGCCCAGAACCAAGACCTCTCTTGCCCAGAGATCCTTCCTCTACCGAGCCCCCACCTGGTTCAACTCCTTCCCTAGCTGCAACTCCAATTTGCCAAAAATTGGCTCCTTCAAAATAGCCCTTCGGAACCATACCTTTAATGCCCGCTGTTGTAGGTGCAACTAACCCTCTGTTGTAACCTGTGGTACCGGCCCGCCTTGTCCCCTGGCTCGACAACGTCCACTGGACAGCCTCTCCCTCCCCCAGACCCACTCCATCCCTACTAGGTCCAAACAGGGATGTAACCCGTTGTCTTCTCTGAGGACCTACTATATCCATGAGTGTAACTCACAATTTTGTAACACTATGTAACCTAAGTAACACACAAACTACTACATTATGTAACCTAAGTGTATCTATGTTAAATGTTGGTTTTACTGCACCTGTAATGTTATCCTCTGTTTTAATTTGCACTGCAATAACTGTCTTGATGTCTGCCCCCCCTGCGATGAGGTGCCTTTGTAAATGAGTCTCTGACTCAAAGGTTGTAAACCTGATTTGTAATGAATAAATAAAAGTACTGTGCCCAGTTCTGGAGACCACATCTCTGGAAGGACACAGAAAGAGTGGAGGCAGTCCAGAGGAGGGCAACTCAAATGGTGTAGGGTCTGCATCAAAAGCCCTATGAGGAGAGACTAAAGGACCTCAATATGTACACCCTGGAACAGAGGCAGGAGAGTGGGAGACATGATAGGGACCTATAAATACCTCACAGAGGAATATAAGGTACAGAAAGGAAATATTTTTCAGAAAAAAGGTGCTGAAGAACAAGGGGGCATGCTATGAAGCTGGAGGGGAGTAGATTCAGGAGAGATGTGAGGAAGTACTTCTTCACAGAAATAGTGAAAGATTCCTGGAACAGCCTTCCAGTAGAGGTGGTGGGGGCAAAAATAGTGGTGGGGTTCAAGAATACATGGGATAAGCACAAGGGAATCACAGTGGAAAGGAAGGGGGGTGGGAGAAAGAGATGTAGATTGATCGTGTTCTGGTAATAGCATAGGTATGGAAAAACTGGACAGATTGGATGGACCAAGTGGTCCTTATCTGCTGTCAAATTCTATGTTTCTGAGCCAGCCCAGTGGCACTGAGGGTTGAGGTGCTGGACACCCCACATTGCGTTACACCAGCAATCTGTGTTCGGGAATGACCCTGCACCATCGGGGTCAGCCGGAGGGAGGGTGGAAGGCAGGAGCTGGATTGAGCAAGCCGAGAGGCAGCTCTCCTCTCCCAGGGAGGATCCTGTTGCTCCCACTGCACAGCTGCCCTCAGTGGAGGTCTGGGGACAGTGCAGAAAGGGAAGTGGCATGAAGGGAGGGCGATGCGGGGACCGCAGCATGCACATACCTCCACACATGAATGTGCGGCCACAACAGGGAAGGGAGGAAAACCGGAGGAAAATGGTGTCGACCAGCAGGATAACAAGGTCCTCCACAGGCTCTGCACCCAGCCAGCTGGGCACCTCTGTGCCACTGAGGTAAGTCCTGGTGAATACCGGGGCTGGCGGGACGGATAGAGGGGACCTGGTCAATACGGGAGGAGGAAAAACACAATAAAAAAAATTCTGTTTCTGTGATTGCAATCAAGTACTAACAGGATGCTGGGTTGCATAAGCAGAAGGTTCACAAGCAGAAGAGAGGAGGTCATACTACCTCTGTACGCATCCTTGGTGAGTTCGTACCTGGAGAACTGCATTCAGTTCTGGAATACTTACCATAAAAAGAACAGAAAACAACCTGAGGCAGTGCAAAGAAGGGCCACACAAATGATCCAGGGCAGCAGGAGCTCTCGTATGAACAGACTGGAGAATCTGAATACGCGCTCACTACAGGATTGAATGGAATGGGGGGGGCATGACAGAGATCTTAAAGTACGTCAACGGCCATCAACAAGGTATACTCAGGACCAGGGGAAAATAAAAACACGAGGAGACTCGGTTATAAACTGGGTGGGGCAGTAGTAGTAGTAGGCCTTTCTTCACAGAGACAGTTGTGGCTGAGTAGAACAGGTTACCTGAGGAGGTGGTCAGCAGGAAATCCATGGATGGCTTCAGAACTGGGTGAGATGAAGGTAAGGGGAGGTAAAAGTGCACGGGAGGGGGAGAAGCAGCGTGAAACTTAAAGCTGTGTTTACACGGCAGTAGCGCTGCAAATACAAAACCGCAACAGCGTGGTCCCGACCGCTTGCCACCCCACGGTCTATCTGCCTATATGGCCCCTCACTGCATTGCTGAAATCTGTGCTGGTGAGGGACCATGCATCACGGGGGAGCCGTACATCTGCTAGCCGATGGATGGGTTGCTGCGGCACAGGCAGTCCACACTGCCACTTAAGCCGCTGTAAGTTGCTCGCTCCTCTGGTGTCCTCCGCTTGCCAGAGAATTTGGGAGCATCTTAGCGAGCAGCTTACCCCAATTGGGCAGGTGTCTACACAGTTGCATTTGCACTGGAGCAACCCAAGCGCACAGGTTACTTCAGTGCAAATGTGACCGTGTAAACAGGGCTTAAGATGCATGGGTTCCGCACTGGGTAGGTTTGACTGTAATGCCTTCTTCTGCTAGCGAACATCTTATATTCACACCTTCTTATTACTGTAAGGTGCCTAAAAGGCCTCACAATCTGAAAAGGCTGAAAACAGCAAATCCCAGATCTGTGCATTTTGCCCATAGGTGTAGAATTTGGGGGGCTTCCAGACTCTAGTCCTATTCCTTGGGAAAGCTGACCCCCCCCCCCGATAGGGTAGTCTAAAAATAGGTTCATTGTTTAGGCCAATAGTTTGTTTTGGTTTTTTTTTCCAATTTATGCTTTCTGTTGCCCCCTTCCTCCACTCCTCTCCTGAGCATACTAGCAGCTTGGAAGGAGCTACCCCCATTGTGCCTCAATTTGGCCCCCTGGGCAGGGAAGGTTCAATCCTCCCCACTAATCAACCCTTGTGTCAGGCTGCTCCTGGTTTAAGCACTGGCACTGGGTGAGGAAACAGGGACATCTATATCTATTTTCTTTTTAGTAACTCCCTTCCCCCAGGATGTCGGCATGCAATCGGGTTCATGGGGATGGTGCATGGTGAGACATAATGCCATTCAGGATACCTGCCACATTTGCCCTTCCTACATGGTGCCCCAGCTGCACCTCCACCCGTTTGCACCCAGTTGGCGATACTGCAGCGGGAGCGGCAGCCCTCCTTCCTTGGAAGAGGAGAGCAGCCCTCGGACACTCGACCCCCCCCCCGGCTGACCCACCATCAATCTGGGCTCGCTTCCGAATCCCAGTTGCCTGTGCCACAACCTGTACCGCTACCACTGTGCTGGCAGGACGGTCTGGTCAATAGTTTTGAGCCTGAGAGCCCCCCAGCAAAACCTAAACTCTACACCCATGGTTTTGCCCCATTAGGACATCAGTACGTCATAATGGTCAACTCGGTCTCTGATATGGTGGTTAGCTAACCAAATGTTGACAATTATCTGGGTCACGCTTGGAAGCCCAAAACTAGAAAATAATTTTATTTTTTCAAATTGATTCTTTTTGCCCTCATCCTACTGGTGTGACACCCCCGCTGGGCCCATCCCCATCTTCCTATGTCCCTAGTGCTTACCTCCTTTTTACCACCCAGTTTACACCCCCCTCTAGGCATATGCCCCTGTCTGGACACAAGAACAGGTGAAACCAATGTTGGAGGGGTGGGAAGTGGCAGATAGTGGAGCCTGAGCAAGCCCAAGTCCTCCAGTGTACACCAGGGTATTGCCTTGGTTTTCTCTCTGGTCCCACAGTGTGTCAGCACACATGCAAGTGCATGCGAGCATGCCATGTGGAGCCATGTCAATGTCTTCTGCCCAATAGGCATCCCTGCTGTATTGCCTACTGTAGCAATCCAGGTGGCAGTAAAGCAGCTAGGGATTGCAGCCCTCCCACCCAAAGGAGAACATTCTCTGCGATACTCAGTTCTCCTTCTGCTGACTGGCTCCCAATGATTCAAGCCCATTCTCCACTCGAGTCGCCGGAATCATGAGCGGTAGTGCTACCACGCCACCGATGGGCTGGCTAGCAGGAAAGTTATCAAAAAGATGAGAACTTAACGTCAAAGCACTAAAGCAAGGGTTAAGCAAAACATATTCATAAAGCAGCTGTTAACTGGGAATTAGTTATTATACACTGATATCTGTTGCTTACCTTTTCAATTATACACACCCAGTTATAATGGGATATGCATAATGGACAGTACAAGTTTAAGAGTTGTCAATCAGTGCCAGCTATAGCAGTTGTTGAACCACTCTCATACTTTATGCAAACCAGCTGCTTCCTCAGTAAATGTCACTGTCTTTAGCCGCTGGCCTAATCTACGCAAATTCAGTCTGCTGTTTCTATTTTTAAAAAACGCACAGTACTGATTTCAGCTTGAAAAAAGTGAACAAATGTACTGTTTCAACTCATGGCTGCCTGCCATTCTGTCACAAAATATGATACCAGTTATAAAATGTAACACATGATGAAGTGTGGCAAATCATTTTTTCACACACCCTCGTTGGGGAATACCTACATAAACCACCTTAGCTTTGCTCCTGTGGTTTATTAGGTACCCCACACCTGAAGTGTGTTAAAAAAAAACTCATTGCACACACCTTCCCACTCATTATTCTACACTAGTATATACAGTGAGACTGCAGCTTGTGTCTTTGGAAACCAGTTAAAATGTGCTTTGCTCATTTGGGCTTTTCCTACCAATAAACATGAAACAGCTGCTGTTTAGAAAAGAACTATACTATATGGGCAAGGCCTAGTACGAATGGAATTCACTGAATTGCCAAGTTACCTTAGTGAAGTCAAACTGTTGTACAATCTTCTGTACGACACTACTAAGGTACAACAACGACAAAAAGTCCACATGCAGCACTTTCCCTTTCAGCGTCATTGATCAAACTTTTTCTTCTTGTCAGTTTCAAGAATGAGCAACTGGTGATGGCTTTGGCAGTAGATAGATACATAGACAGTGTCGGCAGATAAGGGCCTATGACCCACCCAGTCTGCCCATTTGAGCTTGTAAGTTCAGTTTGTTTTCCTAGAAGCCTGTTTCCCCTTACCCCTGACCTCCAGAATTCCTTTATGTCTATCCCATGCATTCTTAAATCCCGTGATTGTTTCAGCCCCCACCACTTCCTCTGGCAGGGTGTTCCACTTGTCCACCACCCGTTCTGTGAAGAAATTCTTTCTCATGTTTCCTCTGAATCGTCCTCCCTCCAACTTCATCCCATGCCCTCTTGTCCTGGAACATTTTTCGCTTAAAAATAGTGTTTTCCTGCACCCTGTTCCTCCCTGTAAGATACTTGTATGTCTCTATGATATCCCTCTCCCTCCTCTCCTCCAGGGGTACATGTTCGTTCCTTCAACCTGTCATCATAGGACTTGTGATGCAATCCATGCACCATCTTTGTTACCCTCCTCTGAACCTTCTCTACCCTGTCTATGTCCTTACGTAGGTATGGTCTCAGAACTGTACACTGTACTCCAGGTGGGCCTCACTAGTATCTTGTATAGCGAATTATGACCTCCCTTTTCCTGCTGGTGATGCCCCTGCCTATACATCCCAGCATCCTATTTGCTTTACCTGCTGCCTTGTCACACTGTTTCCCTACCTTGGGTCATCAGAGATGACAACCCCAAGATCCCTTTCCTGCTTGGTGCATGCTATATCCTCACCCCCAACTGATATATTGTGCCAGGATTTTTGTGCCCCATATGCATTATCTTGCACTTCTTTGCATTGAATTTCAACTGCCAAACCCTTGACCATTCTTCAAGTTTCTGCAGGTCACTTCTCATTCTGTCTAGACCCTCTGGTGTGTCTACTCTGTTACAGAGCTATGTGTCATCAGCGAACAGTGAAATTCTGCCTTCTAGGTCCTGCGCAATGTCACTGATGAAGATGTTGAATAAGACCGGTCCCAGCACTGATCCCTGTGGTACCCCCAGTGTTTTCAAAACCAACAAAATACAATGTTTGCAATAAATACTGTTGCTCTAACTGAATTAAAAATGTCTTTGACCAAAATCATGAGTGCTGCTGTGCATGCAGTGAGATCTGCATGTGAGTCAGACTGGCGGAGCTCAAGAACACGACGTGTAAACGAAGCACACTGAAAACCAAGTTAAAATCACTCTTGGTTCTTATGCAAAAGTGCCCATATAGTACAAAAGACAATGGATGGGTAACTTCTCGAGGTTGTCATGACAACCAAAGATCTCTCAAGGTCTAATGGTTGTCATGACAACCTTGAGAAGCAAACACAGCATTGTTGTTCACTGTTGGCCATCAATTCTCCTCTGCCTGTACAGCTCACAGAAACATAGAATTTGACAGCAGATAAGGAATGCTTGGCCCACCTAGCCTGCCCATTTTCCTACCCAACAGATAAGCTGCAGATCCTAGTTAACCAACAGCTTACTTCCTCCTACCCCCCACTAGGACTGCCTTATGTCTGTCCCATGCATTCTTGAATTCCCTAACTGTTCTTGACTCCTCGACCTCCTCAAGGAGGCTGTTCCATGCATCCACAACCCTCTCCATGAAAAAATACTTCCTCACATTACCTCTGAGCCATCCCCCTTCTATCTTCAAATTGTGCCCCCTTGTTCTTGCACATCTCTTTTTCTGAAAGATACTACCCTCTTGGACTTTGTTGATTTCCTTGAGGTACTTGAAAGTTTCTATCATGTCCCTCGCCCCTTCCTTCCTCAAAGGTATACATATTAAGCTCCTTTAGTCTTTCTTGTATGTCTTCTGGTGCAGACCCAGCACCATTTTGGTTGCCCTCCTCTGGACAGCCTCCACTCTGTCTATGTCTTTTCGGAGATGGGGTCTCCAGAACTGCACACAGTACTCCAGATGGGGTCTCACCAACTGTCTGTACAGAGGGATAACAACTTCCTGTTTTCTACTATTGATGCCTCTCCCTTTGCATCCCAGTATCTCCCCAGCCTTCCTTACTGCCTTCTCACATTGCTTGCCCACCTTTAGGTCATCTGATATAATTACCCCCCTGTCTCTTTCCATTTTTACTGTTGTCAGTATTTCACCCCCATTGTGTACTCTTCCCTGGGTTTTGTTTCCCAGGTGCATTACATGCACTTCTTTGCATTGAATCTGAGCTGCCATACATTTGACCATTCCTGTAACCTTGCCAAGTCCCTTCTCATCCTTTCCACTCCATCTTGTGTATCAACCCTGTTGCACATCTTTGTGTCATCTGCAGAGAGACATACTTTTCCTTCCAGTTCCTCTGCAATGTCACTTACAAAGACATTAAAAAGGACCGGTCCCAGTACTGAACCCTGCGGTACCCCACTAGTAACCCTCCTTTCTTCACTGTGGACTCATAGAAACATAGACTTTGACGGCAGATAAGGAATGCTAGGCCCATCTAGTCTGCCCATTTCCCTACCTACAGGATAGGCCGCAGATCCTAGTTAACCAACAGCCTATTTCTTCCAACCCCCCACAAGAACTGCCTTATGTCTGTCCCATGCATTCTTGAATTCTCCCACAGTTTTAGACCCAACAACCCTCAGGAAGGCTGTTCCATGCATCCACTACCTCTCTGTGAAATAATACTTCCTCACATGCCCCTGAACCGCCCTCCTTCTATCTTTAAATTGTGTCCCCTTGTTCTTGCAAGTCTCTTTTCTGAAAAATGCTACCTCTTGGACTTTGTTGATTCCACTGAGGTACTTAAAGTTTCTATCATGTCCCCCCTTCTTTCCTCAGGGTATACATAATAAGCTTCTTTAGTCTCTCCTCATACGGCTTCTCTTGCAGACCCTGCACCATTTAGTTGCCCCTCCTCTGGACTGCGCTATCCCTATGTCCTTATGAGATGGGGTCTCCAGAATTGGACACAGTACTCCAGATGGGGTCTCACCAACTGTCTGTACAGAGGATAACAACTTCCTGTTTTCTGCTGCTGATGCCTCCTACCTACATCCCAGTATACCCCCCAGCCCTCCCTGCCTTCTCACATTGCCTGCTAACCTTAAGGTCATCTGATATGATTACCCCCAGGTCCCTTTCCTTTTTGTTGTTGTTACCACCTCCCATTGTGTATTCTTCCCTGGGTTCTTGTTCCCAGGTGCATTATTTGCACTTCTTTGCATTGAATCCTAGCTGCATACTTCTGACCATTCCCCAACCTTGCAAGTCCTTTTCATCCTTTCCATGCCTCCTTGTGTATCAACCCTGTTGCAGATTTTGTGTCATCTGCAAAAGGCATACTTTTCCTTCCAGTCCCTGCAATGTCACTGATGAAGACATTAAAAGGACTGGACCCAATACTGAACCCTGTGGTACCCACTAGTAACCCCCTTTCTTCAGAATGGACTCCATTTACAATTACCTTCTGTGTCCTGTTGTCCAGCCAATGTTTTACCCAGGCTACCACCCTGGGTCCGACTCTGAGCTGGTTAATTTGACTATTAATCTTTTGTGTGGGACTGTGTCAAATGCCTTACTAAAGTCCTAGGTGAGCCATGTCCACAGCCCCTCCTGGTCTACTACTTTGGTCACCGATCAAAGAAATCGATTAGATTAGGTCTGACATGACCTTCCGCTGTGAACCCATGCTGCCTTGGGTCCTGTGCTCCACTGGCCTCTAGGTACTCAACTATTCTTTCCTTCAAGTGACTCCATCACTTCCCTACCACAGAGGTCAGACTGACAGGTCTGTAGTTTCCTGCCTCTCTCTTGGACCCATTTTTGTGAAGGGGAATCACATCCGCTTCCTCCAGACCTCGGTACCACACCATCCTCCCATGATTTATTAAAGAGTAGCCAGTGGTTTCACTAGTTCCTTCCTTAATTCTTTTTAGAATTCTGGGGTGAATTCCATCAGGACCCATTGCTTTGTCCACCTTCAGTTTTAGGAGTTCTTTGCAGGACCCTTTCTTCTGTGAAAGGACTGGGATCAACCCCCCTATCAAGAGTGCTTCTGTTAATTGGATTAGGCACTTCCCCCTCCTCTTTTGTGAATACTGAGCAGAAATATTCATTCGGTATTCCTGCTTTTTCACTGTCCCCCTCTGCCCACCACTGTTCATTCTATTCAGCCTCACTATCCCTCCCTTTGTCTTTCTACGCTCGCTGATGTACCTATAAAAGGTTTTATCCCCCTTCTTAACTGAGTTGGCTCATCTTTTCCTCAGTTTGGGCCTTTGCTATTCTGACTTCCCTCCCTTCTTCCTTCTGCCTTAACTGGTACAGCTCTCTGTCCTGCTCCTTCTGTGTTTTCTTATACTTCCAGAATGCCATCTTTTTCTTCCTGACTTTCACAGCCACCTCTTTTGAGAACCATAGTGGCTTTTTCTTTCGTTTTGATTTGTTCATTTGCTTCACACAAAGGCAACAAGCCTCTGTGATGGCAGTTTTGATAATTCCCCATTGTTGCTGCACACCTCCTTCTAGCCTGTTTGCTAATGCTTTTCTGAGGCACTCTCCCATCTTGCCAAAGTCAGCCTCCTAAGAGTCCAGTACCCTCACTTTTGTAGTGGCTTGACTCTGTAGCTGAGTTTAACGTGAACCACACTGTTTGATGGTCACTTGTCCCCAGATGGCAACCCACTTCTAGATCTGAGATCCTCTTACTGCCCCGTTTGAGGTATGAGGTCTAAGATTGCTCCTCATGAGTGGGTTTCGAAACTAGCTGTCTAATGCCTGCCACCTGTAGGGGCATCAAGAATGGCCCTGCTCTTGGATGTGGCTGCAGCAAATGTTCCAGTTAACATCTGGCATATTCAGGTCTCCCATCAACAGTATCTCCCTTTCTCTGCCATTCTAAGAATGCCTTTATCATATCCTTGTCCATTCCCTTCTCCTGACATGGGGTCTGTACACAACCCCAAGTGGATTGGGTGCCCTTTCAGTCTCCAAGGTGACCCACAGTGCCTCTCTCCTCCCTTGCTTACTCTTTTGTTCAGTTGCTTTTATCCTTCCTTTACATAGAGAGCTACTCCTCCCCTCTTCTCCCTGCCTGTCTCTCTTGTAGGTTATGTACCCTGGTATGTTAACATCCCAGTCATGGTTCTCTGTGTACCATGTTTCTGTGACTGCTACAATATCCAGGCATCCCTCTTCCATTAAGGCCATCAGCTCAGGGAGCTTGTTGCCCAGACTACAGGCATTGGTACTCATTACCCTCCATTTCCTGATAGCCTTACTCCCTTTTGCCCCATCCCTGTCCTTCTTGATTTTGTCACTTTCTTCATTTACCCCTGCCCTTCTCCCTATCGACACCTCAATGTTGGTGTTTGCACCACCTACCGTGATTATTTGGGGGCTAGGATTTTCCTGCTCCTTTCCAGCGCTCCCCCTCAGCTAGTTTAAAAGCTTGCCAATGAAGCATTTAAACCTATCACCTAGGATCCTGGTTCCCCTCCCAGACAGATGCAGCCCACCATGCCAGTATAGGCCTGCATCACTCCAGGTGGACCCCCAGTCCACGATGAAGCCAAATCCCTGAGCTCCACACCAGTCTTTCAACCACTGACTGAATCCCATGGTGCGGAACACCCTAGCCTCTCCTATGCCATAGATAGGTAGCACCTCCGAGAAGGTTACCATGTGTGCTACTTGACTAAGGCCCCTCCCCAATTTCACAAACTCTTCCTGCACTTCTCTAATCCCTTTCTTAGCCAGGTCATTTGTCCCTAGGTGGACAATGACATCCAGCTCCCTCCCCTGTGCAGCTGCTCCGGCAATCCTGAGGATTCGCTTCCTGTTCCTGCAAGCCATGGCGCCAGGCAGGCACCTTACCTCCCTCTCCCCTTCCTCCCCCAGTTCTACCTTCCTAACAATGGAGTCCCCCATCAGGAGTTGTTTCCTTCCCCTGCCACCTTCCTGTGGGTCTCCTTTGTGGAGGTTCCCAGCATCCTCCTTGGTCTCCACTGTGGGTGCCTCCATAGAGGAACCACACTTTGCCAGAATGGCATAGGAATTGTGGAGGCGACAATGGGAGGGATGCGCCTCTGTTCCACCACCCTCACCCTCCCTGAGCCCACTGTGGTCCCAACCGCTCCTCTTTCTTGGCAACCCTGAGGCAACGGCATTGGCACTGGTGGTCCCTGGATGGAAGAGGAGGCCCCACAAATCCTGGCCAACTCAGCCTGGAGATGAGCAACCTCCTCCTTCATCCCAGAGAGGTGCCTGCAGATTGGACAACACCCCATCCTCCAGAACATCTCCCGGAAGATCTGTTGCCCACAGCCACTGCACTGCACCACTCAATCATGTCTTATTTCTGGCCCCTTAACTGTTTGCAATCCTTACTCTTTCCTCTGTTTTTTTTCTCTCTCTCTTACTTTCTGCCTGTGTGCCCTTAAGCTCCTGATTGTCCTGTTCTGAGACAAGAATATCCTATATTTCGCAGAGACCACTTACCTGCTCAGAGGCAGACCTCCAGCAGCTAGAGGGGCCGGAGAGCTACTCTTGCTCTTCTAGGATGGTGGGTCCTTGGTGGTTCTGTGATCACTCACTTCCTGCCCCTAAACAGGAAGTTCCTGTTGTCAGTCAAATTCTGTGCCTATAAAAATAGAACTAGCTTTGGGTGGGTGGGCAATATAGTCCCAGCAGAGAAGTTCAGTCACACAGCAGTCCTTTCTCCTGGTGTCTTCTGACAAGCTATTAGCAGAAACTTTCTAAGGCAGTCTTTAAATGTAGCTTCCTTCTAGCTAAGCCACTCCCCCTACTTACCAGATCTTTCTACAAGTAATTTAAACGTCACAGCAGTTAAGTCCTTTCAGTCACCTGAGATTTACACCTAGATAACTCTTCAGATACCCACTCAGTTCAGTTAACCCAAACACTCACTTTTTTTTTTTGTATGTTAGTTTTTTTACCCTAAATTAAAAGTCAGATACAAAAGGTCTTCTACTTTAGTCCCAGCAGAGAAGTTCAGTCACACAGCAGTCCTTTCTCCTGGTGTCTTCTGCCAAGACTCAGTTTACTACTACCCTTTGCATCCCGTTGTCTAGCCAATTTTTTATCCAGGTTACCACCTTGGGACCCACTCCAAGGCTGGTTAACTTGTGTATTAATCTATTGTGTGGGACTGTATCGAATGCCTAGCTAAAATCTAGGTAGGCCATGTCCACAGCCCCTCCCTGGTCTACTACTTTGGTCACCCAGTCAAAGAAATCTATTAGATTTGTCTGACATGACCCTCCCATCGTAAATCCATGCTGCCTTGGGTCCTGTGCCCCACTGGCCTCTAGGTACTCAACAATTCTTTCCTTCAGAAGTGATTCCATAATTTCCCTACCACTGAGGTCAAACTGTCTGTAGTTTCCTGCCTCTGTCCTGCTCCCACTTTTGTGAAGAGGAATCACATCCACCCTCCTCCAGTCCTCAGGTACCACATCATCCTCCCATGATTTGTTAAAGAGTGGTCAGCGGTATCACTAGTTCTACCCTTAGTTCTTTTAGAATTCTTGGGTGAATCCCATCAGGCCCCATTGCTTTGTCCGCCTTCAATTTTATTAGTTCTTTCAGAACCCTTTCTTCTGTAAATGGACTGGTACAGACCCCCGTCTTCAGAGTGTTTCTCTTGTTTGGTTTAGGTACCTCCTCCTCCACTTCCTTTGTGAATACTGAGCAGAAATATTCGTTCAGTATCCCTGCTTTTTCACTGTCACCCTCTGCCCACATTCCCTCCCCTTTATTAAGCCTCAGTATCCCTTCTTTGGTCTTTCTTCGTTCCCTAATGTACCTATAAAAGGTCTTATCCCCCTTCTTAACAGAGTTGGCTATCCTTTCCTCGGTTTGGGCCTTTGCTATTCTGACTGCCTTCCCTGCCTCTTTCGGCTTTAACTGATAAAATTCTCTGTCCTGCTCCTTCTGTGTTTCCTTATATTTCCTGAATGCTATCCTTTTCTCCTTAACCTTCCTTGCGACCTCTTTTGAGAACTATTGCGTTTTTTTCCTTCGTTGTGTTTTGTTGATTTGCTTTACACAAAGGCTTGTTGCCTCTGTGATGGCTGTTTTGATTACTCCCCATTGTTCCTCCACCCTTCCTTCTTGCCTGTTTGCCAGTGCTTTTCTGAGGCACACTCTCATTTTCCCAAAGTCAGCCCTCCTAAAGTCCAATACTCTTGCTTTTGTATGGCTTGATTGTATGGCTGTGTTTATCGTGAATCACACTGTTTGGTGGTCGCTTGTTCCCAGATGGCTACCCACTTCTAAATCTGAGATTATTTCTCTGACCCCATTTGAGAGTACCACGTCTAAGATTGCTCCCTCCCGAGTGGGTTCCAATACTAGCTGTCTGAGGCATGCCCCTTGTAGGGCATCAAGAATGACCCTGCTCTTGGATGTGCCTGCAGCAAAGGTGCTCCAGTTAACATCTGATATATCCAGGTCCCCCCATCAACAATATCTTCCCTTTTTCTACCATTCTCAGGATGCCTTCTATCATTTCCTTGTCCATTCCTTCCCCCTGAGATGGAGGTCTGTATACAACCCCCATGCAGATTGTGGTGCCATTTCCTGTCTCCAGGGTGACCCAGAGTGCCTCATCTGCTCCCTGTTTACTCTTTAGTTCTGTTGCTTTGATCCCTTCCTTTATATAGAGAGCTACTCCTCCTCCTCTTTTACCCACCCTGTCCCTCCTGTAGATTGTGTATCCTGGTATGTTGACATCCCAGTCATGGTTCTCTGTGTACGATGTTTCTGTGACTGCCACAATATCCAGGCAACCCGCTTCCATCAAGGCCACTACTTCAGGGAGCTTGTTACACAGACTACAGGCACAGATACTCATCACCCTCCACTTTTTGATGGCCTTACCCCTTTTAGCCCCATCCCTGTCCTTACTGCCTTTGCCTTTTTTACATTTACCTCTGTCCTGCTGCCTAATGACTTCTCTACCTTGGTGTTTACCTCACTAATTACCGTGTTTTGTGGAGGGAGGCTGGGATTTCCCTGTTCCTTTTCAGTGCTTCCCCCCTTGGCTAGTTTAAATGCTTGCCAATGAAGCATTTAAACCTCTCACCTAGGATCCTGGTCTCCCCCCCCCGGACAGATGCAGACCATCGCGCCAGTATAGGCCTGTATCCTCCAGGTGGCTCCCCAGTCCCCAATGAAGCCAAAACCCTGAGCTCCACACCAGTTTTTCAACCATTCATTGAATTCCCTGATGAGGAGAACCCTAGCATCACCCTTGCCATAGACAGGCAGCACCTCCAAGAAGGTTACCGTATGCGCTACTTGTCTAAGGCTCCTCCCCAACTCTACAAACTCCTCTTGCACTGCTCTGATCCCAATCCTAGGCAGGCCATTTGTCCCTAGGTGGACAATAACATCCAGCTCCCTCCCTCGTGCAGCTGCTGCCACGATCCTGAGAATTCACTTCCTGTCCCTCCAAGCCGTGGCACCAGGCAGGCACCTTACCTCCCTCTCCCCTTCCTCCCCCACTTCTACCCCCCAATGATTGAGTCCCCCACCAGGAGTTGTTTCCTTCCCCTGTGCGATCCCATGCCACACTCCTGTGGGTCTCCTTTGTGAAGGTTCCCAGCATCCTCCTTGGTCTCCACTGCAGGTGCCTCTATAGAGGAACCACTAGCCACCAGAACAGCAAATGAATTGTGGAGAGGTACAGCTGGAGGGATGCAACTCTGTTCCACCACCCTCTCCCTCCCTGAGTCCACCCTGGTCCAGCCGCTCCTCTTTCTTGGCAACCTCTGAAGAAGTGGCATTGGCCCTGGTGGTCCCTGGGTGGGGGAGGAGGTTTCACGAATCCTAGCCAGGTCAGCCTGGAGACAGGCAACCTCCTCCCTCAGACCAGAGAGGTGCCTGCAAATAGGGCAGCATCGCAGCCTCCAGAATGTCTCCCTGAACACTGCCACCCCACAGCCATTGCACTGCACCACTCCTATCATGTCTTATTTTGTATCCCCTCTCCTATTTCTCTGTATGCTTACTCTCTCCTCTCCTTACAACTCTCACCCTTCCTGTTCTGGGACAGCAACTTCCTATATTCTTCAGTAGCCTCCTTCTTCTTTGCTCAGTGTCAGACCACCAGCAGCTGGGGGGGGAGGGGAGAGAGAGCTACTTTTTTCCTTTAGGGTTGACAAAACTAATGTGTCTCTATGATCCTTTCCTTTCTACTGCCAAACAGGAAGTTCCTGTTGTCAGTCAAATCCAGTGGCTATAAAAGTAGAACTGGCTTAGGGTGGGATGGAGGGCAATTAGTAAGAAAGTGGTAGCTTCTTTTAGTTAGCTGCTTTCTGCTCTAAAAGCAAGATTTCGGTCCTCCAAAGGCTAGCAACAGGAAGCTGTAATTGGAGTTACCTGCTTTTATATTGTCTAAGCCACACCCCCAATTAAGCTCTCTCTTCTCCTACTGATTTAGCAAAGTAAGTTGATACAGGCTGGGGACAGCCATCCGCATAGGTGTGGTCTATAGACCACCAGCCCAGGAGGAAGAAACAGATAGGGAGCTGATGCTAGCCATCCAAAGGATGGCAGACAAGGGTGAGGTAGTACTGGTTGGAGACTTCAATATTCCAGACGTGGACTGGAGCATCCCAGCAGCAGCATCAACTAGGAGCAGATTTATCCTGGACTCCCTTCAGGGTGCCTTCCTCAAGCAAATGGTCATGGAACCAACTCGGCAGAAGGCAATACTGGACCTTGTGCTCACAAACAGGGACAGTGTGATGGGGGTAACAGTGGGGGAGCACCTGGGAAACAGTGACCACCAGTCATTGTGGTTTGAAATCACAGAAAGAGCAGAACCAAACCACACAAAAACATGTATCCTGGATTTTAGGGGGGCAGACTTTGAGAAAATGGGGAGATACTTGAAAGAGGCATTAAGGGGAATGGGACAGGAATCAGGGGTTGAGGAACAGTGGGCAGTATTTAAAATGGGGATTACAAGAACAACAGAATTATGCATTAAGCAGGATAGCAAGAGGAAAAGGAAGAGGAGACCATTATGGTTTTCCAAAGAGGTAGCAAAGAAAGTGAAAGCCAAACAGATTGCATTCAGGCAATACAAAAAGACACAGGCAGAAGGGGATAGGGAGAAGTACCAGGAGAAGGAAAGGGAGGCAGGGAGGTCAGTAAGGGAAGCCAAAGCTCAGACAGAAGAACACATTGCAAAATCAGTTAGTAGAGGGAACGAAACCTTTTACAGGTACATAAGTGAAAAAAGAAAGACAAAGGGAGGGATAGTGAGACTGAAGGGGGAGGATGGGGGCCGCATGGAGGATGACAACAGTAAAGCTGATATATTGAACAGGTATTTCTGCTCAGTCTTTACTGAGGAAGAGGAGGGTAATGGGTCTGAAGGGAGTACAAGGGGTGAGAATGGTGCAGAAATGGACACAAGTCCCTTTACGAGAAAGAGTCCTGAAGGAACTGGAAGTAATAAGAGTTGATAAAGCAATGGGGCCAGATGGGTGCACCCCAGGGTCCTTAAAGAACTAAGAGAGGTGGTGGCTGAACCTCTGGCTATCCTGTTTAGCCGATCACTGGAAACAGGGGAGGTACCCAAAGACTGGAGGACAGCAGATGTAGTCCCCTTATACAAAAGTGGGAACAAAGAGGAAGCAGGGAACTACAGACCAGTCAGCCTCACCTCGGTAGTGGGGAAGATCATGGAAGCACTACTGAAAGAGAGATTGGTGGAACATCTGGTTGTCAATGGACTAC
Organism: Neoceratodus forsteri; assembly: GCA_016271365.2. Lineage (NCBI taxonomy): Eukaryota > Metazoa > Chordata > Ceratodontiformes > Ceratodontidae > Neoceratodus > Neoceratodus forsteri. Next base: position 146,621,340 of record CM028130.1, on the reverse strand, counting down.
AGGACCCAAGGCAGCATGGTTTCACCAGGGGGAGGTCATGTCAGACCAACCTCGTTGAATTTTTTGACTGGGTGACTAGGGAGGTGGATCAGGGGAGGGCAGTGGACATGGCCTATCTGGACTTCAGCAAGGCCTTTGACACTGTGCCACACAGAAGACTATTACACAAACTGAGGAATATGGGTGTGGGCAGGACAGTAGTATGGTGGGTATGTAACTGGCTGGGTGGCAGGACACAGAGGGTGGTGGTAAATGGCTGTCACTCCACAGAGGGAAGAGTGACCAGTGGGGTACCACAGGGATCAGTGCTGGGACCGGTCCTATTCAACATCTTCATCAGTGACATTGCGCAGGACCTAGAAGGAAGAATTTCTCTGTTCGCTGATGACACAAAGCTCTGTAACAGAGTAGACACACCAGAGGGTGTAGACAGAATGAGAAGGGACCTGCAGAAACTTGAAGAATGGTCAGGGTTTGGCAGTTGAAATTCAATGCAAAGAAGTGCAAGATAATGCATATGGGGCACAAAACCCTGGCACAATATATCAGTTGGGGGTTGAGGATATAAGCGTGCACCAAGCAGAAAGGGATCTTGGGGTTGTCATCTCTGATGACCTCAAGGTAGGGAAACAGTGTGAAAAGGCAGCAGGTAAAGCAAATAGGATGCTGGGATGTATAGACAGGGGCATCACCAGCAGGAAAAGGGAGGTCATAATTCCGCTATACAAGACACTAGTGAGGCCCCACCTGGAGTACAGTATACAGTTCTGGAGACCATACCTACGTAAGGACATAGACAGGGTAGAGAAGGTTCAGAGGAGGGCAACAAAGATGGTGCATGGATTGCAGCACAAGTCCTTTGAAGACAGGTTGAAGAAACTGAACATGTACTCCCTGGAGGTGAGGAGGGAGAGAGGGGATATGATAGAGACATACAAGTATCTTACAGGGAGGAACAGGGTGCAGGAAAACACTATTTTTAAGCGAAAAAGATGTTCCAGGACAAGAGGGCATGGGATGAAGTTGGAGGGAGGACGATTCAGAGGAAACATGAGAAAGAATTTCTTCACAGAACGGGGTGGTGGACAAGTGGAACACCCTGCCAGAGGAAGTGGTGGGGGCTGAAACAATCACGGGATTTAAGAATGCATGGGATAGACATAAAGGAATTCTGGAGGTCAGGGGCAAGGGGAAACAGACTTCTAGGAAAACAAACAACTTACAAGCTCAAATGGGCAGACTGGGTGGGCCATAGGCCCTTATCTGCCGACACTGTATATGTATCTATGTATCTATGTAGTACCCTTCCCAGCACAGAACACACACTGACTGACTTTCTTTTCTTTTTTTAACCCTAAATAAGACCACTTCTACTTCTAATAAAGTATCTGTCTGCTCAATCTCAACAGACACTAACTCCTGCTGAGATAGAAGTGTTAAATTACTAAGAAAATGGTAGCTTCTTTTAGTTAGCTGCTTTCTGCTCTACAAGCAAGATTTCAATTCTGTCTTCCAAAGGCTAGCAACAGCTAGCCTCTTAAAGAGAAGCTGTAGTGATAATCATCCCAGCTGGCATCAACAGAATTCAGTTACACAACATTCCAAAACAAATTAGATTGTGAAATCATTCTGTTTTTTTATCACTAAAGAAGCAGTGCTTTCTGACTGGGCTAGAAGTTGACCCTACTTTGTTTTCTTTTACTGCGAAAGATTACACGCGTCTTCCTGTTTTATTTAATGATACAATGTTCTAGTGCCACTAACATTTGAGTATTTCAGAAATGTTTTTCATTTAGTTTTTTCTCAACAAAAAAAGATGGCTGCCACATTTGGCTTAGTAATAGCATTGTAGACATGGTAAGGATCGAGAAAATAAAAAACACGCACGGTGTGCAACACGGCAGTACCTAGGAAGGTAGATCTGTCAGGTATGCAAATATGTTTATCAATTCAAACAGAAGAGAGAGAGAAATAAGCAATCGCCTTAGCTGGGTTTTGAACCCAGGCTGCCTGGAATACAGTCCCACTTGCACTACCAGCTATGCCACCAAGGCAACTCAAAACCTGGGACTCCCAAAAGCACCTTCTCTTTCACTAATGCATAACCTGATGCTGCACAATTACATTTTCATTCACACGGTTGCGGTGTGGTAAGGTAAGGTAACATTTATTTATATGGCGCCCAATCCCAGAGGCTCTGGGCGCTTTACATAATCAAAAGTAGGCAGATTTGACTAAGATAGACATAAATAGGTTAATTATAATAATTACAAAAATAATAAAAACAGGTTTAGAAACACTATGGCTAATCCAGAAAGGCTTGTTTGAAAAGAGGAGGCTTTATGCACATATATGAAACAAAGAGAGAAAGAAATAAGTGCTTTAACTGGGATTTGAACCCAGGCCACATGGAATACCATTCTGGTTGCATTACCAGCTGTGCCACGAAGGCAATTTGAAACCCATACAAATATATGTGTGTGTGTGCACTGCACCCCTACGAATGAAAATGTAATTATCTGTGCAGCACCAGGCTGTGCATTAGAGAAAGAGTAATGTGTTTCTGGAAGTCCTATTGTAACCCCCCTGCAAATGGGGGTTCCCAAAAGACTTCCAGGAGCTTGCTTGAATGCTCCAAGCCTGAATGGTGTTTGGCGTTTAAGCCATTTATCAGTGAGTGTTTTTAGAGCCTCTGGTACTGTCTCTTTAAGAGCTGTCTGCTTGCAGACATAATTAGTTTGTATGGGGGGACTGTGTGCTTCTCTGTTTGAGTACCACTCGAGCTGCTGCCAATTCCTCCATTTTGAAGTCACTAGGAGTGCAAGGGAACCTATCTGAAAGATGTAACTGTTTGCCAGAAATCATTTACAGCAATAATGAAATTACAGTTTGTCTAACCTGCTTTCTTTGCAGTCAGAACTGTGTCTGCCTAGTTCCCCATTCTGGTTTTGAACTGCTGAACTGGACCAATCAGTGTGGGGTAAGCTAGCTCTAAAATGGTGCCTTGGACGAATCAGAACTTGGACTCATAATCTGAGCCAGCCACAAGAGGATTGTATGGGCAGTGACTCTGGGAGATGTAGTTTAGAGTTCAGCCTTTTGGACCAACAGCAGCAGTCTATTGTGAGTGACAGCCAATCCAGTCAAGAACTGGGAGGAACTCAAAGGAAGTGCCGGTTTTGTCTGTTGGAGTTTCAGGTTTAGCTCTGGCAGTGAAGGAAAGGAACCCTGTGCTCCTTCAGTGCACAGTTTTAGTCAAAAACATGTGTAAGGTCAGAGTTCCGGTCTGCAGCTTGTGTAACTGCTTGTTAGGACTGAATCCGTCCTGTGAAGAGAATCAAAGGATATCTGAAGAGTAGAAACCAGGCTCACCCTGTAGAAGACTGGAGGAATTGCAGAATTGCACTCGGTCTGTCAGGAACTGAATCTGCTGTGTGTTCTCCCGGTATTGTGCAGTATGCGATCGGGATACAGATGCAGCCTGCCTGGTATAGTGCTTTCTTTTCACCATATAAATGTGTGAAGAGGTTTGTGTACCTCAAGTGAATCCTGCTGCCATTAAGTGACTTTTGCCTGTGACTGTTTACCATATAAATGTGTGAGGAGTCTCTGGAGCTCAAGAGTAGCCCTGCTGACATTGAAGGACCCTATCTTGTTTGGAGGTCGTGAGTACTAATTCAGGGTCGCTCCCTGTTGAATTGCCACATTAAATCCAAATGGAATTACTGTACTGCTGACTGTTTAATTTTTCCTTTCTCTGTGTGAAAGGGCCCTACCAGCTGCCACGGTTTGACTAGCTACTAGGGCTTGGGTACCCAGGGACAGTAACTGATAGGGATAGGCCTGTACACAGAGCCATAGGTAGATGAGTAGAGTGATAAGCTAATTAACCTGATTTCCCCTGTCCTTGTTATACCCCTAAATAAATCAGAGCTGCTTGTTTCAGCAAAGTTATACTGCCTGAGGTTTTGTCTATGTTAAAGTACTGTACTGTGATTGTTGCACTGTATCTTATTTCACAGGAGGTCCCAGTGCCGGAACCAGTCCTGGGGGTAAGTGTATACTGTGAAGGTAATTCTGATATATTGTGTGGGCCACTAGTGGGAAGAAAGGGGGGTTGCAGTGTCCCAGAGGGCTGTGACCAAGTTAGTTTAACTATTGCAAACCCTGACCTCTGGGTGGAGGCACCCGCCATTGGATCCAGGCCCCTCAACCTGTTAGTGGCAAATCAGGCAGGGGTAGTAGCCCCTGGGATAGCGCCATCTAGGGGTTACACTATGTTTCCAGTTGCCTTGGTGAGGCAGTTGGTAGCACAACCAGAACAGTATTCCAGGTGGCCTGGGTTCAAATCCCAGCTAAAGTACTAATTTATTTCTCTCGTTTGTTTGGGCTCCTTATATGTGCACACAGCACCATTGTGAATGTAAATGTAATTATCTGTGCACCAGGTTGTGCATTTGAGAAAGAGTAATGTGCTTCTGGGAGTCCAGGTTTCCTGTTGCCTTGCTGGCACAGCCAGTAGGGTAACCAGAATAGTATTCTTGGCAGCCTGGGTTCAAATCCCAGATAAGGCACTTATTTCTTTCTCACTTTCATTGGTTGGGGTTCCATATATGGGCGTACTATATCCTTGTAAATAAAACAATTTTTTATTAATTGTCGCTGAAACTAGCCTTTTGGAAAAACAGTTTTCACTTCATTGCTACTTTAAGGATATCTACTGAAACAGGATTTTTGTTCCTTACTGTTCACTTATTTGTATAATGTGTCCCTCCTTGTCTGGTACTAGATGATTTGCCCAAGCTGCTCCACCTGTCCAGACCTTTGTCACTGAAGCTCAGTGCTTACCCTCTCTGGCAGTCCCTCCCGCCCCCAAAGCCAGGTGCATGGCAGTGTTGCAAGAGTTATTGTGGGGGTGCCATTATAGCCAGGCGGGAATTTTTAACTTTGAAGCCTTGCCCATTGCCCCAGGATGCTATGCATTATGCATCATTACTCGCATTAGCCTATGGGGAAGGAGCCAACACCCCGTGGTCATCCATTATGCTACGACTCACCACAAACTACAAAACGTGCTGCAGAGCAGACAACACCAACCTGCCCACCCCAGTGCAGTAAAGCCTTGCCCATGTATTTATGCCCTCCGATTCAGACTCCCCAGGTCTGTTTTTGCCACTGTTTAATAGCTACATCCAACTGTGATGCCCTAGGAGGCCAACACACTCTACCACCTCACCAGGTGAAGAAGCACCTTGTACATAAACGCAAAAACTTGAAGTACCTTTCTCCTGGCCCTGACTAGGAAGAATTCAGCTGGAACTGCTCTCTATCAAAGTATGATCCTGCAACTGCAGCTGTGTGGGGATATTAACCACCGTAAAGGCTTGACTGCTAACGGGTACCTAAGCAGCTTGAAACAATTTAAGGGTATTTCCTTAAAGCCAGGAGCGCTGAACTTAAGCATGACCTTATTAAGGAATTGGTTGTGGTTAACAAACCAGACTTCCTGATACTCTTAGCAACCTAGTTCTCAGACGATATACCAGACACCATGCTGTCAACTAATGGTCATGAATTATACAGGCAAGACAAAGGTAAAACTGGTAGATGGTTATTACATGAACACATTTTTTTTTTCCAAAAAAAAAAAGAACTGAACTGCCTCCCAAACTGGTGCTGCAAAATATGTTCAATTGAACTAAATTTCACTAGTGTCAAAATATCCTACTTGTAAGTGGCTACAAACCTCCTAGATGCCCAGCTGCACATCTGTTTAAATGGGGTCCCATACTAGTGCCATCCCCTGCAACTCATGATCTCCTGATCCTGAGCACCTTCAACACTGACTGGTGGAGCCTGGAACAATCAAAAGTTATAAAAGAGATTGTCCTAGGAATAGGTCTTTTTTTTCATATATACATTTTATCTGCCTGTGGCCATGGCACGGTGGGCTCCCCTCAGCCGATGCCACCCCCCCTCCACTGTCCACTATCTCCCTGGCTTACCTGGTGGCACAGTACCCCCATGGATTACCCTTGTGGTGGAGTCAGGAAAGGAAGAGACATCCTCCCCCCAAAGCACAATCCAGTTGTTCTGTCGCAGGCTCTGGTGATGTAGCGGCAGGAAGCGTGGTGCACAGGAGTCATTTGTTCTCTGCTGTGCTGACCATTTCCCTCGGAGGTTTTTGCCCTGTCCCAAGGTTGCAGCAAGCGTATGTGCATAGAGGTGTCACTCACTCCCAGCCCCTTCCCCATCCACCCTCCTGACATTATGTCAGCTTCGCTATGTGTCCGCACTCTAACACCCAACCTCCCATTAGGTGTCAGCCAAGATGGGGACAGTTATCCACCACGATCTGGGATAGGACAGCTGCCTTGATGGCTTGCTCAACCCTGTTGCCACCCTCTCCCCCAGCAACTCAAGCTCAAGCTGAACGTGGGTCGCAGGCATGACACAAGGTGAGGCACTTTTAGCGCCTCAGCCCTGAGTGCCACTAAGCCAGCATCTAGGGACGGACATTGATGAATTAATCTTCCATGCAACTAGAAGGAACCCACAAAACCTAACTACTTCTTCCCTACTGGACAGCAGACTTGCAAACAGGAGTCAGAAATAATTGGTGGCTGGTAAACTACCTGACCTTGCAAGTGACTATACCATTGTCTACTGCACAGGGGAGAAACTACATTTTCATGACCCCCCCCCCCCAAACTGATCAAGTATAGATGATTCAATAACTTTGACATTCCCAGCATTAAGTACGATTTGGTGGCCATCCCTTGGAGCAGACTGCGGCTTATACCGGAATTGGACAAAACCTAGTTCTTCTTAGTCCAAGAATTTCTACAGATTTGTAACAAGCCTGCCCCCATCAGGTGCCACAACATGACACTAAACTTTTTAAACAACTTCCTTTTATTGAGACAGATTTACATATATACTACATCTTGTACATTTTACAGCATCTGTCAGCAGTATTTCAATCTTAAGCAAACTGTATTGATTTAAACAAACGTATGCTTTAACATGGCGGAGCAGTTATTACTGATCTGTTTCTAGGTTCCTATTAGCATTTAAATCTCAGATTTATACCAAGTTTGGGTGGCTCTGACTCCACCTTCCCCCATGACAATGTACCAGTCTCTTTGTTTATGGTGTAAACTGGTCTGTCATAACCTGTTATTTGTACTACATAGTACATAATTACCTGTATTATCTTTTTAGGTTTGTCTTAATATTGAATTATTCCAAGAGCACCTTCCTGGTGAAACATTTCAATAAATAAATTATTATGCACCAGGTTTCCACAGTAGGAGGATCTGACCTCATCTAATATCATATTATGGCTTTTTTGGCTGCCAATAAGTTAATGAAAATCAGAGGTCCTGCAGGGAACCGCATCTCCCTCGGAGGGACAGACAGAAGCACAAATTCTGTGGTCAGATGGAAAGGGCCACGTGTCAATTCCTCAATCTGAGTCAGTATCTGCTCCCAGAATGCGGATAGCACTGGGCAATTCCAAAAACATGTCCATAAATTGCTGGGTTTGTTCCATAGTTTTTTCCAGCAGCTCCCTTACGACTTTGGCACGTACTTTGCTAGTACCACTGGGGTATGAAAAAATCTGTGCCTGTACTTCCAGGCAAATTCTGTTCACATAGTGAAAAAAAGATACCATTCATAGCACCCACCAAAAACAAAAGGAATCAATGGTGGTATGTTATTTAAACCATTTGTTTTAAAACAGCAGTACTAAAAGTACAAAAAGAAGAACTAATGTTTCTCAAGGACAGCGCCCTGCTTCATCAGAGCTCTGATCAGTTCTTCTTTTTGTACTTTTAGTACTGCTCTTTTTAAATAAATGGTTTTAATAACATAATACCATTGATTCCGTTTGTTTTTGGTGGGTGCTGTGAATGGTATCATTTTTTTTTTTTTGCTATAGCTAGTTAAATTAGCACCACCAAGCTATCCTGGTGCTCTGCTTACATTACTTAAATGAATTCTCCACATAGTGGAAGACGGTACCCTTATAGTGGGCACTGCATATTTAAGTCAATGATCATATTCTACTGCAGTATTAAGTTCCTCGTTCCACTGATCTAGGACCAATTTAGTAGAGTCCCCAAGGAGCTGCTGCAGACCCTTATAGAGGTCCCCAATTAGGTACCCCCATAGGATCCCTGTCTGGACACCTAAGATAATTGTCATTATTAATGGGAGCTGCTTTAGGACCTTACTGTACATTTTTTGTTTATGAAGTTAAATAAGTACGTACTTGGAGACAGAAATACTTTTCTCTTCCTGTTATACCATATTGTTGTTGTAGTGTTTTGAAAGAGACAACCCCATGGGAGTCCAGGAACTGATATATTTATGTCAGTCCAAGATGCTTCCATCTGTGGACCACTAGGTCCATCTGAGATAGAAGAAATTCCTCATCTGCCTACATGACTCTGCAAAAGTAAAATACTTGATGAAAGGCTGAGTGCTTCTTAATGGTAAAATGTGTAAGCGGGTGGAATGTTGAGAGGTGGGGAATAATATACAGTCTACATCGTACAGGTCATTTAAATGGAATTCAAGAGATTTCCAAGCCAGTGTGGTGGTAGGAGGATAACTAGGTTTGTATAATTCTAAAATGTGCAACTCAAGTATAATTTAGCAGATGAGGTAGGCATACCCCTCCCATTGCACGTGGGAGCTGAAGTATAGAGAAACGAATTCTCAGGCACTTTGGTATAGTTTTGTTCCAGGACTGAAAATAAAAGGATGCCAGAACTACAGGTAGCATTTGGAATAAATAAAGTAGTCGGGGTATTCGAATAACTTCAACCCAAGCAAAGAAAGAGAGTGACAAAAGTCCCAATTTTTGTAAGTCATTCTGGATTACGGCATGGGCAATGGGTAACGGGTAACAGGGGAGAAAAACAAAGGAAAAATCAGGGGCTGTGGCTGGATGAAGCCCCCAGGCCAGCTCCGGTGGTCTGCCGGGGTATGAGAAGGAAGGGTGCCTCGAACAACTTTGGAGTCTGGTACGGTCGGCCGACACGGGACCACCACCCACCATGAACGATAAACAATGGATGGAAAAATAATGGGATTTTACTTGGCCTACGCTTCTTAACTTGTAGCTCGTCTGAAGTTCCACCCACCCAATGCCTCTGTGTATTTCTGAAGACAAGAGACTGCGTGTCTCAACAAGGTGGCCCTGAACTGACGTGAACTTATTCATGCATGAGTTATGCACATTTGGAGCACACCAAGATAAACATATGGCCTGAAAGTAGGCTTTGTCCTGAACATGGCAACGTTCTGTGATTCAGGGCGTGTTCATCAGCCCCCGACACTGATGCGCATACCCAGAGTCACAGTTCTGATTTTCAAAGCAACAGCTTAAGTGTTTCCATGATCATTTTTCAATATAGAACACACTGCTTTCCCACCACCTGGGCAGCCACTGCAGTGAATGGACCAGCATTTTTATTCTGTAAAACAGAACCCTCAGAAGTACTGGACCAACTGCTTTACTTAAAAACCATGAGGAGCACTGGTCATGACAGACTACACTCCAAACTGCTAATATCTGATGCCTCTGAAATCTTCCAACCCCTGGCTTACTTTTAACTGCTCCTTAGACATCTCCTATGTTACTTCTGGCCAGAAAACGGTCAGTGTGGTGCCCATCCACAAAGGTGGTAACCAGGAGAACCTAAACAACTTCAGGCCAATTTTCCTCCTGCCAGTGGTCTCTAAAGTGCTTCAGCATATACTACAGGAACAAACTGTTACATTTCTGAAAAATTCCTCTCAGCTTGATGAATATCACTCAGGATTTAGAATGGATCACAGTACTGTCACCACTACGACCAGGGTTCTTGATACATCAGTCTGGTCATAGACAAAGGTAAATAGGTGGGTGCAATATTCATTGATCTAATGAGGACTGTCAACACAGTGCACCGCAAAATACTAGTGTCCAGATTATACAAGTTGCATGATGTCCAGTGGTCTCCTAATAGTTCTGGCATTACTTAACTAACTGCAAACAGAGCATCAGGCTATATGGTGCCAAGTCCAGTCTGCTTCAGGTCATCAATGGTGTACCACAATGCTCAGTACGTGACGCTTTACCCATCTGTCTCTATGTAAAAGACTTGCAATGGTGTGTCGTAGTTGTGGACTACCAACTTTACATTGACGATACAGTACTCTATGGCTCTAGAGCTAGCATTACTGCTGTGCAGACCGATCTCCGAAGGGGACTCCATGAGCTACAGTCCTGCCTTCATGATTCATAACTGCTGTTAAATGTGGGTAAGACTGTGGCCATGGTGTTCAGTTCTCTCCATGACTAAACAGCTATGCCAGCTCATGGGTCACTGCTAACCCAGACAGTCCTCCTTGATGTTGTTGGTGAAAGCAAATACTCAGGATTTTAGGTTGATCCGCTTCTCACAGAGAACACCCACACTGACAAACTTGTCAAACAGCCGGGCCAGAAGACTGCTTTTCTGTTTAAAAACAAATCCTTATCCCACAAGATCTTTCCAATCTGTTAAATAAATAAAATAAAACAAGGGGATCTGCCTGCTGGAGGGGGGTGTGGATATGCCCCAGCGGCCCAGGGCTGTATCTTGTGTGGTTGTCCTGTGCGGCACAGGGCTGTATCTTGTGGGGTTGTCCTGTGCAGCACAGGGCCATATCTTGTGGGGTTGTCCTGTGCAGCACAGGGCCGTATCTTGTGGGGCTGTCCTATGCTCAAACCTTTCTTGGGAGCTTTGCAGTCGGCTCTGGGAGATTTACTGGGGGCCCCATTGATACTGACAGAGGAAATGTTTTTTTTTTTCTGAACCTAGATAGAGAGTTGAGAGACATCTCAACCAGGAAGCTCATTCAAGTATGTTTCCTTACAGCTAAGAAATCAATCACCAAAAATGGCTTTCTCAGTCCCCCCACACAATCAAAGAGTGGCAAGATCTCATGATTTAGATATACAAAATGGAAAAATTCACGGCTTTGATTAACCACCGTACAGAAAACTTTGAAATACAATGGAGAAGGTGGGTGCTCTAAATGATGGCCCGTAGGCAGGATTTAGTCCCATAACTTCACCACACCATGTGGGATAGAGAAGGGTTCAGGTGTCTCACCCCCTCTTCAACAGGTCTTAACTTCATGAATTTCCACCATAAGAAAATGGATTCTTTCTTTATCATTAGTAACTACACTCTTACCCCTATCAGATCAGTCTCTTTTTATTAATAAATGTATTTGTAATGTGCTGTACTATCAGTGTTTCTCTCTTAATGGACTTTGTACTATGTTTGCAAGCTACCAGCTAAGATATTCCTGAACATGTTATTATTAGATTGTATGACCCCATGTACTGTTTTAACTGAAAATGTTCTTTTAAATAAAGAGTTAAAAAAAATCCTTAGTGCCCCAGGACTAAAGGGAAAAATGATCCAGTCGATGATGTTCCCCAGTTAAACCCTGCCGATATCTTCCCGCTGTGTCACCTCCAAGACCAGCCTATCAGACTAGATGCGGTATACTGGCCAGACTGATCTATGACTGCCCAAATGACACTCACTACTGCGAACTCTACAGTTGGTTAAAGGGAAACTCCGATTGAGTCCTTTAGTGCAGCAGTGGCTGCAGAAATGCCCGATTAGGGCTTTCAACATAAAATAAATTTTTTTAGTACCTGGTGCCCTGGAATTTTAATAGAAAAGATCCACTCACTCCATCATGGCGACAGACCCACAGGCGGACATCTCGCGCACCTCGGGCGACTTCCGCCGTGAAGGTTATGCTAATGAGGGCTACCAACATCTGCCATTTGTTGGTAGCACTCATTACTATCTTTCGGCGGAAGTCACCGAGGTGTGCGAGATGTCCGCCTGCGGGTCTGTCGCCATGATGGAGAAAGCGGATCTTTTCTATTAAAATTCCAGGGCACCAGGTATTAAAAAAAATTTATTTTATGTTGAAAGCCCTAATCAGGTGTTTCTGCAGCCGCTGCTGCACTGGGGGACTCAATCGGAGTTTCCCTTTAATGGCAAGGTCCCCATATACTGCATCTATCACAGGGCTTGCTTAATGGACCTGCTCAGGAGCCCTATGTTCTGGTTGGATCAATCAACTGGATGTCTCCCCACATTAGCATGGTCCCTGACCTTCAGCCACAGATGCCCAACAGTGTAGCATTCTCTGCCAGAACTCCTATGCCAGGTCAGCTGTCCCTTGCCCTCTGGTACAAAAGTAATGAACTGGTTCTATTCAGTCACTGTGCAAAGACCTTGCATCTGCCAATCAAGGTGTGTATAGTAGATAACTGCAACCTCATGCTTTATGGTCTTCGTATCTTACTTGCACCATGCTTTTGCCACTGCATTATGATCGACACACTGCCTCCATACCCCATACCTAGCACTGTCTGCGCCAAAAACGTGTAGGTCTGTCATCTGAAGCCTGCCTTAACAGGACACCACTGTAAATGAGCGCTGCTCAGTGATATTTAGCCTGAATAAAACTGAATTGATGATTATTCCAGTGCTGGGTGCCGGTGCCAGTATAGGAAGGTATGCAACAACTGGAGCTGGCTTGTAGGAGCCATTTCCTGTCACCTTTAATACAGCAAGGTACAAACGTGCTTTGGTAACTGTGCAGTGCAATAGGTCGCACAACTGCTTTGGGCAGAAGGACACACAAATAATGGTTGACTTGTACAGTACAAGGGAGTTCATGGTACCGCAGGACAATTACTCATACAGAAGATAAGAGCATGATAGCCACAGGTGTTTAGGGTTGTCCTTTATACACAGTCTGGCACTACGAGAGTTAAAGAGGATGGAGGGCATCACTATTCCATATGGATCAGTAAATACTGGTGGGTTAGAGACACTTAGTTTTAGTTTAGTTGTTTTTGTTGAGCAGGACGGATAGCAAGGACATAATTTCCTGCTTTATTTACAGCACTGTCCACTGGGGGGAAGGGAGGTGCTTCTGGAAGTTCTGACTGATACTGAAGAAGGGGATGGGGCTTCAGACTAAGAGTTACATACTGGTAGTGCAGGGGTCTGAAGGCAGACAAACCAACCGGCCCGCCAGCACAGTATAAAAGACTTCCACTTGCGATGGCGACATGCTGAGTTCAGGAATGGACCCGAGGGTCAGAGGACTGGCCGGGGGAGAGGAGGACTGAACGTCCCTTGGACCCTAAGTCTCACCCTGATGAAGACTCGCGAGAGTCGAGGCACCAGGGGCATGCTTTGATCAAGAAATTTATATACCTTTAATGTGTACGCTGAAAAAAGAAGTGTAAGTAAAAAACTCTCGAAAAAAACTACTGAGCTACTTTGTATTTTTTCCTTGTGTGCACACCACTATTCACGGGATTCACCTTTACGTGGAGGTACGCTACCTCTATTCATTGGGGTGCAGCACCAGCCAGAAGCTGTGTGGTTCGCTGTGTTCTCTTTGCACTTGCTGCACCTTTAATACAGCAAGGTACAAAAGTGCTTTGGTAACTGTACAGTACAATACGACACACAACTGCTCTGGGCAGAAGGACACACAAATAATGGTTGACTTGTACAGTACAAGGGAGTTCATGGTACCGCAGGACAATTACTCATACAGAAGATAAGAGCATGGTAGCCACAGGTGTTTAGGGTTGTCCTTTATACACAGTCTGGCACTACGAGAGTTAAGGGGATTGAGGGCATTACTATTCCATACAAATCAGTAAATACTGGTGGGGTGGAGACGTTTTTAGTTTACTTTTTTTGTTGACCAGGAAGGATGGCAAGGAAATATTTTCCTGTTTTCTTTACAGCATTGTCCATTTGAGGGGGGATGTGTTACAGGAAGTTCTGACTAATACTGAAGAAGGGGATGGGGCTTCTGACTAAGCATTAGATACTGGTAGTGCAGAGGTCTGAAGGCAGACAAACCAGGTGGCCCGCCGGTACAGCAGAAAAGATTTCCATTCGCAGCGCCGACATCCTGGGTTTGGGAATGGACCCAAAAGTCAGAGGGCTGGCCAGGGAGAGGAGGACTGAGCGTCCCTTGGACTGCTCTCCTGCTCTGGGGAGAAGGGTGGATCAGCACTCAGTGCATGACAGACCCCTCCCGATGCCAAGGCGGTGTGGAGGAGTGCAACAGACATCGGTGCTGTGGCGCATTACTTCACTGCATGTCATGTCTCCATGGGGTCTTATGGTCCAAAAAACCGCGGCAGCCATGTATAATGTCCCGCTCCTCTAGCCCCTGTTCGCACTCCAACAGCAACCTAGTCCCGCTGTAAATTGGGTATGACCCAACTCCACGCCCTGTCCTGGGGGATTAGCCAGGGAGGCAATGTCTGTGGGTGAGCCCTGCCGGTAACCTTCTACTGATTTTGTGAGGGTTCACGTCTGCACATAGGCCCAGGCTTGGGGGGCAAGTGAGGGGGGATCGTCGGAAGAGGTAAGTCCCAGGGGTGAGGTGGGTGGACCGAGGACAGCAGAGGCTGAGCTTTCGGTGGCTTGCACATAAAGCATATAAAATTTAAGACATTTTTAAAAAGTGAATGCAGACAAACACGCAGCATTAAATACTGGTAGTGCCGAGAATATAGAAATACACAGACCGCCGTCTTTACATACACAAGATTTGGATACTGATAGTGCAAGGACTGTATGCAAACACAGTAGCCATTATGCACAAATTATTAGATACTGGCAGTGCACGGACTGTAGGCAGACAAGAAAAAAATTTCTCACTGTACTAATGTTATTTATTCTCAGGGATCCATCAATCAGCTGAAAAAATGCATCAGTCCGCAAAAAGAACAGTTTACGTAAGAACTTACTGTAACAGTAGATCTTCGAGGGGATCTCAGTCATCAGGTCATACATATTAGTTTTAATTTTGGTGTATTTATTGTTTTATGAAATTGTACAGGCGCTTTGGTTTTGAGAAAAGCACCTTTTAAAAATAAAGTTTGATTGATTGATTGATATGGAACTTCACTGTCGGGGAAGCAGGATCCACACAGATTTGAAGCAGTACCACTGGGGCTGCCCATGCTGAAGTTGTCTGCCGACGTCACCAACCCTATGAAGGCAAGAGAGGCCCCGCTCCCTCCTCAGTTCTTTCCTTCTGAGACTAAGGGAGCAAAGCTCTTGCCATGGAGAACCATGGAGAGACAGAGAGAAGTGCCTGGACCTAAATAAAAGGCTGGAAACACCAGACAGCCAGTTCTGATAGTAGAACCCCATAAAAGGGGGATGGTGGGAGGGAAGGCAGACCGGATAACTGAGATCCCCTCGGAGATCTACTGTTATGGTAAGTTTTTACGTAACTGTTCTATCTTCATCAGGGGTATCTCAGTCATCAGGTAACACATATGGAACGAGTCCCGAGCAGTAACAGATGCATTTAGACAGTATGGGAGAAAGGCCAACCCAAAACTTAGGATAGAAGGCCCTGCAGAACAGCCCTGCCAAAGCCTGCAAGGGCTCTATAGGCAATGTCCAGTCTGTAGTGCTTGGTTAAAGTATGGATGGTACTCCAGGTGGTAGCACTGCAAATGTCAGCAGTGGAGACCCCTTTGAAATAGACCACAGAGGTAGCCATGCCCCTTGTAGAATGGGTTTTCACTGCCCCTGGCAACTCTTTACTGTGCTTGTTGTGGCAGAACACAATACAATGTGCCAACCTTTTGGACAAGCATTGCTTAGAAACCTGAACATCCTCACTACCAGAGGTGAAAGAAACAAAAAGCTGCTTCGACTTTCTGTATTTCTTAGCTCAGAGTGGATAATACTTCACAGTTCTGTGCACATCTAACGTATGGAGCAGTGCTTCCCCTGGATTGGCACAATCAGGAAATAAACAGGTAGGTGGACAGACTGGTTCAGGGTAAACTCAAGCACCACCTTGGGGAGAAACTTAGGACTTGTGTGCAAAAACACCCTATCTCTGTGAAAAATCAAATGAGGCTCTTCGCACCAGAGGGCCTGAAGCTCAGGAATCCTTTGAGCAGAAGTAATAGCAACTAAAAATAATGCTTTCCAGGAAAGAAAGCGTAGTTCGCAAGTTGCAGCTGGCTCAAAAGGAGACAGGGTCAACTTCTCCAAAACAAAATTCAAATCCCAAGCCGGGACAGGGGAATGGACTGGAAGTTTCAGATGCAGGATGCCCCTGAAAAAAGTACGGGATGCATCCAACTGAGCCACAGTGTGGCCACCCATGGGCTCATGAAAAGCTGAGATAGCCGAAAGGCGCACCTTAAGGGAGGAGTACTGCAGACTGGAGTCCAACAGAGATATCAGGTAGTCCAGAGTCTGGCTCACTGGATAAGTGAAAGGGTCCAGATGATGCTTGGCAGCCCAGATGGCAAACCTCTTCCACTTCATGGCATATGTGGCTCTAGTGGAGGTCTTTCAAGCTTCCATGAGGACACCCGCCACTCTCTGGGACACACCGAACCGAATGATGGCTATGTCTTCAGGAGCCAGGCATGCAGACAAAGGGACTTGAGGTTGAGGATGGACCAGGCTCCCCTGAGCATGTGTCAACAGATCCCTGCAGAGGGGCAGAGAGACCGGAAGTTCCTCTGCTAACTGTTGCAGTAATGGAAACCATATCTGCCGTGGCCAGAAAGGGGTGACCAGGACCATGCTGGTCCCCTCCATTTGCAGCTTGATTAGCACCCTCTGAATCAGAGGAAATGGAGGGAAGGTGTAAAGTAACCTCCCACTCCAGAAGAGGGACAACATGTCTCACCAGAAAACTCCAGGCCCTGGATCTAGCCAGCAGAAACTGGGCAGTTTTGCGTTGAATGGGGACACAAAAAGGTCCAACTCTGGATGACTCCATCTGGTAAACACATATTCTGCGATGGATGAGAAGTTCCCATTCACGCATGTTGGACTGTGTCCAGCTGAAGCTGTCCACCAGGGTGTTTAGCACGCCTGGGACATGGACTGCCGAGAGAACCAGACTGTGTTCTAGTGCCCAGTACCACACTCTCATGTTCTCCCTGCATAAGGGATACGAATGAATCCCCGGCTTGTTGATATAGTAGACAACACTGAGATTGTCAGACTGGATCAACAGCTGACCCTGGAGGATATGGTTCTGAAAAGCCTGCATTGCATACAGGACCACCCACATCTCCAGAACATTGATATCCAGGGACAGGTCGATATGGGACCATGTCCCTTGAGTCTGAAAGGGACTCAGTTGCACCCCCCCCCCAGCCCGAGCTGGAAGCATCCATGGTGAGGATCTGCTGGGAGGGGAGAGGAGATCTGGAATGGAACCCCTCTTAATAGGTTCTACGGGTTCATCCACCACTGGAGCACCTTGCAGACTGGGGAGGAGACCAGCACTGACTGATCTAACTCATCCATGCAATGGTCCCCCTGCACCCTGAGTGTCCACTGGAGGACTCTCATGTGCAGCCTGCCCAAGGGAACCAGTGGAATGACCACAGCCATCAAACCCAATAGCCTCAAATATACCCTTGCAGGGGATACAACGGCTCTGGGCAACCTCCTGAGCCTGGGCAACAAGGCACTCTACCCTGTTGAAAGGCAGGAAGTCTTTGCAAGTCTCAAACCACCCCTATGTATTGCAGCCTTTGGGATAGGGTTAGGACTAACTTGGGTAGGTTGACAGTGATGCCCATGGAGAGAAACAGCTGAGGGGCTCTTTCCAGAGTATGAAGGAGCTGTTCTCTGGACGAGGCCTTTAGGAACCAGTCGTCCAGACAGGGGAAAAACATACAGTCTCTCCCTTTTGAGAACTGCAGCTACTGCTGCTAAGCACTTGGTAAAGACCCATGGCACAGAGGATAAGCCAAAGGGCAACACTTTGAATGGGTAGTGCTTGCCCTGAAAAAGGAATTGGAGGAGTCTCCTGTGCGATGGAAACACTGAAATATGCAGGCAAGCATCCTGCCTGTCCAGGAAGCATAGCCAGTTGCACTGCTTGAGCAGAGGCATCAGGCCTGGCAGGGTTATCATGCAGAATTTTTTGTACTGGACATATAGATTGAGGTCCTTAAGATCTAGTATGAGCCTTAGATCTCCAGTTCTTTTGGGCACTAGGAAGAACTTGAAATAAAATCCCCTGTTGCTTTGGCACCTGGGCACAGGCTCAATGGCCTTTTTGCACAGAAGGGACTGTACCTCCTTCAGAAAAATGGACTGATGGGCCAGTGGGTAGGTGGAGGGTAATGGAGAAGTCTCTGGGGGCAGCTCTACGAGTTCCAGAGTGTGATACCTTTCTATGATCTAAAGAATCCAGGCATCTGAAGTGATGGTTCTCCACTGATTGAGATGGAGGGAGAACCAATCTGTGACCACCACCTCTTGGTCGGGGAACCGGAAGAGGGGGGTCTGGCAAGGAGTCAAGTAGAGGCAGATCCAGCTGCTGGAGCTGATCTGTCACCCCTGGAGCACTAAGCTGCGGTGCCAGAGGAGGAGTGGGTAGGCAAGGTGGAGGAGGCCTTTCTCTTGCTCAGGGTATGAGAGGCTGCTCCGGACTTGTGAGACACCTTCCAAAAGGGAGGGCATTGTCTGGTCCTAGGCTGCGTATGATAGAGCAAGTGAACAGACTTAATAGCCCTGCCAGATGCCTGTAGATCATCGATGATGTCCTGAACATCTGGCCCAAATAATTTAGAGCTATTACAAGGGGCATTAAGCATCTTTTGTTGGACATTGGCTGCAAAGCCAGAGACCCTCAGCCAGAAGTGCCTATGGAGGCAAATGCCTGTGGCAGCAGCCCTGGCACTGGTATCTGAAATGTCGTAAAGGCCCTTAGGAGGTGCTTGCTGAAATTCTCTGTGCTTTGTAAGTATTTGAGACCCTCCTGTTTCTGGGTACAGTCTGAGAGGGCCAGGGCAGCCCCCTTGCCCTTCTACAAGATGGTATTCTGGTATTTGACTATGTGAGTGAGACAGTTGACAATCCTCTGCCCTAGGGTAGAAAAGGCATAGACACTTTTACTCTAAAGGTCAATCCTGTGGGATTCCCTGTCAGGGAGGAAGAAACTGAGGTGCTTAGGCATCTTCAGTATGTCATGGGCTGCTTTGATGACCATGGAGTCAATCTTAGGCTGGGCAGCCTAGTAAGGAAGGCCTTGGGGGACATGATATAAATTATCCACACTGCAAGGCATGGCCAGAACCATATCAGGTTTGTGCCAAGCAGCAGTAGTGGCATTCCTCAAGGCTGGGAGGATAAAAGGAATGATCTTAGGAGGGGATTCTGGGATCTCCAGAAAGTCTGCCAGATCCCGTCTGGTGGCATCCTCTTCCTCAGTATGGAAGCCCATGGCTGAGGGCAGCTGCTTCAAAACACTAAAGAAAGTAGGGTCCTCTGGAGGAGACCTGGGGATATGCTTGACAGAGTTCTAACTCACTGAGGAGGCAGTGGACCTGTTGAAGGAAGGAGGGTCTTCCTCTTCTTCCTCTGCTTCAGGCAAGATGAGGTCAGGATGGTACTCCTCCTCTATGTCGACCTGTTCCACGTCAAGGTCCAACAAATGAGGGACCAATGATGGCCCACAGGGAACAGCCGCAGAGGCCGAAGGGGTGTAAACGATTGGGCCATCAACAGCACAGGCAACCCAGGCCTATAACCACCCAGCTGATGGACACCAAGACTGAGGTGAACTTGGTCAAAATATCATTGGGGTCAACAATAGTAAATTGCTGAGTTGACACTGTGGGGGGGGGTCAATGGCTCAGGGTGCGATGACCCATCCGTAGGGACCTGAGAGCCTGAAGAGCCCAAAGCCCGAGGACCTGGAAAAGCATCAGGCCTTGATGGGAGGGCTGTAGACGACGAACCTGGTGTCAACAAACTATGGGCAGACGACCCGAGGGTTGATGACTGGCCGCCCTGCAGTCCATAGGCATCTGGTAGGAACAGAGACCTGAAAAGCAACAGGCATTGGTGCAGCTGAAAGAGTACCCTAGAGGAAGAAGAGCAGGTCATCGGGGAACACTGCTGGGGGAGCAATCCCGATCTCAGTCTTTTTTATGACTTTTTCCCAAGGACTTGTCTCAGGCCTTAGTGGTCTGGGAGCTCAATGAACCCCCCAGTGACTGGGAAGGAAGGACCCTGGAGGACCCTGCACAGAAGAGAGTCTTTTTTCATCGCCTGAGGGTGGTTTGGTTAAACTTATGGCGGAGCTCACAGTCCGAGATGTGGTTCATACTAAGGTAAATTCAAGAGCAAGAAGGCCTGAAGCCCATAGTGCTCTTACACTAAACCACTGGATAATAGGAGCGATCGTATCCCGTACTTATCAGTTTGTCCAGTCGGTACTTAAAAATACTTTTGGTCTCACTTATAACAACGTGAAATGGCAATCTATTCCATGGACCAATGACTCAGAGTAAAAAAGTATTTTCGGCTAATATGAACAAATTATTTCCTTACTATCTGCAAAGAGTGACCCCTAATGTTGTGCAAATCGTTTTTAAAGTCCAGACCCAATTCACACAAAAGGTAGGGATCTTGAATAATGTCATATGAGAACATAAGGTCGGCCTCTGAGATGACGTGTGAAGAGGGGCATAAGTTTTAGGGAATCTAGTCTACTTTCATATGGTACTGTATTAAGCCCAGAGATATTTTTTTGTAAATTTTCTTTGAACTTTTTCTAGTAGGTGTCCTTCTGTTTTTTTATAAGGACACCAAAGCTGGGAAGCATATTCCATGTGTGGCCAGGCCCAAGACAGCAGACACAGAGAGTGTGTTCGTCTACAGAGGCAATCCTCTCTCCACAGGGACAGAAGAGAGAAGTAGAAGGATTAACTCTCGACATAAACAAGGAAAAGGAATCTCTTTGAAAAAAAGAGATTCGAAAAAACTAAACGAAATAAAGTCACAGACAAAAATGGCACGAAATGGCATCAGAGCTTCCACGGAAACCCATGGGAAAGTCGACGATGGGAAAGAACTGAGGAGGGAGCAGCACCGCTCATGCCTTTATAGGGTTGGTGACGTCAGCAGATGACATCGACATGGGCAGCCCTAGTGGTACTGCTGAAAATCTTCCATGTGGATCCTGGTTTACAGATGGTGAAGTACCATATGTGTGCCCTGATGACAGATACCCCCGACAAAGATCTTTATGCTAATTTTAGAACTTAGAATACAAGTTCAAATTCTGCGCTGTGATCATGCTCCCCCTAGTGGCTTAACATCAGATCTGTTTCTATAGCCAGGGGAGCAGTGACATCTAAAAGTTTCTAATGACTACTAAAAAAATTACCTTTAAAAAAAAAAAAAAAAAAAAATTTTAAAACCCAATGAAGTTATTAGCAGACAAAAAAGCGTTTAGATCCAAAATGATCACAGCTTTATAGCTGTTGATAAACTGTAACTAACGAATGCTCAAGCAACCATATGATAAGAATTACTTCTATGTGACCCTATTCTCAGGTTATAGAAGAGGAGACAGAGACGTGATTTGGGGTGTTAGCCCGGTGTTTGTAGTTACACTTTTGAGCTCATGGGACTAAATTTATAAATATTTCAGCCTGTTGTGTGCCCGGTTTCTGCTACATTGCTAGGGTCAAGGTCTGTAATGCTCACTGGTGGACCTCTGAGAAGAAACAACTTTACTATAGTAATTTTTTCTTCAAGCAACAGGAAACCATCAAGGATGCCTAACAAAAGTTCAGACTCACTGGTAGTACTTTAGGAAGATGAGTCTAGAATCGAGTTATGAAAAAGGTTCTGCAAGACAGCAGTTCCAAAACTGCCATCCCTTCTGGACTGTATGTCCAGAAAGACGTGCTTTGTAAAGGTGTGTACAGTTTTCCAGAGATCTGCTTTACTAATTTCTTGGAATGAGATGCCCCTTGTAGCTGCACAAAGGCAGAGGTGCCCCTTCTGGAGTGTGCCCACAGGCCTCTGGGGGTACCTTGCCATTTTTTTTTTATAACAGAACTGTACACAGGAAACTATCCATTAAGAGACAGTCTTTCCAGCTGCTGGCTTATCTTTACAACCTCTCCAAATGTAAAAAAAAAAAAAAAAAAAAAAGCTGTGTACTCTGGGAACTCAGTTCCATTTTCCAGTCCAAGCAGTGATACACTGCTCTTTTTACACAAGACAGTGCAATTTTTGTCCACCTGTACTGCAATGTTCAGGGCACAGAACATGAAGGGTAACTGACTGGTCTGAGTGGAATTCTAACACCACCTAAGGTAGGAACTTCCTTTTGGTCCTAAGAACTACCTTATCTCTGTGGAATATTATGCAGTTTGGATTTGTAAAAAGGGACTGCAGTTCACTTAGCCATTGCATCTGCTACGAGGGTTTCAGAAAAACTGTTTACCATGTGACACACTTTAAATCAGCTGTAGCCACAGGACCAAAGGGAGCCTTCATCAGTTAGGCAAAACAGATACCGAGGTCCTCTGGGGGAACTGGTTCCCTTAGTGGGGGGTGCACATGGATGAGGCCACAGAAAAACCTCTTAAAACCAGACTGTGAGGCCAAGGGCCTGTCTTTGCTTGCTGATAAGTACTGTAGGTTGACACAGCTACCAGGTATACTTTCAGGGTTGAAGGTCTCAGACCTAAGGACACCCCAGTATGAGAATCTCTTCCACATAGAAGAATATGCTCTTCTTGTTCCTTGTTTTCTGGTGACACTCAAAACCCTCAGCATGTCCTCTGACAGACTGAAGGAAGAAAATTCTAGCTCTTTAAGAACCATGCCATCAGACGCAGTGTTCCGAGATGTGTGAATGTTATTCTGCTCTGAGATAAAGACAGCAAGTTGCAGGCTGATTGGATCCTGCTGGACAGGATCAGGAGAACCGAGTACCATGTCTGCCTTGCCCAGTCTGGAACTATCAGGATCACTACTAATGGCTCTCTCCTGAGTTTTAGAAGCTTTGTATGAGTGGGAGTGGTGGGAAGGCATACAGAAACTTACCTATCCAATCCAGAGTTAGGGCGTCCTCTGGGACAGTGCCCCCAGCTGGTGGCCTGCAACAAAATTTTGGAAGGTGGTTGTTCTCCCGAGTCAAACAGGTCTATTTCTGCGGTAACCAACAGCCTTCCTGAGGAGGTCATGGAGTCAAAAACATTGGGGGAATTCAAGATTGCATGGGACAGACATAAGGCAATTCTAGTGCGGGTAGGAGGATGTAGACTATTGGTTAACTAGGATCTGCAGCTTATCCATTAGGTAGGGAAATGGACAGACTAGGTGGGCCAAGTGGTCCTTATCTGCCATCAAATTCTATGTTTCTCTGTTTCTATGGTTACCCCATCTGTTCAAAACTGAAGCCAGCACTTGCTGGTTCAAATTCCACTCATGATTTCCCTGGCTAATTCTGCTCAGGGAGTCTGCCAGCACACTGTCTTTGCCTGGATTGTGTACTGCAGAAATCTCTGTGTCCAGGGAGTAAGCTAAATCTCAGGTCCTCATAGCGTCTGTGCAGTTTTGAGGATCTTGTTTCCTCTGTTTGTTCAAGCAGTACATTGTTGTGGTGCTGTCTGTCCAAATTTAGGCTGACTGACCTTGTAGCAGGGAGGAGAAAGACTGCACTGCCAGCAGTACTGCCCTGAGCTTGATGAGATTTATGTGCTCCAGAGTCTCCTGAGTGCTCTAGATGCCACTAACTGTGAGGTCCCATAGGTTGGCACCCCACTGTAGGAGTGAAGCATCTGTTGTGAGGACCTTGGCTGGAGACTGCCGGAGGAAGGGAATGCCCTCTTTGAGGTTGCTTTCCTCCTTCCACTATTCTAGTGCTTGTACAAAGCTCTTTGTGGTTGGCACTAGTATGGACAAATAGGCCAACCTTTGGGACCAGGAACCTCTTAGGTGGTACTGAATGTCTCTCATTTGAAATCTGGCCCAGGGGCATAGCAGTTGGAGACAATCCCTTGCAAGCCTTGGATGGCTCAGTGTGAATGATTCTGCACTGGTAGTCATGGTTGATACCTTTTCTTGTGGAAGGAAGGCTTTTCCCTGCAGGGTATCTAGTTCTTCTCCTTTGAGGTCCAGGACCTGTGCTGTTTTTTTTCTGGGACTTCTGCACATTTATTAGAAATCCCAGGTTCTCTAAAGTGCTTTTTACCTGGTGTATGGAGCACACTGCATCTTGTTTTGTTTTTCCTGAGACTTAGTCAGTTGCTCAGGTAAGGAAAAACTACGACACCTTGCTTTCTTAGGTGAACGGCCACCACTGCTATGCACTTTGTGTATATCCCTAGTGCCGAGATGAGACCAACGGGCAGGACTGCAAACTGATACTGGCTGTTTCTCAGCCTGAACTTGAGACGACACTTGTGACTGGGTCTGACTGGAATGCGTAAGTAGGCATCCTTCAGATCTAGTGATACAACAAATCTATACTATCCATTATAGATTACAGACTGGTGGTTTTCGGTGCAGCTACAGACACAGCGCTTAAACGGGTGGCCATGGCCCTTAAAGCAGCAGTGCAACAAAAAATGTTTTTCCAAAATATCTTGTTTCAGCTACAATTAAGAAAAATATTAGCGTACCTGTCAAATGCACTTGCCTCGGTATCTTCTATGCTGCACAGCATGAGTCTTTTTTTATTTTTTCAAACCTAAACCTTTCCAGGTCTACAATGCTATTTCTATGAAAAATGTGGCAGCCATCTTTTTTTCTTGAGAAAAAAAGTAAATTAAAACACTTACAAAATACTCAAATTTTGGTTAAATTAGAAAATTGTACCATTAAATAAAAGCGGGAGATGCCTGGAATCTTTTATAGTGAAAAGCGGTAGGGTCACATTTTTTGCCCAATTTCGTTGCACTGCTGCTTTAACAAGGCCTGTAGGCTTGCCCTTGCAGCTGACCGTTATGCACAAACCGGCACGCTTTACGAACATACAAACTGGCTATCCTTGGGGAACAGGATTATGTTCCAAACCCGTCTCCATGCAAAGAAGCCCTTCTTGGCAAAACTCCTCCCAGCATTACAGGTATCTTCACAGCCGCCAATACTGATTATGACACCAGGGGAAGAACACAGAGCCCACTCTCTGTTCCTTTTTGAAGAACAGCACTTGGGTATTGAGCGTTCTTCTACAGGGTCCCCCTCTGGTTCATTGAGGTTTCAGTGTTATCGCGCAATACTGGAAGTCTCCGGGCTTTTAAGTCTGACCTGAAACAGTACCTTGCCAACAGGAGTTTGTGTGCCTGTCTGTAGGGCACCTAACTGCCCCCCTATCGCTCATCAGACCCCGCCAAGCAAGCCTGTATTACTCCATTGCTCGCTCCCCTCCTTCTACCTTGTCCACCCTAATCATAATCGCCCTGCCCTGTTCTCCTACTCCTTGACCTTCCCTTGTATTCTAACTACTTTATTTCCTCACTCGTACTCCCCCTATACCTTTGGCCTTGCTGTTCACCTAGACACCCTGCTCTGGCGCTCCTTCTATCCCTTCCCCAAGGATACATTCTATTTCCTTCACTCCCTTACCCCCTCACCCAGTTCTCTCCTCACTCAGCCCTGCCACCCACTTCTTGGTAGTTGATTTCCACGGTTCTTTTGCCTCATTTCTGGATCCCCTGCCTTCCTTGATCTATCTTTTCCCTTGTCCTCCACCCCCACCTTCCTTCTTATAATGACAGGGCCCTCCTCTTAGTGGGGCTGCTCCCCTATTCCTACTGGATTTCTCCCTTGCCAAACTGATACCTAGCCTCTACAACCCTGCTCTAAATTTGTTCATTGTCTGCCAATTAGTGCCGTCTGTTGAATTTGTATTCTGTAATTATTTTATTTATTCAATGTATGTATTTACTGGAATTTGTTTTTCTTGTATGTATCATTGGTTTTGTGTACATGACATGGAACCTTTGTAAAAGAGCTCCGGCTCAAAGGTTGTATCAGAATTCTCAAATAAATAAATAAAAATCTCTTGACTGTAGGGATGATATCACTGTGCTCAGGATAAGTATCTTGAAAGTACAGTCACCCAAGAACTTACCGTAACAGTAAATCTTCGAGAGAATCTCTTGCATCAGGCCCATCAATGGAACTATAGCCACCAGGTGTCAGGATCCACACAGAAGCATTTTTTGTTAGCAGTCTACCAGGGGGCCACCCACCTCGACGTCACCCTCTGATGTTGGCCAACCCTATAAGAGTGGGCGGCCCCCACTCCCTCCTCATTTCTCCTGCTGGAGATCACAAACAAGAAACCCAGCATGGTAACCGAGGAGAGATCTGAGGAACCTACCAATAAAGAAAGCAGCAGCAGGAGGCTCTCCCCGATGGTAGGGAAGGAAAACAAAAGGAGAGACAGATGCTGGGGGATGGAAGGGAGGGATGGCGTGGCCTGCTGCAAGAGATCTTTTCGAACATCTACTGTTACGGTAAGTTCTTATACAACTGTACTATATTACTTTGAGGGGATCTCTTGCAGCAGGCCTCACCTATGGAATGGATTTCAAGCAGTTAAGACAACAACTGACTGCGGACTGGGCGGTTGGGCAGAAACAGCCTAAAAGAGCAGGCCCTGAAGAACTGCAACGCCGAAACTGGCACTACCCCTAGAGGCTATATCCAGACTAGTGTTTGGTGAAAGTGTGTACATTGCTCCAAATAGCTGCTGCACAAATTTCCACAGCAGACACACCCCTGAAGGAGGCAACAGAAGTGGCCATACCTCAGTCCACAAGAGTGGTGATAGGGTCTCCCAAAGCAACTACCGCCCAATATCCATCCTTCCTCCTCTGCCTAAAGCCTTGGAAACAATCATATCCGATCAACTGACTGAATACCTCACCAAGTACAATCTGCAATGCCACCGGCAACATGGCTTCAGGAAGGGGCACAGCACCACCTCAGCCCTTCTTAAATTGACGGATTTTATCCATAAAGCTCTCGACCATAGTCACATCGTAGGGTCTATTTACACTGACCTTATGAAAGCTTTTAACATGGTTAATCATGCCCTCCTAGTAGCTGCCTTCCCTGCCACTGGTCTCTCTCACGAGGCCACCTCCTGGTTCACCACTTACCTAAGTGGGAGAACGCAATGTGTTAGAATCCTCAACCCTCTTTCCTCCTGCATCCCCCAAGGTTCTATTCTCGGTCCCCTTCTCTTCAGCCTTTTCCTCAACACCCTTCCACAAGTCTGCTCCAGCAATCTGCTCCTCTATGCAGATGATGCTGTCATCTTTTCCAGTCACCCGGACCCCCTACCCCTGGAGAACCCCTTCAAAAAAGCTTCACCGAAACACAGTCCTGGTTTGTGCTCCACAAACTCATAATTACAAAAAAAAAAAATACGGTGATGTTATTTGCCAGCCCCCAAAACAAACATAAGGTGGTGTGCCTAAGCATCCTCAACAGCCACCACCTACCACTGGAGCGAGTTACCAGCTTCAAATATCTCGGGATAACCCTCGACTGCTGTCGATACTATCATGAACATGTCAACCTAGTCTGCAGGGCTGTGAACACAAGAATTGAGCTACTCTACAGGCACAGGAGCTGTATGACTACTGATGCCCTTCGCCTGGCAGTAACAAGCTCGGTCCTTTCCATAATTGATTATGGGATTGTCATTTACGGCTTTGCAACTGAAACTATATTTAATGGTTGCCCTAAACAAAGTCCGCTGTCTGATCACAGGTGCAACCAGGCTCACCCACACCTGTGACCTCTATGACCAAACTAGCTAGCTAAACGTCAAAGGCAGGCTTACCTACCAGTCCTGCCGAATGGCTAAAAAGATATGCATTGGTCTCACTCCTCCCTCAGCACAGAAACTTCTTACTCGGACCGTTACCCACCATGGTATGAGGAGTCAGTGTTGGGTAAGTTACTTTTTCTATTACTTTCTATTTATTTTAGAAACTTGATCCAGGAAGCTTCTGTGCAGTCACTAGCAAGGATGGAGACGTACTAGAAAAAGTGATACACCTGACAGTTAGTTGCTTATTTCTTTTTATACAGAAACAATAAAAAACTATAACAGATGACATTTATTTGAAAGTAATAGGTTAGTTACTAGTTACTGTCAAATAAATGTGATCAGTTACAGTTACGTATTACTTTTGTATAAAAAGACATACGTAATTTTAACTGTAAGGTGTATTACTTTTTCCAGTACTTCTCCATCCTTGTTAGTGACTGCACAGAGCTTTCTGGAACAAGTTTCCGAAAGTAATAGAAAAAGTAACTTACCCAACACTGCGAGGAGTTCCACCAAAGCCTCATACCAAGTCCCTTTCTGTAGGACTACCCAAGGGCAGTGGGCATTCATGTATAGAGCACCTGTTTGGCTAAACGGCCTCCCTCCTGATGTCCTGGCAGAACCCAAGCTAGGTCCTTTTAAATCCAAACTCTGTCAGCACCTACTTGATACCAACAGCTGTGACTGTCTCTAGCCTGCGTGGGTGCCTAGCCCTCCACCCCCCCATTTCTCCCTTCTACTGGTTACTGGTGACTTAAGACAACTCAGACGGCTTCTGCTTAGCCAAGTACTTCCTCTACTCTACCTTGTGCACTGACTAGTCTAGTATTCCCTTCTTATCTCCTGCATTTTGTCCATCTTTATTCCTTAATCTTTTGTATTTAACAAAGTCCTTTTCGGATTGCTTTTACAATATTCTACTGCCCTTCAATGTGTTTTCCTGAAAACGTTCTCCTTCTGTAGCAATTAGTGTGTTGCTGTGATTCCTGCCAAAGTCTGTATTTTACTGCCATTATATTCACTTTGTATTATGTACATCCTTGCTCTCAATTTGTATTCATTATCTGAAACCTTTGTGTGTTGTATTTACTGTATGAGCACTCTCTGATGTGGAGACTTTGTAAATGAGACTCTGACTCAAAGGTATTGTAATTCCGATACTTAAATAAATAAATAAATAAAAAGAATGGCCCTTAACAATCCCAGGAAGATTCTTGCCATACTTCTTCTAACAAAACATAATGCAGTTGGCCAACCATTTGGACAAGCACTGCTTCGAAAATGGCATGCCCTCTCTCCCAAGGGCAAACGAAAGGAACAACAGGGAAGATTTCCTGGAGCCTTTGGTACGAGTAGTATAGTACCTGAGGATTCTACATACTTCCAAATTATGGAGTAATGCTTCCACCGGATTGGCATACTCCAGAACAAAGACAGGCAGGTGTATGGACTGATTTAAAGTAAACTCAGACACCACCTTGGGAAGAAACTTAGGATTAGTAGGTAAAGATATCCTGTCTATGAAAAATTAAATAAGGCTGGTCACACACGAGAGCCTGAAGCTCGGAAATCCTTTGAGCAGAAATAATAGCAACCAAAAACGCTTTCCACAACATAAAGCACATCTCACAACTTGCGGCGGGCTCAAAGAGAGCCAAAGTAAGTTTCTCTAAAATGAAAAATTCAGATCCCAGGCTGGGACAGGGTTTCAAATAGGATGCTTGATATGCAGGATGCACCTCAGGAATGTACGTGACTCATCAAGTTGGCCCACTGACTTGCCCTCTACAGGCAACATGGTAAGCCGAAATGGCTGACAAGTGCAACTTGATAGAGGAATACTTACGACCAGAATCTGAGGGACAATAAGTATTCCAAAATCTGGCTCACTGGGCATGTGAAGGGGTCCAGGTGTTTGGCCGTAGCCCAGAGGTCAAAACGCTTTCCACTTCATGGAATAAGTGCCTCTGGTGGAAGGCTTCCTGACTGCAACCAGAACATCCGCTACCCTGGGAGATACCTCAGATCTTCAGACAGCTACTTCCTCAGGAGGCAAGCATGAAGGTGTAGGGACTTGAGATCCGGATGGACCAGAGTCCCCTGCTCCTGGGGCAGCAAGCCTGTGCACAAGGGCAGAGGGACCGGTCATTCCACAGCTAGTTGCTGCAGCAAAGAGAACCAGATCTGATGAGGCCAGAAGGGAGCTATTAGAATCATGGTAGCCCCCTTCATCTGGAGCTTGATTAGCACCTTCTAAAGGAGTGGGAAAGAAGGGAAGGATTAAAAGAACCTTCCTTTCCAAGAGAAGAACAATGCGTCTTACCAGGAAACTCCAGGCCCTGGATCTAGCGAGCAGTAACGTGGCACTTCTGCATTGTGTGGGGATGCAAAAAGGTCCAACTCTGGGCGTCCCCACCTGGTGGACAGGTCTTCTACGACTGAGGTCAGGAGTTCCAATTCATGGGCTTGGGACCTCGACCATCTTAAGCTGTCTGCCAGGACATTTTTGATCGCTGGGAACATGGATGGCCGATAGTTCGAGACAGTGTTCCAGAACCCAGTACCACACCCTCATGGCTTCTCAACACAGGAGGTATGAATGGGTCACTCCCTGTTTGTTGATGTAACAGACTATGCACATGTTGTCCGTCTGGATCAATTTAGGTGGATTTGGAAGACTTGCATGGTGTTCAAGACTGCCCCCACTTCCAGAATATTTATGTGGAGACTCCACTCCACCTAGGACTAAGTCCCCTGGGTCTGATGGTGGTTTAAATGAGTCCCCCAGCCCACGCCTACAGCATGCCTGGTCAAGATATATATTTTTTTGTGAACTTTATTTGTGTCCTCACTGGTGGTGGGGCATGCTTAACCCCATTCAGCCTTATACACAGGCGCTCAACAGTCCCAATGGCCAGCCTCCGCCATGGCTGCAGGGTCGGGGAAGACTGTGGCTTATCCCCCATGGAGGGGCTCCCCCAGCGGGGGATGGACCAGACGGAGAGACCATTATCACCCTGAAGCTCCATCCTGACTTACACCGGGCTTTTTTTGTTTGGCCATGGGAAGGTCACCTGTTGGTGGCATCATCCTACTCACCGTGAGGGGTTTTCTATCTTAAATCCCTTAGGGCACGGACGTGCAATGACATCCAGTGAGCAGCAAGCATGCTCCCATGCTCGCCAGCAGGATGTCTACTGCCACCCAACCCCATCACAAGGTGCCCCCAACTGCTGCATCCCCTGTTCCCACTGGGGTCGCTAGAGTGGCGGGCACACACCCCAACCCGCCCTAGGACAGGAGAGCAGTCCTCCGGACACTCAAGCTGCCCCTCCCCACCAACCCCCGACGGCCCGAGTACGTTCTCGAACCCAGGTCACCGGCATGGAGCGAGATGTGGCGTCCAGCACTTCAACCATCAGCGCCACCATGCTGGAATCCCTGGTCAAAATTTGCTGCGAGGATGGAATCAAGAAGGAAACTCCTTTGAGCAGATTGCTGGGGTCCATCCACCACTGAAGAACCCACTTGACTGGAGATGAGACTAGGACTAGCTGCTCCAAGTCATCGGTGTGTGCTAATCCCATTGGACCCTCAGAGTCCACTCTGGTATCCTCATGTGCAGCCTGGCCAGGGGTACCATCACTATGGCTGCAGCCATGAAGCCTCGGAGCCTCAGAAACTCTCTGGCTGTCACGCAGCAGTTGTTGTATAACAACTGGTCTTGTGCTGTCAGGCATTCTGCCCTTTCCTGGAGAAGAAAGTCCAAGCCCTGAGCTGTGTTCATGACTGCCCCAATGTACTGGAGGTGCTGGGAGAAACCCCCCCAACTGACTTGGCGGTGCTGATGGTGATCCCTAGGCTCTGGAAAAGGCTGAAAATGTGCCCTAGAGTCTGGATGAGGTGATACCTGGAGGATGCTGCCAGGAGCCAGTAGTCCAGGTAAGGAAATACATAAAATCCCTTACTCCTGAGGGCCGCTGCCACTACCACTAGACATTTCATAAAGACTCTGGGGGCTGAAGATAAGCCAAAGGGCAGGGCTTTGAACTGAAAATGTGCCCCCTGAGAGTGGAATCTGAGGTACTTCCAATGGGTGGGGAACACTGAGATATGAAGCTACGCATCCTGCATGTCCAGGGAGCATACCCAGTCCCCCTTGTGCAACAGGGGCAGAAGGCACTGGAGGGATACCATCCTGAACTTCCTGTATTAAAGAAATAAGTTTAGGGAACTGAGGTCCAGGATGGGTCTGAGATCTCCCATCTACTTTGGGATCAGGAAAAAGTGAAAGTAAAACCCGTGTCCTCTTTGATCCACTGGGACCGGCTCTATGGCATTTTTGCACAGGAAAAAGAGAGAATTACGTGATTTAGGGCATAGTGGGACTGAACTGGAGGCCTTTCTGGAGGCCATTCTAGGAACTCAGGAGTGTGCCTGTGAGCTATCAGATGAAGAACCCAGTTGTCTGATGTTATCTCCCTCCACCTGTCGAGGCGAAGGGAGAATCGACCCCCTACCACCACCTCTAGGAATAGGGGGTTTGGGGGAGTCAGGCAAGGATTCGGACTGAGGCACCGGCGACAGGGTGGGCTGTGCCAGTGGCAGTTCCTCTAATGGCCTTGGCTGTGGAAGGGGAAGGGCCAGGCAGGACAGCTGTGGCCCAATGCTTTCCTTGAGACATAGAGAAGGTAGCCTTCTGTCTGTGGGCCGCCCTATGAAAAGACACCCTCTGTCCACCTCTGGGCTGTGTGTGATACATGGTGAGGACAGATCTGAGTGTTCTGCCAGTAACCTTCAGATCGGACACAATGTCTTGGGCATCTGCTCCGAATAACTTATAGCCCCTAAAAGGAGCATTAAGGATGTTCTGCTGGACATCCTGGGCAAAACCAGAAACACACAGCCAGGAGTGGTGGCGGATATAGATGCTGGTAGCAGCACCCCCCAACCGAGGCACCCACCATGTCATAAGATGAACGCAGGAGATGAAGACCCATGTCTGACCCCATTTTCAGGGTCTAGGCTAGCTGGCAGGTTTGAGCATCCTCCGGCAAGGACCAAGCTAGCTCTAGGGCTTGATACCAGAGGGTATCCTGATACTGAAGCATATAGACCATATAGATGACAATACGGATGGCCAACATGGTTGAAGCAAACACCTTCTTGCTGAAGACATCCAGCCATCTGCATTCCTTGTCTGGAGGCAAGGAACTGAGGTGCTTAGGGTGCTTTTTACAGTCATGAGTTGCGTTAAGCACAACCGAATCTGCTTGAGGGGGATCTGTGAAAAAGGGTTTCCTCCAGGGGGCCTTGTACAGTTTGTCTGCCTTACATGACCTGGCAGGGACAACGCTGGGCCTATGCCAAGCTGCAGAGGTGGCATCCTTGAAAGTGTCAATTAGAGGAGGAACCACCCAATAGGAGACTTAGGTCTCTTGAGAAAAGTTGAGAGCCAACATCTGGAGGGCTCTGGCTACTCCGTCTGGAAACCCACTGCCTCCTGCATCTGACACAACACTGCAGCAAAAGAAGAAGGAGGCAGTATAGTGCAGTGGTTTAAGGCTCTGAGCTGCAAATCTGGAGACCTGGGTTTGAATCCCACAGCCCCAATTTGCATACTGTGTGACCCTGAGCAAGTCACTTAACTTCCTTGTGCTCAGAACTGGGTTGCACCTGTAACAAGCTTTCAGCTTAGTGTGTCTTTCCTGGTAAAACAAAAGGTAAAAAAGAAACCTCAGAGGGAGACCTGGGGATGCACTTAGGGGTCTCCTCCCCATCTTGAGCCGGTGACCATGAGCTAGGCTGTGGGAGGCGGATGGGCATCTGATGAAGAAGACCCAGAGCTAGCCAATCCTACTCTGGACAAAGGAAGACTAGCAGAAGCACCTGTCTACAGAACCATGGACAAGATTAGTCCAACCAGCAGGGGCTAAAGGGCCTGGGATGAACTGAGACCCAAGGAACTGACACTTGAAACCGAAAATGTGGGCCAGAGGCACCACCAATAGCACCCCCCCCAAAGGCTAAGGGCTGACGAGAGAGTAGCAGATGTCCTCCCAGAGGAGGAGGAGGGCAGCAAAGTGGCTCCTGGTCAAAGTGGGGACTGTCAGCAAGAAGGAGAGGACTTGGACTTCGAATGGTCCATATCCTTGTGCTTCCCACTACTCTTCTCCTTGGGCAGAGAAGAATGAAATCCCGAGGAATG
Organism: Neoceratodus forsteri; assembly: GCA_016271365.2. Lineage (NCBI taxonomy): Eukaryota > Metazoa > Chordata > Ceratodontiformes > Ceratodontidae > Neoceratodus > Neoceratodus forsteri. The sequence goes on along the minus strand of CM028130.1, from coordinate 146,587,418 downwards.
GGCTGGGGAAGCCGAAGCACTTTGCGCCTGCAGTTCTCGTTCCATCTGGGTGATCTTCTGCTGCAGCAAATAATTTTCTATGGCTTTTTAGAGGCGGCACCTGGTGGCCAGGTTAAGGCCTTGGCAGCAAGCACAGGTCTGGACATCATTGTCGGAGCATAGGCATAAGATGCAGGCCAAATGGCAGTCATTTTCCGGAATCTGTTTCCCATAGGTGTACTTGGTCTTGGAAGGTCGTCGCTGGATGAAGACAGTTCTGACACAAAAAAGGTAAGTGAATCACTGTAAATGTATTTAAAAACTAAGGGGAGAAAAACGGAAAATAAAGCTCGAGTAAGGCACAAAAATGGCGGTCGACTGTAGTGTACAGTAGTTTCCGGAGATATGATGTGTGCTGGTCGACGGTGGGAAAGAACTGAGGAGGGAGCATGGGTGGACCACTCTTATAGGGTTGGCCAACGTCAGAGGGTGATGTCGAGGTGGGCAGCCGTCTGGCAGACTGCTAGTAAAAAAGGTTTCCATGTGGATCCTGACACCTGGTGGTTATAGTTCCATAGGTGTGGCCTGCTGCAAGAAATACCCTCAAAAGTAAGATCTTTTCTTTCTTGATGTGTTTTCAGAGATTTTAAATCTAAAATGGGTCACCATTCGTCATTTTTCTTATGGGTCAGGAAGTATCTTGAGAACATGCTCCCTGTCCCACTGTGAGGCAGGGACCTTTTGTACTGCTTCCGCTTGCAGTAGTTTCTTTACTTCCAGTTCCAGCAGCAATTTTTTCTGTTGGTGAGTGAGCTGGGAAGTTCTTTGGCTTCTGCAGTTTGGGAAACCTCTGGAATTGCAGGGAGATCCCCTGACCCACTACTTCCATGACTCACTTGTCTGTGGTAATTTCCCCCCTCCCCCATACCTGGAAGAAGTGTGTCAGCCCCCCCCCCCCATGACAATGGCTACCTGGTGACCTGAGCAGAACTGTCAGAGGTTTTGTTTTGGCTGTGCCTTAGGGGCTGGTGCCGCAGCATGCTTTGGGCCCTCCTGCCTCTACCTCTGAAGTACCCTTGCTATGACTGGTGACGTAGGCACTGGGATAGTAACCCCTGCCTCCCCTTCCAGAAGGCCTGTAGGTCATGGAGGCATTTTCTTTCTCAGTGGAATTCTGAAAGAGACACTGTCAACCCCCTTAGATCTCAAATTGTACCTGTCCTAGTTAAAAAAAAAAAAACACGTTATGATTGCTCACATTCTGCAGAAACTGCTGATGTATCTGGCAGTTTGATTCGGATTCCTTTTTTTCTTTTTAAAAGTGAAAAACAGACTGCCCACCACACAAAAACATATTTGTTTATATCCTCTGTTCCCCTTCCGCTGCATCTTTCCTGGACTTGGGAATTCCCCTAACACAATCCAGCCACTCAGTGCTGTGGGAGGAGAGGAGAGGAGATTATTGCAACGAGCGACTGTAGTGTTTGTGGGTGCTCCTAATGTTCTGAAAGATGCAATATGGGTAGATCAAGGATTTGAAGCGCAGCAGGGTTAGGTATAACTGCACCATTTCCATGCAATTCAGTTCTACTAAGAAAGGAAACAGATCAAGCAAACAACAACTTCAATGAGTTTTAAAGTAGGCAAGCAATCATAAAATGTGGGTTTTCAACTAGAAATAATACGAGATCGTATGATGCAAAAAGGGTTTACAGTGCCCCTTTAAAAGTGACTCTGTACTCATCTACTTTTTTCATGTATGCCTCTGTCTTGTTGCCATATAGGGAATTTCTCTCAAAGGGGAACTCAATGGCTTTAGTCTGAGTTTGCGGAGCAAGAATCTCTTAATCAGGCAAACCTCGTCACTGTCACTTCATGAGCCAAGACTCTTGAAGCAAAGTCGCTGGTGTCTACAGTCATGTTAAACTGGCATTTAGTGGTGGCCAGGGCTGACTCTGCCATGGCAGCCAGGTCCTGTGCCACCTCACCGTCCACTTTATCACTCAGAGTCAGCAATGCATTCTACAGAGCTTTCTGGTACTGAGCTATATTGGCCAAATAAGCTGCCTGCCTTAGGTGCAGGGAGGCTGTTGTGTACACTTTCTGACCATAGCGTCCAGTTTCCTGGAATCCATTTCAAAAGGCTGTGTAGAGAGAGGTACCTTGGCCTTCTCACAAGCAGCTGCCTGTACCACTCCTTCATGATCAGGGTGAGCATTGAGGAATTCCACCCTCTGCCTGGTACTTTTTTTCAGATTTCTTAGCAAAGCCAGAAGCTGAATTGGGTGCTGGCATATTTTCTGATGTGGCATCTTGGAGGGGAATTGTGGCTGGGGGCTAACAGTCTCCTTGTAGGGGCTAATTCCATCATGTGCATAAACTTCACTTCCTCCTCATCCTCCTTGATTTAATGAGCGGGGATGTTGCAGGCCTTAACCACTTGCTCAATGAACAAGGAGTAAGCAGTGTAACCCTCTGTAGCCCTGGAAGGGGAACCAAACTCCTGATCAGGAGAACCATCAGGTGCAACACTGGATGTGTCCTAGCTTTACACACAAAGGGTCAGTGGTTTGATTCTAGATGACAGCGTATGTGTACTGTGTTATCAAGGTCACTGAAGAATTATACAGTCACTATACTCATGGTTTCACCATGCTTTAGGAGATGGCTCAGGGGCAATGTGAAGAAGTATTTTTTTCACAGAGAGGGCAGTGGATGCATGGAATGGCCTTCCTGAGGAGGTCTTGGGGTCAAAAACAGTGGGGGGATTCAAGAATGCACTAGACAGACATAAGGCAATTCTAGTGGGGGTAGAAGAAGTAAGCTGTTGCTTAACTAGCATCTGCAGCTTATCCAGTAGGTAGGGAAATGGGCAGACTGGGTGGGCCAAGCAGTCCTTATTTGTTGTCAAAGTCTACGTTTCTATGCTATGGGTTCATTTTCCTCCTCTTCTTCATAATACATATCCCCTCCTCTACAGGCAACTGGTTTGGAACCGAAGCCTGGGAAGGGGGAAGCAGGCACATTAAATACATGTCCCATAGCGTGAAAGTATTGGAAAAACTGCCAAACCTGTGTCATGTCCCCTGCTGAGGGCAACCAATTTTGTTCCACTTCCTTCTCCTTTACCCTGATCAAAGAAGTAGCAGACATTAGCAAGCACTGGCCCGAGTACCTGCTTTGAGGCTCTTTTATTTGTATTATTGCCATCACTGGAATCAGGGTTCCCTTTTTCAGACACCCGGACACCTTTACAGCTCTAGGCTGTAGGGTGTTGGATAGGCACCTTGCCACAAATAAATCTGCACCAAGCCATTTAATTCTGTTTCACAAATGCTGAGTTTTCTTTTGTTTATCTCACTTCCTGCTTTGGTTTCAAAATCCTCTGGCCATGCATAGCAAGGATGGTAAAAGTGCCATGAGATTTTCCTGTTGGGACACCTGTGATGGCTCAGTCGTTGCACTTAGTGTTTCTGCCACGCAAGTCCCTTTTCCCATACAGGTTTACTATTCGAACACCACATCGTCATGGATCACCACTCCAGTGAAACTCTGAGAACTCAAAAGTGAGGGGATGATGTCTGGATTCAAACCCTTAACCTGTTGTTTATGAGGTTATAGACCATTCCACTACAGCACAAAGCTGACACAGCACTGAATGTAAGATCTTTAGCTGTAGATGTTAAAACCGTGCCAGGAGGTTCCTGACAGGACACTATCCTGACAGCACAGTCTCATTCCTGAGAGAAGAATGTCCTTCCAGACAGGAAAATGTCATTCCTCAGAGGAGAATTTCCAGACAGGAAAATCTCGTGGCACCTTTAGCATCATACCCCATGCCCCATACACATGTACACTTAAACACTTCACATCTGTGTTGAAGCAGACTATCAGAAAACTTTTTGTTGCCACAAGAGACTGAAACAATGGATGGGAGTTAAAGGTGCAAAGTGTCATATTCACTTATGTGGAGCACTAACTGATGACTGTTTTTGAGTGGTAGGGTAGGTTACTTTCATTCTGAATAGGATTTTGATTCAGATATCTGGTGCTCGCTCCTGCTGATTATAAACTTGAATGTGATTCTGAGGGTGTAGATATGTACCTCACTTGATAATCTACCACCTCACAGCTCCGCGTTAAAGACTGCCAAAAACAAAAAAGTACGATTACGTAAGAACTTACCAGAACAGTAGATCTTGAGAGAGGCTCTTGTAGTAGGTAATTACAAATAGGACTGAAGCCGGCAGGCGTCAGGACCCACAGAAAAATTTCTAGCTAGCAGTCTCTGGCAGAGGACCACCCCGTCAGGTGACCGGCGTCAGTATAAAGGCGGCCCCCATGCCTGCCTTCCAGTTCTTTCCTGCCAAAGGCCAAAAAGGCAAGACGAGAGAGAAGCAGATGTTTCCTTCCCTGGAAAAGGAGCTGAAAAAGCTTAGGGGGTGGAGGGCGGGAAGGCATTACCTACTGCAAGAGCCTCTCTTGAAGAGCTACTGTTACGGTAAGTTATTACGTAACTGTACTATCTTACTTCGAGAGGGCTCTTGCAGTAGGTAATTTCAAATACGACTGAGTCCCAAGCAGTTTGAAACAAGAAAAAGCAAACAGGAGGAGGAAACTACCCAAAAGTAGACCCTCTGGCTGTGAAGGTCTTGGGAAGGAAGACCTTGCAGAACAGCCAACCCGAAGCCAGCTCTACGGCGAGAGGCAATGTCCAAACTGTAATGTTTCGTAACGGTATGGACAGAAGTCCAAGTTGCGGCTGCATAAATGTCTGCTGCTGACACATTCTTGAAACAAGCAGCAGAGGCATCTACCCCTCTGGTGGAGTGGCCTCTGACTTGACCCGGTAGGGTCTTGTTGTACTTGTTGTAACAGAAAGTGATACAATGAGCCAACCATTTAGAGAGGCATTGCTTAGAAACAGCATTGCCTTCTCTTTTACGAGCAAAAGAGACAAACAGTTGATCAGTCTTTCTGAGATCCTTCGTCCTGGTGGTGTAGTATCTCAGAATTCGGTGAACATCCAAAGTATGCAAGAGGTACTCCCCTTGATTGGAGTGCTGCGTAAAGAAAGTAGGTAGCTCCATGGATTGATTCAGCGTAGATTCTGCTACCACCTTGGGGAGAAACTTAGGGTTGGTACGCAGAGCCACATGTTCCTTGTGGAAAATCAAATATGGGATTTTGCACATGAGGGCCTGGAGCTCGGAAATCCTTCGAGCAGAAGTAATGGCCACAAGGAAGAGAGTCTTCCATGAAAGGAACTTCAGGTCTGCTGAGGCTGCCGGCTTGAAAGGAGGCAGAGTAAGCTTCTCGAGGATAAAATTCAAATCCCAAGGAGGGGCAGGAACCCGAATAGGGGGTCTCAAGTGGAGGACCCCTCTAAGAAAAGTCTTAGAGACTTCCAGCTGCACAAAAGTCCTGTCCCCAAAAGGAACATGGTAAGTCGAGATGGCCGCCATGTGAACCTTCAGACAGGAATGACTGAGACCCAGATCAAAGAGGTGTTACAAGTAATCCAAAAGCCGCCCAACAGAGCAAGAGAATGGCTCAAAATCTTTGGAAGTGGCCCAAATAGAGAACCGTTTCCATTTCATGGCATAGGTAGATCTAGTGGAGGGCTTTCTGGCCTCCACCAGAATCTCAGCCACCAGCGGGGAAACCCCGAATCGGGCTTGAGCTACGTCTGCAGGAGCCACGCGTGCAACTGAAGGGACTTGAGGCCTGGGAGGACCAGGGTCCACTGATCCTGGGTCAGTAAAAATGCGAAAGAGGAAGAGGAAGCGGAAGTGCCTCTGAATACTGTTGCAAAAGAGAAAACCATACTTGCCTGGGCCAGAAAGGAGCGATTAGGATCATGTGTGCTCCTTCTGAGCTGAGTTTCTGTAAGACCCTCGGAATCAATGGGATCGGGGGGAAGGCACAGACGAATCTGCCCTTCCAGTCTAGAGACAGAGCGTCTCTCCCAAAATGCCGCGCCCTGGAGCAAGCGAGTGAGCAGAAGTTGGGAAGTTTTGCGTTGTGAAGAGACGCGAACAGGTCTACCCGTGGTGTTCCCCAACGTAGGAAGATATCGTCTGCTACCCCCGATCCAGTTTCCACTCATGAGCGTGAGAAGGCAACCGACTGAGGTGGTCTGCCAATGTGTTCTCGACCCCCAGGACATGAATTGCCATGAGGTGAAGGTTGTGCTGCACTGCTCAATCCCAAACTCGCACAGCCTCCCTGCAGAGAGGGTAGGAACGAGTTCCTCCCCGTTTGTTGATGTACCAGACCACACACATGTCTGTCTGGACAGCCAGATGCCTGGGGAGCAGATACAGATGCAGAGCCTGAAGAGCATACAGCACAGCCCGAAGCTCAAGCACATTGATGTGGAGTGTTTTCTCGAGCCTGAACCAGGAGCCCTGGGTCCTGTGAGACCCCAAATGGGCTCCCCAACCCTCACCTGAGGCATCTGTAGTCAGCGTCTGGGAGGGGGGAGCAAGGCAGAAGGGAACTCCCCAGCAAAGGTTCTCCTGAACCATCCACCATTGCAAGTCCCGAGCCATGAGAATGGAGACCAGAACTAGTAGATCTAGGTCATCCACCACCTGATCCCACTGAGACTGAAGTGTCCACTGAGAGATTCTGATGTGGAGCCGAGCGTGAGAGACTGTCGGAACAGTAGCTGCCATGAGCCCGAGGAGGCGAAGGACCAACCTGGTGCTGACCCGCCTTCGACTGGACAACAGGCTGACCTGAGCGTGGAGTGTGGCAGGAATGCCATGCCGGAGGTCGTGTCCAGGATCGCCCCAATAAACTGGAGCCTCTGGGACGGGATCAGGTGGGACTTGGCCTGGTTGATGGTAATATCCAGACTGGTGGAAACCTGCAAGGTAAGGGAAAGGAAGCGCAGGAGCTCCTCCCTGGCCAGGAGCCAGTCATCCAGATACGGGAAAACCTGAACCCCCTGGGTATGCAGGTAGGCCGCTACCACCGAAAGGCATTTGGTGAACACTCGGGGTGCCGAGGAAAGACCAAATGGGAGGGCCTTGAACTGGTAGTGGTCCCCCTGGAATGAAAAACGCAGGTATTTGTGGTGGGAAGGGCGAATAGGGATATGCAGGTAAGCATCCTGCATGTCCAGAGTGCACAGCCACTGTCCCGGCCGGAGAAGGGGCAGAAGACTCTGCAGAGAGAGCATTCTGAACCTTTTGTACTCCACAAACAAGTTCAGGGAGCTGAGGTCGAGAATAGGCCTCACATCTCCTGACTTCTTCAGGACCAGGAAGAAATGGGAGTAGTAACCCGTCCCCCAAAGAAGGGGTGGGACAGGGTCTATCACCTCCTTCAGAAGAAGAGAGGATATTTCTTCCCAGACTAGAAGAAGGTGTTCTGGGGAGTAAGACGACCTGGGGGTGGGGTTTCGAGGTGGTTTCTGAAGAAACTCTATTGAGTGTACTTCTGCAATCAGCTGGGGCACCCCAGTGTCTGAAGTGATGCTCTCCCAACCCGGTAGATGGAAGGAGAATCTCCCTCCTACCAGTTCTTCTGGAAAGCCCAGAGGCTGTGGGAGAGGAAAAGATTCAGGAGGTGTGGGACAGCGTCGCGGCTGAAGCTCCCGCTGCTTTTTTGGGCAGGGGACTTGGCAGCTGGAGGGGCCCAACGTTTGTTGGCCTGCTTTCCCTGAGGTTTCGCGTTGGGCTGAGAACGTCTGCAAAAGGGACGACTCTGAGCCTGAGGGAGTCTGTACAAGGAGGCAATAGACTTAAGTGCAGTACCCTTCTCCTGCAGATCGGTGATGATGTCCTTGTCATCGCCACCGAACAGCACTGAACCCCTGAAGGGCGCATCCTGGATAGCAGACTACACCTCCAGCACCAAACCTGACACCCGAAGCCAGGCAGGATGCCGTAATCCCATGGCAAAAGCAGAGCTCTGACCTGCAGTGTCCACTGCGTCATACGTGGCACGAAGCATGTCCGACTGGCCAAACACACAGACCGGACAAGGTCAGCCACTTCCTGCTTCGTCTGAGACTCAGGAAGGGAGTCCAACTTGGTTTCCACCTCGCTAAGGATCGTCTTCTGGTAATCCCCCTTGTGAGCAATGTAATTCAGGGCCCTAATTCCCAGAGTGGAAGAAGCATAGACCTTCTTCCCATACTGGTCCAGAAGGCGGGATTCCTTGTCGGGTGGTGACGAGCTCAAGTGCTTAGGGTTAGCCGTCCGACCGTGAGTGGTGCTAATCATTCATGACCGAATTAGCTCAAGGGTGTGAATTCAGAGTCAACACCCTCCGGAGCCTGATAAAGCCTGTCCGACTTCCTAGGAAGGGGGGAGGGGGGCTAATGCCGATGGTTGCTTCCAAATTGTGGAGACAAGGTCGGCATGAGGCTCAATCCAGGGCAGCACCAGAGTAGGAGCGGTCTCAGGCAGATCCAGGTGCGCAGCGAGTTTCTTACGCTGTGGATCCGGCTCCAAGGAATGCCACTGTTGAACTGCCTGGATTTTATGCAGCAACTCCGTAAAAGAAGGATCCTCCAGAGGAGACTTCGGAGGAGTCCTTGGCCTGGGCTTGTCTGGAGTGCGTGTCTCGTCGTCTGGATCGGAACGACCGTCGGAGTCATCCGAGGTCTCCGAGGAGGATGAAGAAGAAGAAGAAGACTCTTCCTCCCAGCATGGAGGAGGAACGGACCCCTTGGGAGGCCCTTGGGGAATTGTATCCTGCCCTGTCCTGGAACCAGAGGGATCGCCTCTGGTATCCGGAGGGGGAAGGGGGTCTCTCGCCTCCGATGTAGGGGTCCGGAATCGGGAACAGCGTCGGAAGATGGCTCTCTACCTCCCTGGTGAGCTGAGCCTTAGCCTCAGCCCACCAGGAAGCCACAGCCTTCTTCAAATCCACCGGCGGCTGAGGGGGCGGTGGAGGAGGAGGGTGTACAGATACTGAGGGTATCTGTATGGCACGTATCCGTATCTCGACGGCGGGAAGCCCAGCATCGGGCACTGGGGCATCATGTACTGCGGCACCGGGTAGGCCGGTGTCGGCTACTGGGGTGCCAGATACTGAGGGCCTGGGTAGGATGGTGTCGGATACGATGGGGTCGGATACCCAGGTTCCGGGAGGTCTGCAGGAGCAGAGGGCCCCTGAAATGGCCCAGCGGGTAGATCCAGAATGGGAGGCCCGGTGGACAGCAGGCCCGGCAAAGGGGCAGCGTCCGGCAAGGGAATGTTGTCGGGCGTCGGATAGTCTGGCGTCGGCATCCGAGGATCCGACATTGGGTCATCTGGCCCAGCGCAAGGGAGACCCAATGGCAGCATGCCCACCTCCTCCGTGTCGCCCGGGGAAGAAGGGTTACCAGCCCCGGGGTCTAGCAAAGGAGACGCTGGCGCCTCAGAAAGCAATGAGTGTTGCAGCGTGCTCGGGACAACAGAAAGGCCGGAAGGGTCCGGCGACAGCTCAAACGCCAAGCGGACGTCGGAGGGGCCGACGTCCGGCTTATTAGCGGGATCCGGGCGGACGTCAGAGGAGCTGGCATCCAACTCATCGGACTCAGCGCTCGATGAAGGCCGTGAAAGAGGGGTGGCCTTGGCAGGCGCTCTGGAGGCCGTGCACTGCCCTGGAGGGTCAGGCATCTTAATGGCCTTACCCAGGCGGGCATTGGAGGAGCCGACGTCCGACTTACCGGGGCCGCTCGGACCAGAAGGCCGCACGGCAGCGGCCTTACTGGGAGCGGCTGCCTCCTTAGACCCGGAGGCTTCTGAGGGGCCTGAGCATGAGCCCAACGGGAGGCTTGACACCGCCTTCGAAGCCTCCAAGACGGCCGCCATGGAACTGCCTCCCGCGGGAGGCATTACCTGCAGCACCGCGACCCCAGCCAAGGCTGCGGCGACCGTTGAAGAGGAGTCCTGGTCCTTCTTCTTGTGCTGGCCCTCTGGAGAAGTAGAAGCCCGTCTGAGTTTTTTCAGCTCCTTTTCCATGGAGGTCATTTTGAGTTTAAGAACGTGGGCCTCCAGGGACTGCTGCCTCCACTTTCGGGTGGCCGCGCTAAACTGCTGACAGAGCTGGCACTTCTCGACGGGATGGTCAGGGCCTAGACAAAAAAGGCACTGGGAATGTCGTCCTTGTGTGATAGGAGCTGAGCGCCATGGGAATCATCTTGCTTTTGTGCATGAAGTCGGGGACGACATATGCACGCAGCTGAGGTAAAGTATTGATGCTAAATTGAAGAAAAAGTTGAAAATAGATGGTAAAACTACCGACGACTGATTTTAAGCAGTGAACTTAACTGCGGCGTTGATGAGCTAACGGGGTGGAAAGAACTGGAAGGTGGGCGGGGACCGCCCCCTTTATACTGACGTTGGTCACTGGATGTGGGGCGGTCCCCGCCAGAGACTGCTAGCTAGAAATTTTTCCGTGGGGTCCTGACGCCTGCTGGCTTCAGTCCTATTTGTAATTACCTACTGCAAGAGCCCTCTCAAAGTAAGATCTAGCATTCCTACAAACAGACTAATGAACCAAGTGAAGTATTTTAGAGCAGTAGGTGCAACACAACTGGACAAAACGTATGTGTGACCCTATCTTTTTTCACTACAAAAGATTCCAGGCATCTCCCAATTGCATTTGGTAGTCAAATGTTCTAGTTCCCCAAATTGGGCATTTAAAACATTTGTTTAGTTGCTTTGCACTGGGGCCATGGGGGGCACAAGTCGACTCAATCTTAATGGATTGCTTTGACTGCTTACCAAGGAGGAGATGGATCAAGAATGACCACTGGACGTGGCCTATCTGGACTTCAGTAAGGCTTCTGACACTGTACCACACAGAAGACTAATTATGAAACTAAGCAGCCTAGGGGTGTGGGAGAAAGTGATAAGCTGGTTATCAGACTGGTTAAGGGATAGGAAGTAAAGGGTGGTAGTAAATGGTAGTAACTCAGGTGACAGGAGAGTGACTAGTAGGGTGCCACAGGGTTTGGTGTTGGAACAGGTCCTCTTCAATGTCTTCATAAGTGACACTGCAGAGGAGTCTGAGGGCAAGGTATGCCTTTCTGCAGATGATACAAAAATCTGCAACAGGGCTGATGCTCAGGAAAGGGTGAAGTGAAAGCAATGGCATCTAAAGTTCAAATTCATTATTACAGGAATTACTCCATTGAGTAAGCGCATTCACAAGGAGGTCCTGGAGATTTCAAACAATACAATGACGTACATGATCTTATACAAAACAGATTTGGATAGCACGAGTAAACAGCAATGGCAATGATAAGGTACAGCTTGGATTGTTGCAAATAACTGATACATTACATACAAAAAAAACTAACTGCACTAATGTGCAGGTAGATGATACACAGAGTGAGACAAGTCTTCACTGGGGGCAGAAGGAAAAAGGAAAAAAGTGAAAACATGGGGCTGTAGATGACATCGCAGAGGATGGTGGCAGGTTCAGAGTGACAGGAATATTGTGCACTCAGATGGGGTACAGGGAGGCGGGTCATGGGGAGGGTGGTGACTGGGGTAGGATAGGAGGGGTAGGGAGATGAAGGTGGGGAAGGGAGGGTGGTAGTTCAGCAGGACATGAATATTGTGCACAGAGATGGGGATACAGGAAGGGGGAACTAGGGGAGGGAGGTGACTGGGCTAGGGGAGGAGGGGGTAGGGAGACAGGGAGGAAAAATCTGAGGAAACTAGAGGAATGGTCTAGGGAATAGTAGCTGGGTTTCAATGCCAAAAAGATGAGGCAATGGAGTTTACATTCACCAAGCAAGAAAAAGATCTAGGGGTCATCATAACTGATGGCCTCAAGATAACTGGGCAGTGTAACAAAGCAGTGGGAAAGGCTAGCAGGATGCTACGGTGCACTGGGAGAGGGATTTCTAGCAGGAGGATGGAGGTGGTGTTGCCGTTGTATCGCTCACTGGTAAGACCCCACCTGGAATACTGTGTCCATTTCTGAAGGCCGCACCTCCGCAAGGACATTGAAAGGGTGACGGCCTTACAGAGGTGGGCAACCAAAATGATGAGGGAGTTGCACAAGAAGACATACAAGGAAAGGCTGCAGGAACTCAACATCTACTCCCTGGAATAGAGGAGAGCAAGAGGAGACATGATTGGACCCTACTAGTACCTCACAGGAGTGAACAAGGTGCAAGTGGAGGGTCCATTTCAGAGAAACGAAGGCAGCAGAACAAGGGGGCATGCAATGAAGGTAAGACAGGGAAGTTTAGGAGAGATGTGCGGAAATACAGCTTCACAGTATGGGTGGTGGATGACTGGAACAGCCTGCCAAAGGAGGGGGTGGAGGCAAATACTGTGGGGAGCATTAAGCATGCAGGGGATAGGCACAGGGCCATTTTAGGCAGAGGCATGGGGGAAGGGAGTGACCAAATAGGGGCAGTGGCCATGGAACTGCCAGGGACAAGGGGCAGACCAGGTGGGCCTATAGGTCCTTTTCTGAGAAGACGTTTTTGGAAGGCCACAGCCTGCAGTTGAAGGGGACAGTGCAACTGGCCACACACCCCCTTTGGCCTATTGAAGGGCTGCTTTCCTCACTCCACACACAAGCATTTTTTCCTTGCAGCGGAAGGCTCTGTCAGTCTGTCTTTGTCCCTGCTGGGGCCTTGCCCCCCGTGTTGCTGTGTTGTGGGCTGCTAGATTTCTGCTGGACTTTTGTTTTGTGTTCTGCTTTTTAGTTAGTATTGCTTGCCTCCGGCTGCTGCGTGCTTCTTTGTGTTGCTTGTTCCTGTCCTCCTGTGTTTGAGTTTTGTTTGCATTTTCCTCTTTGGAGGCTTTCTAGCTTCCTGTTCAATTGTTTGTACTGTGTTAATCCTGTACTGGTGCTATTTGGCTCCCATTTGCTCATTAGCTTTCAGCAAACCTTCACTGCAACTGCTGTTGTATCTGTATGTTTCAACAAGAGCAAGGAGGTGCATCAGGACGAAATACAGTGGTGCTATCACAAAAACAGAAACAGCAACGCACAAGTGTAAAGCACCCACATTCCGGATAAAAGACTTCAGGACCACATGACGTTTGAATGCTCAGTCCTTTATATAAAAAAAACTCACAGTGTAATAACTACAGCACAACTGGCAGAAAAAAAATGTGGCTTCTACACAAATACTAGCCTTTCACTTCACATGCTGCTAAGCTTCCTCAAAGTGATCTGTATGGTTCAGCTCAGTTCCTGCTTCCTCAGTGCTTATTCACCTTAACTGGCTGCACCTGTGCAGGCTCACACTGCAAAGCTAGTCCATGGCATTCAAACCTACTTTCATGCTATTGCACCGAGCAGTCCTTGCTGTTGTTTCAGTACATTGCCTCTCCCTGCAATTCCACTGTTTGTTTAGTTTGGCTGTTCCTAGAAGCTGTAACTATTTGCTGCTGGATGCTGCTCATTACTTTTATATACTGCTTCATTATACTCTGGAGGTCAGCACAGCTACAGCTGTTGCTGTAAACTAGTTTTAAAATCTGTGTGTAGGTCACGGTGCTTTACTGTTGCTTCCTTGTTTTTCCTACGGCGGGGACTGGGAGTTGCAGTGATGTTGTGGGCCCATGTGGTCCACATTCCTCATGTTTGAATCCTACCACTGCTACAAAAATCCTCTGAGTATTTATGTCACTTTTAATTGGCTTCCTTAATGGGACTGATTGGCTTGCCTCCCTGCAAGGTATTTGAATTGCTGCCTCTCTGACCTACGTTCATTGCTTACTCTGCCTCACAGACCTACGTGCAAGTCCAGTCATTGCTTACATGGACGTTTTATGCTACATGCTTGCTATAAAACATGTTTGACCTACATGAGGGTCTACAACGCTCAGCACTCCTTTAAGCTCTCCTTGGAGGCATGCCAACCTTAACCATTAGTTACCATGGCACAGGGCTCGTCCTGCAGCTAACAGTCTCGCTCTACACCCCGAAGTCCACATCTTGAGCATGTGAAGCTTGGGGTGAGGTGCTTCTCACCTGGCCCACAGCTGGTAATGTCCTCGCTCCTGGTGGACCTTCACTCATCAACCGTACCGACAGCACCTCTCAATGTAGCATTAAGACTTGAGCAGCTAAGGGGTGGGGCCCTCATGAAGCGCCCCTTTAGCTGCCCGAGTGGGTTTGGAGGCATCCTTCAAAACTATTCTCCCTATGACTACCCCTGGTTCACCTGGTTTGTTTTTAGATCAGTAGGCCAGCTAACCGCCTCAGCAGTCGTCGCTATACTCCTCCTCCCACCTTGGAGGAGCAGTGTTGCAGAGTTAGCCTCACAACCCTTCACAGCATTCCTGTTAGAGGGACAGAGGAGAGCTGTCCTCCAAACTGGAATATTTTCCACCTCCTTTAATTGAGTTTTCAAATTGCAGCAGCAAAGCCATCACTAATCAAAAATATCCCAAGCCTGGAGGGAAGGCAACTTAGGCCTTGGATCCCCAGAGATTTCCTCCTGGAAGGTTTTTTTTTTTCTCTCCTCTATGCCACAGGTCATAATATTTAGTTAGCTTTAAGCAATAATCCCTAGGTCAGTTAGATAGGTTTCCGCTGTTGGATGGAGCGGGTGGCTGCCCCATTACTGTCCCCTCCTTTAGCTGTTCTCTCTCTCTCCTTAGAGAAGCCAGGCCTCCACACCATATAGTCAGTCCTCCAAGTAGGTCATTATTCACCTGTTGTTTCCCGCTTACTGTACTCAAACATACTACTTACTGAACCCATACTACCAACCGACCTACGTACAGGTACTCGACCCCGATAAGTGTTCACTGTCACAAACATACTCCTCAGGTCAAACCCTCTGCTCCCAAAGTGCCAACCTCAAAGTGCAATAGTGTGAACAGGGGACAGACAAGGTAACCCTCCTGTCTGTTTTGGGTCCGAATCACCTACTAGCCTCGAGTCCTGGGGGGTCAAACTGTGAACCTTATGCTAGCATACCCAGTTAACAGGCTCACATATATATTCTCTTCGGGGAAATACAATATAATCTTTTGCCCAGTGGCACCCAGCCAGGTTCCCAAAATGTACCCTTACGACTCAATATGAGACCTAGGTATATTACCACCTTTTAGCAAGCTTAGTAACTACACTAAAGCCCTTAACAGCTGTCAGACTTAAACACAGGTTCAGCAATCACATGTAAAAGAAAACTGAGAAGACACAGGCAGAATTTCAAAGAAAATATTGTTTAACTAAAAATTGTAAAACAGGTAAAATCAAACACAGAACAATTATATCACTAACTTACAGTCACATAAAATAAACGGAAAGTTACAGAACACAAATATGCCTGCTCCAAAATACTTAAAAGTTCTTGCCTATCTAGATGTTACCCTTTAGTGTTTCTTAAGTCCAGAGAATTGTGTCTCTAGAGTCCAAAATAATATGCCATGTTTCCCTCTGATGCATACCCATTTCAGAATCTATCTTCCCACCCCTTTTGGGGAGGTCACAGTTAGATCCTCCTAGTTTTTTCTTCTTGACATAATTATCCACAGGGGATGTATGTTATTGCTGTGAAAAATCAGCAACTAGCCATTTCCCAAATATGACAGTCTGTGATCAGAACATCCCCTTTGATGCTTCACATTCCCACAATCATGTCACTAATTCTCAGCTAGGTGAAAAAACCAAGAGGAATCAGCCAAATTACTTCCCTTCCTGCTATGTCATAAATGCATACATGGGAACCAACTTCAAAAGCAGGAGCAGGTTATAAAAGGTAATAAACTGTCCCTCTGGAAGGAAGGCTTTTAATTAGGTTTCCCTGACATTTTTGAGGTCAAAGGTCACTCACTGCAGCAGCCAGCCTTTTTTGGTCATATATTTATATCACAATTTATAAATATAATATTAAGCAGGGAGTAGAGCATCACATTCACTACCTTGTATGCTTTGCTTGACGCTCTGTTTGGGCTTCTTCCTAAGGTACCTTTAGCCAAGGGAACCACTCCTGCGGCACCTCAAGGGGTGGAACCCTCTCCTAGGGTTCCTTGCCTTTGTACCCTTACAGGGTAGTATATCCCACACATAGAGAGGCGAACAGACAAAGATTATCTACATTACACAAGCACAAAACCAGCTGCCCAGGCACACTGAACAATGTTTTTTTCTCAAGAAAAAAAAGATGGTCACCACAATTGGCTTAAAAATAGCATTGTAGACCTGGAAAGGGTTAGGATTAAGAAAATAAAACAAACTCACATGCACAGCACAGGGGATACCTAGAAAATGTAGATCTGACAGCTATGCTAATATTTTTGTTCACTGTAGCTAAAACTTTTTGTTGCACTGCTGCTTTTAACAGTTACCTTCAAATACAAACTCACTGAAATAAGTATAAAACCAGGATGTCTTGTATTACAAACTTCTGTATGATACTGTGTAAAGATATTGGTGTGCTTTTAACATGGGATTTTAAATTTGTTCTAATTACAGTGCAGAATAAGAATAGCAATCATTTTCACACACAAAAAAAATTTAGTAGAACTTGATTAGGCACCCCAGTTATCTGCTTATTTTTTCTTGCACCAAGGTAAGTAGTTAAACAGGCTTCATTATTTTACGTCTAGAAACTGGCAAAATATGTGGGTTCAGGATTTATTCGATACCGACAGCACGTGAATTACTGAATAAAATACAATAAGCACTGCATGATGCAGATGCCTTTGATTTCAGAAGATAGGGTGCTTAATTATTAATTTGCTATTCATTTCAAGAAGCCAAGTTTTTTTTCATGTTACAAGCATATACGAGTGACTAACAATTTATGCAATCTATACGTGCTTCGGGTAACACTGGGAGCACTGGGGATGAAAAGTGAGCCCCTGCAATTTCTGCATAAAGTCTCCACATTTTTAGGTAACATTTCTGCAATTTTCCAGTGACCCTGCTAATAAGTAACTGTTCAGTTTATTTACATAATAACTACAATTCATAACTGTGAACTAGTGGTAGTCATGGGTTATTATATTTAATTTTGTTCGCTCTGGTTAGTGTCACGTGTCAGGTTTATTTATTTAGTCTTTGTTAACAGGGTAAGCAATGCTAGGCCAAGGGCCTATTTTCGGATGTGACCCAGATACAAGGACACAATACATTGAAACATACAATAAACACTTAGTGCTGCATATAAAAGATTACAACAAAGTATGTACAAGATGTACAAATATTTGCACACATCAATAAAATGATAAAGTAATATATAAAATAAAAATGCACTCAAAGCAGCTACATCTAGAATGTGCAAGTAAATGTTGTTTTAACCAAATTTTAAACTGAGCCTCTGTCTGTGAACATCTGAAGGAAAGGCATTCCAACTTCTTGGTTCCAAATAGACAAAAGATTTCTGCCCCAGTTTGGTCTTAACAAATGGCAATAAGAAGCACTCAAAGTGAGCAGATCTGAGTGATTCAGACCTAAAAGTGTAAGAGGCGTGGAGAAGTTGCCTATAGCCACATGGCTTACCAGAGCTTTATCTAGCAACATAAAAGACAAAAACTATATCAAACGATCTTTTATTTTTTGGTGTTAGCCAACTGAGTTCACAAAATAAATCGCACTGGTGTGTCAGTCGATTTGACTGTGAAGCAAACCTACATCTGCAGTTATGAGCAGCCCATTGAGATAGGTCTGCATCACAGGCATTCGAATATACCACAGAGTAATAATTCAGTCTGGACGTCAACATACTTCTTGCGGTAGACAGCCTGGCTCCTTTTGTCAACTGTCATTGAATACAGTGAGATAAAGCTAACACTCAGTCTGCAGTACGACATATACTATCTGTTTGGAAGAAAATGTCGAAGGATCCAGCAGGATCCCGAAGTACTCAAACGACAACACATTTTCCACAGGAGTTTATCTATTTATTTCTGGCATCTGGTAACCAGGTGAGCCCACTGAGACCAGAGGTCCCTTTTTCAGGGGCGACCCAGAATTAGTTACATATAAGAACTTACATGTGCAATAGGCAGAACAGTACATAGAGGATTGCACGAGGTACAAGACAGGTACACAGGAACAATTTGTTAAAAACAACAGCAACATGGAGTAGTTGCCTATGGTCACATAGTTCCATTCAAACTCTGAACTGTAAGCTCTCTATCTAAATGAGCAAGTTTCTGTTTTGTTCCTAACACCATAGCCTTAGTTTTACCAACATTTATTACATGTTTACTATCTGATATCCAATTAGATATAGCAGGAAAAGCTGTATTCAGCACATGATTCAATTAATTAATGTTAGTAGAATGTTTATAAATAAAGAAGCCACATAAAACAAAAGACTACTTTTCAAGGTTAAATGAGGCATGGAGTTAACAGAAATGGAAAACAAAATTGGTCCAAGGGTTGAGCCCTGGTGCACACCAGAAGGCAAGGTAAGCCAGATTTTGTGTTATACAACTTAACCAATTGTTGCAACTATCAGGATAGTTTGCAAACCATTTCAGGGCAACCTCAGACATTCCAGCACAAGATAATCTGCACAGAGCCGGCCCAGTGGCATGGAGGGCCAAGGCCCTGGCGCCTTACCTCCTGCCACACCGGCAACCCATGTTCGGTGGCGAGCGCAGGTTGCCGGGCATCAGTTGGGGAGTGAAAGGATTGAGCACCCAATGACTACTCTCCTTTCCCTGGGGGGAGGACCTGCATGCACCACCGAATGACTGCCACCCGGTGGAGGCCAGGTGGTAGCGTGTGTCTAGGAGGGCAGTAGTAGGGAGGGCTGTGGGACTCCGGGGCATGTGCACGCCTCCACACATGTGCATCTACATGCGCGCCTCAGCGTGGGTAATGGGAAAAACAGAAAAGCCTATGTTCCCCTCCCCCGTCACTGTATGTGACAGTCCACTGGGGACTCCTGGGTCCTGCTTACATGTGGATCCCTGCTAGTGTGATAGCGGGGGGAGCAGTCGACGGGACAGGGGGACCCTTGATACAGGGCCTGAAGACAGGAGCAGGTGGTGGCAGGTGTGCAAAAAGCTATAGGAGAGAAAAAAAAAGATAATCTGCACAATAATAGGGCGTGATCGACCAAGTCAAAGACCTTGATCAGGTTAACGAAGACAGCACCAGTCAAATTCCTATTATTCATAATCTGGTGCATGTCATTCATGCATCCGACCAAGGCTGTCGAGGTGACATGACCGGGTCTAAATCCATGCAGTTCATCACAAAGCAAATCATATTCTCCCAAATAACTCATCACCTGTTCATTAACACATTTTTCAAGGATCTTCTCAAAAGGGGACAAAACAGAAATAGGGTGATAGTTGTCCAGTTCAAAAAGAGTATCTTTTTTATAAACTGGCACAACTAGGGACACCTTCCGTTTGCTATGGACACTGCCTGTAAATCAGAAACCTATTATACACGAGTCAAAGGTGCAGCAATCAGATTTGCAGCCAGTCTTAAAAGTCAAGGCTCTCGTTTAATATAGCCGCTGCCTTTACTGGGATCCAATTTTGTTTCAGTTGCAGCAAAGCCTCAGCAGCAAAACCTCAGATTCTTTTAAACTTCAAAAGTAAAAACTAAGCTTAACAGTGTACCTATGAAAGGGTGTATCACCCAAAATATCAAAATTTGAATTTGAAAAATTTATTTTAGAAGAGTTAACTTTATGGGGAGAGGGGGCATCACCCATTGTACCAATTGTTTTTTTAACTTTATTTAAAAAGAAAGGTCAGCATAGAGATACAACTGCACACTTATGTTGCAAGTACTTATCCATAAGGCACAAAATCATAAATGAACAGCACCTGGTTAGGGTGTTCCACAAGGGTTGTTGGATGCAAAATATAAATACAAATACTGTACCACAGAGTGCTTCCATATTTGACAGATATAAAGTAGAGTAAATGTAAAATAGCTTAAGAGGGAATGTCAGCAGGCCTTATCTCTGGGTGTTCTTAAAGTCTTAGAAGGTAGGAAACCATAGAGAGCCAGAGCTTTGTTCTAAGGGCTCCATACTTGCTTATATTTTCCTGCTGGTTCGTGGCAGAATAGTGTGTATTCTCTAATTTCATGCAGTGCAGAAGAGTTTTCACCCATTGTACCACTGATGGGGAAGAGTCCAGCCACCAAGGTTGGGCCAATACTAATTTCCCCACTGTTATCCCCAAAGCCATAAGGGATTCTTACCCAACCCTTCCCCACCCTGTTTCCCCCTTGAGAGACCTAACAGTATGTCTAAAACGTTGGGAGGTTTTGTAGAGCCCAGGCTCCTAGAAAGCAAGAAAGTAATTTCATACCAAAAGGCAGACACCCTAGGGTGTGGTGCATATGAAAAAAGTTCCAGGCTGGGCTCCACACTTAGGGCAGTCCTCAGATTTCATTGGATCTAATTTGTGGGCCAACACTGGTGTGAAATATGTTCTAGTCAGGATGTTATAATGTACAGCTCTCAGCCTATTGTTTACAGAGCACTGCATGCCCTTCTTAAAAACTGCCTCCCAGTCCCCCCCAGTAACTCCCAAGGGTTCCAAATCTGCTTCCCAACTTTCCCTCAGATGGGAGAAGGGATCTGGTAAAGCACCCAAAAGAAGTTTGTAACATTTTGTTAAAAGCTCAAGGGTTCTTTCATGTGGATCTTTAGCAAAAAGTTCTTCCAATGGAGAGTGCCTAAGGGGGGGTCACGATATCCCACCCTCTTCCGTTAGCATCAGTCTTGAGCTCACCTGAAGGTAGGTGAAGAAATGAGAGGCATGTACACCATGCCGGTGAGACAACTGTTGGTAAGGTAGGAGACTGTACTGCTGATATAAATGCGATAGGAGATATATCCCCTTCTCACGCCAGTTGTCCAAGACCCATCTAACTGGCTCTGGGGTACGATGGGCTTCCCGGAGGGCATGCTTTATAGAGGCATCTGGGGACAGAGTCAAGGGGTGATTTATTAATTTATGTGCAGACAGATATACCCTCTAAGTTGTCCTAGTGAAGAGGTTCCTGATCCCTTTTACCACAATTTTTGCCAGGGCAGGGCCAAACGTTGAATGATATAATGGGCTTGTACTACCTATTTCTTCCAAGTCTATCCAGGCCTTCACAGGCTCAGACAGCCCTTGAGTAAGGTCTGCCAGAAAAGCCAGTTGAGCAGCTAAGAAATATAAATGAAAGTCAGGCAAGCCTAGACCCCCCCCCACTTGTTGCCAAAAGTATCTCCTTTTTAATTTGTGGCTTACGGTTTCTCTACAATAGGGATGTGGCTGAACTTTGCAGTGTTTTAAAATATTTATTCGGAACATAAAATTGGTAGTGTCTGGAACAAAAACAGGCACTGTGGCAGAATACATATTTTGATGAGGTTTACCCTACCTATGAGGGTTAGGGAAAGAGAGGCCCATCGATTACAATCATCTCGGATTTTATGTAAGAGTGGTTTATAATTATGCTCTACTAAACATACAAACATAAGAATCTGCCAGCAGAAATAGACCATCTGGTCTATCAAAGTCTTCCCGAGTGTGCAGCTAGCACCCTAGATTGCAGCTGCCCCAGCCTCCTCCCCCACTGTCCCTCCATTACATGTCACAGCTCCCACCACCCAGACCCTTCCTCTTGCTTTGTCCCACTCCCTCTTAAAACCTCTTACTGTCTTACATGATACCACCCCTCCAGTAGCACATTCCATTTAGACACCACCCTCTCTGCGAAGTAGTGCCTCCTCATCTCCCTCTTAAATTGTCCACCCTCCAATCTTATCCTACGCCCCCTTGTTTCCCTACTTTCCCTCAGTTTGAACACCCCCTCGGTGCTAGGTTTATTGATCCCCCTCACATATATGAATGTTTCAATCATATCCCCCCATCCCTCCTCTCCTCCAGTGTGTACATATTCAGATCTTGCAGCCTGTCTTCATAGGCCTTTCCTTCCATCCACTGTAACATCTTTGTTGCCCTCCTTTGCACCCCTCCAGTAATTTTATATCCCTCTTCATATATGGCCTCCAGTATTGCAGACAGTACTCCAAATGCGGTCTGACCAAGGATCTGTAGAGAGGCAGGATCACCTCCCTATGTCTGGATGAGAACCCCCTTCCGATACAATCCAGCATCCTGTTTGTCTTAGCCACTGCTTTCCTGTACCGGGCCGAGCTGTTCATGCTCCCTGTTACCAACACCCCAAGGTCCTTTTCTTCCTCAGTGATCCCCAGCCTCACCCCACCCAACCAGTAGTCCTTCCAATGTTTTTTTTTTTCCCTGAAGTGCATCACCTTGCACTTTTTTGCATCGAATCCTAGCTGCCACGTCTCCAACCATGCCTCCAGTTTGGTTAGGTCCCCCTACAATTGTTTCCATCCTTCCTCCTCGTCCACCACCACCCCCATTTTGGTATCATCTGCCAACAGACTAACCCTGCTCCCAACTCCATGTGCAATATCTGAGATAAAGAGCCCAAATAGCACCGGGCCCAGCACTGAACCCTGCAGCATCCCGCTTGTCACTGCTCTGGGTGTTGACAGCTCCCTCCACAACCACCCGCTGCACTCTCCCCTGTAACCAGTTCCCTATCCAGTTTGTCATTTTCCTCCCCACCCCCGCAGCAGTCAGCTTACCCCCAGTCTCCCATGAGACGCTGCATCAAAGGCCCAGCTGAAGTCCAAGTACAGGACAACCATCTCACGACCCCCATCCAGCTCCCTTGTTACCCAGTCATAATACTCTATTAGGTTTGTCTGACAAGACCTCCCCAAGACGAACCCATGTTGCTGCCCATCCTGGAGGCCATTACCCTCGAGGAATGCCACCAGCCTCTCCTTCAATATCGTCTCCATAAGTTTCCCCATTATGGAAGTGAGACTGACCAGCCAATAATTTCCTGGCTCTTTCCTAGGCCCATTGACTTGGTCTCAAAGCTCTCCTCGTTTGCCAGCGGTGGTGAACTATTCATCCTGGGTGACCTAAAACTAAACAGGCTGGCCCCATCACTGGCTAATATCCGCTCCACTATCAAAGCTAATATTCGCTCCACTATCGAAGCCTTAAACCTCCATCAGCTGATTATGGAACCCACTCATCTAAACCTTAAAACACTAAACCACTCCCTGCTGGACCTGGTCCTCACCTCCCATCCCCATCAAGTAGTGGCCTCAGGGCTACTACCAGACTCTATCAGCGACCACCACAAGACCTCTGTAGTGCGGAAAATACACAGGCCTAAACTCCCAGCTAAGACTATTCTCACTAGACCCTTCACATCACTTGACCTGCAATTCTTGCTCCACGACCTTGCTCAAGCTGACTGGTCCCCCCCTTATCACAGCAGCTTCAGCTGACAAGGCCCTTGCCTACTTCTCCTCTAAGTTTCTTCAGGTTTGGAACTTCCGTGCCCCGCCCTGTAAAACCAGGGTCTGCGGTGGGCACCTCCCCTGGGTCACTCCTGAGCTTCTGGTCTGCCAACGTGCTCGCGATCTTGCGTGGCGCCTAGCCAAAGTTTACAACTGCCCTGGTGATCACCAACGTTACCGTGAACTTCAGAATGGCTGCACTAAAGTAATCTGCCTTGCCAAAGCAGAGCACTTCAAGTCTAATTTTCAAACTAATACAAACAATCCTTCTAAATTCTGGAAGGTCGTTCACTCCCTCTTCTCGCCATCCTCTACCCCTCTGCCTCCCATCCTCAGGCACAATCACTCTGTACTCTCTGAACCTATCGCCATTGCTGAATGCTTCAACTCCCACTTCGCCACCTGTGCCTCTTCTCTGCTAAGCACCCTCCCAAGCCCATCCCCTGCCCCGTTGGCCCCCCTTTTATGCCTCATACACTGACACCCCCAAAGCTCTTCCTCCCGCCCCATGTCACCCCGCATCCCGTCTTCTCCTCCCCTCTACTCCTCTGCCCGTCCACCTCCTCCGAATCGCTTATACCTCCCTACCTGTTCTCCTTCTCTCCTGTCTCTCCTGACACTACCCTTCTAGCTCTCATGGCACTAAACCCTACCAACGGCTCCTCGCCTGATGGCCTTGACCCTAGGCTCCTCTAACTCTCTGCTCCTGCGATAGCCTTCCCACTCTCCCTGTTACTAAACCTCTCCTTTGGGACTGCCACTGTGCCCTCTGTCTGGAAACATGCTGTTGTCCTCCCCCTCCCGAAGGGGGGGTGACCCCTCCTCTCCTGGGAACTATTGTCCTATCTCTCTACTGCCAACCTTAGCTAAATTACAAGAACATAGCCCTCAAAAAACTCTCCTTGTTTCTCTCTGACTTTGCTTTTTTCACCCCCTTCCAGTCTGGCTTCAGGAACTCCCACTCTACCACCACCTCTCTCCTAAGGTTAATTGAGACCATCTCCTTAGGCTTTGACAAAGGGCACATTACCTCAGCTGTCTTTGTAGACCTGGACAAAGCCTTTGACACTGTCTCCCACCCCCTCCTACGTCACAGCCTTTCAGCTGCTGGACTATCCCCTTCTGCTACAGGATGGTTCAGTGCCTACCTGTCCGGCAGGTCGCAATCAGTAAGAATAGCTGATGCTATCTCTACCTCCCTGCCTATAACCACTGGAGTCCCCCAAGGCTCAGTGCTAGGCCCCATTCTGTTCTCCATCTTTTTAAATGACCTCCCCCGGGTTTGCACCTCATCCAGCATTCACATGTATGCGGATGATACACTGTTGTCTACCTCTGGCAATACAGTTGCTGATGTCACTACCAGGCTCCAGTCCGACTTCACTAAAGTCCAACTCTGGTTTAGTTCTCATCAACTCTTTCTAAATGCCAAGAAGACAGTCTCCATGTCCTTTGGCACAACGCAGATTCTCGCCTTGTGCCGACAGACACCTCCCCACCTTTCACACCCTCGATGGGACTGCTCTTGAGGACTCTTCCTCTTTCAGGTATCTCGGCATCGGGCTGGACAGACACCTTGACTTCTCTGTACACATTGATGCCGTTCTGAAAAAACTAAGGCCCAAGCTTGGGACCCTTTACAGAAACTGCAGCTGCATCCCGCTCGCCGCCAGGCGTGAGCTGGTACAGAAGATGATCATGCCCATTTTTGACTACTGCGACGTGGTCTACGAAACTGCCCCACAGTCCCACCTATCCAGACTGGACTCTCTCTTCAATTCCTTCTGTCGTTTTGCTGTTGATGCCCTTCCCCGCACCTATCATTGTGACCTCTACCGCTCTCTCAACCTCCTTCCCCTACACTCCCGGCATGCACTACATGGTGCTAAGTTCATCTCTAAATTCTGGCTTGGATCTCTCCCCTCATATCTCCTCCTCTCTTGGCACCCCTACCCACTCCCTCTATTCCCTGAGATCCCAGGCTGACACTTGTACCCTCTCAGTGCCCTGCAGAACTACGTTCTCTGGCCAAAAAGCCTTCTCTTACCAGTTGCCTAAAATGTGGAATGCACTCCCTCCACAAATCCGCCACTCCTCCTCCCTATATTCCCTTACCTCTGCTCTGCCCAATTACCTTACATCTACCTGCACCTGCTTCTGACCCCCTCCTTGCATACCTGTCTCCCTCGCAATATTTTCTCTCCCTCTCGCTCTCCTCTTTCTCATCCCCCCTACCCCTCCTGCACTTATACTGCCCCTTATAGACTAGCTCTTAAAAGGGTGACTGGATCCTATGTGTTCACCCTGCTGCATCTGCATCACTAGTGAACTGCCTGTAATGTATGCATTGTCAACCTTGCATCCTGTGCTTGGTCCCTGTACTGATACTGTATGTATGCTGCTCCTATGAACTGCCAGTGCAGTAACTGTTGCATCAGCCTATCATTGTACTCAATTGCCATGAACCTGTTTAGTAACTGTATGTATGTATTCACCATCTGTTATGTATGTATCTGAACTCTCACTCTGTACTTCCCTCTTCCCATTCCCCCAGGACGTACCGTGAGGCAAGCATTAAGTTGCTCAGTGTATCTTTCCTGATGAAATAATTCAATGAATAAAATAAAATTCTTATGTATGGGCACCACATGGGCCACCCTCCAGTCCTGAGGCACACAACTCATTTCTAGGGAAGTGCTGCGCAGAACTGCCAGTGGCTCGGCCAACACTTCCACCATCTCCCTCAGCACCCTGGCGTGGATGCCATCAGGACCTGGTGCCTTATCCACCCTTAACCCCCTGTGTGTCCACTTGATCCTTCTTTTTAACTTTTTTCATCAAAACCAAAAGCTAAATTAGGAACGGACACGACTTTTGAAGTGGCTTTTTGGAATGATTTGTGGAGGGGACTAGCAACCTCATCATGGGGGTTAGCCCCACCATATCCGTTAACTCCACTTCATCCGTATCCTCCTCTGTTTCATAAGACTGCATGTTGAGGGTGTTCACCCTCTGTTTGATGAAAATGGAGTAAGAGCTATAATCCTTCATGGGCCTAGGAGGTGGGCCAAATTCTTGATCAGGTGAACCATCAGGTTCTATAGTTTTACCTACCTCCGCCTCCTCCTTATAATGCATATCCTCTTCCTCCTCATCCACAGGCAACTAGACAGTGACATTAGCCTAGGAAGGTGGGAAGCATGCATACTAAAGAAGTTTCCCACAGCCTGGAAGGCTTGGAAAAACTGCCATATCTTGGCCTTGTCCCCAGTTGAGGACATTTGTTTTTACATACTAACATACTAAAAAGCCAGCAGAATAGACCCTCTGGTCTGTCGAGTCTGCTCGGTGATCAGTGCCTGTACAAGGCATTGCCACAGCCCTCTCCTCCCATCTCACAGGAACCTTCACTCCTATCCCCAGGGGGTTACGGAGATGCAGCCTCACCTTATACCTATCCCACCCTTTCTTGAACCCCTCCACAGTTTAAACCACCACCAGTTCCATGGGCAGCACATTCCAGGAATCCACCACCCTCTCCGTGAAATAATGTCTCCTTGTCTCCTCCCTTAGTCTCCCCCAACCAGACTCATAGAGTTTCCCCTGGTAAACCCTTCTTCCCTCAGCTGAAGCACCCCTTCCCAGCTTACACTGTTTATCCCCTTGAGATATTTAAAGACCTCGATCATGTCCCCTCTGTCCCTCCTCTCCTCCAGAGAGTACAGGTCAAGCTCCTCTAGTCTCTCCCCATAGGGCTAGTACCCTAGGCCCTGTATCATCTTGGTCACCCATCTCTGAACCCCCTCTAGGAGAGCAATGTCCCTCTTTAAGTAAGGACACCAAAACTGCACACAGTACTCAAGCTGCAGTCTAACCAGGCAATTGTACAGTGGAAGAAGTACCTCCCGGCTCCTTGCGGTAATCCCCTGGCTGCGCACCCAAGCATTTTATTCGCCTGGGCCACAGCCCTCCTACACTGCTCTGAGCTGTTCATTTTGGCATCCACTATCACCCCCAAGGTCCTTCTCCCCTTCCCCCCCAGACATGCAGTATCTCACCACCCAAGGCATATACATGAACTGGATTTCTGGCCCACAGGTGTAGGACCCTACACTTTCCAATCTTAAATTTCAACTTCCACGTACGTGACCACCCCCTAGAGTCTCCAGTTCCCTCTGGAGGGCCAGCTCTCCTTCCACTACCACTCCCAGCTTCGAGCTACTGGAGCACCGATGGAGTAACTTCAGGAGGAACTACAGGAGCATGCACAGCATAGAGCTCCCCAAGGATAGGGGTCTTGTGCAGTGAGTAAGGGGTATAAAAGAGTAAATATATAAAAAAAATCATAATGCTTTATTGTGACATTACAGTCTGTTGCCATGGGAACACCTGTGATGTCACAAGCAAAGTATTATGACATCTGGGAGGGAAGAAGCAGTATGAGCTGATGAACCCTCAAGAACAACTATCCTGTTTTTGAAGCAAGTAACCTCAGGAATAAATAATGGAGATAAGAAATACAGAGCTAATGAGAAATAAAAGCTGCTCTGTGTCCAAATATTATGTTTTTCAAAGTTCTTCTCGAGGCGCCAGTGGTTCTTTAACTATGCTAACAGGATCAGAGTCCAATTTACCGTTAGAGGTGTACAAGCAAGAGCAGGCTTGAGCATGGCTCGATTTTACTGCCTGGCTCGCTCGACTCATCCTCTACAATCGAGAGCCAAAGTCAAGCCGAGACAGTTATGGCCAACATAAGCATTCTTCCCGGCCTTAGTAGTTAGCGTAGTGTCTGAAACATTTGACTCCTATGTGGAGAACAGCCTGCAGTGGCCAGGGCTCGGCTCGTATTTTGGCTCATACAGTCAAGCCGGACCCCTGGCTCAGCTTTGGCTTGGCTCTAGGTGAACAATTTCAACCTCTGTTTACCGTTAACTAGGATCTCATTAATATCAGTCTTCCCTTCAATTTCCATCATACTTTTTAAAGACTCAAAAATGTCTAGGGTCCACGATATTTGACTGATGCTCTTTCAGAAATAACCCTTACATTTAGTACATCTTGCTTACATGTAGTTCTAAGTTCATGGTATTTATTCAGATTGACTAAGTTCTAAGCGGTTTTGAAAAAGAGTCCAAAATGTATCTCTATTTTTCATCTTGTTAACTAGTGAGCCGATCAGCAATTGCACGTCCCATCCTATGTTTTGTAGCAGATGCATGCTTATTTTGAGAAGGAAAAGAACAAATTTGGAGACAAAATATTCAGCAATTTCCTCAACACAGTTCAGTCTGTATATGAGTGACCAATCAATTTCAGATATATCAGATAAAATACACTTCTCACTGAATTTTACAAAATTACGAAATGTTATGTTTGCTATTAAGATTAAATCTAGTAGGGCTGTCAATTATCCACATACAATTAGTTTTGTCAATAGCAGCATTAATTTTATGTCTGTTTGATGTAAGCCAGTTCAGATTGGTGATATCCATCACTATAGTTTCAGTCTGAGTTCAAGTATTAGATACTAAATTCACAAAATCATCCAGTCTTTGGGAATCAGAATGAGGTGGAATATACAAACAGCATAAATTCAGTTTCTTAGCATCAGTGATGGTGAATGCTAAGGCTACCCATTCACATTCCATGTTTGTCTTGTCTACATCCTTTGAAATGTCTGTATTGTCTCCTGAACGTATGTACAATCCTTACTCCCATAAACTGTATGCTTTATTTATCTGATGCTATGTCTTTTGCTGTCTGAACATGTCTCTTTTTTCCTGTACTCTCCCGGGTCGCAACTGAAAATAGGCATCTGTGTTTGTCTAGTGTGCTTACCTGGTTAACAAAAGCTAAATAAATAAATGTCTCCCCCGCAGAGGTGGAGACAGCTGCTATGCTCATTGCACAGGCATTGGGGAGGAAAAAAAAAAGAAAATTCTGGGACCTGGCAGACCCATGATGGCCTGACGGGCGGGAGGGATGTACCCTCCGGGGAGTGGGGGATCGCAGCTCCTGCCAGGTCCACGGAGGTGATAAATAATGTTGTGATAAAAAAAGAAAAAAGAAAAATTACTATCAGCAGATTGTTTCACATACTGAGTCTTCAAATTTTTCCTGTAACACATCACCCCCCCACCCCTTCCCAGCTCTATATTTTCTAACATGACTGTAACTAGGTATCTGAATTGCCTTTTGGATACATGTGGTCCTTACCAGGTTTCACTCAGTACCAGTACATTAGGTGAGTTAACTTTAACCCACACCACCATTCAGAAAAGTGCTTCAGCAAACTTCTAACATTAAGATGCATAAACCAAAGCCCTTTATTATAAAATGGGCAAAGGATTTCAAGCAATCTGATTGGTTGTTAGCCGTGCATTAGATGTATCTAATGCACAGCTAAAACTAGAACCCCCATTTAGAATACACAGACCCATTTAATAAGTGCAATAAGCCACTCCGGGGATGTGCTTTAGACAGTTCTAATGCACGGCTAGGGACTGGGCCTTTTCGACCTGACCCCCTGTGCATTAGAACCTGTAGTGTCTTACCCTAGTGTCTTACACAATATTTGTCTAGCTCGAAGGGGCCCTGGATTTAATTCAACATCTCCAGATAAAAGTAACCTGAAGATATCAGCAACCAGATTAAGCATGGAACAACACACTTTAAAATTGCCCAATTAAACCTAGCAGATTTAACAACACTAGGTAAATAATAGCAACGCCATGCTACAGTTTCAGTAGTGTGAGACAAAGGCTGAACCCTAGATAACAGCATGTTGGAATATGTAAAATTAAGTTTTATCTTGACCCACTTTGGTTTGAGCCTCTGCTCTTGCAATGCCAGCCAGCTATTTTCATATACTGAAGGTCCAGCCTGCCCCTGGAGCTGCAGATTATTTTCCCATTTGGGCACTGTGACAGGAAAGTGGACCAGATTCCTTTATTCTTTCAATTCATTTATTCCTGTGCTGTTAGTTTAAATATGTATCCGTTACAGGTTCCGTTTAGACTGGGCACAATGGCTACCAGGTCACATGTACAGGTAGCTTATGAGAGCTTATGTCACCCACTGTGGAGCTGCTGATGTTCTCATGGTAAAGTTAGCAGTAATGGCAGACAGGAAGAGCTTGGAGGAGGCAATAAACCCATAATCACCAGTGTGGAGTCCTTCCTAGGATATGTTCCCATGTCAGACAATGGACCCAGGTGAATGTCATAAAACCTTACAGATAGTGAGGAAGTGCTAATGGAGACTAGGTCATACACATACACACACACACACACACACGGGTGGGGGACTGTGGGGAAATGTCATTCAAAGGGTGAGGTCACTCCCCACAGCCAGAAGGGTATAAATGAGGTGGATGGACTGGACTCTCCCACTCTCTTCAACATTCAACACCTAAAGAAGGGGTCCCTGCTAGAGCTACAGCTAGGGGAAGTGTCTTCTGTAGTTAGGGCGGGTAAAGAGCTTTAGGTGAGGGAAGCTCAGATTTTGCTAACCATCTACTGTTTAACTTGCTTTATTTTCTATTTCTCAGTAAAAGTATAATCCTTCTGTCTTGCTATAAATATATCCTGTTTGTAAATATCTGTAGTATCGTCCTAGTAAAGCATCTATTTTTGACAGACCGAGTGACTGCTTCATTATTGACAAAGTAATTTTTTTTTTACTTTCTTTTTATTGTTTTCACAATAAACAGTATCATTTGGTACAATCATCTGTCAGGTATCAATATTGAGTTACCAGATACATCCAATGTACAATAAGGATATTTAGAGCCTAGACAGTTTGGATTCAGGATGAGGGGGTAGAACTATATAAGGTAATTTTACAAATATGGCAACTAAAATTGAGCTTGCTCAATGGAGTTTTCCTGCAATAAACTTGAACTTGAACTAAAATAAGCTACAGCAAACTAAGGCTTCTGGGGGCAAGTACTTAATGTTTAAAGTCCCAAAAATGTTAACTCAACATCCCGTGTTGATATGTCCCCCACTCCTTTAACTTGATGCTTCTAAAATAGTACGCACCATTAGTACAATCTCCACCAAAATTTTAACAAACGTTTTCGTCCACCAGGAAAACATTTAAATCATATTTTTCAGCTTAGAAGAAACGATAGCAAGAACTCAAGTTCTGGTACAGTGGGAAAAAAAAAAACAACCCAAGTTTATATTGGTCAGTCAAGTCCCAACATCTGAGTCTGAGTCACTGTCATTTTGGTCTTCGGATGATTTAAACTCCTGAGTCATTAATTCAACTTTTTTACCTGCTTCCAATGGATCTGTATATTGGAAAGTCTTTCCACCATAGCTGATGCGTAGTCGGGCCGGCATCAAAAGGGAATGAGAAACTCCTAGGCCTCTGAGTCGAGCTCGTACTGCATCAAATTTCTTCCTCCGGGTGCATGTTGCGAAGGAGAGATCTGGAAAAAGATAAATCGTGGCCCCCTTGTAGTCAAGTCCACCCGATGAACTTGCTGCTTGTAGGAGACGATCCCTGACTAGGGAACTAGCTGTGACCAACAGGACCACTCTTGGTGCCTCGCCACGTGGCCCTGCAGCCCGGGTTGGAATCCGAAAGGCCTTGAGGAACTGCCCCTCCATGGTATCCTGAGGAATGTGAAGCACTGCAGGTAACCAACCTTGTAAAAAAGAGATAAGATCTTCCTCTTCACTGCCCTCTGGAAGCCCAATTATTCGAAAATGCGATGCCCTGTTGGAGTTCTCCAACGCCTCTAGCCTGTATCGGAGTTGGGCGTTTTCTTGTACGAGTTTGGAGGTTGTTGTTAGGGCTTGAGCCATCGTTTTTTCTGCTGTTTCAGCTGTTTTATTTACTGCCTCTAATTTCGAATCTTGCTCTGCAAATCTCTGGATGATCGACTCTATCTTAGAGTCGATCGCTTGCATAGAGGCCTGTAGGGCTCTCCATTAGCGATGGGTGTTAGAGAGTTTGCTGCTTGCTCAACCACTACGACTACATTTGTACATCTGCCTCCAGTAGCTTTCTGGTTACGTCCCATAGTAGTGTTTGGTGTCTCAAGACTCCAGTTTACTCGAGCTATCCACTGCTGCACTTAGATTTAATGTTAATCCTCAGCAAGTTTTGGTTTTTAAGAAATAACGCTTAGTGCTACGCGGAGCTGCACTAAAGTGCGTCTTGCCAGTTTGCTGCTCCACAGCGCCTCCCCGACAAAGTAATTGTTATTATTTCTGCTGGACTCTGTTTCTGTTTGTAGTCTCTTGGAAGTGTACTCTACCAATAGTTATTGTGTTGACCTTCCTGACCCTGAGCCGAGGGCAAAGCGCAGTTTCCCGATTCTCAATAAAAATCAGGTGGTGGCAGAGAATTAGAAGCTCTCCAACAATACTACCCTGTAAGCTGGGATGGCCAAAGGGGCAGTTTTTGTCACATGCACATTCTGCTAACTTGTTCAACTGCACT
Organism: Neoceratodus forsteri; assembly: GCA_016271365.2. NCBI lineage: Eukaryota > Metazoa > Chordata > Ceratodontiformes > Ceratodontidae > Neoceratodus > Neoceratodus forsteri. Next base: position 146,554,723 of record CM028130.1, on the reverse strand, counting down.
GTACTTAAGGGTAGGGCTCCATCTTTCCGCTAAGATTTCTAGTTTTGCACAATCAATGCTAAACATACCAGCCTCCTAGGGCCTTCCTTGAGATCGTGCAACCCTTCCAGGTCCCTCAAGAACACCATTTTCGCTTCAAGATGGATCTTGTCACCACGTATTCTTTCCACATTCTCCAGAACTAACCCAATTTTCCACAGGTGTACTTATATGTCCCCCTTGACAAGAACTGCTGCTTATGAGGGGAAGAACCCTCTGATGCGTGCTTTCTGCCTTCATTAGGAATTTCTTCTGCGCTTTTGTTATGCATCAGTGACATACAGGCAACCTAAGAAGCCATAAACTATTCCCTTTTTAAAGCCCTTTTCTTTTGGGTTTCAGGACTAACTTTTTATAAAGTTCACAACTAATAAAATTGTGATCTGGACACAGGCATTTCAAACAAAGCTTGTGGCAGGCTGCCTTTGCCAGGTGCTGACTGCAACAAACACAAGTGTTAAAACCTTTGGGCCCTGTTTCCTTTTTAGGCCCGTCAGTCATGCCAAACACTGACTGGACATATTAATTCAACACTCGGTTCCCAAATCACAAAACATGTAAAACTAATAATTTAAAAAAATAAATGTTTAAACTGCTTTTAAAAATTAAGGCGATAAAAGGTTTTTATTCAAACATCATTCAGTTCCCTTAGATGGGAACCGCAATGTAAAGCAGCCTTCTCCGATTCCTGGGAACCGATTGAGAACTGGAGAAATCACTAAAAATATAACATTTATGAAGCAACACCCTAACACAGAGTAGTCATGAAACTAACTTTTAAACTAGAAACGTTTATAATAAAATAAAGAAACAGGATGACCAGAAGCTGGAGACAACTTTCCAGGCAACTATTCTCTTTAGCAGAGAAACAAATCTGGCATTAAGCCAGTAGGGGGAGCATGACCACAGCCAAAGCGTAGAGTTTTAATTTGTATTATAAATTCTAAAATTACCCTTAAACTCTATCTCCAGGGCAGATTGATGCACTTTTGTAAAGCAACACTGATCGATACCCGTTATCTGAAACATAGAAGCCATTATACACCAATGAATTTTATTTATTTCATTTTTGTTTATTGGGTAGGTGCGCTAGTCATAATAACTATTTTCAGGCACGACCCAGGAAGTTACAGAGTAGAATTACATAAAACACAGAAACAAAACAAGGTTTTACAGTAAAAATACAACCAGGGTGATGACAGCAAAGTACAAAACAGTGTGATTCATCACAAGACATGCAATAAGGCAATTTGTTGGCAGGTGCAGGACATAGATCACATATTTACAGAGAATTATCATGATGCAAAGTTTGGCAAGAGGTTCATTGAAAACAAACAACCACATACTTGCAAGGAACTATCAGGTATAATGGGCTGGGAAAATTACAAAATAACATACGGTAGGCAGATCCTTAGGGGAGGAACATATTCACACGGTTTGGGAGATAGGGCACAGAGTACTGCAAGTAGGAGCTTTTCGGCAATGATTACAAAGATCTAAGGAGTAGAGCATTAGTTAAAGTAGGACAGGGAAAGGGGCTTGAGATAACAAGCCAAAGCGGAGAAGTGCCATCATTTTGAGGCAGTATAGCGCACTGGTTTAAGGCTCTGAGCTGCAAATCTGGAGACCTGGGTTTGAATCCCACAGCCCCCACTTGCATACTGTGTGACCCTGAGGAAGTCATTTAACTTCCCTGTGCTCCCAGGTTGCACCTGTAAACAAGCTTTCAGCTTAGTGTGTCTCACCTGGTTAAACAATTGGGGGAAAAAAATCGAGTTGGGAGGGGAGACAAGTAGAGAGGCGGGGGAGGATTAAGTGCAAGGCATTAGGTAGAGAGCAGATCAAGTGCGCAGCAGTAAGGGTAGGAGAGGTGCTAAGGGGGGGGTTGAAGCAAGGGCATCGATTAGAGGAGATGAGGTAGCTACAGAGCTCATTTTTAAAGACGTTCTGTGAGGGCGCTTGGCGGATCACTAAAGGGAGGGCGTTCCATAGCTGAGGAGCATAGTGGGTGAAAGCACTGGTGCCTTTGGTGGTGTTACTTTTCGGGACACACAGAAGGGATTTTCCAGCCGAGCATAGGCCACAGCCAGACATCTGAGGAACAAGTAGACCAGCTAAGGTTTTTGGAGTTTGAGACTGCTTAATACTGTTGACAGTTGACCCAAGGGAGTACAGTCTAGCAGCATTTAGTGACAGCCAGTTTAGATCCGAGTAGAGAAGGCAGTGGTTTATAGATACTGGTAGTGCAGGGACTGTAGGCAGGCAAACATGGCAGTCTTCATACACCAACAAGTTAGACTCTGGTAGCGAGGGAATGTTAAGCAGTCAGCAGGATTACGTACACTAATGAGTTGGATACTAATAGTGCAAGTGCTGTATGCAGACAAATACGGCAGACCCTACTAAGCACTTCAAACATTTACACACTGTAGTCCACAAATGAACTGAGAGGAGGACATCTCTCTAGGACACTAGGGATGGCCACTGAAATGTGCAGAGGGGTATTTAGACTCCACCTGGGCTGCCCTAACCAGGGGAGAAACTCCAACAGTGTAGCACTAAATCTAGAACTGCTGCAGTATCTGCCTTAGTAATGAGCCAACATCCACATGGTGGTGTAGAAAGGAATGGTTACGTACTCACCATAACAGTAGATCTTTAAGAGAATCTCCCCCATTAGACCACACCTTTGAAAATATTGCTGTCAGGCACTAAGACCACATGGAAACTTTTACTAGCCAGGGGCTACCATGATGACCTCCCACTCTGCATCTACTGTATATAACTGTGGGTGACCCCATCACTCCTCAGTTCCCAGCCAGAGATTAGACTTGGAGGACCTCCAACTGTGGGGAACCAGGAGAGAAAACCAGCACCAGACATACTGTACAAGGAGAGGCATGGCCCTGGATTTATAATGCATGGATTATGTTCATGCAGAATACCTGATGCCTCTCTCACTGAAGAAGAAGGGGGATGGAGGGAGGGATGGCATGGACTAATGGAGGAGATTCTCTCGAAGATCTACTGTTACAGCAAGTACGTAACTGTTCTGCCTTTGGAAATGTCTCCTCCATTAGGCCACATCTTTGGAACGATTCCCAAGCAGTCCCAAATAAAGCTGGGAGGAGGTTACAGTCCGATCTAAATTCAGGACAGCAGGCCTTGGGGCACAGCAAGTCCGAATCCAGCAGGTCTCCAAGAGACTATGTCCAGACTGTAATGTTTAGTGAATGTGTGGACAGTGCTCCACGTGGCTGCAGCACAAATGCCAGCAGCAGAAACATTTCTGAAACAAGCAATTGAAGTGGCCATTACCCTGGTGGAGTGACCATGAGCCACACCAGGAAGTACCTTACCGTACTTCCTGTAACAGAACGTAATATAATGTGCCAGCCATTTTGACAGGCACTGTTTAGACACAGCAGCATTCTCTTTCCAAGGGGCAAATGAAACAAAAAGCTGAGAGGACATTCACAGACCTCTGTGCGAGTAATACAGTATCACAGTATTCTGTGTACATTCAATGTCTGGAGCATTCCCCCTCCCTGACTGATACGCTCAGGGTAGTAAACATTTTTTTATTTTAATTTTTAACCAGGAGAGACACGCTAAGCTGAAAGCTTGTTTACAGGTGCAACCTGGGAGCACAAGGAGGTTAAGTGACTTGCTTAGGGTCACACAGTATGCAAATGGGAGCTGTGGGATTCAAACCCAGGTCTCCAGTTTTGCAGCTCAGAGCCTTAAACCAGTGCGCTATACTGCCTACATGAAGGTATGTCGTTTGATTCAGTGTAAATTCAGATGCCACTTTCTGTAGAAACTTAGGATTTGTATGCAAAGACACTCTGTGAAAAATTAAGTAAGGAGGCTCATACATTAGAGCCTGAAGCTCAGAAATCCTTCAAGAAGAAGTGATTGCAATTAAAAATAATGTTTTTTCATAATAGGAAACGTAAGCCAAATTCAAGGCCGGCCCAAAAGGGGCCAACATCAGTTTCTCAAGCACATAATTCAAGTCCCAAGGTAGGACCGGATTATGGCTAGGAGATTTCACACAGAGAATATTTCTCAGAAATGTACAGGACACCTCTAAATGGGCAACCGTATGACCACCAATAGGGCCACGAACTGAAACAGTGTCCAGAGGCACCTTTAGTGCGGAATACTCTAGACCAGAATCTGACAAGGACAGCAAGTATTCAACACAGCACAGCTCTTCCACATGTCCCAGACTGCCGTTATATATTGCAGTCTTTGGCAGGGAATCAACACAGATTTTGGCACATTTACTGTGACCCTCCCCCCAAAGTCTTCAAACAACTGCCTTGTCCAAGTCGGTCATTCAAATATGGGAACACATACAGGCTTTCCCTGCGAAGGGCTCCTGCCACTACTGCCAAGCATTTGGTAAGGACCCGTGGCGCAGAAGAAAAGCCAAAGGGAATACTCTGAACTGGTAATGTTCCCTCTTTAGCATAAAGTGGAGGTACTGTCTGTGGGATTTCCTGATCTTGACATGAAGGTGTGCATCCTTCATGCCTAGAGAACAAAGCCAGTCCCCTGTTTGCTGAAGGGGAATCACAGCTTGCAAGGATACCATTTGAAACTTCTTGAATTTGAAGTAGACACTGACATCCCTGAGATCCAACACAGGACACAGATTCCCTGTCCATTTTGGGACCAGGAAGTATCTGGAATAGATCCCTTTCTTTCTCTATTGAGGAGGAACTGGTTCTACAGCACGTTTTTGGAATAATACCAACATACTAAAAAGCCAGCAGAGGGAGCCCAATGGTCTTTCGTGTCTGCTCGGTAGTCAGCCCCCATACCAGGCACCAACTTCGCTGGCCCCCCCATCACCTTGGGTTTCTCTGTCCCTAGCCCAAGATGTTCCCCTTGTGTTGGACTCGGTCGGTCTCCCCTTCCCCCTATACCTGTCCCAGCCCCTCTTAAACCCCTCCACCGTCTCTGTCTCCACCAGTACCTGGGGGAGCGCATTCCATGGTTACACCACCCTCTCAATGAAGTAACACCTCCTCCTTTCTCCCCTGAGTCTTCCCCCCTTCCAGTTTGCACCCGTGTCCTCTAGTTTCCCCCCTCTCTTTCCTTTGGAACATCCTGACTGAGTTTCCCTTATATATCCCATTTATGTACTTGAAGACCTCTATCATGTCCCCCCCCCATCCCTCCTCTTCTCCAGGGTGTACATGCTGAGCTCCTCAAGACTCTCCCGTAGGTCCTGTCCACCAAGCCCCAGATCATTTTGGTTTCCCTCCTTTGCAACCTCTCCAGGACAGCAATATCCTTTTTCAAGTGCGGTCTCCAAAACTGCACACAGTACTCAAGGTGCAGCCTAACCCAGCAGTTGTACAGGGGGAGGATCACTTCCCCCCCCTTCTGAAGGTTGTCCCCCTAGTGATACATCCCAGCATCCTATTGGCTTTTGCCACTGCCCTCCTACAAGACTGAATGTCTTCCTTCAGAAGGGACAAGTGGCCCAGAGGATAACAGGAAGGGAAGGGAACATTGTTTAACCAGGAGTTGCACACTAAGCCAAAGCTTGTTTCCAGATGCGACCTGGGAGCACAAGGAAGTTAAGTGACTTGCTCAGGATCACACAGTATGCACCTAGGCAGCTGTGGGATTCAAACCCAGGTCTCCAGATCTGCAGCTCAGAGCCTTAACCCACTGCGTTATACTGCCAGGAAGGAGTCGAAGGATGACCTGAAGGGGTTTCTAGACACTGCATAGCACGCCCCTTGCAATTATCTTCAGCACTGACTTTTCTGTTGTAATCTCCTGCCATTGTTTCAGATGCAGGGAGAGTGCCCCCCCACCCACAACCACCCCTGGAGGTAACAGTGCAAGTGGGGGTGTATCCGAAAAAGACAGGTGAAACCGGTTAGGGCAGAGCCACCAGTACTGACTGCTTTGGGTGCTTCTGTATGGGCACCTGGAGGGAGGGGGCCTGGCAGAGTGCCACCTCCCTGCCACAGCCTTACTGACAGTAGGCACAGCCACCTCTGGCAGCAGGCTGATGAATGGATCACCTCCCACAACCCCTAACAAGAGTGCGAAACAACGACTTGACAACTTACAGTAATTTTTGAGGTCTGAAGACCTCTTTAACATCATGACCAAACAGTTCTGTCCCTCTGAAAGGGGCATTCAAAACTGCTTGCTGCATATCAATGATAAAGCCAACAACTCTGAGCCAAGAATATCTTCTCATACAAATACCAGAAGCATCAGATACATCATAGACTGAGCGGAGCAAATGTTTGCCAACCTCAGCACCAGAAGGTAAGGTTTTAAGTAACTCATTCTTGGCAGAGCTGTAAGGAAAAGCATGGGCTGCAGTTTTTGCTGCTTTCCACAGGCTGTTCTGATATTTTATCATATGGGCCCGGCAGTCTGTAATCCTAAGGCCCAGTGAGGCACAGGCATAAGTACGCTTGCCCATCACATCCAGCCTCCTTGATTCTTCATCAGGAGGCAAAGTAATCATGTGTTTAGGTGCACTAGACTCCTCATGAGCAGCCGTGATGACTACAGAGCCAGTTTCTGGCTGGTTAGTATAATTAAGCAATAAGGAATGACCGGGGGTGTATTAATGTGGGATAACGGCCCACCTCAGGTTGACTTACCAGTAAGTGGCAGTGCTTCCTACCCTGAGAAGGCCGATAGCCATCATAACACACCCTGGAGTGCTTTATTGCGATTATGAAATGGGTAATTTTAGTAAATTTTATGCCCTTTCAAACATTTTACTTTTAGCTGGGCTGTTGTGCTGGGATAATGGCCCAGCTGAAAGCTGCTCTTGGCCAATCAGGAGCCAGCATTCTTTCTACCCATTTCATAACACGGCTTAGCAGATTGATTGATTCATTGAGCGATCCATTTAAAATTTGGTTACCAGGATAGGCACACTGAGCGAGGCTCGTTTCTAAGTGTGACTTGGGGAGAGTGGGTAAGTATCTGCACAGTAAGGAACATCATTTAAACAGAATAGTTCAGCGTTAGTGAGACAGCAATGCAAAAATCACCACAAATCAACTGCATAACAGAGTATAAGTCTTCACATAATTTCAGGGAGAGGGTTGCAATTGCAAGAAGGCCGAGAGCCTTAGTAGGTGCTTTAGCGAAAGAAGGGAGGGGGAAGCATGTTCCAGAGAGCTGGGAGCCAGCTGAGAAAGTTGCTTGCCCAGCACATGAGTGTGGAAGAGGGGTGGATAGGGTGTGCAAGTCTCTGGAGTGTAGTTCATAAGCAGAGGCAGCTATAGGGTAGAGGAAGGAGGAGAGGTGGGGGGTAATGAGCTGAACCAGTATTTGGCAATGAAGACAGAGCAGTGGGTCTGGTGGCGTAGGGGAAGTAAGGAAAGTGTAGAGTACAGTGATGGGTGTTGGGGGGGGGCATGTTAGTGGCAAAACGACAGAAAGCATTGCAGAGGGTATCCAGTCTGGTGAGTGATGGGGGGGGGGGGCAGAACTGTAGACATCTTGGCATCATATCATTTCATTTATTCTCTGTTAATCGGGTGAGGACACTGGACCAAAGGTCCCTTTTCAGGCCCAACCCAGACAAAAATACATCATAAATTAAAACAGAATCAACAAAATACATACAATAAACATAACGAATACTCTACATATAACAATTATATACAGAAATCTAAAGTAGGTATTGTTTTAACTTCATCTTAAAATTTAAAAGAGAAGAGGCCTGATGAATGTGAATTGGTAGCACATCCCAATAGATAGGAGCTGCAACCGAAAAAGCTCGTGATCCAATTTTAAGCTTTGATTTAGCAACATTCAATAAAGTGCCATTTGCTGATCTAAGGCTAGGCAGCATCGATCTGGTCGAAACTAAACCTGACAAAGGAAACAAGGATTTATAAAAAAGGCATTTATATATGTTACAACTCAAAGAATACTCAGTCCTAAAAAGAGGGGACATCCAACCCAGTGATGAATACAGACCAGAATGGTGTGTACGAACTGGGACTGCAAGGACAAATCTACAAATATTATTGTAGACCACCATTAACGAATGCAATTCTTTCAAACCCAAATTAAAATACAAATTGGATGCATAATCAAAATGTGGGAGAAGTGACCCAATGGCAACAGCATTTCTTGTCTGCACTGTAAAATATGATCTGAATTTGCAAAGTAAACCTAATTTTTGATTAATAGTTCTAACAACAGACTGTACCTGCAAAGAAAAATCCCAGGATCCAGAAAAACACCTAGATATCTGAACTGATTAACCTGTTCAATCAGGGACCCAAGATGATCACGCAAAACTGGATCCGGACTGTCCCTAAGCATGGATGGCATACCAAAAAGCACTGTCTTAATTTTTTTTTTTATTTAACACCATAAGATTATTCGTAAACCATGAACATACTTCCCCAAAATCCTTCTCTAAGGCAAGAGACAAATCAAATACTGACTTGGATTGGGAAAAATAATCAAATCGTCAGCATACAAAATAGAATCACTAAAAGAACATAATTGGGGGAGCTGGTTAATAAAGAAAACATTAAGGGGCCCAAAATGGACCCCTGAGGAACATCACAAGATATCTGGGATCACTCAAAACAGTATTTCTAATTTGAACAAATTGGCATCGATTTGACAAACAATCTCCAAACCATGACACAACAGCTTCAGAGAAACCAATCTTCTTCAATTTAGAACAAGATTGATTGTGACTGATCAAGTCGAATGCCTTGGTCAGGTCCACAAACACCGCCCCCGTTAACTGCCCCTTAACAAACCCTCGACAGTGTTCATGAACCTGACCAAGGCAGTCCAAGTTCCATGATATTGACGAAAACCATGTTGTTGGTTTGCCAGTACACCAAAAGTAGTCAAGTAGTCATTAATCTGTTGAACAACAACCTTCTCAAGTATTTTACTAAGGGGGTTTAGAACGGAGATTGGTCGGAAATCATCTAGTATAACTGCATTTGTATTTTTAGGAATTGGGACAATCCTTGCTTTTTTCCAATCTGTAGGAAACTGACAAGTAACTAAGGACAAATTAAAAATGTAAGATAAAGGATTAATGATAAATGATAATGCTGGCTTTAAAAAGCAGCCATCTAGCCCACCCCCACAGGAATGATGTTAAAAAGCTTCAAAATTTCAGACTGAGCAATCTCTTTAGACATAAACACAGGTCAGTTTACCAAGAGGTCTGGACGTTCAGTACTGTTCATTCCAGACTAGGGAACATTGGGCTGAAAACTGGACAGATCTGAGAATTTGTTATTTAAAAGGTTAACAGTTTTTAAGGGATCAGTAATGACTACTTCATTAACAGTAACCTTTTGAATATTGGATGTGACTTTAGGAGATAGTAAATTATTAATGTTATCCCAGAATTTCTTTGGATTCAGCCAGCTGGATTCAAACTGATTCTTATAAAAATATTTTTTAGTTTTCCTCACTGTACATGATACCAGATTCCTAAGCCTATGATAATTATTCATAGTCGTTACACTGGGATGACTTTTGCATCCTAACCAGGCTAAATTCTTTTCCTTAGTTAGTTTCCTAATAACTGGTGAGAAACAGCCTTAAGGGGTTCCTCTGTGTCTTAAAGTACGAATAGGAAATAATACATCTTGAATTGGGAAAAGTTGCATGTAAAAATAATCCAACGCTAAGTCAACATCAGGAATACACTCCAAGAAGGACCAGTCAATGGAAGATAAATAAAAATATAACTAGTCAAGACTGACATTTCTAAAAGAGCGAGCTTCAGTTAAACAAGGAGGGGGTTTGGGGTGTTTGAAATTCATCACACAGAATGTTGCCATGTGATCACTCTTAGAGTCAGCCAAAACACCAAACTCGGTCATTCTTCTCGTATCATTTGTTAGGACCCAATCTAATACAGAATGATTTAAAGTAAAGAAATTTAAGTGGGTAGGCTCATTGATGCATTGAACTAACTCATACGATTGAAGAAAGGATTCCAACTCCAAACTTTCCCTAGAGAGCCAATTTAAATTCATATCCCCTAAAATAACAGTATCACATCTCTAAGTATATACAGCAGCCACCTCAAGATAATTATTTAAACCTTCTTGCCCACACTGAGGGGGATTGTATAGACAACCAACTGTAAGATATTTCTTACCTCTCAGAACAAACTGTAACAATAGCCAATCAGTGGGACATTCCTCACTATGACTTGACCCAAGGATGCGGACTTGCAGATGATCTTTATAATAAACCAATGCACCCCCACCTTTTTTCCTTCCCTCCTGCTCAGCATGAACTAATTTAAATCCAGAAAAACTACATACATTATCGGGGACCACAGGTTTTGACCATGTCTCCAAGAGTGCTATAACATCGGGTTTATGACAATCAATTAACTGTTCAATATCAGCAATCTTAGGGATCAAACTCCAAACATTCAGATGAAGAATTTTAAAGCCGTGGCTATTTGCAAAAGGAGAGGTTTGAGATATGCCATGATAATTGAAGATGGGGAGAATCATTTTGGTGACCAGCTCCCGGCAGATTGGTGGGAAGAGGCTGTCCTCGTTGAGGTATAAAGCACCAAGCTTGGGGCTGAGCTTGGAGTGGATGGCATTAATGTGTGAGGAGATGTCCAGTTTGCTGTCCACCCAAACTCCAGGATATCTGAAAGCTGAGATTGCCTCAAGTTAGGTGCCATCAAAGGGAGAGAAGACAGGGGAAGATGAGAGCCTAGCTAGTTTCTGGCCAGTGCCGAAGGTCATGGACAAGTTCTGTTGGTGTTAATTTTGAACTGGTTTGCCTGGAATCAGTGCAGCATGGCTAGAAAGTCACGCTGAAGTGGGACTTCGACTGTGATGGCTGAGGGACCAGATGCATAAATTACGATGTCATTGGCATGCAAGTGTACAATATGTGCGAGGAGAGACAGGCTGAGGGAAGGTCATAGAGAAAAATGAAAAACAGTATAGGGCCCAGGAAGGAACCTTGGGGAACACCGGCCTGGATGGGGGGGAAGACAGTATGCCACCCACCTGTACTGACTTCAGGCAGCCCGCTAGGTAGGAGTGAAACCACTTTATGGTGGGGGTAGAGAGACCCACTGAGGTCAGCTTGTTTAGGAGGAGATGGTGGGATAACGAGTCAAATGCTTTGGCAAGATCTATGAAAATGACAGCTGTGATGAGTCCTTTGTCCAACCACAGAAACACAGAAATTGATGGCAGATAAGGACCATGTGGCCCACTTACGCTGCCCATTTTTCCTACCTATTTCACTGTGAGGATGGAGCATGTCACTTGGAGGAGAAAGAAAATGGTGGAGTGGTTCTTTCTAAAGCCAAACTGGAGGGGAGAGAGAAAGGATGAGGAGTCAAGAAAGATGGTAAGCTTGGACAGCACAAGGGATTCCTGTCGTTTTGCTATGGAGGGGAGTAGTGAGACTGGCCTGTAGTTTCAAGCGGAAGAGGGATCACCCCCTTTGTGGAATGGCAGGACTTTGGCCATTTTCCAGGCATGGGGAACGGTGTAGACAGAAAAGGATAGGTTCTGGAGGTGTGTGAGAGGGAGGGTTATGGCCGGGGTGGATAGCTGGAGGAGTTTAGGATCTAGCCAGTCAGGACTGCGTTTTGAAGGGTTTAGGGACTTGAGAGTCTGGAGAATGTCCTGGTAGGTTACTAGAGAAAAGCTAAATGCGTCTGAAGGAGACGGTGAGGCAGCTGGAGGAAGGGAGGTCAGGAGAGGGCTGGCTGGGTAGGGCACAGGTGGTAAAAAAAAATGGTTGAAAAGACAGGGAATGGTGAGCAAGTCAGAGACCAGTGAGCCATCTACTAGAAGGGGGTGGGATGGGAGGACTTGGTTTGTGGGTCGAATAAGAAGTGCAGCACTTTCCAGAAGTTGGCCAGGGAGCTTAGGTTGGACTGAAGGTTGGTCTTGTAGTAAAGTGCCTTGGCTGCTCGAACTACCTTGGTACAGGAGTTCCTGAATGACCTGTAGAGCCGTAAATTAGCTACAGCATGGGTGGACTTGAAGTCAGCCCACGTAAGTTCACGAGACTTGAACAGCTTGATGAGGCTGGGGTGATCCATGGATAGTGGAGGTGCTTGATTCTCAGTTTTTTTGAGAAGGGCATGTGTGTCCAAAACACTGTTGAGGATGGTTATAAAGAGGGACAGGGCCTTGTGAATGTCACGCATGGAGTAAACAGGGGACCAGTCGGAGGAGACAAGATCCTCAACGACGGCCTCAGTGTCAAAGGACCTGAGGGGACTGTGCCAGAGGTATCTGGCTGAGGACTGAGGGGGGCAAACCTTCCTAAAGCAGTATATTAGGCAGTGGTCGCTGAACGAGTCAGGGAGTATTCCAACAGCCATAATCCAGTGGCAGTGGGAGGACGGCACAGCACCCATTCCAGGAGGGAGTGGTTAGCAGAACAAGGGTTGAGATGGAGCAGGATACTACTTATTAGCCTTTCTGGGAACGGCAGACGGTGAGTTTGGTCTCTACTATGCAGCAAAGGCAACATCCTCTAACACAAGATATTACAACGGAGGGTGTGCCAAGGACCTCCAAAAAATCTAGCAGATTTCTTTTTGTAGTATCTTTCTCTTCCACAGCAAAGCCCATGGCAGTTTGCACTGCTGCATCATGGCTTGAAAAGTAGGATCTTTAGGAGGAGGAGATGTAGGGGTATAAACTACAAAGTCCTCGCTGCAGGATGAAAGAGCAGAACTAGATTATGATGCAACATATTGTTCTCCCCCATATTTCTCCTCTAATTTCTCCCTTAAAACCATGAGGTCAGGATTATAATCAACTTTGTCATCGATCTCTTTCGATGATGGGTGCCACAGAATGCACCAGCAATGCCAGCAGTGGCTAGGAGGAAGGAATCTGTGGCATGCTAGTAGAGGCCGATGATGAGAGCTGTGGAGCAGGAGGCCTTGTCAGTGGAATCATGGCCTGCCTTCGTAGTCCAAGCAGAAAGCATCTGTTTATTTCAGAGTGATGCCAGCACAGCCTGCAAGTCAACGGCACTCCGTAAAGGGGCCGGGATTATCTGCATCGACGGGCCTTGGTGTCCACTCCTACCATCCACAGGCGATACGGCAGCACCTAAGCCAAGCCCCAACCTTGATGTCTCATCAATGATCGAGGAGGTTGTAGTCACCACCACCAGAGCAGGCAATGACACAGTAGAAGTATCTTGTCTCAACAGCAACAGGAACCCCTCCAGCCCGAAGTATTTATGTTTATGCTTATGCTTGCGGCTGGATGATGAGGAGGGCCGCAATGACAACAGTTCCTTGTCCTGATCCTTTGACTCTGGTGGCTGCTTCTCAGCCAATGATGAGGGAGCCACAGACTCTGGGCCCTGTTCCTTTTCTGTGACTTTCAGAGTTTTGAGAAGGAGAAAGTTTTCTAGAGCTGTCTTGCAGTGTTGCCTTGTAGCCTGCTTGAAGCTCTGGCAAATCTCATGAGTCCTCATGTTGTGAGACAGGCCAAACAGCACATGCAAACCATGAGTGCGCTTTCTTTGTAAATGTTCTCCCTGCATTTACAAGACCAAAATAAAGACTCTTAATTTTGGCAGGATGAAGAGACAATAAAAAAACATGCTTTCTTTAGCAGGCCTGAAGAAGACGACTGTTGGCAGAAAAAGAACTGAGGAGTGATGGGGCCATCCACACTTATGTAGATGCAGACATAGGACGTTGTTGTGGGTGGCCCCTAGATAGAAAATTTTCTGTGTGGTCCTAGTGCCTGCCATTTATAGTTCCAAAGGTGTGACTTACTAGAGGAGATATCCTCAAAAAAGATCTACCTGTCCCACTCACTCAGACAATGCCCAGAGGCTATACTACCTGTCCCAATCACTCAGACTAAACCCAGCAGTTACAGTATGTCTCCATGTCTCAGACAAAGCCCAGAGTATATGTTGCTGTCCCCCTCACTCAAAGTCCAGAGTCTATAACACCTATCCCCATCTTCAGACAAAGCCCAACAGTTACAGTACCTGTTCCCACCACTCAGAGACAAAGCCCAACAGTTACAGTACCTGTTCCCACCACTCAGGGACAAAGCCCAACAGTTACAGTACCTGTTCCCATCACTCAGAGACAAAGCCCAACAGTTACGTCACCTGTTCCCATCACTCAGAGACAAAGCCCAACAGTTACAGTACCTGTTCCCATCAGTCAGAGACAAAGCCCAACAGTTACAGTACCTGTTCCCATCACTCAGAGACAGAGCCCAACAGTTACAGCACCTGTTCCCATCAATCAGACAATGCCCAGAGTCTGTATTACTGTCCCTATCATTCAGACAATGTTCAGCGGTTACAGTACCTGTTTCTATCACTCGTCCAAATCTCCAGAGGTTATACTACCTGTCCCCTTTGCTCCCACAAACCCCAGTGGTAAATGACCTGCCCCAATCACTTAAAGACCAGAGGTTACAGTACCTGTTCCCATCCCTCCCCCAAATCCTAGTGGTTATGGTACCTGTCCTAATCACTCAGACAAATCTCAATGGTTACAGAACCTGTTCCCATCCCTCCCTTAAACCTCAGGGGTTACATTACTTGTCGCAATCACTCAGACACAGCCCAGAGATTACAGTACCTGTTCCTATTATTCTTCTTCCAAACCTCAGGGGTTAATATTACCCGTTCCCATCACTCCTGAAACCCCAGGGGTTAGATTACTTGTCTCCATGACTCAGACAATGCCCGGAGTCTATAATACCTTCCCCATTACTCCCCAAACCACCAAGGTTACTGTACCTGTTCTCACTGTTTTCAGTCTTCAGCCGGTGCCAATCCTTCTTCAGGTATTGTGAAGCCAGTCTCTGTAGGGCCTGAAATTGCAGAACACAGGAGTCAGTATGGAAGACACCAATCTGCAGCATTTCATAATGTGTGACCTGAGCATGTCTGTTTCTGGAGAGATCACCCGCCCTGGCTGCAGCCCCCCATCAACGATAAAGCCTGCATGGTAATTATCCAGCAGCCCGCAGAGAACTGGTCCAGCCTCACCCATTCATTAGCTCTGGGCACACACACTGCTATCGGTGGCCTAAACTGCACCTGAGGAAAATATATCATTCAGGGAGTTGAATCTCTTTCATCTTGAGAATTTGAGGTGCATCACATTTTTGATCAAGGACAACGTAAGCAGAATGGTAACAGAAAACCTGTAACAAAAATGATGTATTGAAAGATGGCCTGTCGGTAGGGCTACCGCTTGTGACGCCATTGACTTGGGTTTGGGAACAAAGCAGGGTCACTGGGGGCAGACTGGGGGGAAGAGACTCGAGTGGGTGGAAGCACTACAAAGGTAGAGTAGCTGAATGGACATTGTTCAGGCTTGAGGTCACCAAGCCCCTGTGCTCCAATCATCCTGAGCCCCGTGTGTACAAACAGGATGGTTCATCTGCAGGTCCTGCACCATCGACTGTGGAGCCCACCCCCTGAGGCTGGTAAAAAAACTCCTGAGGAGGCCTTGACGACCAAGAGCCCCACAATGGAAGGAAAGCCATGGGTATGGGGCTGGAGTGGGGGGGGGGTTTGCTGGCTAACAGGGGCCAGTCAAAGATGAAAGGGGCATAAAGTGCAAAACAAAAAAAAATGTAATTGACATTACATCAGTCCTCTTTACCTGGTCAGATACAACTCCAGTCCTCACTGGGAATAAAACCTGGGACCCCAAGTTCAAAAGGTAGCAGTACTAGGCCAGGTCATCGGCATGGCAGCAGGGTTTCCATTAGTAAGGCCAGTGACCCTGGGTCAGAAACAAGCCAGGGACATCGGAGGGCCAGTGGGGAGAGAAAGACTGAGTATACCAAACTGCATTCTGCTTCTCCAGAAAGGGCGTATTGCTGATACCGCTCAGCTACCACCACCTTAGGTCGCCCGGGTGGTAGTGCAGACAGTGTGATAAATTGATGGGAGGGATAGACACTGAGGGGTACAGTGTGCACGCACTGAGCTCAGCTGCTGACAACCTGAGAAGAGGGGACCAAAACTCCAGAAGGAGGAATACTGGGCAGTATAGCAGCATCATGCTATAGGGTACTCTCAGGACCCACATCGTCGCAAGCGTGAGGGTCTGAGAGGCATGGCTTTGTCAGGATTGCCTGAAGGCCCTGCCATGTGTGGCATAATTATGGAATCTGGCAACCCTTGGGTTGGGCGCAATATGGGGCTGTGCAGTCACCCATAGTGACCGCGGTTGAAGGGGGTAGCTTAATCCTGTGAGGGAAAAACTGGTGAAGTAAACAAAAATGGTAACAGCTCTCAGTATTCAGTTAAATGGTCATTTTTCCTCACCGGTTGGTAACATAGTTCCTTTAACATGCACATACTTGCTATCTTATGGATCACCACTAGAGTTCCCCAGTCGCAATGCCATAACCCCCCCAAAAAAAAAAAAAAAATTCACACACACACACACACACACACACACAAATAATTTGATGGCAGTTAAGGACCACTTCAATTCCAAGTTTCAATGTAATAGTGATATTTATGTGTATATGACTCAGGACCTCCTTGTGAATGAGCTTGCTCAATGGAGTTTTTTCCTGCACTAAACCTGAACTTGAAGTTTCAAGTTTATTGCAGGAATAACTCCATTGAGCAAACTCATTCACAAGGAGGTCCTGATAACATATATCAGGAACATACACCGAAAAATGAGACACAATACATGACATAGCATACAACATACAGCCATGGTTCATAGGATTAACATTGGGTACAGATTTACGCTATATACATGACAGATACAACATTTACAAGTAACAGCTTCTGGTACAAAGCAGACTAATACAGGAGCTAGTCTAGTGAATTTGGCACAAACTGCTAATACATGTGGGGAGTACGCAAGGAACTGAGAGGGTGGTAGAGGGAGGAAGGGGAGAGTGAAGGGGTAATGAGGTGGGGCCAAGGGGAAAGCAGGAAGAGGAGGGGAGGGGGTTAGGGGGGTGCTGCCAGAGGAGAGAATATCGAGGATAGGAGGAGTAGTGGTGGTGGTTGGGTGGAGTAGTGGAGGTGGTAGGGGAGGACAGCAAAGAAAGAGGGAGGAGGGTGGCGGGGGGGGAAGGGGAGGAAATAAGTGAGTGATCAGGGGGTAGGACAAGAGGGAAAGGAAGAGACAGCAGGGGCAGGGCGATAGGAAAAGCCCAAGGCAAGAAAAGGCGTGGGACAAGGCTAGGATCTACGGCAGCTGCAGGTAACTTTCATTTTTCTAAAGTTAAGGCTTTGAAGAAATTAACTAAGACAAGGCTGGATAACTTTAAGACGGACTGCAAGCTGTTCCAAGCAGCAGGCAGGGTATAGGAGATGGCACGCTTGCCGATGGATGTATATGTCCTAGGAACATCTAGGAGAATGAAGTCTGACTTCCTAAGGGAATAAGTGCAGCGGGAGACATGGACAAGGGGGGGGGATAAATATCCCAGTAGCTTATTCAGCAGGATTTCGAGCATCCAGATTCCAGAGTGTATCAAGCGCATGGTAGAGAGCGACGTCCAGTTGACGGCTGCATATAGACCAGAGATCACGGTGGTGAGTTCTGAGGGGAGCTTTGGTGATGAACTGTAGGGCTCGATGATAGCGGACATCCAGTTTGTTCAGATTGCTAAACGAGATGACGATATAGATTATGTCCCCATAACTGAGAAGCGGCAGGAATGTGGCCTGGACAAGCCTTGTTCTAACATCAGCCGGAAAGAGAGACCTATTTCTGAAGAAGAAACCTAGTCTTGCTTTGAGCTTGCTAGTAAGACTGTCAATGTGTGCGTTAAAGGAGAGCTTGCTATCAAGCCATAAATCAAGGTATCTGAATTTAGAAACCACCTTGAGAGGTTCCCCAAGGGGGTTAGTGATAGAAGCATTACGCAGATTTGGAGAAGGGGGGGTATTGTTGGGGGTGACGAACATGGCCTTTGCTTTTCGTTGGCATTTAGGAGAAGCTTTGAGTTGATGAGATTCAGTTTGAGCTGGGCAAAGTCAGCTTGGAATATGTCTCTAACTTCCGGCAGAGTTGGTTTGGAAGTGTACAAAACTGTATAGTCTGCGAAGAAGTGCAGCTTGGAGTTAGTGATATTGGAGTCTAGGTTGTTGATACAGAGAGAAAAGCATTAGCCTTAACTTTCTGGACCCTACCCGAGAGGTAGCTGGTGAACCACTGGGCTGTAGAAGCAGTGGCTCCAAGGTTGTGCAGACTACGAATGGTAAGGTTGCGGTCAACGGTATCGAACACCTTGCCGAGGTCTAGGAAAATGGCACCTGTGACCTTTCTGCAGTCAAGGGCTGCAACCCAGTCATTAGTGATTTTAGAGAGGGCAGAAATGGTACTATGATTAGGCCTAAATCCTGACTGGGCAGGGTTGAGGAGGGAGTAGCTTTCAATATGGTGTTTTAGTTGGTTGTAGATCAATTTTTCTAGGATTTTGGACAGGTCAGGCAAGACAGAGATGGGCCTATAATATTTAAGTCACAGGAGTCACCAGATTTGTACAGAGGAAGGATATGCACAGATTTCCAGCAGGAAGGTACTGTGGCAGTGCCGATAGAGAGACTAAAAATGTGTAGTATGGGGGCTGTAAAGTGGAAATGGCCTAGTCAAAGAAAATATGGTTCTAGCTCATCCTCGCCCCCACCCTTCCTAGTGTCTAATTTGATGAGGAGGTCTTCTTCTTCCTTGTAGGAGACAGGCTGCTACTGGAAGGGGTGAGGTGAAGGGGGGGGGGGTCTGGGGAGATTTGCTGTCCAGGAAGGGATTGACAAGTCCAGCATATGGGGAGGAGTCAAATGCCAACCCAGCAGTGGCAAAGTGAGAATTAAGCTCCTCAAGGATCTGAACACGGTTTTTGATAGCAGTACCATTGGTATGAATCTTGGCTGGGAAGGAGGGAGTAGCTTGGCGACCTTCTACCAATTTTACAGTTCTCCAAATTTTGGCTAAATTCCCATTGGCCTGTTCAAGGATAGTGGTATAGTAATTTGATTTAGCAACACGTATAAGTTTGATGCAAGTGTTCCTTGCTGCTCTAAAGGCCTGCCAAATTGGACCGACTCTTGGTACATCTTGCTCTAGACCAAAGCTTGTCTTGGTTTGTCAGAGCGGCTTTGAGGTCCAGCAAAAATCAGGGGTGGGAGAATTTGCACACCCTGGTTTTAATGAGGGGGGCATGCTTGTTGGCCAGGCAGGTAAGTTTGGCATTAAGGATGTCAACTGCCTCATCTGCCACTTTGGCTAAGTAGAGGCTTCACCAATTTGTATTACTTAGCTCAGACAGAAAGCTATCAAAGTTGAACTTACGGCAGCCTGGTGGCGCTGAGGGTTGAGGCGCTCGACGCCACACCTCGCACCACGCCAGCGACCCGGGTTCGGGAGCGGACTCGGGTCGTCGGTGGGTCGGCCGGGGGGAGACAAGCTGGAGCGTCCAATGACAGCTCGCATTCTCCGGGGAGGGATTCGGCCGATGCCCGACACTTGTGATGACCTGGTGAGGCCTGCGAACCGCGTTCCACTTGGGATGGGGCGCCATTGAAAGAAGAGGACGCCGACGCCGCGTGCGCTGGCGACGCCAGGGAGGTTACTGCTGCTCGGGGAGGGAGAAAACTAAACAAGCCTGCCTTCAGCCGGGAAGATGGGAGGACCACGGCAGTGCCCATTTATTACCCAGCCCACCCGCACCTCAGACCGATGAAATGTAAGTAACGGGGTTTGAGCCCCCCACCTTGTCCCAACCCAGGGGGTAATCCGCAGCTCCATAGGGCCTAGGGGTCTGCTTGGGTAGGGTTCCGGGCAGTGGGATGTCCAGTTGTCCCCCCTGAAGGGTCGGAGGTGGCAGGCTGGGGAGGAGGAATAAATAGAAATTTCAAAAAAAAAAAGTTGAACTTACGGAAGGACCATTTTGTAATGAACTTTGATGAGGAATGGCCCCTGTGGTAGGCCCTGGTGCAAACAATGATCCCGTGGTCACTCAGGTCATTGTGGAAGATGGCAGATTGCAGGATTTTGCGGGGATGATTAGTTAGTACAACATCGAGGATAGAGCTAGCGATGTTAGTCCTGGTTGGTTTGGTGACAACCCGAGTCAAGCCGAGCTCATCACAGAGATGTTTGAGACCATTTGATTTGGAGGTGAGCCAATCCATGTTGAGGTCCCCGAAAATGATAGTTTGATTGTTGGAGGAGGTGAGAATCGAACTCAAGGTGGAGAGGATATCTGTACCACCAGTGGGGGGCCTTTAACAGCCAGTAATAGTAAGAATTTCAGTGGAGGGCAGATAGATTTTCACTGACACCAGTTTGAGTTCTTTTGGCATGGATATGCAATGGATATCTGTAGTGTTATATTTTTCCTTCGTGTAGATGACCACGCCGCCCCCACTGGTAGCCCTATCCACCCTAAAATGTTTATAACCTGGCAGTAGCGGCTCTAGCCACAAATGGTTACCAGGGCACAGCTGGGGCACAACAGATGGCAGCCAGGGCACTGATATATTGTTACTATGGGGGAAGCTCTGCACCATATGGGGCAACAACTGGGGCACAGCATTTTTTTACCGGGGCACGTGCCCTGGCGGGCCCCGGTGTAGAGCTGCCACTGTAACCTGGTACAGCAGATCCAGAAGCAAATGAATTGATACCTTTTATTGGACCAACATACATATAACAAAAAGAACAAAGTGCTTTTGCTTTTGGGCCGACCCAGTCCTTCCTCAGAAGCTTAATCTGGTAGGGCGACTTGCTGGTCTGGTATGGTGCTTTTGAGCCAAGACTCGGTGATTATAATAAGGTCTGGGTTGGTATGAGCGGCCCAGGCTTGGGGCTGATCAAATTTCTTCATTAAGCTCAAGACGTTAACTAACATCATTTCTAGACCAGATGCAGTTGAAAAGTCTGAGGGAGAGGCAAAGAGTATTGGAGGGCCAGGGTTTACCTCCACATTACCTGAACATAGAAGGGGCAGCAAGAGTAGCTTCTTTAAGAAGCACTTTGTTATGGAATGTGTTGTTCATCTTTGTGAACGCCCATACCGCAATAGTGGAGACAAGGGTTTAGGGGTGAGGGTAGAGATGTGGAGGTTACAAATGGTGGAGAGTAGGGAAAGCACTCTAGTAAGTCATAGACGAGGACAGGGGATCAAGGAGTGCTAAATGAGGGGGAAAGTGAGAACTAGGGGGGTTGAAATATGCGGGGGGTAGTGAGGTGCAATGCTTGGGAGCTAGGGAAGGTTGGATAGGAATGGCAGGGCTGGAGCAGTCTCCGAGGGAAGGTCCAAAGATAGATCACTGGGAAGATTTGGAAGAGACAGTAAAAGGAAAACTGTAAGAAACATCATGGCAGAACAGGACTTGCAGCAGCAGAGAAAAGCTTACTGGAAGCCAGAAGTGCAACAAAGTGGGTACTGGAGCAAGCGTACGCAGAAACCCTAAGTGAAGGAACAGGGCTGTACGCGGATTAACAAGGGAGTATATGCGGACTATCCTGCCTCATGTAAAGATCCCAAAATTAAAAAAAATATTAACCATTTGTATCTTAACAGCTAAAAATGTTATTACAAAGAACTGGTTAACACCTACTACGTTAACCATATCTCAGTGGCACGATGTAATGATTCAAGTATATAAGATGGAACAGATTACCACATTTATAGATAAAACAAAGGAGGGATCTGAACTAATATGGAGGAGATGGGTCCTGTATACTGCCCTCCAATGACCAGACTTTGTTCTATAACTAATGATTCCAGTCAGATGATATAGGAGACTTGTTCTGCTTTTTATGAACTCAATCCCCAATGTCCCCTGTACATAATAATACTGTATAACATTATATTAAGCTTCAATTCAGAATAATACTTACCTATAAACAAATTTGTAACCTATGATTTACTAGACCTATTTTTGTACTCCGTACTGTCCAGTCAGGCCATGTTGTTATTGTCTTGTATTGTATGTTACAATCATCTGTTATACTTCATTACAAAATTGAAAAAAAAAAAAAACAAAAAAACAAGGGGTTATATGCATCTGGGATCACTCTTAGTGCCAGTTCTGCAGATACAGGTCACTGGGTGGAGCGTTGGGGGGCAATCAGATGAGCTAACAACAGTGTAGACTCCCTGTGAGAAATCAGTCGGCCAGGAATGAGGGTAGACCCTTTAAGAGAATACTGTAGGAGAAGAACACCAATGGGAGGTGAGAGGTGGAGTTTGACAGCGAGAAAAGAGCATTTAATAGAGATCGGGGCCGGGGCAGGAGAAAATTAAAGTTGAGAGGGACAGGTACTGAAGTTCTCTTGCTGTGCCTTGTCTAGAGTGTCTGCATCTGGTTTCAGCAAACTGGAAGGTGGGTGGGTGGCTGGCTGGCTGCTTCTTGCCCGGAGGGGTGGGCAGGCTGCTTCTGGGCTTAGCAGCCTTCAGTACCACGGAGGTCACCTGAATGAGAGGGGACAAGATAGTACTGAATTAATTTGGGTTCGGATTGGGGGGTGGTGGAAATTTGCAGCAGGGAGATCTGCATTACAATCGGAGGAGCCGGAGCTAAATTGGGCAGGACAGATAGCAGAATAGAGGCAGGCACCAACTACTACAAGCAGGGACAGTGAGAAAAAATGTACTGTAAATAAAAGAGGCTGGGGACTTCCGGTGACATCACGCTCCCGATGCCAACCTGAATTAGAAGGCTCCCACCATGGCCGACAAAAAAACTCTGTTTACACCGCCAGACAGTAAAAGTCAACGTCAGAAACACCCCTGGAGGTGTAATTATGTCAAAGCGTGGGGAGAAAGCCATTAAAAAAATACCCGCGGTGCCTGATGAAGGAGGATTGTCCAATTCCGGCATTGAAGCGTCACAGGCCTCATCCGCCTCGCGGCACAGCACAGACAGGACCGATCAGCCTCCCCTGATGATGCTGCAGAGTCAAATGACTTTGGTGCTCTCGGGACTCCATGAATTCCGGAATGAGTTTCGATCCGCTACAACTGCCCTCAGGACAGATATCGGGAAGCTCGAGAGGCAGCAAGAGCAGCTAGAACAGCATGCGACGGAGTCGGACACCAGAATAGATAGATCCGAATAGGCCATTATGCAGTTAAACCACAACATACAGGCCTTACAAGAGCGTGCTGAAGATGCAGAGAGCCGTAGTCGGCGCAATAACGTTCGGATCTCGGGGATCCCGGAGGGGGAGGAGGGCACCAATCCCCATAAATTTGCTCGCCATTTGCTGCAGCAGGTATTGGATATCCCGAAGGAGGCTACCCTTGAATTTGAGAGGGTTCACCGCACACTTGGAGCCCAAGACCCCGGATGCCAGGCCAAGCACTATGCTGGCACGTTTTCTCGATTCAAGAAAGGAATTAATACTGCATACAGTTTGGAAACAAGGGCAGGTTAGCTATAAAGGTCAATGGCTGTATTTTGAGAACGATTTTGCCCCCGAGGTGACGGCCAGGCACAAGGCATACATTCCGATTTCAAAGGCGCTGAAAAAGGCTGGCCTGCGTTTCCGCACCCCTTACCCAGCAAAATTAATAGTTTTCCATCTGGATGGGCAGCTTACTTACAGCTCGGCTGAAGAGGCAATAGAAGGCCTTCAAAAGCGTGGAGTAGAAGTTCAGAAACCAACTGGGCGCCCCTCACGAGGTACTCTAGCTGCAAAGCTGTCGCAGCAAGCCTGGCAGTCTGGACGAGAGGCTAGAAAACGTCAAGGTGCAGAGACGATTTGCAAAATTGTTGATTCCCTGCGAGAGCAGTCCCAAACGAACACCTGATCACCTAACTTACTTAACTGAGTAAAGTTTGGGACTCACTGGCTCTTCTGGAGGAACTGGTAGAGAGGGAGCCACAGCTCTATTTCCTGGAACTTAATTACTTGGAGGATGGGAATTCTGCTACCCAAGCTCTCTGGACATTCTTATTGCTGCTGTTGAATTACTCAATCTGCCTGTTTTTGTCTACTAAACACTTCAGATAAGTTCCTGTTTACTAATTATCAAACACCTGTAGCTTCTCTAATTTTTTATTTCTGCCTACATTACTACTGCCTGCCTTGTCCAGCATCATTAACACTTTCTCTCCTTCTGTGCAGTATTTAGGTAATCCGATTCTGGCTTCTGTGGAATGGCGTCCAGAACAGGAGAGGGTAAGAGTAAATTTTAATTGGTCTGGCCCTCCCTATCTCAACGCTGTTGAACAACAGGTAGCTCACTGGAGGCTTAACAATATCTCCCTGGAGGTTTAAGAGGGAAGTTACCCCTACATGTAAAGCTGTCACTTCTTCAGGTGATGGGGTGGGCATTGTGTTGTCGGCAGGGCCGATGAAATGACACAGCGGGAGGGATGGGCTCCAAGGTTAGCTAGCTAAAATCAACCTAAGGTTATGCAGCTAAGCAGCGACTGTGAGTCAGCTCACTAGGAGTGGGACGGTGGGACCTGCTGTTATCTGGGACACTGGCTGACTCTGATACCTTTGATGGCGGAGGTACTTGCATCGCCTGGCTTCACTGACTCCTGGGAAATTCAGCATGCTGAGATACTTGCTCAGCCTGTCTCCCGCCCCCTCCCTCCATTTCCAGATCCATGGGTTAGTATTTGGTTCTCCTCCCCTCCGGATTGTTCAATCGTCCACTTCCTGGGTCGGTTACAGGGGGATACTGTAGTCTGTCCTCTGGTGATCTATACGACTCCTTGACAAGCAAAAGCATGAGCCCTTTGATGTCCCTTAGGAGACATGCTCAGAACTTCGGACAAAATCTGCACCGCTTATTTTTATCCCTAGTTCTTTTCCCCGTGACATCACACACTTCTTCAGGTGGCTAATCGGCAGGAGTCTGACTAACCAAAACCGCTTCCCCCTTTTATACCTATCCTAGGCATTAGAACTGCCTTGGGGTATCCCTGTTTGGAGACATACCCTCCCCCCCGTGAGGATTTCTCACTGTAGAGAGCTAAGAGAGCTCTCAGACATTGGAAGTACCAGTTCATCTCTCTTGTTTTTACTAGTTAAGTGTTTGCAAAATCAGTTGAAGCTCTGTTGGCTCTGACTTACTTCAGATATCTCTAATCAACCTATTTGCTATTTGGAACATATGGTTGCTGTTCTTAGTTATTTGATATTGTATGTATGTTGCCAGTTTAAAGGCAATCAGTTGTTAACAGCAAAGAGTAAGGTTAAATTTCGGAAAATTAACTGCAACTGCAGTACGTTAATAGAATGTCGATTGTGTCTTCCTAATTATGATGCGCAGGGAGTGGGGAAGTCAGTTGGGGAGGGCTCCCTGGGATCCACGCAGTGCACTATCCTAAACTCACATAATTCCCGGACTCTGCTATGGAGGAGACTCCTTTGAGGTTATCATCCTGGAATGTAAATGGACTCACCTCCCCGATTAAGCGAACCAGGGTTCTTTCACAGCTTAAAAAATGTAAAGCGGACCTTATTTATTTGCATGAGACCCACCTAAGCAATGCAGAGCACACGAAGTTGGGGTGGTAGGCAAAGGGTGACCTGTATAGCTCCGCTTTTAGAAATGGCAGAAGAAGGGGGTAGCAATAGTAATCCCACAGCATACGCCTTGGCAGCTGCAAGCTAAGTGGATAGACCCTTTCAGTCGGCTAGTATTACTTCGAGGTTTAATTGGAGAGGCCAAGGTTACCCTGGCAAATGTATATTTCCCTCCGGACTCACCAGTGAACGAGGTTAAGGGCCTGCTAGACAAAAGCACACAATTCACCAAAAGCATATTAATGCTTGCAGGAGATTTTAACATCCTACCTAACCCTGAACGAGACTCATCGAGTCTTAATACCCCCAGAAAACCCCCGCAGCAGAGGTTTTTAAGTAGGTTTTTGGCCAAGGTGGGCTGGATTGATACCTGGCGTCACTCACATCCTTACACTAGGAATTACACACACTATTCGGCAGTTCACCACACATATTCAAGAATTGATCTCTGTTACACCCAAATAGAATATTTGGGCTTAGTGGTGGACTCCCACATTGAGGATGTCTCCTTGTCAGATCATGCACATATAACCATTACATGGAAACTAAGAATACCGAGGAGATGTACACAGTGGCGACTAAACCCCTACAGCTTAAAGTCAAAACAGTTTAAAGAATATCTAGCGGATAAGCTGACTGAGATACTTGCAGATAACTCTAGTCCAGAGACCTCCCCAAGTATGCTATGGGACACAGTAAAAACGGTATTACGAGGGCACCTCATTAAATACAACTCTATACAAGCGAAATCCCTCAAACAACATAAAGCTAGGCTGGAAGAAACCCTTCACTTCCTGCAAACTGCACATAAACAAGGTGATAGTTCTGTGCTCCTGCAACTTAAACAAGTCAAGCAAGACCTAGATAAGTTGGCTCAGCAGCAAACAGAAATTGCCCTAACTTTCCTCCGACAGCGGTATTATGAGGTTGGGCCCAGGGCTGCTAGGCTGCTAGCCTATCAAATTAGGAAGCAAAAGAAACCTGCTGCTATCACTACCATTTGTCATCCAGTTGATGGCAGGCCCCTGAACAAACTCGATGATATAGTGGATGCATTCACTGCATACTATTCCGCCCTCTACACTCTAGAGCACCCTGTAGCAGCGGAAACGGTAAAAGACTTTTTACAACCTCTTAACCTCCCAAGAATTACTCCAGAACAGGGAAACCAACTGGTTAGCCCTATTACGATGCAGGAACTGGTCAACGCTCTAGCTCGGGCCAAGACCATGAAGGCGCCGGGGCCTGATGGCTATGGAACTGAATTTTATACAGCCACAAAAGAACAGCTCTTGCCTACCCTCCTTAGTACCTTTAACTCGGTACTCAAGGGAGATCCTCCCCCCCCACCTGGTCTTACGCCAATATTTTTGTCATCCCCAAGCCAGGCAAAAACCCTCAACTCTGTGAGTCATACTGCCCGATATTGGTCCTAAATTCTGACTATAAATTATTTATGGGGATAATTGCCCGTAGACTGGAAACTGTGCTACCGCAAATAGTACACAGAGACCAAACTGGCTTTGTTGGTGGGTGAACAACCGCAGATAATATCAAGAGGACATATCACATAATATGTAAGATGCACACTTGTGATTACCCGGCAGCCCTAGTCAGCCTAGATGCAGAAAAGGCCTTTGACAGGGTGCTCTGGCCATTTCTATACTCAGTTATGGAGGGCTCGGGGCTCCCTCTGTCATTGGTCCAGGTGATCAAAAATATTTACTCTGCCCCAAAGCCATGGGTTCGGGTTTCAGGTCACCACTCAAGATGTTTTACCCTCTACAGGGGCACCAGGCAGGGATGCCCTTTATCCCCTCTCTTATTTGCCCTATTCATGAAACCCTCAGCACAGCTTATCAGGCAATCTCAGGACCTCCGGGGGATGGAGGTAGATGGAGAGGAACACCGTATAGCCCTTTATGCGGATGATGTTCTCCTATACCTCCAAAACCCAGCGATTACCCTCCCGAAGGTTAATGAGCTGCTAGTAGCTTTTGGGCTGGTCTCAGGTTATAAGGTTAACATCTCGAAAACTGAGATCTTGACTTTCCAATACTCCCCTGATAGGAATATACGGGAGCAATTTCCCTGCAAATGGGACCTGGGGAAAATAAAATACCTAGGGATAAACTTAACTAAGGATCTGCAGGACGCCTACAAGCAGAACTATATCCCCTTTACCATTCGCCTTAAGGATGATTTAGCTAGTTGGAGTACACGCCCACTGAGTCTGTCCAGAAAAATAGATGTCATCAGAATGATAACTTTGCCCAGAGCCCTATATCTCTTTAACAATATTCCCATTAGTCTGCCACGCTCTGTGTTTTTGGACTGGGAGAAGGCTATTTCTCGTTTTATCTGGGCGGGCCGCAGGCCGAGAGTTAGATTAAAACTCCTTACTAAACCTAGGGGTTCGGGTGGGCTTGCCTCCCAGATCTCCTTCGGTAATATCAAGCTGCGCACCTGATGCATGTTGTGGCTAGGCAGCTGACTGTAAACAAGGTGCACTGGGCAGATATTGAACAGGCAATCATTATCGACCCAGAGTATTATGCCATACTCTACCACGGTCATATAACCCCGGAAACAAACCTTAACTTAACCTCAGAGTTACAGCATAGAGTGACAACCTGGAAACAGATTAAGAGGCAATTTTAAATTTCCCCTTTTGTACCATTAATTTGTGCAATAGCTGTCCTCCCAGATTTTCAGCCCAGTAAAATGGACCATGCCTACTGCCAGTGGAGCAACTATGGTTTGAAATACCTGTCTCAAATTGCTACAAGAGGGGTACTGTGGTCATTTCGGGGAAATACAGATAAAATTCTGCCTGCCAAATATACACCATTACAGATACCTACAATTAAGACACTACTATGAATCATTACCATCAGAGGTACGAAACCCTGAGCAATGGCCTCCCCTGATCACCAAGCTGCAGTCTTTGTTTGCTTCTCCAAATCGAAGTCATTTGACATCTGCCCTCTATCAAGCTTTAATGTTAAATCCCTTGGCAAATCTTGTAGATCTCCGTGGAAAATGGCAACAGGAATTGGGCACACACATAGAGGACAAGCAGTGGGAACGGGCATGCCGCCAGGTGGCTCGCACTTCTAGTTCACACCAATAGAGGGAATTTGCATGGAAATTCCTGGTTCGTTATTTTAAGATCCCCGAGGTCACAATTCACTACACTCCAGGTCATTCTGCCTCTTGCTGGCATAACTGTGGTGAAAGAAAGGCCCACCTCACACATGTAATGTTCACCTGCCCTAAGCTGGAACCATTTATTCGTTCACTGCAGTCACAGCTTCAAGAACTATTTGATGGGCCCTTCCAGTTAACCCCGCATACATTCATTTTGTTAATTCTCCCGGACGGCCTTAGGGACCGAGATACCCGCTACCTCCTAGCTATTCTGCTTACAGCAGGAAGGAAGGCCATCACTAAATTGTGGTTATCTCCTAAGATCCCAACATTGTGGGATTGGTGGGCCATATCAAAACAGACCTACCAGCTTGAGAAGATAACTCATAGTTTAAATGGTAGGGAGGAAAGATTTAGTTCCAGATGGAATGGATGGCTTTTATACTATATGTTAAAGAACACAACTTTTGCACCATGAGGGAATAAAATTCCCCACCCTTTCCGCCCCCCGCCCTCATTTATTGAGGGGAACTGTTTTGCGTGGATCCCTGGGGGGCCTCCTATGGCTGCCCAAGATTGGGTACGCTAGATTTGATAAGAAATTGTAGTAAACTTGTTGTTCACTACGTGCATTTGAACTCCCAATCTTCTGTCTGACACCCAGGACCTTAATGAACAGCATTCAAGGAAGTGAAGGTATCTCGAGTCCGGGGTCCTTCTGAATCACCTAGGCCCGCCATAGACAATGAACTCTAACCTCCCTGGTATTAAGCCTTAACAGTTTTTTGAGCACTCTGTGCACTGTGACCAAATGGACTTCTGTAAGTACCTCTTCTTGATTTCTTTTGCTCCTACTGCTGGACACAATTGACTGTAAGTAAAAAGGAAATAAAGATGATATTAACAAAAAAAAATAAAAGAGGCTAAATTGGGGGGGCGGGTCACAGCTTTAGCAGCAGTGTCAGGACACCAGTGGAGTGCCAAAAAAAGGAAAAAATGTATTCTTAGAGCAGATAACCTTAAAATAAACTCAAACCTCTGAACAGCAACAGCTTTAACTAAATACACAGCACTATGTACAAAATAGCTGTGATCATTGACACTCCTCCACTCCCAGATGTGTCACTCTTCCGCCCCATCATCCCTTACTGCCGCCCTACACAACTACCTGTCACAAACACACTCCAGGGGTCAGGCCCTCTGCTCCAACAGTGCCCAACCTCAAAGTGCAATATGTGAACAGGAGACAAACAGGGACACCCTCCTGCCTGTTTTGGGTCCAAGCAACTACCAGTCTCGAGTCCTGGGGTCAAATACGGACCCTTTTTCGTTAGCACGCCCAGGTAACAGGTACAAATATCACACCCTCTTTGGGGAAAGCTGTGCAATACTTAACCCAGCGGGCACACAGCCTGGTTCACAATCCCCCTTCTGACTCAATTGAGATGTACATACCTTCTTACCTTGCTGCATATGGTGACACACTATAAGCAATTTAACAGTTCTGACAGAATTATCAACACTGTCCCAGCATTCACACTCAAAATGAAAAACAAGGCTCAGGCAGGATTTCAAGGAAAACAGAGTTTACTAGAATTAAAAATAGTAAATAAAATACAGAACATATAACATTAATGGAAGAGTCATAAAGGTAAATGGACAACTATAAACAAACCACCTTGTGCTGAATTGCTAATCCTACCCCCAGTTGCAGTTGGTGGGTACATGACAATTCACTCCTGATTTCTCACCTCCAGTCAACTCACTCCCGACATTACGCTCCCGCGTCAGTCTGCTCCTATAATAGTTAGCTCCCTGTCACTTCGCTCCCTAAAAATAAATACCACATGAAGTGCACAAGCTATTGTGGTTCTAAGTCAATATGGGGAATCGCACCAAACATGCAACTGTCATTTTCTGAAGAGAAGCCTCTCCATTTCATTCCTGCTTTCGGTTTTTATCTATAACTTAGTAGAAATTTAGGAGAAACTTAGGAGAATCCTATTTTATTTATTGTATTTGTTATAAGTGTTTTAGTGCTGAGAACTAGGGCACGGTGTTAGATAGGGGAATCTTCAGTGAAAAAGCACAGGATTTGGTGTTTTAATTTTTAGGTCCCCCCCAACTGCAGAGGGTTTTGAAACTAGCGCTGCAGCTGTACAGTGGCTGCAAAAGTTCAGCCGGGAAACAACTTTCCATCAGCAAGCATTCAGGCTGTAAGGGCTAGAAACTGTGCTTCTGGTCACAGTTCCCAGAGTATATTTTGTGGGGGCCGTTGCCCGAAAACTACTTTTGAGATGTTTGGTGGGATGAAAGCCCGCGGTTACTCAGCTGGCAACTGGTGAGGTGAGAGCTCACTGTATCATGCTACCAAACGGAACCCAAACAAATAAAGGTACTGTGCCAAATGTTGTACCTATGATTTGATCTACATGGGTCTTCACTGCTGACACTGGGTGGAAGACTGGGGTGCTGCAGAAGTGTTTGCTGCCTGCTGGCATCTTTGTCTGAATCTGGACCGTGAGCACTGTGTTTCCCTGTTCGTTTGGCTTGGGGCTGTGTGCCTACGCTGGGTAACGGCCTGAGGACTTGTTGATGTCTGAGAGATCTGCCGTGGAACAGCTGAAGTTTTGGTGTACTTATACTGCACAGCTCTGTGGCCCTTCCTGTATCTGAATGCTGGTGAAGGTAGTGAGAGCCCTCCATTCAAGTTATATGCCTAACTTGTCTAAGTATTGGATTTTGGAGTGAATAGTCGCAGGAGTGAACTGTCTCCGGAGCATAATGACGGGAGCAAAAAGTCGTGGACAGAGTTGTCGGGAGCGAATTGTCGTGTTCCCGCAGTTGGTAAATAGTGATGCTGAAATTACTTAATTTTGGTATAAGTGCTTTTTAAGAGTCCAGAACACAATCGCCTCTTGAAAGTCCAGACACAAGTATACATTGTTCCCTCAGCAGCTTAGCAATATCGGGGCAACAACAAAAAATGGAAAGGGACCTGGGGGTAGTCATATCAGATGACCTAAAGGTGGGCAAGCAATGTGAGAGGGCAGCAAGGAGGGCTGGGGGATACTGGGTTGCATAGGGAGAGGCATCACCAGTAGAAAACAGGAAGTTATTATCCCTCTGCACAGACAGCTGGTGAGACCCCATCTGAGTACTGCGGTAGTTCTGAGAGACCCAATCTCCACAAAGACATAGACAGGATGGAAGCTGTCCAGAGGAGGGCACTAAAATGGTGCAGGTCTGCACTGGAAGACGATGAAGTGAGACTTAAGGAGCTTAATATGTATAGCCTCGAGGAAAGGAGGAGAGGGGGGACATGATAGAAACTTTCAAGTACCTCAAGGGAATCAACAAAGTCCAAGAGGGTAGCATCTTTCAAAAAAGAGGTGTGCAAGAACAAGGGGCACAATTTGAAGATAGAAGGGGCGTGCCAGAGGTAATTTAAGAAAGTATTTTTCACAGAGAGGGTTGTGGATGTATGGAACGGCCTTCCAGAGGAGGTTGTGGAGTCAAAAAACAGTGGTGGAATTCAAGCGTGCATGGGACAGTCATAAGGCAATTCTAGGGGTTGGGGGTAGGAAGAAGTAGGCTGCTGGTTAACTACGATCTGCAGCTTATCCATCAGGTAGGGAAATGGGCAGACTGGGTGGGCCAAGCGGTCCTTATCTGCTGTCAAATTCTATGTTTCTATGTCCCATCCAGCTTGTGAAGTCACAGCTCTGTGGCGATGCTGGCTGTGAGGTCACTCTCATTCCTGCATACTGAATTAGTCACATGCCACTGCCCACTGCTAAACATTCCAATTATAAAAAAATATATATACTTTTTAATTAGTGAGCCACTGAGCATGAATTATGACGGGACAGAATATCCCTTTGATCTCTCAGACCAAGATCATGAAAGACACTTCTCTTAGTTGTGAGAATTTCACAGGTACCTGTCAGAGTTGGCTTACTTCCTGATGTCATAAAATGCAACATTTTATAACAGGTTTCCTAGGTTCAAAATAATATGGCTGGTTTTACAACCTGTTACAACCTGGTGTCAAAAGGAAGCTCTTAATTAGATTAGCCACAGGGTCAGTGAGAGTGCAGACCCCTCTTTCCACTGTTTTAAAATCCCATGTTCCATGAGGCTTTGCTGCTTGGCCGGTTTTTCTAAACAGAAGTCTAAACATATATTTATATCAAAAATATAATACAAATAATAACAAGCAGACGGCCATCGTCACATTATCTATCAACTGCTCTTGCTAGTGCCACCCTGAATGCTGGCTCTCTAGCTGCCTCACCCCTCCTTCTGTTCCATCTTCTTTTCTTGACTCAGTTGTTATGGTTTTATCCTTCAGTTACTTAGGCTCTTATGTTACTGTAATACATGTAGCATAGACTACTTGCATCCAACCTGCACTTGTACTGTTAAATTGCACTTGCTGTAAATAACCTATGTATACCTATAAATAACTGTACTAGTTTCACTGCTGTAATTGTCAATGTTTGCTGTGCTGTACTGTACTAAGTACCCTTGTAATAGCTTTTGGATACCTGTAATTGTCTGTTTAAGTTTCAATGCTGTAATTGTCACTCATTATATGCTTACATGTCTATATTCCCCATCTGTACCCCTTCCCCCAAGGACGTTCTGTGAGACGAAAAACTTGCTTCTTCAGTGTACTTTTCCTGGTGAAACATTTTAATAAATAAATAAATAAAAGTGAATGACCCAGAAGTAAGCTCACTGATTACATTAAATTTGGTACTTGTTTCTAGGCTGATAAATATAAAA
This sequence comes from Neoceratodus forsteri, assembly GCA_016271365.2. Lineage (NCBI taxonomy): Eukaryota > Metazoa > Chordata > Ceratodontiformes > Ceratodontidae > Neoceratodus > Neoceratodus forsteri. Next base: position 146,521,209 of record CM028130.1, on the reverse strand, counting down.
GCATTACTAAAGTGCAGCTAGAAGGCTAAAATAAAATAAAAATATCAATAGGACTGGAGCCAGAATTCATTGAGCAAAGTTCCAGGGGAGAGTGAAGGTGCTAGCTAGAAAGAGCCAATGGAGGCGCTCCTTTAAACTGAAGGTCCAATGGGCTTACAGCACGGAAAGGCACCCCGCTTAAAAATTCAAGTTAAGAGGGACTGGTACCAGGTACCAAAGTTCCCTTGCTGTGCCTTGGCTGGAGTGTCCATACCTGGTTTCAGTGACCTAGAAGGCGGGTGGCTAGCTGCTTCTTGCCCGAAGGGATGGGTGGGTTGCTTCTGGGCTTAGCAGCCCTCAGTACCATGGAGGTCGCCTGATCTCGGCAACCTGGAAGGCGGGTGGCTGGCTGCTTCTGGGCTTAGCAGACCTCAGTATTATGGCGGTCGCCTGGTTTCAGCGACTGGGAAGGTGGATGGCTGGCTGCTTCTTGCCCGGAAGGGTGGGCGGGTTGCTTCTGGGCTTAGCAGCCCTCAGTACCATGGAGGTCACCTGGTTTTGGAGACCTGGAAGGCAGGTGGCTGCTTATCGCCCAGAGGGGTGGACAGGTTGCTTCTGGGCTAAGCAGCCCTCAGTAACACAGAGGTCACCAATAGGACTGGAGCCAGAACTGACTGAGCAAAGTTCCACGGACAGCGAAGGTGCCGGCTGGAAAGAGCCAATGGAGGCGCTCCTTTAAACTGAAGGTCCAATGAGCTCACAGCATGAAAAGGCATCCTGCTCAAAAATTCAAGTTGAGAGGGACTTGTATTGGGTACTGAAGTTCCCTTGCTGTGCCTTGACTGGAGTGTCCGTACCTGGTTTCGGCGACCTGGAAGGTGGGGTGGCTGGCTGCTTCTCGCCCAGAGGGGCAGCCGGGTTACTTCTGGGCTTAGCAGCCCTCAATACCATGGAGGTCTCCTGGTTTCGGCTCACCCAGTCTGCCCATTTTCCTTACTTCCCTTCAACTAAGATTCCCTTATGCCTGTCCCACACACTTTCGAATCCCACCACTTTTTCCGCCCCCACCATCTCTGCAGGAAGGCTGTTCCAGGTATCCACCACTTTTTCTGCCTATTGTTTAGTAACATTGTTTCCTTGTAAATGTAACCTCCTTGTCTGTTTCCGAACGTGGAACTGTTGTAAAAGAGCCTCTGGTTCAAAGGTTGTAATCCTAGTTTCTCAATAAATAAAAATATTGGTTCATTAATAACAAATGCTCATGCTGATCAGCCCCCCCTCCACAAATCACCCTTGCATGCCCACCCTCCCCAGTGGCACACCACTCAAAACTGAAAACCAATAGTGAATTAAGATTTCAAGCTGTAGCCCCTCCACCAATAAGAAGGGAATATGCTTAGGAAAGCACAACCGCCCTCCCCAGATGCAAACAATGCCAAGTGCATACCTGCCCTCTTACAATGGAAAATGCTGAGATGCCAAAAGTGTGAGAGACATGTTTAAGTTTCTACTTTTTTACCTTTTCCTCCTGGGGCAGGCAGCACAACAGGTAATCGGAGTGGGGATGCTGGAATGCTGCATAAGGGACAGGATGTGTTCTGGCCCCGAGCGCTGAACCAGGATTGTGAACATAGTCTGCAGCTAGGACTGAGCCCCTGCTTCACTGCAGAATGGGGGGGGAGCTCAGGAATGTTGAAAGGGTAAATACAAAACACTCACGTGCCCTTCCTCCTCAGCGGTAAACCACATCGCTAAATACACGCTAAGTCAGCAACCATGGAGAGCTCAGGTAACAAACAAATCAGGCTCAGCCCACACCAATTTCATATCCGCCCCTCCAAAGAAAAGCAGTACCTGCCTGTTTGTAATCAAGCTGCTATGCTGCCAGGTTAGAGCAGCCTAACACATAGCAGCGTATGCTGCCCATGGTCAGTACATGAAGGAGGTGCAGTAAACTTCTTGGCAGCTTCATGGCTGCACAAAAACCTCTCCGTGTCAGTATTTGAGAAACGTTGATTCTAGTCCCCCCACCCCACCCCAACCACACACACACACAGTCCCCAATGGTAGATTATGAATTCAGCCTAAAAGCTTTTCAGGGCAGGTGGTAGGGACGCTGGACAACCAAACCCAGTAAGCACAGGTGTTGTGGGACCGAGATCCTCATGGGATCAAACCCAGTCAATGATGCGCATGGAGAAGCAGGCCTGGGAGGGTGAACCACTGGACTACCAGGATTGGGGTGGGGGGGATACTGACAGTCACTAAACAGGTGAAGAAATTGGGGTTATCATATCGGAGGCCCTCAAGGTGGCAAGGCAGTGTGGCAAAGCAATGGGTAGGGCTAGTGGGATGCCCTCCTAGTTCTACTACAGCTGGCCAGGCCACCTTCTCTTATTGTTTCCCTAAACTCTGGAATGCCCTTCCCATACTCATCTGAAATGCCCCCTCTCACAGTTCCCTTTCCTCTGAGGGGCTAGCTGCACAATTGAGCAGACTCGATAGACTGTGAGGCCCATTTCTGCTGGTATGTTCTCCATAACTTCATCACCCGCTGTCGGAACTGTTCCTAGCTTCCCTTTCCATGTCTCCTTCTACGCTACTTCTTCTATACCTCTGCAACTGTTCCTAACCTTCTAGCCTAATGCTAGTTCCACCTCCTCCTCCTCTTCCCCCTGTCTTGCAGCTGTTCCTAACTTCCATATACCCGTTCCCTAATATTGCGAATGCACTTGCTCTGCTGGCTTATCCTGCCAAATGGTTCTTCCGTTTATCAAATCTTGTAATTCGGCTGTTTTTAACATGTCTCCCCCCACCATTATCATTTTCTGTAATTTGGCAGATTGCAACTATACCTACCTCTACTCATTCATACTTGTAATCAGTGTTATTTGTCTGTTTCCCCTATGTCTCTTCCCCAAAGACACATCTGGAAATAAGCTGTCCTCAGCTCAGTATGCCCTTCCTGGTAAAACTTTTAAATAAATAAGAAGGGATATCTCCAGCAGGAGGAGGGAGGTGTTGTTCACATTGTATCGCTCACTGGTGAGACCCCACCTGGAGTACTGTGTCCAGTTTTGTAAACTGCACCTCAGAAAGGACGTAGATGAGGGGAGGCAGTCCAGAAGAGGGTAACTAAAATGGTGCAGGGTTTACATGAGAAGAGACTCAGAGATCCCAACATGTACACCCTGGAGGAGAGGAGGAACAGAGAGGGGTGACATGATAAGACGATAAGACCTACACTACCGCTCAGACATGTACAGGGTGCGGGGGGAGTTTCTTTCAAATGAGAAAGATTACAAGGACCTGGGGGCATGTGATGAAACTGGAGGGGGAGGAGTTCAGGAGAGATATAAGGATGTACTTTTTCACTGAAAGGGTGGTAAATGCCTGGAACAGACTGCCAGCAGAAGTGGCGGAGTCTACCACAGTGGGGAGGGTTCAATCATGTGTGAGACACACCTAGGGGTATACTAGAAAAGAGGCAGGGATGTGGGAGGGCTGCCGGAGACTGGACAGAGTCTGCGGAGGCAGATCACACAGGGAACATCTGGGCAGACTGGGTGGGCCAAGCAATCCTTTTCTGTCGACAAATTTCTGTTTCAACATTTCTATGACTGTTTTAGGCTGGGGTTAGGGAGAGAGTGCCACTGAGCTACCAGCGAGGCAGCAAATAACTACGTGAGGATAACTGGCACTAAGCACACAAACAGGCTACTGGTATGGACAGGGAAGCATTTCTGTGTGCTGGCACACCTCATGCATGGCACCATGTTGCACTGTGCCATGGAATGACATGCATGAGCTCTTTACGTGTGCAGTTACCGTGAACAAACCCAGTTTGTGAAGGCCTACGCACGTAACAGCTGGATTGCCTAATCTGCATTTGCACTTACGCACCGGAGGATGACTGCTCACAGCACATATGTTGCTTTTTTAGTATAGCTATTTTGTGGGTGGTGCAACGGGAAGCCCCTTAGCGCTCCATTTTATGGCCCATAACACTGTTATTGAAAACTAAGTTGCCAGATTGTAAACTATAACAACATTTTAGTTTAATATTAGCATCGAGGCATACCAGTAACACTGGCTAAATAAACAGAATGATGCACACTGGAAACAATTAGAAGTAACCTGGGGAGACCTACACAACACTCAGGAGCTCCTTTTTGGGAACCCCCCCTCCCCCAAGTGCCAAGGGATAATGAATTATCCGAAGTTCACCAGGGTACTCTTAAAAATATGGCTTACAGTCAGTAATGATTATTTTACATTCCCTGAAAAATTGTTCTCAGGAACACTGAAGTATAATGCAAATTTGACAGCAGGCCCCTATGTAGTTCAATGGCAGAGATATGGCATTTTATTCATTTTCCAGTTAGTGGGCAGAACAGGTCTCCTTCCCTTCGTCTACCTTTAGAAGGAATATCACTTGCCCCATAAATATTTTATTTCTTATTTACATCTTAAGTCATACCTTCAGCCATATGAACGGTCCCTCGCAGCCCTACGTGAAAACCCCACCCAAATAATACAACTGTTACAAGCTCATATCAGAGGAATGATCTCGGATCACCTGATTAGTAAGATATATAAGGCCTTAAATGAAAGACAGTGAGACTTGACCAACTCAATCAGGTTTAGATGGGAACAAGAACTACAGGTATCAATCAGTGAGCAGGACTGGAATGACTCTGCTTTACCAACTCTAAAAATCTTTTTCTCACCATACTGGCGTGAATACATTGGAAACTCCGTTCTTGTTTCTTCCGCACACCAGACTTGCTGGCTAGTATGGGAGAATTAGGGGAGGGACAGTGTTGGAGAGAATGTGGGGATGACAGAACTAATCAGAGCCATGTCCTAAGCTATCCAAGTTTTGGAAGGAGATCCTCAAAGAAATGAGTGCAATTTATGACACCACTGATTTATTCACTCCCACATTTATATTGACTTTTATTAAAACCAAAAGGTCTGCGAATTGACAAAAACTTACTGAAACAAATTTTAAAATTTATAACAGCAGCCCACAAAAGTATCACTAGACTGTGGTTTACAAATAAAATACCCACAAAAAAGCCTGGATTGTTTTGTCCAGGGAGAGATATGCCCTTGAGCGACTCTCAGCCAAGATGATGGACAAAGTTCAAAAATGTGTTGTACGATGGCAAAAGTGGATATCATACCAACTAAACCATTATGATGATTTTGTACCTTAAAGGGACACTGTCAACTCCCTTAGGCCTCAAAGTGTCTCCTGTTTAAAAAACACATTTTATGATTGCTAACATTCTGTAAAGATTGCTGATGTAGCTAGTAGTTTGATTCTTATTCTTTTTTATTTTAAAAAGTGAAAAACAGACTGCCCACCATACTGGTGTTACCACACAAAAACAGGTTTGTTTACATTCCTTGATCAACTCCCACTGCATCTTTTCTGGACTTAGGAACATCTCCAACACAGTCTAGCCACTCATGTTGCAGTGGGAGTTTAGGTGGCTACTGCCTCATGAGTGACTGCACTGTTTGGGGGTGCTTCTTAAAGTTTAGTAAGTATTCAAGAATAATAGATTCAGGATTTGAAACAAAACCAACGTTGTTTCTAAATATACATTACCATGCATTTCAGGTCTACTAAACAAGGAGACAGATAAAACAAACAGCAACATTAATGAATTTTAGAGAAGGTAAGCAATCATAAAATGTGGGTTTTTAACTAGAAATAATATGGTGCAAAACAGGTTGACAGTGTCCCTTTAAGCTATGTACTGAACATGCAATTTTGCTCTTCCTTTGCACTGAAAAGATACTCAGGATATAATCTGTGATGCTCCTTGAATTTTAATAGGAATAAAATCTGGGAGGGATGGGGAGGGCTCACCGTGCTATGCCTGATTTGATTTGAATGGATCATAGACTGAACTTAAAATGAGTAATTATGATTCTCTGGACACTGAAGTAATAAGATGTTAATTTATTTTCCCCTAATATGACTGCTACAACTAAACATTTAGGGCTGGATATTCAAACTGCGCCATTCTGAGGCACAAGCCCTTGCGCCGCGCAAAATAGTTGCGCAGGGGTGTGGTCCAGGCGATATTCAAAGGAGTTGCGTTATTGAGCAACTCCTTTGAATATCACCCCCAAGCCACAGCCACTGTGCATGGCGCAGTGAAACTTGCGCCACCACAAGTTGTCAGAGTGGAGCATTCAACTTGCGGTGGCCAAGTACCATTGCGCCATGCGCAAAATCACGATATTCAAAAGGTGACATGCAAATGGGGCCATAATTCATGCAAGGCGCAGGGGGGGACATTTGCATCTGATTATGGCCCCATTTGCATGCCATTAGCATGTAGGTGCGCCGATCCCCGAGGACTTGCGCCTGGCTGCCCTGCCAGGCAGCAGCTGTCGGGGACTGACGCACCCTGCAGCCCGATCGCGGGCAGCAATGTGGCTCCCCACCTCCTCCTGTACATCTCCCTGGTGGTCCAGTGGACCCGTAATGCCCGATCGCGGGCAGAAAGTAAAATAGACCAACCCCCGAACATCTCCCTAATGCCCAATCGCGGGCAGAAAGTAAAATAGCCAACCCCCAACATCTCCCTAATGCCCGATCGCGGGCAGAAAGTAAAATGAACCAACCCCGAACATCTCCTAATGCCCGATCAGGCAGAAAGTAAAATGAACCAACCCTCCCCGAACATCTCCCTGGTGGTCCAGTGGACCGTAATGCCCGATCGCGGGCAGAATGTAAAATGAACCCCGCCCAAACATCTCCCTGGTGGCTGATGTCCCCCACCCCACCCACCCACGAAGCCCCACCACCCCGCCCCCCGGCAGCCGGCAGCATCCCACCCGCCTGCCACCCTGCTGCTCGCCGATTGACTGCTCGGTAGGGCTCCACACCCATTGGTGCAGAGCAAGAACCAATGGGCGTGCAGCCCATACCGTACATGACAGTCCAGATTTGTGAATGAATCATTCTGGCAGATGTTCCTGCTGGTATTGACCAATCTGTATCTGGCATGTTGAAATCTCCCATTATCAGAACCTCCCCCTTAGATGTCATGTTTTGTATATCTTCTAAGAGGAATGTGTCTATGTCCTACCCCTGGTCTGGTGGCCTGTAGACAACCCCAGGTCATATGGATGTCCCATTTCCAGTTCCAGGGTGACCCACAGTTCTTCTGGCTCCTCTGTAGCTTTGATATTTTCATTGACATAACCGGCCACTCCACACCCCCCTTTTTGCACCTTGGTCTCTTCTGAACAGTAAAATAGCCAGGTACTAAAGTCTCCCAAGTGTGGTTACTGGTGAACCATGTCTCACTAATGGCTACTATGTCCAGTTTAGCCTCTTGTCATTATTGCCTGCAGGACTGGGATCTTGTTTCCCGGACTGTGAGCATTTGTGTACATGATTTTCCACTGACCAGATTTTGGTGTATTGGTTGTTGGGCAAGGTCTGGCGTTTCCCCTGTGCATCGTGTGGGGAGCCAGACCTTTTTCCTTACCTGGTGATGCAAATGAACTACAACATGCAGAACTCCTGTTTGATCACTAGCTGAGGGGGTAGGGGTGTTCTTTCCATTCGACGTATTGGGTGCTGCACCCCTCTCCCCATTTGCTAGTTTAAATATTCTGCAAAGACCTCAAACTTCTGCCCAATGCACTGACTCCCTCCTTAGTCAGATGCAGTCCATCAAATTTAAAGAACTTTCGCTCCCAAAACTGTTGCCAGTTGCCTACAAATTTGTGTCCTTTTTTCTGGCACCAGCCCTTGAGCCACATGTTTAGCTCCCTGCCTCCCCTTCTCTGACCTTCCGTCCATCTGCCCCCCCTCTCCCAGACTGGCAGGATCTCAGAAAAGGAGATGCCAGATGAAATGGATGATAGTTTGTCACCCAGCCTGGTCAGGTGTTCCTTAATCTCCACAACTGACCGGCTGGCGAGATCATTAGTCCCTATGTGTACCACGACATTAATGTTTTCTCCTGCTTTCTGAACAATTTTAGCAATGCGGTCAGTGTCTCTCCACGCTGACGTACCTTGGAGACACATGACCATTACCCCTGGCTGGAGATAAGTATCAACACCCTGAATCATGGAGTCTCCTATAACCAGAAGTATTTTGGATTTCCTTTTTGCTTTTATTGTTTTGGTTCCTCTTTTGGGCGAGTTTTGTTGTGCTAGCTCCTGTGCTGCAGTGTCCTGCTCTGCAGTGTCCTCTGCCCCTTTGTCTCATTTCGGAGATAGAGGCAGATACCTGTTTGTAGTTTTTATATGGTTTGTAGAGGTGATATGTTGGAGAGCACCGAGTGATGGGGCACCAGATTTGCCCCTCCTAACCACCTGCCAATCTCCCGGACTAACTACTCTCTGCGGTCGAGGTGCTACTGTTGGATACTGGGGAAATGGCAGGTGGTTCTCATAATATATTTCCTCCTGAATATGAAATTTGAGGCACACAATCTCTGCCCATGCTGCCTGGAGTTGAGCCCTTAGATCTCCAATGGCCCAGCATGCAGGACAGTGCCCTAAATCTTCTATAACTGCCCCTTCTGAAAAATGTTCCTCAGTACCTGCAGTTAATAATATCCATTCCAGATAAGCTGCTGGGTTTATAACCTGGTCAGAGTAATTAGGAGGAGGAAAATGAAAGCAAAAGTTTGATTTTGTGTTTTGTTTGTTTTTGTATAACTTGTTATAACAAGTTAAATTACTTGTGCCCCTGTAAATGAGGTCACTGTCTGGTTACCCCTCTGATTTGCCTCTTCTTGCTTTGCTACATGAACTGTCGCGACTGTGCTACCCCATAAAAGGAGTGTAGTGTGGGGTGGTTGGGGATGGGGTGGGTGGCTGGGCCCTTCCCCTACCAAAAAAGGAAGAACCACGGATGAAAGAAACAAGGAGGTAACAGCAGAAACAATCGGTCAGCAACAAATGCAGTAGACCTGAAAGCTTAGTCTAATGATAGATAAAACTGTAAAGCACCACCTGTAACAATTTCACAGAAGATATACCCTGTAAGAAACACTGTGCTACACAGAAAAATAAAGCAGTAACAGAAGATATACCTTGCAAAAGACAATTTGAATAAGAAGATTACAGCAGTAATCTGTAAGCACACACCTGTAGGCACACCCTGTAATAATGCAGCAGAAGGTATACCCAGCAACAATTTGAATCAGAGAAAAATAAAGCAAATTAAATGTTAGCAACAAACAGTAACAACCCCTGTGAACATAAAAGAAAATAATAACACACAGTAAATCGGCCTAGCCAAAATAAACCTTAATCTTTTTCTTTACTCTGGTAAGGTTCTTTGTTCTGTCCTTATAAGCAACCTAGAAGAAAAGAGCACAGGTGAAGCTAGGTGCCTTTGCCAGCGAACCTTTTTGAGATAAGGAGCCCAAAAGGAAGCTGCATAATCAGTATGGGGACGAATGAAGGATTTTTAGAGAGGTATTAGACAATGTTCATTCCTGCTGACAAATGTTCTTTTAACTGCTGATAAAATATAACTTCCTGTCTGTGTAACTTTTCTACAATGATCAGTTAATGAAAATGAACCACTAATGATAATTCCCGGATCCCTTTCTGTGGTGGCCTGTTTACTGCATGACCCATTTAGGTTATAAGTAGTGACAACACTTTTTGTCCCTAGATGGATTACAGCACATGTGTCTGGTGTTTTTTTTGTTTTTTCGAAATCTGTTTTTGTCTCCCATTCCTTGCGCCCCACCAAACTCTCTCTGGTGACCAACCAGTCCTCAGACTCTACCTCCCTGCGTGACTCGACTTCACTCCTCTCCTCCCCGATACCGGGCATCCCCCAGGTCTACCCTCTGGGGAAGGGTTGCCCCTCCCAGGGCGCTCTTTCTATAGGATTGAGCACCGGGCTGGGGAGGAGAGACAGTCCGTGGAGAGAGCCGCATCTGACTTCTGGGAGTCTGGTCCTTGGGTGGGAGGCACTTTCGCCTATCGGTGGAAGGAGGGGGGATTTTTCTTACGTGGATTCCTGTGGAGCCCGGCTATCAAGGCAACGAATTGCCGCGGCTTCACCCCCAGGCATATGCTCCGATGCTGCAGATGGTTACCTCCAGCTTCTGCCAGAGGTTGCTCCTCGAGCGATCGTTCGCCCTGTCCCTCCCTGAGAGGAGAGAGCAGTCCTCCGGACACTCAATCTCTTCCCTCCCCTGCCAACCCCCAGCAACCCGGGCTCGCTCCCGAACCTGGGTCACTGGCATGGCGCGCGGTGTGGCGTCCAGCACCTCAACCCTCAGTGCCACCGGGCCGGCCAGCACATGTGTCTGTGTTGAAAAGCATTTTATTGCTATGTAACCAGGTTTCAATGATTAACAAATCTTGTTTAAATAGTTACATTTTTTCTGGAGTATCAACCTCTGCAGATAGTTTGGTGTCATCTGCAAATTTACAAAGGTTGTTCACCTATGTGAAGATCACCAATATAAATTCCAAAAAGGGTAGGTCCCAATATAGAACCCTCCGGTACTCCGCTGGTTACTTCGATCTCTGATGAGATAGTATTACCTGTTTTAACCCTTTGTGATCTGTTAGACAGCCAGTTGCAGATCCAAATGGTTAGATAATGACTGAAACCTAGCTGGATCATTTTATTTAGTAATACGTTACGGGGGACCAGATCAAAAGCCTTTTTGACATCCAAATAGATAACATCCTCTGGAAAACTTCTATCCAGGCTACTACTAATTGAGTTGTAAAAAGTAATCAAATTTGTTGTGCAGGATCTTCCCCTGAGAAAGCCGTGCTGTGCTATGTCTATTAGACCCAGGGCCTCAATTTCCACATCTATTTTGTTTTTTAAGATTTTCCCCAATAGCTTACAACCAATAGATGTGAGGCTGATGGGTCTATAATGTTCAGTAAATTTTTTATTTCCCTTTTTTTTTTTTTTAAACTTTCTTTTATTCATTTTTGAATGAGCTTTGAAAATCATTACAGACAGCGCAGCGAGGTTACATTAGCTCCGAATTTTGGTGGAGATCATACATGTTAGCTTCAGTATTTTTTATCCACTGCTTGTTAAGACATCATATGGATTACCATCCTATAGAAACAGATCCTCTAACCTCACAACATGTTTAGGATAGCTAGCCACGGTATACCTGTGGGGTCTAGATGTAAATACATTAGTATAGTTAAGGTATTTATTTCCATAGCCCTATTAGCTACTATCCACATTTTACTTCACCATACAGCTACTAATAGCTCCACCACCCATACCCTTATCGCGCTAAGCCTTCAACCTGTTCATTATTAAAAAAAATGTATTTCACAAAGATGGTCCTATAAGCTAATTTTTCATTTTTCCAACTTATTCCTAGAAACCAGAGCAGACTAAATGCTTTTAATTTAAGCTAAATAAGTTCGAAGGGTGTAGATGGATAACGCCACACCTGAGTGGTTGGGCATAGGCCGCAGGCCGAGTGCGTCCAACAACTGAGGCGTGACGTTATCCCAAACGACACACACCCTGGAAGGCATTATTGCTATTATACAATGGCTCGTTGTTATATATAAAGTAAAAAAATAATTTTAAAGAATGTTTTTATTAGTGTGGAAAAATATTTTTGTTTCTTAAGAGGAGATGCCAAAAAAAGGTGCTGATCTGCCATGTGCTCATCTGGCTCCTCATCCAAAAGCTCACCTGCAGGTTCACAGTGAGGCTGAGACTAGACCCGTGATGTTGTACTGGTTAACATCACGGGTCCAGCCCAAGACTGACCAATTAGAGTCCAGGATTTTTTCTTGCCATTGTATAATTAAACTTATTCTACTGTGGCCAAAGATCTTGCACAACATTTAGCTTGTCTATAATTGAAACAAACATTCTCCCAGATTAATTCACAAAGATGTTTAAATTAATCAACGCCCCCTCCCTATTTAAGGCTTTAACTGTTAAGCACCTTGTGGTCATGCCACTGGGGGCCTACGTTATTGCTGTTCAGATTTTCTTTTTTTTTTTTGAGGAGCCCAAAGTCAGTATGAAATGAGTAACTCTCGCTAGGATATTCTATCCAGATCTTGGACAGAGATGTAGTCTGTATAAAAAAAAATAAATAAATTGAACGAGTCACCTTAGAGTTCTCAATTTCAAATCTGACCGCCCTCCTGGCCAATGAAGAGACGGAGCGAACAAATCGAGAAGAAACCGCACTCTCTCATGGTCTAGTCCTCTTCATCTTCATCAAACTCCTCTGGTAATCCTTGTGCTGCTGGAGAATTCTTCCGGAATTCTGCCACGATCATTTCAACCCTTTTCTTAGCCTCCTCTGGGTCGTTGAACTGGTAAGTCTTGCCACCATATGTGATGCAAAGATGGGCTGGAGACAGTAAGGAACGCTGTACCCCCAGTCCCAGAAGTTATTTCCTCAGAGGGTCAAACATGTTGCATCTGGTTCTCGTGGCGAAGGACCAGTCATGAAATATTTTAATTTCATGTCCCTCCATGGTTACTGGATATCTGTCTCATGCCCATTGTAGGACCTGGTCCCGAACTCCTGATTCTGGGGTCACCAACATAATCGTGCGTGGTACATCTCAGTTGGCCTGGGCTCTGCGGGGGTTGATACTGGAGGCTAGGGTGAAGGCATCTATCTCAATCATATATGCCTGGGGAATAGAATCCAATAACCAGCGTTTAATGTAGAGTAGCAGATTCTCCCCTTCAGTGTCTTTTGGGACCCCTACCAGCCGCAGGTTCATGGTGCAGGCTGTGTTCTCCATTGATTCCATTCAGGCCCTGAGATGGTTCAGTTCCTGCATTGATTTGGAGAAGGCCACCTGGATCCTTTAGGATCAGACATCAGCCTCTTTTGCCGATTTTGTGGCTGCCTCGATTTTGGCATCTTGGGACCCTAACCGATGCAGCACCTTCTCGATGTTCTGGTCCATCTCTTGTACTGCACTCAGTACTGTTTCCCATGGTGGTTCATCCTGCTTGCCACTCGGGCCTGTGATCTGTTCCATTGCCGCATGTGAGATCCGCATAGGTTGCTGGTGCGATTTTTGACTGAATCCTCCAGTCACTCCCTTTGGTCTAGGCATATCGAGTTTGGTATCATTGTGTTCCTTGTCAGTTTAGCTTTCAGAGGATATCCTTTGTCTGCACAAGAGTTTGTGAAATAATAATAATTTATTTTGGTTTAGCTAGCAAGAGCTGTAGAGCTACAGGGAAAAACACCCAGCTTAAAACATGGCTCTCTAGAGCTCCCCCCCCCCCAACCTTTATTTCCCTTTTTAAATATTGGGACCACAAAAGCCTTACACAAGTCATCTGGTACTTCCCCAGTTATAAGGCATTTGTTAAAAATAATAGTCAAGGGGTGCAAAAGTTGCTCTATAGTTTGTTTAATCAGATAAGTGTTTAGGCTGTCTGGCCCTGGTGAAGAATTATTTTTTAAGAGTTAAAATGGTTGATTTTATCTCCTCAGGGGTAATTTCTAAGGGTTCATCGGAGGTAGAGATTGACAAAGAATTAGAATATTTAGCAGCAAAAACTGATCCAAAGTATTCATTGAAATATTCTGTTATTTTGGAAATGTCATTAATGTCCTCTCCATTTTTTTGATAGTAGAGATCAGGTTAGTATGTTTTTTATTAGAATTTACATAAGCACAAAAAGCTTTAGTATTCCCCTTAGAAAGAGTCTGCATTCTATTTTTTTCCTTTCTGTTTCAATGAGCGTTTTTGTTTTTTTAACTTCTAATCTAAAGGATGTTACAGTTTCTGTATTAATTTCTTTTCCATTTTATTGTAGGTTACCTCTTTTCTTTTAATCTAAGATTTGAAGGAGTAAGCCATTGGAGGATTTTTCCCTTGTTGATATTTAATTTTCCTAGTGGAATGTATAATGATTCTAGGTCATGAATAATGCGTTTCATTATTTATTTAGGAAATCGGAATTACAACCCTTTGAGTCGTAGACTTGTTTCCAAAGGCTCCACGTCAGAATAAAACATAGACATTCATACAGTCCATACATAGAATAAATGTGGGTAAGCAATCATACAGAGTATAAATACAGTGAGCACGGGTTAATGCCTATACATTTGGTAGCTGTTCCAGCCACTGTTTGTGTTTAGCCCAGATAATAAATTAATCCAATTATTTCTATTAAGAGATGATCTAATACATTCATAGTCACCCCTAGGGTAGTTATACCTATATATAATGAAACTCTGAAGGCACTAGATAAATAATTTATCAAAAACTGGTCACAGCATATCAGCGTGAATGTCTGGCAAGGACGGAAAATGGAAGAGTAGTTAACAGAGTAAACAGCATTTCTTATCACCGTTAATGCTTAAAGGAAGACAAAGGATTTCTTTAAATATTCATGTTTTCTGATCGTGTACTGCATATTAGCCATGTTTCTGCAACGTTTCCCTACAGTCATCTCCATGGGGTCTGTGACAGGGTTGAATATGGCCTGTCCCAGTTGTTCTGGAGAAATAGTTTGAACACAATGGTCTGTTCTAGTCTTTCCTTTTCTGTCTCTTCTCTGTCTGTTTGCACAACCAAATTTTCTAGTGAGACCTAGGACTTGATCAGCCGATGGTCCTGCAATTCTCAGCCTCTCGCTGTCTCTCTACCCTCACTTGCTGTTCTGTCTTTTCTTCCCCCTTGCATATCTACGGGGTATACAAATATATGTGAATCATTTTGTAGAAATGTATTTGATACTGGGATTCCTTTGTTTAAAACTGTATATAGTTATACTGTTGAAATGATTGCAAAGCTAAAACTGTATATACTTTTACTGTTGAAATTACTGCAAAAAGCTGCTTGGAACTCAAGGGGTTAACCTGTTTGTAAACTCTCTGCGAAGCTGTAAGCAAGAGATCAGTTCTGGGTCACAATGTTCTTTTTGCTGCACTTGCTGAAACTTACAAGAACACTATGTGAGAAGCATGCAGTTTCTTAATGGGCAGGGGTTGCAAAGACTTATAAAGACAGAGCTGCAATTTCTTGCATGAGAAAAACACAGGGACTGAGATTGGAAATTGAGAAGAAACCCAGTTGGACTTTCTCTGTTTATACTGCCTTTGTAAATAGTTATACTGAACATTTTTTTTTTTATTATTTTACTCTTAAAAGTAAATCATTTATTCAAATTTTACAACTGCTCCTGGTTTTCCTATGCTTCCTGACCTATGCCTTGATGACAGATGGTGTCAACAGTAGGATTTACATTGTGCATACTCTAAGCCAGGAACTTTGTGTGCGGGTACTAAACCTGGTACCAGGGAAGCACAGAAGAAAGGCATGGATTCTGTAGCAGCAAGCCCAGGAGTGGTTACCAGGAGAATGGCAGCCAAACCAGCAGAGTCAGAAGTCCAAGCTGAGACTGTACAGTTAGCACCAGCTACAGAAAAAGAACAGGCAGTGACAGAACCTGAAAGCCTGACTGCATTTTTCAAATGGTGGGCTACACAACAAAAACAGACAGAGAAGCAGAGAGAAAAAGAGATTCAACATTTAGAAGCACAGAGAAAAGATGAAATGCAACAACTCGAACAGCAGAGAAGAGATGCAGCGATGGATGGATGCCTTGCAAGTTATCAAAGCTGGAGGATCTGGCACTGGTCCAGCAAAGTAACAGACACAAACAACTTAAAATATATTAAACTTACAAAGTTGTGTCCCTCGAATGATATGGAAGCATACCTGACAACTTTTGAAAGAGTTGCCGCAGCATGCCAGTGGCCAAAACAGCAATGGGCAAACAGACGGGTACCTTACCTAACAGGTAAAGCCCAACTTGCCTACAGCAATAAGGACACTGCACAGTCAGAAAACTATGACCTGGTGAAAAGTGAAATCCTGAAAAGGTATGACATCTCAGGAGAGACCTAGAGGCAGAGATTTCGATATCTGAAGTACAACTCATGTCGACAATTCTCGAGAAGCCTTCACCCGACTCAGACAATTCATGATAAAATGGCTCCAACCAGAGAGCAAAATAGTCCCACAGATCATACACATATTTGCAATGGAGCAATTCATCAACATCCTGCCTACAAATGTGCAGCTTTGGGTAAAGGAACACCGACCCGAAAGTGGGGAAAAGGCTGTTTCTTTGTCCGAAGACTACCAAATGGCCAGACAGGTGCCACAGCAGTGAGGTAATAGCCAAGCACTGGTAAGACATTCTTTTTCTCATTTAAACCCCAAGTCTGATAAGAACTCTGGTGGGGGTCACAAATCTGTACCCAGAGACATTATTTGCTATAACTGTAATGAGCCAGGTCACATTGCAAAAAATTGCCATAAGAAGAGCGGGGCAAGTACTTAACCGATGTGAAGATGGGAGATAAGACTGTGAAGGGACTCAAAGATTCGGGAAGCAGACAGACCTTAGTGCATACTGAAGGGGTGGGAAAACAATGTCCAAAAGGACCAGGTACTGGTGTCATCTGCATCCACAGGGACACTCGATAATATTCCATCAGCCACGTGGCTCTCACTATTAATGGGGTGTCACATCAAATGAAAGTGGGGGTAGTACCTAAGTTACCTGTACCTGTGATTATTGGAAATAACTTTCCAGGACTGACTAAGTTAATCAAAGAGGGAGTAAATCCTGATGTTTCAACAGCTGTGGTGACAAGAGGTCAGGCAAAGAAAATTTCAGATGGTGGTGACTCTTGTTCCTTTTGTTGATTTTGATTCGGACTTGTTTGAGCACAACTCCAAGATCCGGAAGTCCAGGCACAAAAGACGATGCCTGAAGAAACTGTGGCAACAAAAGACTTATGGACATAAGGGGTTCACATATGAAAATGCTGAAACTAAAACTAATCACTGATTGTGATTTTTTTTTCAGAACAAGCTAATGATGTTTTTCCCCAGGGTAATTTTAAGCAGCTGGGGGTGAAACCAAAACAGGGTGAACCTGTGTTTAAAAAATGTAATGGGCTACTGTGCAGAGTTTGGGTTAAACCTCAAACACAGGACCAGACAGAACAACTGGTTATACCACAAAAGTATAGATCTGAGTTGTAACAGATAGCACATGATAGTCCTATGGTTGGTCTCTCGGGGAAAGTTTGCACCCATGCCAGATAGCTGTATCAATTTTACTGGCCTGGACTTCATGAAGATGTTGCTACCTATTGCAGTTCCTGTACTGAGTGTCAGAAAGTAGCCCCAGTGACTAAAAAAGACAAGGTGCATCTGGTGCCCCTACCCTTGATAGATGTGCCTTTTCAGATAATTGCAATGGATGTGGTTGGCCCCTTAGACAACAAAAGTAAAAAGGGAAAGCGACTCCTTTTCGTAGTACGTGACTGTGCTACTTAATACCCAGAGGCTGTTCCTATGCATACTGTCACAGCCCCAAAAGTTGTAGCAGAGCGTGCCAAAATTTTCAGCAGGGTGGGCATACCAAAAGAGATTATTACTGATTAGAGTAGTAATTTTGGTGCTGCATTACTTAAGGAGCTGTACAGACTATTAGGTATCACTGCCATAAGAACCTCCCCTTATCACCCTCAGACGGTCTTGTTCAGCATTGTAATCAAACCCTAAAATGCATATTAAAAAGGTTTGTAAAAGGGGAAGGGAAAGATTGGGACAAATACTTGCCTTACCTGCTTTTTGCTTACACAGAAGGGCCACAGTCATCAACAGGTTTTGTGCATTATTAACAGTGTATTATGACAATGGGGTAAAACAAAAAGTTTTTGAGTCAGGTGAAAGGGTCTTGCTACTATTACCCACTACAGAAAATAAACTGTTAATGAAGTGGCAAGGGCCTTATAAGGTTTTTAGACGTACTGGTACAGTTAACTATGAGATTGAGATCCCTGACAGGAAAAATCCTACTAAGATATATCATGCTAACCTCCTCAAGAAATGGGTTGAAAAAAGCACCAAAAGCTGTTCTGCTAGCGTTACCAGAAACTGATAAAGAAAATATTGACGTAGCAGATTGCAGTAAACTGTTACAGCTGATGCTGTAAAGGTAGATGTTTCCTTAACCTCTGAACATACCGTAGAAATTCATAACTTGCTAAAGACATTTAACAGTACTTTTACCACAGTACCGGGCTGAGCAAAAGGGGTCGAGCACGGAATAGTGACAATGAATGCTTGCCCTATTAGACAAAAGACATACAGATTACCAGAGCGGTTAAGAGCAGATGTGGTTAAGGAAATATAAAAACAATCAAAGAACTGGGCATCATAGAAGAGTCGAGAAGTGCTTGGTCATCACCAATGGTGACTGTAAACAAAGAAGAAGGGGTTGTAAGAATCTGCCTTAATTTTAGGAAACTTAATCAAGTGCCAGAATTTGACAGTTATCCTATGGCCAGAATAGATTATTTAGTGGACAGACTAGGGAATGTCAAATATATCAGTACCCTCAATCTCACCAAGGATTACTGGCAAATTCCCCTAGCTAAAAAATTCAGAGACAAAACTGCATTTGCCACTCCTATAGCAGTCAATCAGTTCACCACCATGCCGTTTGGTTTACATGGCACACCCACTATATTCCAGCGGTACATGGACATAATTTTATCCCCTCATACTGGTTATTGTGCTGCATACCTGGATGATGTTGTCGTCTACAGTCCAGACTGGAAAATCCATCTGCAACACCTACGAGCAGTTATCCAATCAATCAAAAAGGCAGGTCTGACAATTAATCCTACTAAGTATGTATTGAGCATGCAGGAAACCAGATATTTGGGCTATGTTTTGGGAAATGGAGAAGTCAAGCCAGAGGCTTCCAAGACAGAAGCTGTAGCTAACAGCCCTGTCCCCAAAACCAAGAAACACGTCAGGTAATTTTTAGGGCTGGCCAATTATTATCGGAAATTTGTTCCCAACTTTGCAGAGTTAGCTACTCCCCTCACAGAACTAATGAAAAAACGGTACCCAAATAATGTGAAATGGACTCCGGAGTGTGACTAGACTTTTCAAGCCATTAAGGCTGCATTATGTTCAGCCCCTGTTTTAAGAAGCCCAGACTCTGAAAAAACATTTTTGTTACAAACAAATGCATCTGAGGTAGGTGTAGGTGCGGTCTTGAGTCAGCATACAGATGGGAAAGAGTATCCTATTCTGTACATAAGTAGGAAATTATACGACAGAGAAAAAAGGTACTTCACCACTGAAAAGGAATGTCTTGCAGCAAAGTGGGCGATGGAGTCCCTTAAGGTTTACTTACTAGGAGCTGACTTTGTAGCTTGGTAGCTTGGCAGAAGACACCAGGAGAAAGGACTGCTGTGTGACTGGACTTGTCTACTGGGACTATAGAAGTAGAACTCTTGTACTTGGACCTTTAATTTAGGGTAAAAAAAAAAACTAACAAACAAAACAAAAAAAAGTGTGTGTTTGTCCGAGTTAACTGAACTGAATGGTTATCTGAACAGTTATCTAGGTGTAAATCTCAGGTGATTGAAAGGACTTGATAGCTGTGAGGTTTAAATTACTTTAGAAAGATCTAGTAAGTAGTGGGAGTGGCTTAGCTAGAAGGAAGCTACATTTAAAGACTGCCTTACAAAGATTCTGCTGGTAGCTTGGCAGAAGACACCAGGAGAAAGGACTGCTGTGTGACTGGACTTCTCTACTGGGACTATATTGCCCTCCTTCCCTCCCGTTCACCTGCCCACCCAAAGTTAGTTCTACTTTTATAGGCACAGGATTTGAATGACAACAGGAACTTCCTGTTTGGTAGCAGGAAGTGAGTGATCACAGAACCAAAGACCCACCATCCTAGAAGGGCAAGAGTAGCTCTCCAGCCCCCTCTAGCTGCTGGAGGTCTGCCTCTGAGCAAGTAAGGGGTCTACTGAGAAATATAGGTTATTCTTGTCTCAGAACAGGACAATCAGGAGCTTAAAGGTATTGTACTTGTCTCTGAGGACTTTGAAGATCAAAGGAAACAGACAGACAAAAGGATTTCACACATTGCATATGCCTACTGTCTGACCTACTCCCAAGGTATTGTACTTATCGCTGAGGACTTTGAAGAACAAAGGAAACATATAGACAAAAGGATTTTACACATTGCATAAGCCCAGGCCACAGTTTATCACCTTTCAGGAACTTTAACATATTATGTGATCCTGGATCTCAACAGTACTATAGTACTTCTCTTAAACCCTCTGGCAGCAAACCCTCCCAGTCTTTTTTTTTCATTTTTCTCTGTACTTCACCATAGTGCTTAGCTATCCACCTTAGCCCACTAAAATCAAGTACCCACCACCCTCCTGTTCTCGCCACCTCCCCCGACTGCCTAGCCCACACTACTTCTCGGCCTTCCTGCCTCGCTAAAAAATGCTTTGGCTTAGACCCCACCACCCGTTCCTGCTCACCTCACCCTCCTTTCCCTTTATGCCAACTCCCTCGGCCTACCCTACCCCTCCACCTACTCTCACCTTTCTATACTACTACCGAAACATTGTACCATGGCTTTTACCTGGAGTCTTAAACACACATCACCCAATTAATACCTGGGTGCAAAGAGCCATATTTCCTAATTGGAAACTGCCACATCATTATGACTCACTAACGATCACCCTCTACTGGGACTCCAGAAGACAATCCAAGCATCTTACAAAGTACAAGTAGAAACTCACTCCAACCTATTATGAACTACGAATGGCATCGCTGAAACTCCTGCTCCTCCTACTTTTAATATATGGTGGGATACACTCAAACCCTGGTCCTGTTGCACTGAAGCCGACAAAAACAGGGAAAGTTGGTAGTGGTCTCTCATTATCACTCTAAATATCTGCAGCCTCCTTCTCAAATTGGCATCTCTTCAAACTTTACTGGACAAAAACCCTGATATACTAGCCATTGTGGAAACCTGGCTATCTCCCAGCACCCGGATCATGCGGTCTCGCTTGAAGGCTACAATCTTTTCAGACTCGACCGGGCAAGCAAGAAAGGTGGGGCTGTGCTATCTACATAAAGGACAACCTCTCCTGTCAACGCGGCAGCAATTCCCCACAATACGCAGATGCAACTCCTCCCTATCAAACTGCTTCTTGGTGCACAAAACAAAGTTCTCACAGTGGCTATAGTCTATATCCTCCAAAAGACCACCGTGCCAGTATTAAGTCTGTACTTGATTTTGTTAGTCTGCAGCCCTCTGAAATGAGCTCCTCCTCCTCTGGGATTTCAACATAAACTGGCTCGCCTCTGACACTGGCTCTTCAAAAGATGACATCCTAGCAGCAAACCTGACTGGATGGTAACCTCCCCACCCGAAAAATTACAAAACTGGTACAAGCACCTTACTGACTGGGTTCTCACAAATCACCCTGACCGGATAAAAACATTAAAGTCCTCCTGACTCCTCAGTGACCACTCCCCAGTGTCCTGTACCTGGTCTAATAAATTCTCAAGCCACCCCAAAGTTATAACAAGCAGAGTATTGCCTTATGGGAATCTTATCAAGTTGAAACCCATCTCCTACAACAGGACTGGGCGCCAATCCTTGAATCAACTGATATTAATACCGCACTAGAATACTTCATTAAATCTCTAACTCTGCATCGACTTATGCCCCAGTAAAAGCGTAAAATCAAAGCGCTATCAAATCCATGGATTACTGCCAAACTACTTGCCGAGCTCAAGGTTGGAGACCACCTCTGGGCAGTTGCCAGAGACACAGGCTCACCTCATGATACCCTAAAATACAAGCAGGCACCGAAATAGATGTACTCACAAATTAGGCAAATGAAGAGCGCCTATTTCAAAAATGCCTCGAATCCACCTGGGGTGATGGAAGAGCTTTTGGGACAACATGCTAAACATAATGGGTAAACAATCAAAATCGTCACCTACCATTATGAAAGTTGATGGATCCACCACTCTTGACCCAAAGTCTATTGCAGATGCTTAATAAGACATTCACAGACCTTAGTGGGTCCTCCCCAGATTTCTTCTCGGACTTACCTGTGCCTAGCCTAGTATCACAAAAACACCCTCGTGACAAACCACAATTTTCTTCAAGAAAATCAAAGTGCACAAAGCACACAAGTACATAAGAAAGGCCTGCTCCAAATCCAGAACAAGTAGTGACACGCTAGATCTAAAAATCCTGTCTCTCACCCTGGATGAAGTAATTCACCCCTTGCAAAAATTTTAATCTGTCACTTTGCCAAAGTCAATTTCCCAACAAATGGAAATCTGCCATGAAGTTACGCCAGTGCACAAAGGGGGACAAAACCTCAACAGGAAACTATCGACCAAAATCAATACTCCTCCCTCTCAAAGCACTTGAACAAATAGTTGCAGACCAACTCTCTGATTACCTGGACAAATACAATCTACTCTGTAATCAACAGCACGGCTTTAGGAAAGGACATAGTACAACAACAGCCTTACTTGATTTCTCTGGAGAAGTCCACTCAGCCCCGGACAAAGGGTGCCAAACAGGTGCAGTCTTTGCGATCTTACAAAAGCTTTCGACACAGTCCATCATGGCCTACTTACCTCCCTACTTTCTAGCCTAGGCCTGGCCGAGGTCCTTGTGTGGGTAAAAGTTACCTGTCCAATCGGTCACAGGCTGTAAAATCTCTAATGAACTCTCCGACTTCAAACCAGTTCTCTCGGGTGTACCACAGGGATCAATTCCTTGGACCGCTCTCTCTTAGCCTGTTCCTTAACTCCCTCCCAGATATCTGCCAGAGAAAATAATCTTATACGCTGATGATGCTGTAATTCTCTCTTCTCACAAGGATCCAAACTCCCTACGAAAAAGCCTGCAACTTGCTTTCTCAAGTGTTGAAGGTGGTTCCTGGATAGTAAACTTGTGCTAAACCACAATAAAACAAAAGCCATGCTCTTCTCCAATCACCAAAACAAAAATAGGCATACTCCACTCACCATACAAACCTCTGCGGAATTACACTGGACCAAGTAAATACTTTCAAATACCTTGGCATCACTTTTGACCAAGGGCTCACCTTTAAACCCACATTGACAACACTGCGAAACAGTGAACCAACGCCTGGAATACTATTCCAGAACTCATTAATTTCTAAATCAAGCGGCATTGAGAATAGCTATACAGAGTTCCATAATCTCAATCATTGACTATGGCCTTATTATTTATGGCTCAGCTACCTCCACTGCTCTAAGGTGTATCTCAATCACTCTAAATAAGGCCTGCCGGCCTCACAGGGGCTCAAAGACTGACTCACAATGTGATCTGTACTATGAATCAGGCTGGTTGAACCTATCAAATCGTCTTATTTATCTCACCTGCACAATGGCAAAAATCTATCTTGGGACTGACTCAATTATGTATTCAAAACCTACTCCGACTGAATCCTGGCTCACGCACTCTCCACCAGATCTGACGCCAACCTTTCCTGGTTCCTAGATGCCGGACTGCACAGGGACAAAGATCTTTCATACAGGGCCCCACATGGTTCAATGCGCTAGTCCACCTACTCTATCCTCAACCTCGCTTGAAGCTTTCAAATCCATGCTCTATGCCCACCTCACCACCACTAGCAACTGTGATTGCGCTAGATAAAGACTACTACCCTCATGTCCATCCTCACATCTGAGGCCTCTTCCTCCCTGACTAATGAACCCTCTGGTACCTCTACTACTTCCTGTCTCCCACCCAAACTCACTCCCCCTTTTTCCTGTCCCCTCTCACTTACTCTCCCGCTCACCACCTTTTCCTCCTCTCTAGCCTCCTTTTGGTGCCTAATGATCACCCTCTCCCTGGAAGTTTCCTTAACCTCGAAATTGTCTACTCGCTTGAACCTGTTCTTCTATGAAACTTAAAAACGTTACTGCCTTAAACTGTTAATAGCAAATTTATGATGTAACTTTCCTGTCTGGTTTTACCTGTAATGTGTATCGTGCTTTGTTAAATGTTCTTTGTGACGTGGAACCTTTGTAAAAGAGCCCTGGCTCAAAGGTATTAATTCCTAGACTAATAAACTAAACTAAAGGGCACACAGGCAGAAAGTAAAGAGAGAGAGAAAAAAAAAACAGAGGAAAGAGTAAGGATTGCAAACAGTTAAGGGGCCAGAAATAAGACATAATGGGAGTGGTGCAGTGCAGTGGCTGTGGAGCAGCAGTCTTCCAGGAGACGTTCTGGAGGATGCGGTGTTGTCCCACCTGCAGGCACCTCCCTGGGCTGAGGGAGGAGGTTGCTCATCTCCAGGCTGAGTTGGCCAGGATTTGTGGGACCTCCTCTTCCAACCAGGGACCACCAGTGCCACTGCCATTGTCAAGAAAGAGGAGAGGTTGGACCACAGTGGGCTCAGGGAGGGGGAGGGTGAGGGTGGTGAAACAGAAGCGCATCTCTCCAGTTGTACCTCTCCACAATTCCTATGCCATTCTGGCAAAGTGTGGTTCCTCTATGGAGGCACCCTCAGTGGAGACCAAGGAGGATGCTGGGAACCTCCACAAAGACGACCCACAGGAGGGTGGCAGGGAACCCCGCAGGGGAAGGAAACAACCCCTGGTGGGGGACTCCATTGTTAGGAAGGTAGAACTGGGGAAGGAAGGGGAGAGGAAGGTAAGGTGCCTGCCTGGCGCCATGGCTTGGAGGGACAGGGAGCGAATCCTCAGGATGTCCGGAGCAGCTGCACAGGGGAGGGAGCTGGATGTCATTGTCCACCTAGGGACAAATGACCTGGCTAACAAAGGGATTAGAGAAGTGCAGGAAGAGTCTGTGGAATTGGGGAGGGGCCTTAGACAAGCAGCACGCACGGTAACCTTCTCGGAGGTGCTGCCCATCTATGGCGTAGGAGAGGCTAGGGTGTTCCACACCATGGGATTCAACCAGTGGCTGAAAAACTGGTGTGGAGCTCAGGGATTTGGCTTCATTGGGCACTGGGGGTCCACCTGGAGTGATGCAAGCCTATACTGGCATGATGGGCTGCATCTGTCCAGAAGGGGAACCAGGATCCTAGGTGATGAGTTTAAATGCTTCATTGGCAAGCATTTAAACTAGCCAAGGGGGGATGCACTGGAAAGGAGCAGGGAAATCCTAGACCCCGCCCCCCAAAATCATGGTAGTAAGTGCGGTAAACACCAACATAGAGGTGTTGATAGGCAGAAGGGCAGGGGTAAATGGAGAAAGTGAAAACAGCAAGAAGGACAGGGATGGGGCAAAAAGGAGTAAGGCCATCAGGAAATGGAGGGTAATGAGTACCAATGCCCGTAGTCTGGGCAACAAGCTCCCTGAGCTGGTGGCCTTGATGGAACAGGGATGCCTGGATATCGTAGCAGTATCACAGAAACATGGTACACAGAGAACCATGATTGGGATGTTAACATACCAGGGTACATAACCTACAGGAGAGACAGGCAGGGGAGAAGAGAAGGAGGAGTAGTTCTCTATGTAAAGGAAGGGATAAAAGCAACTGAACAAAAGAGTAAACAGGGAGGAGAGGAGGCACCATGGGTCACCTTGGAGACTGGAAAGGGCACCACAATCCGCACAGGGGTTGTGTACAGACCCCCATGTCAGGGGGAGGGAATGGACAAGGATATGATAGAATGGATTCTTACAATGGCAGAGAAAGGGGAGATACTGTTGATGGGAGACCTAAATATGCCAGATGTTAACTGGAGCACAGTTGCTGCAGTCACATCCAAGAGCAGGGCCATTCTTGATGCCCTACAGGTGACAGGCCTCAGACAGCTAGTTTTGGAACCCACTCGTGAGGGAGCAAGCTTAGACCTCATACTCTCAAACGGGTGCAGTGAGAGGATCTCAGATCTAGAAGTGGGTTGCCATCTGGGAACAAGTGATCATCAAACAGTGTGGTTCACGTTAAACTCAGCTACAGAGTCAAGCCATACAAAAGTGAGGGTACTGGACTTCAGGAGGCTGACTTTTGCAAGATGGGGAGTGCCTCAGAAAAGCACTAGCAAACAGGCTAGAAGGAGGTGTGGAGCAACAATGGGGAATCATCAAAACTGCCATCACAGAGGCAACAAGCCTTTGTGTGAAGCAAATAAATTAAAACAAAGGAAAAAGCCACTATGGTTCTCAAAAGAGGTGGCTGTGAAAATCAGGAAGAAAAAGATAGCATTCCGGAAGTATAAGGAAACACAAAAGGAACAGGACAGACAGTTGTACCAGTTAAGGCAGAAGAAAGCAGGTTGGGAAGTCAGAATAGCAAAGGCACAAACTGAGGAAAAGATAGCCAACTCGGTTAAGAAGGGGGATAAAACCTTTTATAGGTACATCAGTGAGCGTAGAAAGACAAAGGGAGGGATAGTGAGGCTGAATAGAATGAACGGTGGGTGGGCAGAGGGGGGCAGTGAAAAGGCAGCGATACTGAACAAATATTTCTGCTCAGTATTCACAAAAGAGGAGGGGGAAGTGCCTAATCCAATTAACAGAAGCACTTTTGATAGGGGGTTGATACCAGTCCTTTCACAGAAGAAAGGGTTCTGCAAGAACTCCTAAAACTGAAGGTGGACAAAGCAATGGGGCCTGATGGAATTCACCCCAGAATTCTAAAAGAATTAGGAGGCAACTAGTGAAACACTGGCTACTCTTTTAATAAATCATGG
Source organism: Neoceratodus forsteri (assembly GCA_016271365.2). Classification (NCBI taxonomy): domain Eukaryota; kingdom Metazoa; phylum Chordata; order Ceratodontiformes; family Ceratodontidae; genus Neoceratodus; species Neoceratodus forsteri. The sequence goes on along the minus strand of CM028130.1, from coordinate 146,494,659 downwards.
GAGGATGGTGTGGTACCCGAGGACTGAAGGAAGGCGGATGTGATTCCCTTCACAAAAGTGGGATCAAGACAGAGGCAGGAAACTACAGACCTGTCAGTTTGACCTCTGTGGTAGGGAAAGTGATGGAGTCACTTCTGAAGGAAAGAATAGTTGAGTACCTAGAAGCCAGTGGGGCACAGGACCCAAGGCAACATGGGTTCACAGTGGGATGGTCATGTCACACGAATCCAATAGATTTCTTTGACTGGGTAACCAAAGTAGTAGACCAGGGAGGGGCTGTGGACATGGCCTACCTAGACTTTAGCAAGGCATTTGACACAGTCCCACACAAAGATTAATAGTCAAATTAACCAGCCTGGGAGTGGGTCCTAGGGTGGTAGCCTGGTAAAACACTGGCTGGACAACAGGACACAGAAGGTAATTGTAAATGGAGTCCTCCTGAAGAAAGAGGGTTACTAGTGGGTACCGTGAGGTTCAGTATTGGTTCCAGTCCTTTTAATGTCTTCATAGTGACATTGCAGAGGGACTGGAAGGAACTAGTATGCCTCTTTGCAGATGAAACAAAGATCTGCAACAGGGTTGATACAAGGAGGCGTGGAAAGGATGAGAAGGGACTTGGCAAGGTTGGAGGAATGGTCAGAAGTATGGCAGCTAGGATTCAATGCAAAGAAGTGCAAAATAATGCACCTGGGGAAACAAGAACCCAGGGGAAGAATACACAATGGGGGGTAGTAACAACAACAAAAAAGGAAAGGGACCTGCGGGTAATCATATCAGATGACCTTAAGGTTAGCAAGCAATGTGAGAAGGCAGTAGGGAGGGCTGGGGGTATACTGGGATACATAGGGAGAGGCATCTGTAACAGTTGATGAGACCCCATCTGGAGTACTGCGTCCAGTTCTGGAGACCTCATCTCCGCAAGGACATAGACAGGATAGAGGCAGTCCAGAGGAGGGCAACTAAAATGGTGCAGGGTCTGCAAGAGAAGCCGTATGAGGAGAGAAAAAAGGAGCTTAATATGTATACCCTTGAGGAAAGAAGGGAGAGAGGGGACATGATAGAAACTTGTAAGTACCTCAGTGGAATCAACAAAGTCCAAGAGGGTAGCATCTTTCAGAAAAAAGAGACGTGTAAGAACAAGGGGACACAATTTAAAGATTGAGTGGGGGCAGTTCAGGGGCAATGTGAGGAAGTATTATTTCACAGAGAGTGTAGTGGATGCATGGAACAGCCTTTCTGAGGAGGCTGTGGGGTCTAAAACTGTGGGAGAATTCAAGAATGCATGGGACAGACATAAGGCAATTCTTGTGTGGGGTAGGAAGAAATAGGCTGTTGGTTAACTAGGATCTGCAGCCTATCCTGTAGGTAGGGAAATGAGCAGACTTGATGGGCCAAGCGGTCCTTGTCTGCCGTCAAAGTCTGTTTCTATGTTTCTATGTTGTACTTGTAACAGATCACAATCCTACCTGTTGGATTAGCCAAATGAAGGATAAGAATTCTAGAATCACACAATGGTACCTGGCACTACAGCCATTTAAATTTAAAGTGATGCACAAATCTGGGAAAGAGAATGTCAGTGCTGATTGTCTGTCTAGATATAGATCCGGAATTGAGAATTCTGAAGGCTGAAAAAACAAAGGTGTGAGTTTATACTTCACTATTTGCTGTACTATTGCTATGGAAAAAAGGATACTGCATATGCAAAGAACTGTAAAAGGTTATATGCTTATATTAAATGAGAATTACTAGAACGTTTTGGAAACCTATTTTTGTAAAACAGGTTCCCTCTTAAGGAGGGAGTATGTGACAGTGTTGAATACGGCCCTGTCCCAGTTGCTCTGGAGATACAGTCTGAATGCAAGACTCTGTTCTATTCTCTCCTTTTCTGTCTCTTCTCTGTCTGGTTTCGCAACCAGATTTTCTCATGAGATCTAGGGCTCAATCACCCCACTGGTCTTGCAATTCTCTGCCTCTCGCTATCTCTCTCTCACTTGCTGTTCTGTCTTTTCTTCCCCCTTGCATATCTGTTGGCATAAACATTTATGTGAACCATTTTGTGGAAATGGAACTGATACTGGGATTCCTTTGTTTAAAACCATATATAGTTATACTGTTCAAATGATTGCAAAAAGCTGTTTGGAACTCAAGGGGTTAACCTGTTCGTAAATTCTCTGAGAAGCAGCGAGCAAGAGGTCAGTTCTGGGTCACAGTGTTCTTTTTGCTGCACTTGTTGAAACTTACAAGAACACTATGTGAGAAGTATACTGTTTCTTAAGGAGCAGGGGTTGCAAAGACTTGTAAAAACAAAGCTGCAATTTCTTGCAAGAGAGACACACAGACTGAGATTGGAAACTGAGAAGAAACCCAGCTGGACTTTCTCTGTTTATACTGCCTCTGTAAACAGTTATACTGAACAATTTTATTTTTTTTTTATTTTACTGTAAATAATAAATCACTTGTTCAAATTTTACAACTGCTCCTGGTTTTCCTACGTTTCCAGACCTGTGCCTCGATGATAAGGTCACAGCATGCTGAGCACTACATGCTGGAATCAATGCATGCAGAATGGACTGCTAAGTGATGCACAGTCATGCACAAATGAGTGCTTTGTTGCATGGCAGTGCTGTAAAATGGAAGCGAGCTTTATACAGGCATGAGAGATTAAGAGACATGTAAACACAGTCAGCATAGTGGCGCCTCATTGAAGAAACACCTCTGACATGCCCACATCCATATTAGAGGCCAGCAACACCAAAAGTGAGTAATCCATGCAATTTTCAAGTCACCAACTGCATAAAGGATATGTGGAGCATTCAAATGATACCAAGGACAGATGAAGACGATGCATGGGGATGCTGTGAGAGACTTATGTGCCTATTATAATTAGGAGTTTTCTGCTCACAGTAGAAGAATGTCTCTCACAGCGTCCAACTAATTTGCATATACTGAGTGGAGCAGAAGCAGTGTGCTGCAGCTCAAGTGTGGCATGGTACACTGCGAAACAGAATGAAAACAAGCATTTGTCAATGCCAAATGTGCGCCGCTGGTATTGCTGTTGCACCGAGTCTTGCTTGCATATATTTTTAGTACATATTTACCCAGGAAAGAGCAAACAGAATGCAATAGCTCATTTTCAGTGATGTCCTGCACTGACACATTGGGCCCGATTTTAGAAGTCACCTGCGTTGGACACAGCTTGCAGCAGAAAAGGAGGCTGCAGCAAATGCAAAACTTGCTATTCCAGGAGGTTGGTGACTTGCATCAAACCTTCTGGAACAGCCACAAAATTCGCCCTGCGGTTGAAAGATGGTTACAGTTAGGTGTCCTGCACCAGTCCACAGACACATCCATGGACCAGGTGCCCCAAGAAGCAACAAGCCCACAACCCGGGCACAGAAGGGGCAACCGACACAAGGCTGTAGCAGGAGGTGTTGTGCCGTGGTAGTGCACTGTGCCTGTAATGTCCGGGCGCCAGTATGCCATCAAGTTGGAGTGCCTGCCGTGGCAAGCTATTGCAACCCCCCGCTAATCCCCGATACTGCCACACTGGGGTGGTGGTATAGTGCCCCCCCCAATGCACAAGAAGCGCCTATCCATATTTCCTTGTTTAAAAAAAAAAAAGGCCAATCCCAGTCCATTGCCCTCTTTTGCGCCCATGACGTGCCCTAAAACACATGTCAAGGTTGTACCTGGTGGTCTAGTGGCCCCCCACTCTCCCCACCCCAACAGGCAAGGTCACCCACCCGCTCCCCCATGCCTGTCCCCAACCCGCTTCTGTGACTAGCACTTCCCTCCGCACACCACCATAGCCAGCCGCAGAATGCGATCACACAGACCGCATAAACTTAAACACAGGGCAGCTGAGAGGCAATATCTACTTTTAAATGGGCTCCCACATTTTAACCCCAAATGTCTAACAGTCTTTTTATGACCTGACATTATGATCAAGAAAGGTGGAATTTTTAAAAATCCCATCCAAAAGGTGATTTCACTGTGTGACTATAGAAACAAGTTTTGGGGGGATTTAAAAAAATGACACCTGCTATGTTAGGAGGTGGTGTAACACAAGGGATATGTTGAACATTAGGGGGCCAAAATCTGCAAAAAATAAAGTCATGAGTAAGCGCTGGCACAATTCGTTTCTTCATAACTTAGTTGATTTTTCACATTTTCACCCAAAATTTTCAACATAATTGTTTTATGACCATTCCTTCTCAGCATGACAGTTGTCATTTATAAAACAATGGTTGAAACGTCATTTTGCGTCACAAGCGTTAAAACATATTTTGGGTAGAAGCCTGCATCCGCAAATTTCAATGTATGTTTATAACGTTGTTTTTTTAATATTTTTATCCCAAATATTTAATATAGCCTTGTTACTACCCCACCCCATGAACAAAGGTGGAGAACATTTTCAGTACCAGCCCGAAAGGTGATTCTGTGTAGCAACCGCAAAATCACCTTTCGAAACAGATTTGCCTAATTTCACTGCCATTGTTCATGAGGTGGGGTCCCAAAAAAGGCAAGTTCCAAATTTGGGGCAAAAATATAAAAAAATGGCCAAGTTATGCCACTAGGTTCAAAACCCCACTGAAATGCATTGGACCGCATACCTGATTTCCTCAGTTTGTGGTCCAGCATTGAAGAGTGAAGATGTGTCTGCAGTTCAGAGAGCATTATGGCATTGGACCCAGGTGGGTAAGTAAGGGCTTGGGGAAGGGGGTGCTGAGTGGGACTAACAGCACAACAGCAACAGACATTGATGGACAGTTTTCTTTTGCACAGGGAATATCATTGGAAAAAAGAAAACCTTTGAGAGACAGTTTTCTTTATTTCAGGTAGCTACAGGGGGAGACTGGGCACCCCAGTGTCGGTGTTATGTCTGTGGGGGGTGGTGCCGAGTGCGAGGGTCAGGTGGGGGGACAGTAACAGAGGCAGCAACAGACATTAATGGACAGATTTCTTTTTTACAGGGTACATTTACAAAAAGAAAAAACTACGAAGGATGGTTTCTTTATTTTAGGTGGCAACACTAGGGATTGGGCACCCCCACTATTGGTGTCATGTTTGTGGAGGAAGGTGGGGATGCTGAGTGGGAGGGTTGGATGGGGGGGACGATTTTCTTTGTTACGGGGTGTAATTCAACCTCAGCAGGCTGATCATGACAGATCGGCTGTGCTCGTTGGGCAGCGTAGCCCGAAGGACAGAGCAATCTATGTTTAGGTCAGCTCTCTCCTTTGGAATAAACAGTTTCCACCCAGCAAGCCAGAACAGTATCATGATCAGCCTGGCTGATGATTGGTGGGACACAGACGAGCCCCTTGCAGACCACACTGCACTGGACTGACAGTGTCACACCCTCAAAAGCCACTCTCCTAACAAAAAGTTTGCTGCGCGTGGGCGCATGGCAAACATAAAAATTAAGCAACTACAAGGCATAGCAGAACAACAGAAGTGTATGAGTAATTAATAACTACACTGTACAACAGCGTCTTTGGGCAATTTGAGGTTATCTTTTGTTTTCGCTTAAAAACTGCTGTCTCCCACCCATTTGCTTTGTGCTCTTTAACAACAATGGAATTCAGGTTTAGAGGCACACTAGGTACCAGCGCAGAGCTCCCCCATGGATATCAGCAGGAAACATTCACTTTTGATAGGAATGTCCGCTGAAAAGTGGGACGTATATGGAGTGAAAGAGAAGGAGTGCTCTCATCTGCCACGAACTGGGTAACAAACACTTCGGTCACAGCTTCCTGCCACATTCCACAGCAATCACACGACAGCCCCCAAGGCTGAAGGGGGGTTCTGCTGATACATAATCCCCCAGCTCAACATTCCACTTTTCACATCAGCGCACTTTTCAGCCAGGCAAGTAACATAAAAAAAAAAAAAGCTTTCCGTGTGAAATGCACTAACTTTTAAGAGGGACACCATCAACCCTTTTTTATAATTATCACAAAGAAATAAACCCATAAAATGTTTATGTAAATAATATGTTAAATGTAAAACACAAACTAGCACACAAAACAGTTTACAGCACTAAGGAGCCCTAGACAGATGCCCCTGTACTTTATGGATCCCTATCGTTTTTTCAAGAGGCAACAGATGTCTGGTTATTGCATATGTTAACAGCACATATTTGCATAACATGCACATTCATCTTCTTAATCTAATTCACGCTTTACCTTTTTACAGACACCTGCCAATTTTAAAGCTACCTGTTCACACAAAACACCTAAAGTGCATTGTGCTTAACAATTTTCTTAAGCATTGCATACCAACTTATGTTTAACAACATAAGGGAGGCACAGTATAGCACAGTGGTTTAAGGCTCTAAGATGCAAATCTGGTGACATCCAGCAGACCAGACCTGGGTTTGAATCCCACAGCTTCCACTTGCATACTGTGTGACCCTGAGCAAGTCACTTAACTTTCCTGTGCTCCCAGGTCGCACTTGTAAAAAAGCTTTCAGCTTAGTGTGCTACTCCTGGTTAAACAACTGAAAAAAAAAAAAAGTACTATATTCATTTCAAAACTACATTAACAAAAACAGGCAGAAGCAACACATTAATCAGACCTACTACAGTAATGATTTGGGTGAAATCTTTCCAGTTTCGATATGATTGATCACTCAGATGCGTGGAACGTACTTGGAGTGAAAGAGAAGTCATGCTCTTGCTTAGCTTCTTCTTTCGACATAACAGCTTCCTGCCACATTCCACATGGGGGGGGGATGTTAGTGCAGGTGAACATACAGAGCTCTGTGCAGAGCAACCTTGAATGAAGTCATATTTAAAAAAAGACCTACTAAAGACCACCGAGATGGACGGAAAAGAAATGGAGGTTCTTAGGGGTCTTCAGGGTGAAAGGAGGGATATGTACAGGAAGGAAGTCTGGAATAATTTACTTGAGTTGGTAGAGACACAACTAAAAGAGTTAACAAGACCTGAGGCTCATGTCAGTAGCCCATTCCTTACCAGGATATTACATGTTTCAACATTGCCTTTATGCAGTTCATACCTCTGAACTATCCCTGATTTGGGCAAACTTTCCCCAGTCCCTCCTAAAGTAAGCAATTCGGAGGAGTAGAATACGGCACACGCCGAGATTGGAGGGGGGAGGTTCAGTAGGGAAATGAGGAGACCTTTTTTTATGGAAAGGGTGGTGTCAGGATGGAACACATTACCAGAGGAAGTGGTAGCCTGTAATACAGTGAGCTGCTTCAAAGGGATAGGGGACAGGGTAAGGGGGAGGGGAGCTGCAGTATAAGGGCTGCTAGCTGCACAATCGAGCAGATTCGATAACCAGAAGGCCTTTATCTGCTGGCAAGTTCGTATGTTCATATGTATGTATAAAATAACTGCAGTCAACAGTGTCAGACTCACTGTCCTTCAGAAAAGGCTTTTCACACAGAGGACCCAAGCCACAAAGCACTGCAGGATAGGTGCAGTTTGCTTGTATTGCAGCTGCACAGCTCTGCTCCCCAATGCCCATCTGCACTGGACAGCATCCAAAAACCCCATGCACTGCACTTTGCAAGTGTATTGCATTGGGTGGAGGTAGGGATATGTCCTAGGGTCAGTGCTGTACCAGACAGTCAACCTAATATTCATAACCAGATCCAGAGAGGGGAACTGTGGGATATGGTAGTCCTCCAAGGACTGCCACATTCCCACTGGAATTTTAAAACATTAACCATAGGGTCATTGTGACCTCCAGCCCTCGTGACATCTAGGAGACTGGGGGGCATGGTGAAGGAAGGCCAATCAGGCCACGCCAAGATTTGTGGCAGCCTGTAACGAGGAGGTGCGTAAATGCTACAGCAGGCCCTTGGGCTGTGTAGCCTGTGTTCCCTCTGCCAGCTCTCTACACCATGGAGCTAATGTTGTGAATAGTATGTTAGTGCTTCCTCTTCCCTTCCCCTTCCAAGCAATGTACGTTGTTCCATGTTTGGCCCAGAGGTCGAGTGAGAAGTAGGTGCACACAACCTTTTTGGATACCATGGGGTGCAGCACAAGCAGACGGCATACCCCGTGGACCTGCATGCTCCTCCACGCTTGTGCAGTGCTGCGTACCAGTTTGTGCGTGCCCATAGTCATATACTGTAACACCTCGTGCTATCGTTTTTTTCAAATGTGTCCCTGATTTCGGACATTTGCCCTGGATGTTTTTAAGCCCTGTCCCTGATCAGTAATGAAAAGAAAAATGTTACTATGCTGTTTGGTTCAAGGCATTATTCCATACATAATACACTCTCTCTAAAAATATGCTCCCTTGATGGTACCCCCTTGTGTGTATCACCCATATATAATTTAATATTGTACTCTGACCCTCAATCAAAACCGTGACTGCTCGGCCCACACTAAAAATATTGTCCTCAGTGCTGTACCCCATGCTGGGCACTCCACACAGCATCACATATTCCCTTTCCTGAGCCCATAGGAAATGGGGAGTTGAGCAGATGCTCCAACCTCCATTGTCTACGGGGATATTATTTTCAGTAAAACCCATCTGGATAAACAGGACATGCATTACAACACTGTGTTGCTTTGTACGGAGCTGTCCATTCCATGCACACCTTTGCTATATGTACATGCAAATGGAGCGGCCTTCCCTAAGTAGCAGATGCACCATACACACTGCGCTCTTAGGTGGACAGTTCTGGCACAAACAGCTCCCGCACTATCTACGCAGTCTATTGACCTTCCGCCCCTCACACTCAGATTTTTCAGTTCAGATTTTCACAAGACCAAAGATTTCTGTTTCTCAGAAAAAAAGACTAGTCAGGCTGCTATCAGTTGGAGGGTACCTTATACTTAGAACAGTCCCCCATGGATACTGTTGGCACACACAACATCCAAAATACCAAACTAAAACTGCGTTCTTACTTTGGGCCAGCCTACAGTACCTGCGTAACAGACAGAACTAAACTTGTTATATGCTTTGTACTTCATTAGCATATTTCTTACATTAGTATGTTTGCACCTCATGTTTTCACACGTAGGTGATTACCATACCTGCCTGTACAAAATGTATATTATTACTACTGACGATAGCATATTGCTCAATGAAATGTTTTCTGTATATTACTACCTGGCTCTGTCTGTATCATATCTGTGCTATGCTGCCCTTATTTTTTCCCTTCCCTCAGGACACATCCATAAATTAAGATTCAAATGTGTCTCTGTAGACTTTCTCCTGGATCAAGTAGCTCAATAAATTATTAACTTGTGAGTCGGTCAGGCTGAGAGGTACGTTGTACCATCTTGCAAGAAAGGTATACCAGTCATCTCAAAGGGCATCTGGTAAGCTGACCTTCCATCTTTGGGTGTTGTATTTGAACTTACGCAAGACTGCACTTTATTATATTTCATATCCCTCACAGTAAATCTGTTACAGGCCAGCCTGCTTTCTCGATCTACCTTCTAACACTGGAGAACAGCCTCCCCCCCCCCCATCCATCTCCCTTCCTCCCTGCACTCAATTTTACTGACACACTTCTCAAAGGCATGCAACTGCAGATGGCAGTCTTCCTCTTCCCTCTGCATTATGTAAGCAATAATACCCAACAGGGTGGGCGGTATTGGGCTATACCGGACTGCCCAGGGGTGTAATGAGGCCCGACACCACAGGTGGAGGGCCTTATAGCCCGCGGAAGGTCCAGTATAGCCCATACTGCCCACTCTGGAGGGTATTATTGTGCTTAAAAAATGGGCCACTGTAATACATTTGTCTAAAAAATAATAATGTTTATGTTTAAATGGTAAAATTCTGAAGTTTCATTTATTTTGTAATAAAATAGTTCCTCCACCTGTATTTGAAAGCCTTTTTTTTTTACATAGGGACTTCTGTCTTACTGTAGCTTCTGTAGTTCTAACTTTAGAGCTGGTTGCCATTGTCCCCCCACACACAGCTTAAAATGCCTTTTTTACAGTTTTTTTTTATGTATTTATTTAATTAAAAGTGCAGTCTGCTCCCTCCAGCAGCAGTCCATTCATCATAACAGATCCAGCAATGACACATAGAAAGACAGAAGTTGACGGCAGATAAGGACCGCAAGGCCCATCCAGTCTGCCCATTTCTTTTTCTACCTTATGAATGTGCCATAGGCCTCTGCTCTGTCAATGGCCTATCTATTCATACTCATCTGTATTGCTCCATTATGCCTATCCCATGTCTGTTTGAAGCCCTGCACTGTATTCATATCCACCACTTCCTGAGGTAGGCCATTCCATGCATCCACCGCCCTTCCTGTGAAAAATAACTTCCTCACATTACCCCTTAATCAGCCTCCCTCTAATCTTTAAACTGTGTGCTCTTGTCCTGCTATTTTTCTTGTATTGAAACATGTTAGACTCCTTCACCTTGTTAATGCCCTTAAGGTGTTTGAATGTTTCAATCAAATCACCTCTCTCCCTCCTTTGCTCTAGGGTATACATATTGAGTTCAGTTTATCTGCCCTCGTATGTTTTCTGATGCAGTCCCTGCACCATTTCGGTTGCCCTTCTCTGGACTGCCTCAATTTGGTTAATGTCCTTGTGAAGGTGTGGCCTCCAGTACTGCACGCAGTACTCCAGATGGGGCCTAACCAGTGTCTTGTAAAGAGGGATTATTACCTCCCACTTCCGACTTGTGATACCCCTACTAATACACCCCAACATCTCTCTAGCCTTACCTACTACTTTAGAGGTTTGCTTGGATGATTTCAGGTCATCGGTGATGATGACGCCCAAGTCTCTTTCTTCCCTTGTGACTGCCAGCAACTCCCTAAACAGGTCTGATAATGGCTCTGCTAGTTCCACCCTTAGCTCCTTTAGTACCCTGGGATGTATGCCATCAGGTCCCATTGCCTTGTCCACCCTGAGCTTATCGAGCTCTTGCAGGACCCTTTCTTTTGTGAAGGGACTAGTGCCCACCTCCCTCCCCCCTGTGTCCATGGTGCAGAGCTGTGGGCCCTGCCCTACCTTCTCTTCAGTAAATACTGAGCAGAACTATCTATTTAGGATAGATGCTTTTACATGGTCTTCCTCCTCACTCCCCCTTAGCCCCTCTGATCTTAGCAATACCCCCCCTCTGGACTTTCTCCTTTCACTAATGTATCTATAGAAAGTCTTGTCACCTTCTTTTACTGTTCGTACTAGTGTTTCCTCAGTTTGGGCCTTTGCCTGCCTTACTGCCATCACTGCTTCCCTTAGAGAAGTTTGGAATGCCTTCCTATCTTCATCCTGCTGCGTTCCCTTATATTTCCTGAAGGCCAGCCTTTTGGCTCTGACCTTTTCTGCTACTGTATTTGAGAACCAAAGTGGTTTCCTTCTTCTTTTGCACTTCCTTTTCTCACTAACATAATGGGATGTTGCTTCAAGTATTGCATCTTTAATGCTTGCCCACTTTGCCTGTACCCCCTCACCTGTATTTTGTTTTGCCAAGGCTAGCTTAACTCTGTTGGCCATCTTATCAAAGTCAGCTCCTCTGAAGTCTAGTGGCCAAATTGAACCATACCATGTGATGGTCACTGGCCCCCAGGTGACCTTCTACCTGGAGATTTGTGACCCTTTCCCTGTTAGTCAGTACTAGATGTTGGATAGCCCTGTCTCTAGTGGGTTGTTGTACCAGTTGTTTGAGGCCCTCCTCATGCAGGGAATCCACCATGTGTCTAGTTCTGGCAGATGTCCTTTCTGGTATTGACCAATCTGTATCTGGCATGTTGAAGTCTCCCATTATCAGAACCTCCCCTTTAGCTGTCATGTTTTGTATATCTTCTAACAATAACGTGTCTATGTTCTCCCCCTGGTCCGGAGGCCTGTACACAACCCCAGTTCGTATGGCTGTCCCATTTCCTGTTTCCAGGGTGACCCACAGTTCTTCTGGCTCCTTATGTGTATTCTGAATTTCTGTAGCTTTGATATTTTCATTGTTCATAAAGGGCCACTCCACCCCCCCTTTTTGCACCTCGGTCTCTTCTGAACAGTACGTAGCCAGGTACTGAAGTCTCCCAAGTGTGGTTACTGGTAAACCATGTCTCGCTAATGGCTACTATGTCCAGTTTAGCTTCTGTCATTATCGCCCGCAGGTCTGGGATCTTGTTTCCCAGACTGCGAGCATTTGTGTGCATGATTTTCCATTGGTCAGATTTCGGTGTGTTAGTTGTTGGGCGAGGTCCGGCGTTTCCCCTGTGCATCATATGGGTAGCCAGACCTTTTTCATTGGGAGGGACAAGTGCCGGTGCAGACTAATGCAAGGGATGGACAGCAGAATCTGACAGCGATTAGCGGTCTGCATTTGGGACTTGGGACAGCCGCTGAATAAACATACCTCAACGCACAGGTTTACTTTTCAGCCTCACCAGTTTAGATTCACAGTGGTCAGTTAAAGAATGTGCAGCCACATGGTTAACAGTGCTTGAATCATTGGCTGCTACTCGCTGCTTACAAGGACAGAGAATGCTAGCTCAGGGAGTACTAATGGGTGTGAGACCAGCAGAAGTTTCTTCAATCTCCGTACCGCAGATGGACATCCATCTGCGGTATGGAAATCGAAGAAAATACCACTGCTCTCATGTACAGTTAGTTGTGCTTTTGGAGCTTGTGGTTTACTGTGGATCATGTCTCTAGAGGAAGTTTAGGCCACGGCGCATGGCAGCTACGAGCCAGTCTGCTTTCATTTGTTCCTGTTTGAATTTGCCACAGATGACTGTGCACGGGGGTAGGAAGGGATCATCCAACAGTTTTGGGTTCAGCAAGCGAGCAAACAAACGTGGCGGCAGTTGCCTCTACAATGTTCTACTGGCCCATTCATTTGCGAACTAAATGAGGCAACAGAGACTGGGACTAATTATTTCCCTGCTGATTGCCTCTTTCAGCCAGTCACCATTCAAATTAACACTTGTCCATTTTCTAAAACAATCTATATGCTACCCATTCTTCTGCCCTTTATCTTACTCAAAACTCCATGTGCTGTGTAATTTGAATTTTACACCACCACAATTCTGTTAGACATCTTGCCATATGTTGGCGCCACGTTCTCCTAGCTATCACTAACCAATGTACAGTACATTGTTTCGTCTTTCTCAGGATTTCAGTACTTTTACTTTGCTTCCATTGTTCATGTACACACACTAGATGCTGTCACTTTTTTGTTACTGTTGTTCCACTCCCTGTTGTATTCCCCACCCCGGCCGGGTCACACCAGGAAACAAGATCTGGCTCAGTGTGCATATCCCATTCCCGGTTACACAATTTTCAACAAATTAATACATACAAATACTGATTTGTCGGTTAAAAAAAATTTATTTATTTTGTGGGGGGGAACAAAGTTCTTTAACTTTATCTTAGAGTGCATTCTTTTAGGATCTACAGTTGCAGCCAAAGATATAGCCAGATATTTCCTGAAATTTCTGTGATATCTCTAGAGAAATTCCCTGATGGTCTGCAGTACCACTGCGGGCCTCAAGAGAGAATATCTTTAGAAATATCTGGAAATATCTGTCCATATCTATGGCTGTAACTGGAACTATCTGTCCACATCTATGGCTGCAACAGCATGTTGTACCATGTTCAAGTTGGCAGTATGCTCTGCAGTTAGGAAGCATGAAACCAGGGGACTGATTCTCACCAGCAGTTGGTGGCGGCTGTTGCTCCACCACCAAAATCTGCCATAAATAAACCTTTCCCCAGACGGAGTCACAATTCAGTTCACTAGGTCAGATGTTAGTGGACACAACCAGGAATTTCAACCAATAACATACTGGTTGGTGGCACTCATGGAGTGTCTGGGCATGGCACAGGGCCAGCTGCATACTGCTATGTCATGCCCTAAGATTTAGGGAAATGGCAATACCATCGTAGTTCCCCTCCCAACCCACTGACACTTAGCTTTTGGGGCGTGGCTCCACTGAATTTTTCTACAGCTGTGGTCCACTCCTGGTAGTCCTGTGCCCCCCCACACACACACATGCTATATATCTATCTAGTTATCTATCTTTCTAGCAATTTATCTTTCTATCTATGGTGTCTGTCTACAGTATCTGTCTATCTCTGGAACCTTCTCAAACGTACTAACATGTTCAGGTGTACCAGGCGTCTAAATGGCCAAACCCTGAAAGTACCGTTCCATAGGATCTTGCAAGGGCAAAGATCCTTCGAATATCGTGCAACAATCTGGCTCAACTCCCTCAGCGAAGAATTACCTGTTGAAGCCAAACTTAGCTCTTTTAAAACAGAGCTTAGATCCATGCTATCTCGGAACAGTGTCTGCGACTGTGACTCCTAACTCTCCTTCCTCACCTCAGCAATATTTCGATTCCTCTCTTTATATCTCTCCTCGCTTACCTAGCCCTATCCTCTCCATACTTGTCAAAGGATACAGGGAAGGACCAAAACTATACATTTTTCTCACCCACTCCCTTCTCAGGCCTTCTCTCTTAGTAGTTGGCAGCTGCTGGCCTCTGGTACTTGTAATCCATATTCCCCCTTCGCTCCTTCCCCTTACTCTCCCTGCCCACCCTTCTATGCTTCCTCAATCCCTACTTGCCCCACCTCGGCCTCAAATACCCTCCATTCTTCCCCACCTGCACACACACTGCCCCTACCTACCTTTTACTATCCTCTCCTCGTTTCTTCCCTTTCCCCTTCCCCCTCCTCTCCTCCTATCTCTGCCTCCCCCTAGTTTCTCTTGCCCACCCCCCCACCTCCTACCTGATGGGCTCCTCAGTTTCCCCTTGCAACCTATTTCTTGCAATTATTTGTTCGCCTCGTAGCACTTCTCATACATGAGGCTAATCTAATTTTGGCTAGCATTGGTTTTGCACTTAGACAACAGAACTGTTACCATTTTACATGTTCTAGCTGTTCATATTTCGTCCTGTCCCTTTTCTTGTTTATTTTTTTTTCTATCTTAAGTTTGCACATGCTTACTGGACCGTGTACAGATATCACTGGATATGAACTCTCTTTTACCATTATTATCTCATTTTGCTCCCTATTACTGTGGTGCTGTTTTTGTCTACTGTTATCTGTCATGATGTGGAATCTCTGTAAAGGGGTCTCTGACTCAAAGGTCTAATCCTAGATTGAGATAAATAAATATCTATCTTTCAGCAAATAGATCCATAGGTTGTTTAACAGACCCATCAGGAAAGTTGTGCGTTTTACTCTCTCACTCACGGATGTGCCTTTTTGACGGTATCTATTAATAATCAGAGGTCAAGTTGCCAAGCCACGCGACCTGTTCTGCTCCCCTTCCAGTGCCAGTAATAATGCAAACATTTCCTACAGCCTCCGATGAGTCAGTGAGGAAACAACCACAAACATTTTCGGAACCCAACCCAATAAAGAAAGGGGAGTTCATCTCCAGTTTGGGCGACAAACACTGGAAACCACTTGAACCATTTTGGCACAAGCTTTCCTTTATTTTACTTGTGAGCGCATGACAACCACCTGGCGAAGAACCAGATCTGTTAAGCAAACACACCACCAATCAATACAACAGCTAAGGGGTCAATGTTTAACTAGTTCCCTATGCAGTGACAGGAGCAGATACACGCTTGCTGGTCTGCAGTAGACATTGCTCCCTTATTAATAGGTCATCCCTGCTAAGTCCTCATGACAGTTACATACAGGATTAGCAAAGCGGAGAACAATCGGATACATTTGTTGCTGGTCTTCTGCGTCATGTAAAGGGTTATATCTTGCACCTAACACAATACGGGGGGAAATGTTTTGACAGGGGAACATTTCAAGTGGTGTTCCTCATAGTTTTCAAATGCATGAATTACTGGACATACCTGTAGCTGAAAAGTAGTCCAGGGACATCCCTAAGTCTGCCCCATGTTACCATGTTATGGAACTTTGTAAAGCCAAGCATGGTTAAGCTGCGCAGAACTGCAATGTCTTCACAAGGTTCCAAAAATGGTTATAATGTAGTATCAATATCCGGCAGACTTAGCCATCATCGATATCTCTGGACTGCTGCAAGCAACACGCATGACTAATAATGCATTTAAAGGGGACGGAAATTATTTTTATATAGTTAGCTGCCCTCCCATTTTCCATCCCATGTCAGTTATGCATTCTGATCTGCTCTGACTTTTGATACAGAAATCATCTTGCTGTGGAGTGCCCTCGGAGCGACAGAGTTCCACTCTCCTCAGCAGCTGCTGCTCTTTCTTTTCATGTTTCTAAGACATTCCATGACATGAGTTACACCATTCCACGATATCCTATCTGAACGGCCTGGAATGCGGTTATTCGATGTCTCGGAATGGTCAGGCAGTATAAAAGAGACCAACAACTGCTGGTTAGAGAGGGATTCTGGGTGGTTACAAAGGCAAAAGAATTAAGATTATTAATTTTAGGCAAGAAGGCAAAAACCTATCGGAATATTGGATAGACAGTAAGAAAAAATTACTCACCTTAGTAATGTTGTTTCTTCTAATGGAGTCTTGCTATATTATGACAGTAGCAGCAGTTTGATCCAGCTCTAGAACTGCTCCGGAGGTGAAATGGTTAAAACCATTCCAAAATAGAATTTTGGCCACGAGCTCTAAGAAGCAGTTCTATCTGTGTTATTTCAAACCTGAACTGTCAGATCTTTACGAGCCAAACTCACTAAGGTCTGTGTGGAAGCTGTAACCTACACTAGCCAAATGGCTACCTAAATAATAACAACCATTGCTCGTCCCAACACCCAAGACTCAAGTCAGGGGACCAGAAATACTAACACAATTCTAATCATATGAGAATAAAACATAAGTATAATAAAACACACACACACACACACCCCCAAAGCCCCAAAAGGGGACAAAAATGCTAACAGGGCATAAAAGGTGCCCACACTAAGTTGCCTGCACCCCACCCAAGTAGAGGTTCTGAGAGGGCAGGTTAGGACATAATATAAAAGATTCCATTAGAAGAAACAACATTACTAAGGTGAGTAATTTTTCTTCAAACAACATGAAGTCTTGCTATATTATGACAGTAGCAGAATACACAGCAGTACCTCCATGGAGGAGGGCAGAACCTACTTAGGAATAGGCTCTGAAGAACAGTTGTGCAAACCAAGCATCTCTCCTGGCCTGGACATCCAGGGAGTAATGCTTGTAAAAGTGTGTACCATTTCCAAGTAGCAGCCTTGCAAATCTCTAATATAGGATGTCTCTGCAGCAGCTAGAAACGCAGCTGTACCCCTGGTAGAATGAGCCCTCAAACTGGGGGGGGGGGGCTCTGCCCAGTTTTTGATAACAAAATTGGATACAAGAGACAATCCACCTGGCTATTGATCTCTTAGTGGCAGATTTGCCTTTCCCAACTTCACCATAGGTAAGGAAAAGTTGGAGGGATTCGAACCTGTGACCTTTGGTACGCTCTATATAGTAACTAAGGGCTCTCTTAACATCCAGGCTGTGCAACCTCCTCTCACCAGAAGAGGAGTGATCAGTGAAAATACTGAAGGGAGACAGATTGATTAAGATGGAAATCTGAAACCACCTTAGGCAAAAACTTCCTATTAGTCCTAAGGACTACCTTATCCCTGTGGAAAGAAATAAAGTCAGTTTCCACTGACAAGGCTTGCAACTCACTTGGCGTTTGGCAGAAGTGATAGCCACTAGAAAACAGTTTTCCAAGTTAGGTACTTAAGCTCTGCAGAAGACAGAGGTTCGGGAAGTTGCATTAACTGGGCAATGCAAACATTAAGGTCCCAAGCAGGGGCCGGTTCCCGAAAGGGTGGATTAGTATGGAGTAATCCCTTAAAAAACTTGGAAAACACAGGATGAGAGGAAAGAGGTGATGACTTTCCTGCTGACACAAAAGCAGATACAGCTGCCAAATGAACTCTCAGGGTAGCTAGTCTGAGACCCAAGGAATTAAGATGTACCATGTAATCTAACACAATGGGCATATCAGCAGATTCTGGGGAAATATTTTTCCCAGCACACCAAATGGAAAACCTTTTCCATTTAGAACTATAAGTAGCCCTAGTGGAAGGCTTTCTAGAAGCCTTCAGGATCTCAAGAACACCCTGAGAGACGTGTAAATCAGCAAACTCTAACTCCTCAAGAGCCAGGCCTTGAGGTTGAGGGATTTGAGGTCCGGATACCAAACCCTTCCCTGAGCACAAGTCAACAGGTTGTGATTCCTGGGGAGGCAAAGGGGAAGATGGATTGTCAGTGACAGAAGGAGTGGGTACCAGGGCTGCCTGGCCCAATCCGGGGCAATCAGAATCACCCTGCAAGGCTGAGATCTGATTTTGACTAGTACTTTGAATAGGAGAGGAAGGGGGAAAAGCATAGAGAAACTTCCCCTCCCAATCCAGAAGAAGGGCATCCAGGGGAACTGAGCCCAGCACTGGAGGCCTGCAACAGAACAGAGGAAGTTTGTGATTGTCTGGGGCTGCAAAAGATCTATCTGAGGGTGCCCCATCTGGCAAAGACTATCCCAGCACTTGAGGATCCAGGGACTATTCGTGATGGCCCTGGAAATCCTGCTGAGAGCATCCGCTAGGACATTGTCCTTCCTGGAAGATGAACTGCTATGAGGGAAGTGTTCAGGAATAGGCCAGACCACAACTTCATTGCCTCGGTAACAAGGCCAAGACCGGAGTGCCCCCTGTCTGTTGATGTACCACATTGTTGTGGTGTTGTCTGTTCTGACTTGTATCACCTTGTCGTGGACAAATGCAGAAAATGCTTGAAGAGCTAAAAAGACAGCTCTGAGTTCCAGCAAATTGATGTGGAGCAGAGATTCCTGGGGGGACCACACTCCCTGAGTGGAAAGGTCGCCCATGTGGGCTCCCCAACCCAGAAGGGAAGCATCTGTAGTGAGAGTCAAGTCGTGAGTAGGGGGAATGAAGGGGACCCCCAATCTTAAATTGCTCTGATCCTGCCACCACTGGAGGGCTAGGATCAAGGTTCGAGTCACTGGGACCAACTTGGAAAGGGGGTCTCTTCTCTGAAACCAATAGGTTCTCAAGTGAAACTGAATGTCTCTCATCTGAAATCTTCTCCTGCACAACAGCTGTGGATGCAGCCATGCCCCAGGAGCTGCAGAGTGTCTTGCTGGTCAAGAGACCTGCAGAGTGAAGGAGGAGGCCAGAGTCACTAAATTCTTACCCTTTCTAAGGGAGAAAGGCTCTGGCTAGCTTTGTGTCCAATTCTGCCCCTATAAAGGTGAGTACCTGGACTGGTTCCAGAACCGACTTTGTAGATTTAGCAGAAAGCCCAGGGAGGTGAGAAGCTGCTGGGTGACCTGCAGGTGAGATTTTACCTGTTCTGGGGACTGGCCTACAATGAGCCAGTCGCCTAGATAGGGAAAACAGCAACCTTTGCCTCCTTAAGTGAGCCACTGCCACTGCTAGACACTTTGTGAATCCTTGGGCAGAGGTAAGGCCAAGGGCATTGCTCTGAACTGGTAATGACCTGAGGGCAGTTCGAATCTGAGGTACTTTCGATGGGAGCTTCTGATTAGGACATGGAAATAGGCATCCTTGAGGTCCAGGGAGGCTAGCCGTCCCCTGGCCTTAGGGAGGGTAAAATCATTGCCAGAGTTACCATTTTGAACTTTGGTTTCAAAAGATGCTTGTTCAGATATCTGAGATCTAATATGGGCCGCCATTCTCCTGTCTTTTTTGGGGTAAGGAAGTATCTGGAATACAGACCCCTGCCCTGGTGCAGGGGAGGAACCCTTTCTACTGCTCTGAGAGCTAACAGGGATGAGACCTCTGCTTCCAGAGCAAGGGTCTCTGAAGCACTTGCAGGTAGAAAAAGTCTGCTTCTCAACTTGGGAAACTTTTTGAAGCTGAGAACCAGACCCTGGCCTACTACTTCAGAACCCACTTGTCTGAGGGTTAAAGAAGCCCAATTCTGGCTGAAGTAAGCCCAGCCTGCCCCCCTACCGGGACAGGAGACTGGCCCTGGGCACCCCATCAGGGTGCCTGCTTAGCAGGGGCTTTTAGGCTGGGGGTGGAGCAGGTCTGCCCACCCCGCCTGCCCCTGCTCTGAAGAAGCCCTCTGAGCATAGGCAGAAGAGGCCTGAGTCTGTAAAAGGTTTGCAAAAAGGCCTACCCCTACCCCTGGGGTATGCCTTGAGGAGTGGCTTGCCGCTCCTTAGCCTGGGCACTCTTGTAAGTAGTCCTATATTCATCCATCTTTTCATGTAGTTCTCTGTCTGCTCCCCAAACAGAGAATTCCCCACCACAGGAAAATCCATAGCCTTAGTCTGGGTATCCTGTGACAGACTAGTACACCTGAGCCAGGCCAACCTACGAAAAGCTACAGATGTGGCCATGACCCTAGAGGAAACATCATTAACATCCACAGCAGCATGAAACTGGACCTTAGAAGCCTCAATGCCATCAGCAGCCACATGTTCTAGTTCACTAGCCAGCTGGCCATGGGCTTGCTTGGCTAATTGCATCACAGTATCCCATCTAGATTTCTGATACCTAGCTAAATAAGCCATATAATTTGCTTGCCTGAGTCCCAGAGAGGCTGCAATATACTGTTTTTTTGCCATGGCATCAATCTTCCTGGAATCCTTGTCAGGAGGATGTGAAGCCAGGGGAATATTAGCTCTATCACAGGCAGCAGCCTGAACTACCCCAACATGATTGCATTGCTGAGAAAGGAATTCTGTATCAGGACCTGACAATGTGTACCTTCTGTCCATCTTTTTATCTACAGGAGGCACAGAATTAGGAGTTTTAAAATTTTTATTGTTTGCTTCCTAAAATACTTATGTAAAGGAATAGACAATCTCCTAGACTCTGGAATATCCATCATTTCTACAAAATCAGGCTCCTCTTGCTCATCCACAGCTTCTTCTAAGGGAAGCTGAAGGGTTTCAGCAACTTTTTTGTAAAACATGAAATGAGATGGGGACTCAGACAGCATAGGGGGAGATTCTAAAGGCCTGTCTGGGGAGATGTCCGGTTCAATGGGCACACCCAGACCTTCCCAGCCACATTCATACTGTTCATAATCATCCTCCCCCTCCTCTGGTTCATAAAATTCCTCAATATCATATTCCTGAACCACTGGGACCGGACGAACCGACCTTTTGCCAGATAGTGGCGGTTCGGATGGACCCTGAGACAGTGACTGGACAATTTGTATGGCTTTTGCTATCTCTGCAGCAGTTGGAGAAGGGGTTTTGGGCTCCAGACCTGCTGATTTTCTTGTTTTCTTTACTGGAATTGGTTCCTCAGAACCAGCTTTTCTTTTGCCCGAGGAAGTCTCGCCCTGGTCAGAGGGCACTCCCTCCGGTTCAGTTGGCACCGAACCGGGCTGGCCATCCGGGTCAGCTGACTTTTTGGCCTCTCATTCCCTGAGCCTGCCCAGTCTTTTTTCCAGGGTGGCTGCAGGGAAATTCTTACATATCTGGCAGTCTGACTGGAGGTGGTCAAGCCCCAGACAATAAACACATGTGGTGTGTGGGTCAGCCTTGGCAAAGACTTCCCCACAAACATCACAGTGTTGAAACCAGTGGGCCCAGTTTTCTTTTGGTTTTCAGACATAATGCCAGCCTAACAGAAAACTTGCCCTTTAACGCAGAGCCAGGCAAGACACCCTTATTGGTTCCTAACCGTGTCACAGGTATTGGAAAAACATAATAAATCCGCTTTTTTAGAACCGATAAGAACTGGAACCGCACTCTAAAAATATTAAATTTTAGTTTTAAATGAGTTTAAACTCAACTGATCGGTTCAAAACCGAACTGATAATCACAGTTCCACACAGACAAAACCTTCAATTTACTACGGTTACCACAGATAGAGCTTGAACCGAACGGTTTTATGTTAAATAAAACTATTCTCAGTTGAATCCAACCGAGAAACATCTTTAAACCGAGAAATGAACCGAGTAGGAGAAATCTCCGGAGCGACTGTTCACTGAGGCGGAGTAAAGAATCTGACAGTTCAGGTTTGAAATAACACAGATAGAGCTGCTTCTTAGAGCTCGTGGCCAAAATTCTATTTTGGAATGGTTTTAACCATTTCACTTCCGGAGCAGTTCTAGAGCTGGATCAAACTGCTGCTACTGTCATAATATAGCAAGACTTCATGTTGTTTGAAAAGGAAATCAGCAGAGCATCAAGAGGTGTAAAAAAACGGTTTCCTATCACCTTTAAAAGAGCTCTTCAAGGGCTTGTAGACTATGAAGGCCACTGTTTATAACTGTTCCCTGTTACTTTACTTCTGTTTATACTATGTCTCAGGGCTGGCAGTATAACCTAATGGCTACAGCATCGGGCTGTGTACGAGCGTGGTGCATCCTGTAGGCCTTAGTTTGATTCCCACAACCTCCACTTGCACACTGTCTGACCCTGCCACTTTACACTTTAAGGCATTTGACTCGGTGCCGCATGGAAGGCTGGGAAGTAAGTTAGAAGGCACAGGGGCGGGTGCAAAGCTGGTGAGATGAGTAGGGAACTGGCTTCAGGGAAGGCAACAGAGGGTGGTGGTGGGAGGGGAGCCTCTTGCCACCTGGGCAGCGGACGAGCGTGTCCCGCACGGCCTCGGTGTTGGGACCAGTGTTGTTTGGGATATTCATTGCAGACATATCATGGGACATCAAGAGCAAGATCAGTCTGTTTGCTGATGATACCAAGGTAGGCGCGGTGGGCTGACCTAGTGGGATGGCAGGGTTTGCAGGATGATCTGACAAAGCTTGAAACCTGGTCAGACACCCGGCAACTGGAGTTTAATGCCAAAAAGTGCAAGGTGCTGCATTTTGGGATGAAGAACCCAAGGAGGAGTTACCAGCTGGGGGAAGTGCAGCTAGCCCAGACAGAGGAGGAGAAGGATCTGGGTGTGCTCATTACAGGGTCAATGAACAACTCGGCACAATGTAGGAAGGCAGCTGCAAAGACCAACAAAATGCTGGGTTGCATTGCAAGGGGTATAGCCTCGAGGAGGGAGGAGGTGATTCTGCCACTGTATAGGTCATTAGTTAGATCGCACCTGGAATACTGCGTGCAGTACTGGCGCCCGTATCTGAAGAGGGACATCAAGTTACTAGAGGAGGTGCAGCGCAGGGTGACAAAGATGATCAAGGGGCTGGGGGACTTATCATATGAGAGGAGGCTGAGGGAGTTGAACATGTACTCACTGGAGGAGAGGAGGGACAGGGGGACATGACTGAAACCTTTAAGTACATGAAAGGAATAAACAAGACAGGTACAGAGGGGCTGTTCAAAGTAAGGGAGGGGAGGGACACCAGGGGCCATGATATGAGACTGGAGCGAGGAAGGTTCAGGAGGGAGATGAGACACTTTTTACAGAGAGGTGGTAGCTGGGTGGAATGCTGCTACTGCAGAAGTGGTATCCAGTAGAACAGTGGACTGCTTCAAAGGGATGGGCCAGGACAAGGGGAGGTCAATGTAGGGGAAGGGTGGAAAGGAGGGGCAGCTGCAGAATAAGGGGTGCTAGCTGCACATTCGAGCAGACTTGATAGACCTCTAGGCCTTTATCTGCTGGCAAATTTCGTATGTTCGTACCTCCCTCTGTTCCCAGGTCACCTCTGTGAATGGGCCTTGTGCCCATTGGGCCTTACCCAGTTAACAAAGAATGAAAAAAAAGTCAGCTGGAACCTTTTAAGCCAACATGTCCTATCAATCTTCGACATTTGGGGCATTATAGCCACAAAGGTTTCTGGTGATATAAACTGAAAACAAAAATGCAATACAAAAAAAAACTGTACTGACTTGATACCATGCTATAGACATATGTATACCCCCTAGATGTGACCCAGAAGTACTTGAAGAAGTAGTACAGTCAAAATCTGCAAAAATATACTGCATGCTGTGTTTTGGTTTATGTGTGTAGCCCTAGTGTGTCCTTCCCGTTGTCTGCATTAGGGGTTTTTTCTAAATTACCCTGCTAGTTTTACGATGGTTTTATGGCCCCTGGGGTATCCTGGGTCTGGTGGTCGGCCAGATGGGCACCCCAGCCCAGACCGGATGCATCCATTGTAAGAAACTGTTTGGGAGTCGGAAGCTGAAAAGAGACACCCCAAAGAAGGTTGGCTGTGTCCAGCCACAGTAACAGAGTCTTCCGGACTGGGCCAGAGACCAGGACCAGTTGGTCCAGGTCATCAGTATGCTGATCCCACTGGACCCTCAAGGTCCACTGAGGAACCCGCATATGGAGATGGGCCAAGGGGACCATGGCCACTGCCGCCACCATGTGGCCCACAAGGCATAGATTAGAGAAAACCAGGTAGGCTTGCTCCATCAGTCGCTCCACCCTATCCTCAGGCAAAAAGGCCTTGCCCTGACTGGTGTCCTGGACCGCCCCATGTACTGATGGTGCTGGCAAGGGGAGAGGCAGGACTTCGGCAGATTTATGGTGATCCCTAAACCCTGGAAGAGAATGAAGGTGACCCCAGGGTTTGAACCAAGTGATCCCTGAAGGGGCTGCAAGTAGCCAGTCATCCAAGTAGGGAAACACATAGAAGCCCTGCCTCCTCAATGCGGTGGCTACCACTGCCAGGCACTTGGTAAGCACCCAGGGGATCAAGGAAAGGCCAAAAGGCATGGGGCCTTGAACTGGTAATGGGCTCCCGGAAACTGGAAGCAGAGGAAGAGATGATAGGCAGGAAAGACCCAGATGTGCAGGTAGGCATTCTGCATGTCCAGTGAACACAGCCGGTCCTCCTGGTGTAAAAGGAGTTGCAGTCCCTGAAGGGAAACCATCCTGAAGCACTTCTACTCGATGTACAGATTCAGCTGACTCAGGTTCAGGATGGGCCAAAGATCCTCTGTCTTTTTGTGGACAAATAAGAAGTGGAAGTAAACCCCACTTCCCCACGGAGCCTGAGGGACAGGCTCTATGGCTCTTTTTTGAAGAGGAGCCTGAATTTCCTCCCAGACCAGAGAAAGGTGTGCTGAAGGGTAGGAAGAGTAGAATTTTCTAGTTGTCACTCTAGGAA
Source organism: Neoceratodus forsteri (assembly GCA_016271365.2). NCBI lineage: Eukaryota > Metazoa > Chordata > Ceratodontiformes > Ceratodontidae > Neoceratodus > Neoceratodus forsteri. Next base: position 146,469,737 of record CM028130.1, on the reverse strand, counting down.
TTCCAGAGTGTGACAGTGAGCTATGATCTAGAGCACCCAGTTGTTGTTGGGTCACTCCCCTCCACCCGTACAGGTGGAGGGAGAATGGACCCCCAACCTCCTCCCTTGGATCCTCGGCCGGGGGGCGGGGCGGGTAAGGAGTCAGGAGGTGGGGGCGGGCACAGGAAGGGGGGGCCATAGGAGCTCTGGTGGCTCTGACGGCAGCAGAGGCTGCTGTGGCCCTGCGCTTCTGCAGACCCTTGACCTTCTGGCCCCGAAACTGCTTACAGGAGGGCCAACAAAAGGACCTCATGTTGGCCTGCTCTAGACTGAGTATGATAGAGCAAATGGACCAACTTCGGACTCCTGCAAAACAGAAATGATGTGCTGGACATCTCCCTTGAAAAGGCCTGCCCCGCGAAAGGTGGCGTCCAGAATACTAGCCTGTACGTAAGGGGAAAAAACGGACACTCGGAGCCAAAAAATGGCACCAGAGACAGACCCCAGCAGCTGCCCTATGACTGGAGGTGTCAACAGCATCATAAGCCACCCAGAAGACATAACTGCCAACATCCAAGCTCGACTTCAGAAGCTGGGTGCACTGCATCTTGGTGGCATCCTCAGGCAAGGTCTGGACTAGGTCCTTGGTCTGGTCCCAAAGAACATTCTGATATTGGGCCATATGGGCCAGATAGCTGATGACCCTAATAGCCAAGGTAGTGGAGGCAAAAACCCATTTGCCAAGGTGATACAGCTGCCTGGACTCCCAGTCTGGGGGGAAAGTACTGAGGTGCTTGGGCTTCCTAGTGCAACTGTGCACCACATTAATCCCCACAGAATCCGCCTTAGGGTGGCTGCCAGAAAGGGCTTGCCCGCTGAGACATTTTGGAGGCGATTCACCTTTTTAGGAAGAGGAGAGGTAGTAGAGAGGTGGGCCTAAGCTACCTTGGTGACATCCTTGTAGGAGTCAGTCATGGGGGCACCACCACAGGGACAGCATTCCGTAACCGGAGGTAGAGAGACAAGCAGCATCACTCCGGGTCCTGTTCCTCAGTCTCTCAGCCCGATAGTCTGGATGTGATGCATAACATCCATAAAGGATGGGTCGTACGGGGAGAGGGGGGCTTAGGCACTTCCTTAGCCTAGTCCTCTCTTTCTGAAGACCCACCCTGAGAGGAGGCAGACCCTGTGGAATCTGAGTCATCCCCTGTAGTATCACTGTCCGGGACTAGCATCAGAGGCCGGTGATCATCCTTTCCAGAGCCTGAACTTGACGTCAGGTCACACCCCTGAAGTCCCACACATACAGGGTTCACTGGGACTGGCTCAGTCCAAATTCTGGGGCTGAGGATCCTGCAGAGGGTGGACGCTGGAGGCAGGCCCTGAGAAGCAGGTGTCTGCTTTTGCAAGAAAGACCACCACACTGAGAAAAAGACGTTGTAATCCACCTGGGGTGCTATGTTATACACTAGCAGGAATGGAAGAGAAAAGCATCAGGTTAGGGAATGTTGGGTGGGGAGCTGGTGAAGGATACAACGGGGTTGGTCCACCTGGCACCGGGTAGCAATTTAGTGATGGGCTAACAGGCAGTGGCTGCGGCGAAGGCTGGGACGGTGGTGACGACAGTGCTGGACCCGAAGGCTAGGGTTGTGGCAGTAAGGGTGGTTACCCAGTGGGCACTGGTGTAGCGCACTCGGGCAAAGGGTGTGCCAGCACCGGCCCTCCAGAGAAGCCGGCGCCCGAGGGGACACAGACCCTTGAGGAGGAGGCAGAAGCAATTGGGAGCCGACAAGGGCATCACTGGGGCCGGGCGGTGATGGTTGTACAGCCACTGCCCAAAAGATCAAGACCAGCCGAGCCACCTGACTGAGAGCCCATGGAGGATAAGGGCCTTAGCGTCAGACGCTGGGGGCCAAGAGATGAAGTCCCCTGCCCCGAAGAGCTGCCACCTGAGACAGAGATAAGGGTGGGCGATGGAGCCACTGAGAGCTCGGAGGAAGAGAGGGCTGAAGGAGCTGCCCCCCCCCCCAGTCAACGATTTGTGGAGTGACTGCGATCGAGAAGCTGACTGGGCCCATTCCCGCTGTTTGTCCCAGAACTTATGCTTCCCAGATTTCTCTTTGTGAGAAGAAGAAGAAGAGGCCCTAGAGGACTGTGCTGGTGAGGCTGAAGAGTTCCTGGCTGCAGCTCCTTTTCCATGGCGACCAACTTTTGCTTTTAAAGATGGCTCTCCAGAGTTTTTAAACAATGTCTCCAAGTGGCCTGGTTAAATTTCTGGCAGAACTGGCAGACTTCGTTGTCATGGTTGGGGACTAGATAGATCAGACAGGCAGAGTGGCCACTCTTTTCAGGAATCTGTTTGTTGCAGGCACACTTTGTGGAGCGGTCAGAAGATGAAGCTGTTGGAGAAGACAAACTCATTGGAAAAACACCAAAAATGTGATGTTTTGCACTAAGAAAAAAATAGAAAATAAAAAAGCAGCCGGCCCGCTGGGTTCGGGGATGGATCCGGGTGTCAGAGGGCCGGCCGGGGGCAGCAGTATTGAGCGTCCATAGGACTGCTCTCCTGCTCCAGGGGAAGGGGGGCTGAGTGTCCGGTGCAACGTGGACCCCAAACGGAGGCTAGTGTACCGCAAGTGATCTGGGTGCCTGAGTGCAGGGGGTGGGGTGGCGGCCATCGCTGCATGTCCTCGCCCAAAAAAAAAAAACTAGGAAAAAAATGGTGTCTACGCTAATGAGCCGCTCCGGGGCCGACCACTCTGGCCACCTAACTCCGTTGCTGGCAGCCCCATCTGGGGCCAGCCCCAGCATGTGGGGTCGGACGCTGGAGCAGGGCAAACCCTGTTTATGGGATTAGAGGGAAGTCATGGCAAAGAACAAAATAAAAAAATAAAGCATGGGAACTGGTGGTTCACTACAGCTGCGGCATCCACTAAAGTCTGCCACGTGCGGGTCAACAGCGGGAAAAGAACTGAGGTGGTGTGGGGGACCGCCCTCCTATACAGGCTGTGCTGACGTCGGCTGACTGACATCGGCAGGGGGCAGTCTCCCATGGTAGACTGCTAGCTAGAAGTTTTCTGTGTGATCTTAGCGCCTGGCGGCTTAGTCCTACCAGTGTGGCCTGCTGCAAGAGCTTCTTTGAAGGAAGATCTTTTCATTTCAGCAAACTACACACAGCCAAAAAAAGCAAATTAAATCACCCCAGATCATCAAAGCTAGAATTAGTAAAGACTCCAGTGGTTTTCTTACAGAATACCCCCTCTCAATTAGCCCTCAAGTATTTGCTAAACTGTAAATGTAGCCAATAGTGCTCACTGGATAAGGAAAGTTACTTAATATCACAACTCTGCTGTTGTAAACTGACCCTAAACCAGTGCTTGCTGAATCCATGCTCCCGGATACATAACTTTCACATGGGACAGAAGGCATTGTTGGAACAGGAAAAGCAATAAACCATACTGAGATTGGGAGATCCCCAGGGGGGCATAAAACCACTGTAAAACCAGCACGGTAATTTAGAAAAAAAATCCTAATAGCAGATAAAGGGAAGAACGCACTAGGACTACATACACAAATCAGAACACTCTGCACAACATATTGTTTGCAAATTCTGAGTGTACTACTCCTTCAAGACACACAGATCAGGTCACATCTATTTCCCTGGCCGGTAGATATTGGGAATAGCCTTTCTGCCCCAAAGTGCTACTCTGCAACCCAGACTGCTATCAGCTTAAAAACAAATACAATGAGCAGACATTTTACCATGTCAAAACACCACAGCCCCAGTAATCCAAATCATCATTCCCTAGCCCACATGTTCTACTTCACTGTGTGGAATGCCAGAACACATAGAAACATAGAAGTTGACGGCAGATAAGGACCGCAAGGCCCATCCAGTCTGCCCATTTCTTTTTCTACCTTATGAATGTGCCATAGGCCTTTGCTCTGTCAATGGCCTATCTATTCATACTCATCTGTATTGCTCCCTTATGCCTATCCCATGCCTGTTTGAAGCCCTGCACTGTATTCATATCCACCACTTCCTGAGGTAGGCTGTTCCATGCATCCACCACCCTTTCTGTGAAAAAGAACTTCCTCACATTACCCCTTAATCGGCCTCCTTTAATCTCTTGTTGTGTCCTCTTGTCCTGCTACTTTTCTTATATTGAAACATGTTAGACTCTTTCACCTTGTTAATGCCCTTAAAGTGTTTGAATGTTTCGATCATATCACCTCTCTCCCTCCTTTTGCTCTAGGGTATACATATTGAGCCTGCTAATCTGTGCTCATATGTTTTCTGGATGCAGTCCCTGCACCATTTTGCTGCCTCTCTGACTGCCTCTAATTTGGTTAATGTCCTTGTGAAGGTGTGACCTCCAGTACTGCACGCAGTACTCCAGATGGGGCCTAACCAGTGTCTTGTAAAAAGAGATTATTACTTCCCTCTTTCTACTTGTGATACCCCTACTAATACACCCTAACATCCCCCTAGCCTTACCTACTGTTTTAGTGGTCTGCTTGGATGATTTCAGGTCATCGGTGATGATGATGCCCAAGTCTCTTTCTTCCCTTGTGACTGCCAGCAACTCCCATCCCAGCCTATAGGTGGCTTCAGGGTTTCTCTTCCCTATGTGCATGATCTTGCACTTCTTTGTATTAAACCCCAGTTGCCACTCTTCTGACCATTTTGCTAGTTTATCCAGATCTCTTCTCATTCTGGCCACACCATCTGGATCATCTACTCTATTGCAGATCTTGGTGTCATCTGCAAACAGACAAACCTTACCCTCCAGTCCATCTGCAATGTCACTGATGAAGATATTGAAGAGGACTGGCCCCAGAACTGATCCCTGAGGTACCCCACTTGTGACTTGCATCTCTTCTGACTGTATACCGTTTACCACCACACTCTGTTTTCTGCCCATCAACCAGTTTGCCACCCAGTTGACCAACTTCTGACCCACTCCGAGCCTACCCAGCTTATTAATCAATCTTCTATGTGGAACAGTATCGAAAGCTTTGCTGAAGTCAAGGTTGGCGACATCAACTGCTCCCCCTTGGTTCAACACTCTGGTTACCCAGTCAAAGAAATCTATGAGATTAGTTTGACAGGACCTTCCTTCTGTAAACCCATGCTGTCTTGGATCCTGTGCTCCTATGGATTCCAGGTGTTGCACTATCCTTTCCTTAAGGAGTGCCTACAAATCTTGCCCACTACAGCAGCTGGAACTTGCGATAAAATGAAAACCTGGGTGTAATTACTGTAGAACTGGCATTCCATGTTTTATTTATCACCTCTGCCTTAAATTGGGGAGGTTGTTGCGGCTTAAACAGTGAGGGAATTCAAACATGCATGGGACAGACACAAGGCAATTGTAGTGGGGGGTGGCAGGAAGTAGGATGTTGGTTATCCAGTAGGTAGGGAAATGGACAGACTAGGTGGGCCAAGTGGTCCTTATCTGCCGTCAAAGTCTATGTTTCTATGTAAATTCCTCATTTTCTGCACATAAACACTCACATGACATATTCTGTAGATTTGTGGAATGTCATCAATCCATGAAATTATGCATCCTCCAGCCTTCCTGATACCCACTCTGTTTCTGACCCCGTTCCTGCTTCAGTTCTCCTACTTACCTTGACAACCCTCCCTCCCACGCGCGCACACACACCAACGCACCCTGTGCCATTTTCTCCCTGCCCTCCTGCTCCTCCTTTTACTACCATCACCCTACATTCATCCTCCCTCCCTTCTGGTCTACCTGCTATGATTTCTGCTTCCTTGTGCTTTGAACATATTTAAGCACCGTGCTGCACCCTCATTAACAGCGAGCCTACTACATCGTCCCTGCCTCAGGTGAGAGCTGAAATTGGCGGAGGAGGGCTGCTGCCAGAACTGTTACTACAAACTGCTGTAGAAACTCTGGGGAAGTGTTTTTATACATACAGCATCTGTCACTGTGATTGACAGTTTTGGTATAGCTCTGTGCTGAACGGGGTTCTGCAGCGAACCGCAGCAGAGCAAATCAGCGAGCTGACGGGGTGCTTTGAACATATTTAAGCATAGCTTGAACTGTACTCTGAATCACTTACTGGCTGCAACATGTATTTCACTCCTTTATGCTTAGGGCTCATTCTCTTGCTGGGTAATGTTTCAACGATAGAGGGAGATGGGCATGTTAACTGTGAACTGCATTCTGCTTTAGCAAATCATGTTTTAATAAAACACTGCACTTGGCCAGAAGACAGGATGCTTTGGGGCGCAATAATTTAATCAAATCTGATTATGGCTGCCCGTGGCACTGAGGGCTGAGGCACTGGCGCTTTACCTTGCGCTTATGCTGGCGCACTGTTCTGAAATGAGCACGAGCCATCGGGGGTCGGCAGGGGAGGAGAAGGATTGAGCATCCGATGGACTGCTCTCCTTCTCTGGGGAGGGGGGTTCTAGGTGGTCAGCGCTTGCAGAGGCTGGAGGACAGGGCACCGCACCACAAGTAGGGGAGGAGTTGGGCCAGACATCTGGAGGGAGCACATGCAGTCGCATGTGCGCTCCACTCCACTGACGTCACGCCATGGTCCCGACTCCTGGGAGAACAGGAGAAAAGTACTGCCGTACAGAATGGCGGAGGGTGCCTCACAGGCTCCGCCCCTGCTAGCCACGGCACTGGCCACCTAATCCGGTCCTCGGTGGGGGAGTTCGACTCCCCGTTGACCCCGCCAGGGGGGGGTAAGCCCTGGGGCTAGGTCAGCATCAGCTGGTGGATGCTGGGGGACGGGCCTGGGGACGCCCTCCTGATATAAGTCGGTGGTAGGAGGAGGAGAGAAAAAGTAACAACTGCAAAAAAAAAAAAAAAAGTCTGGACTACTACCTAATGTGTTTAAACAGCTTTTGATTAGAACATACAGTCTTATAATTTATACCAGACTAGGCCCACAAATGAATCCTGAAATTGTAGCCCGGCTACTTAAAGTATTATATAATCCTAAACTTAAACACAGACCCGAGTTTGTTTTTCAATGACTAATACTGATATTCCTCTTGATGAGTGGTGACATTCACCTCAATCCAGGACCAATAATACCTAGTTCCCCATTCCTTACTGATGTGCCCCATTGGTATAGAATGACAGACAACATGGGGCAAGAGGGTGGATTCACCTTGGTTCAATTTAATGCCCATAATATTTTTCACAAAATGTAATCAATAAATATTTGGATGGGTGAAAACAACCCTAGTATTGTTATAATAACTGAGACTTGGTTGAATGGTAAAATTGGGAACAATTTACTAAATGTTCCAGGATATAACTTATGGAGAACGGACAGGAACGGGGTTGGGGGGGAGATACTGATCTATGGCTTATCCAGTTTACCTCTCGCTCAATTAAATTCAAAAAAAATCTGGAAGGACTACAAGTCCTGCTTCTGGAATTGAGACCTCCACACAATAAAAAGGTGTTACTAGCAGGAGTTTATGCCCCCAAGTAGATCCCAGTGTATTTAATCTGCTCCAGGACAAACTGCATGAGTAGGTTAACAGTCATGAATTGATAGTGGCAGTCGATTTTAATTCAGACTGGAAAAATATCGATGAGGCCCATCCACTGGTTGAGCGCCAGATAAACCTGGGGCTCACCAATTTGATTTGTGACCCAACCAGAATTAATATAATGAATCCAGTATCATCTTCAGTACTGGACTTGATTTTTACAAACAAGATTGACAACATCTTGCAAAGTGGGGTCATGCCAGAGACCTTCTCAGACCACCAACTGATATTTTGTACCAGGAAAAAGGTTATGGAGAAAGAACATAGTAAGTTTGTTTACTGGCATAGCTATAAACACCTCGATTACACTAGCTTCATGTTAGACTTAAGTAACATGGATTGGGATAGTTTACAATTAATTCCAACAATTGATGACGTGGGAGTATTTTCTAAATTAATTCACGGTTGTGTGTAATAGGCACGCCGCCTTAAATTTAAAGTATTGAAAATTAAAAATGCTTTATGGTATTCATTGATTTAAAAAAACTGAAGCAGCATAGGGACAAAAGGCGGTGGAAAGCTAAAAATTGTGGGAATATGTCAGATTGGGCCCAGTACAGGGAGATCCGCAATAAGTACTTTAAGCAAGTTAGGACAGCTAAAGAGAGACATTACACACACAGCTTTTAGATAGTAACTGTACATCCCATTCAAGGGAATTTTGGAAGAAAGTAAACGTTTTACTAAAACAGCAAGGTAGAGATTCATCAAACATGTTTAAAATAGAAGATGAGATGGTTCCTGCTTCAAATAGAGTGGCACAAGAATTCAATAAGGGCTTTAAAATACTTGGAACAGGGAAAACCCACAGTAGATCTGTTAAGTATAAATCATGGAGATACACTGTCAGTTAAACAATTTCTATTCAAAGAGATAAAGATTCAGTCCGTAATTAGGGAACTGTTAAAATTAGATACAGTACATCTAAATCTGTTGACTTGGACAACCTGTCAACTAGGTTGCTTAAATATGCTTCCTCTATGATGGCATACCCTTTGTCATACATCTACAATTTGTCCTTGAGCACAGGTGTTTTTTCCACAGCTTGGAAACAAGTGAAAGTTATTCCAATACTTAAAGGGATGAAAAAACAGAATTGGGCAATTGCCACCCTATTTTGTTGCTGCCTCAGCTCTCTAAAAAGAATTTTAAAAATTAACTGCAGAACAAATAAAGGAGCATCTTGATTTACAGCATCTCTTAAATGAGATGCAATCAGGTTTCCGTAGCCGCCATGGATCAACTATGGCTTTGGTGAAAGTGGTGGGAGACATTCAGGAGGCCCTGGACAGGAGGATGTTAGTGGGAGCATTATTTGTTGATCTGTCCTTGGACCATGACATCCTCCTGTCCAGGACAGCGTCCATTGATCTTCAAGGAATGGAACAAAAGTGGTAATCCTCTTACTTAAAAGGTAGATCTCAGCTGGTGTCCTTAGGGTCACAGGCCTCAGGTTTGCATCCTGCTGGATCAGGGGTACCCCAAGACTCAATTTTGAGTCCTTTATTATTTAATATTTATGTTAATGGAGTCCAATTTTGTAATTCATCAGTTAATCATCATCTATTTGCTGATGATATGGTGATCTATATTGTGGGTAGAGATAAGACTGCTGTACAGGATGACCGGCAGATAGCATTTGATGGGTTGCAGGCCTTTCTGGACAGCAGTAAATTGGTGTTAAATGTAAAGAAAACCCAGATAACGTTATTTAATAGAATGGGTTTAGGAGAAGGGGCTGAAGATTTGGACCTGGTTGCACATGGGGGCCTCCCGATCCAGCAGGTCCAGGTGTATACATACCTGGGACTATGGCTGGATACTTCTCTGAGCTGGACAACACACATCAATAATTTGGCCGTGAATATAGGCAAAAGGTTAGGTGCCCTTTATAGAATAAAAGACTGCATGAGTTCAGAGTTAAGGAAGCAGGTAGTGGATTATATGATCCTCCCCTTGTTTAACTATGGAGATATCCAATACTCCCCAGGGTCAAAAAAAGACCTGCACAAGCTGGACATCTGCCTGAGCAGACTGGCCCATTTTATATTAGGAGCCCCCCCCCCGTCTAACACACAAATGTGTGTTGTATAGACAACTTGGGTGGAAGTATTTGTATGAAAGTGAACATCTTTTGGCCATTATTCAAAAGGGGCTGCTGGGCAAATTACCCAACTATATCATGGAAAAAATGGTTCCTAGGGTTAAAGTTGATTCCTTGAGATCAGCGGACACTTTGGATGTTATTACACCAAAATACAACATGGATATAGGGAAACAATCAGTATTTGTTAGGGGACCACGGTTGTGGAATGGTCTGCCTAAAATATTAAGAACAGGCGAGAAATATTACAAGGTGGGGGGGGGACATAAAACTTTGGTTAGGGGTATTTAATGAAAACTCCAGGCACGACTGCACTTTAAATTGAACGCATGTTTAATATATATTGCACTGGAATGTTGTACTTGAAAAGAAACAGAACTCAAGTTACAAGAGTTAGCAGGGCATTGTTAATCAGGCTGTGATTTTTTTTTATACAGAATTGTGTAATGCTGTATTTGTTCTGTGTAATATGTTGTGACACATGGACCTTATTGTAAATGAGCAAATGCTCAATTACGTGTATCCAATTCATAAAGTAATTTATGAATAAACATTTTACTACTTTTACTACTACTACACTGCCACATAAGCTAAATGTGTTTCCTTCTATTCCTTGAATACTCCTACTAGTTGAGAGAGTGCTAGCTTGGTCATCTTCTACTTAGTGCCCCTCCCTGAGGATCACCTTAGCCTCAGCTTCCCCCAACTAGTTCAAACACCCAGAAATGTATACCTTACACTTCTGCTCCAGTGGCCCCCCCCGATGTGGATGAAGGCTGTCCTGGTTAAATATGCCTTTATCCCTCCAAAAAAATATCTCCATCTCCCAGAAAGCAAACCCCTCTAAAGCACAACACCCTTTCAACCAACTGTTAATCTGACAGATTTTCAGCATCCTTGTTTACCTGTCTGTTCACTGGGAGGACCTCTGAGAAGGTCACACTACCTGCCAATTTTTTCAGCCTGGAACCCAGCTCTCTAAACTAGCCTCCACTTCCCCAATGGACTCCCTGCCAGTTCATTTGTCCCTAGACAAACAATAATGTATGGCTCCCTCTCCATTTCCTTAACTAACCCTTCCATCCTGGAGAGTACCCTATCAGCTTTCACTCCAGGGAAACAGTGCACCATATCTCGCTCTCTAGTCTGAGACACAGACAACATTCTTGGTACCACCTTGCTATGGAATCCCATAAAACGAGTACAGTACCCTCTTTCTAGGACTCCCTCACAACCTGCCATCTTATTTATTTATTCATTTGGATTTTGGTAACTGGGTGAGCCCATTTAGACAGTACAGTCACTTTTTCAGGGGCGACCCGGGATGTGCAGTATAATGACATGGCAGGGTAGATTCCCTTGTAGGCGTCACTGCTACAGAGAACTTTGGGAATCTGTCCGCAACAGGGTGCTCTCTCCTAGGAGTGGGAGTAGCATGTAGCACTTCACTACGTATTGCAAATCAGCTGCATGATGCAATAAGAGGACCCTTTCCCACCCCGGTCAGTCACTGCCACCTGCTGACCCCCCCTTACCCACTGGCATTCAAACCCCACTGTGAACCTTTGGAGGCCGCTGAGGAGGAGGAGCAGCAGTGGGCGCCCCATGGCCCCTACTCCAGTTAGTTTATTTCAGCCCAGGCTGCAGCAAGCCACGAGTGGAATGCAGCCAACCTCTGGCAGATGGGCACTCTCCACATTATCTACAGGGTAACCTGCAGCTAACTAAATCCTTCCCCCATGCTCTCTTTACCTGCTCACTATACATGACTGTCCTACCACCCCACCCTACCTTTAGCACTGAATTACTCAAGACACACCACACAGGAATGTACCATGGACCTATATCTAACTTCAGTACTCTTACTTCGAGGCACCCCAGTTAAGGATTCAATATGCTCTCAAAAAATACACTACGATACCCTATATTCGAAGTACCTTAGCGATTTATTATGACAAACTGTAGAAGTCTGCTGCAGTTATTTTTATTTTTTCAGTTCTGCGTATCAGCCCAGGGCATCTGTATAGCCCTCCTTCCACCTTAGCTAGTGCCACCTAGAGTTGCTCTCTCTGGAATACTCCAGGACTCCTAGGGTGCCCATGTCTCACCTGTGATGTGATTCCTGCAGATTTCCCCTGAGGTAGCATCCTGTCTTTCAGCTCTTTTGGCAGCGAAGTCCCTCATATCTAGTCACCCTGGTGCAGGTACAACAGGCCTGAGCTGGCTGTGGGGGCGAGCTAGGCCTCATCTGCCTAGCATCCTAATTTTTCCCCTTTATGCCCTTCCCACCGAGAGTGGGCTTGCGTCACACGTAATGGCAGGCCTAGCATACCAACATGCGCATGCTGTCTCCTCCCAGCCCAGCCTGCGGTCTACCAAACCTGCACCGCCACCTGTGGTCACCCAGCTAGCACTAAAGCAGTGGGATGCATTTTCCTCACTCTCCAGAGGAGGGCAGTATCTACATGATTGCTCGTTCCCATTCATCCTTGCTGACAAACAACGCTCAAGCCTGCTTCTAACCTCAGGTCACCGGCGTCGAAAGCCATAGCTTTACCACTGCTCCGACAGGCTGGCACACCTCACTGCATTCCTTAAACTTTGAGATATGCCAAACAGAAGTTTAGTACACTCCCTAAATACCCATAAACCCCTACTATAATACCAGATAGGAGTTTAATAACCTACCAACTCCCCCGCTCACCCTCCTCTGTGATGCACTGCATACAAGTACCTGGACAGGGATTTACTTTGGTCCTGTACCCCTACCACAATACACCTTGTCCACTGAGGCAACCCAGACAGGGTTTTGTTGCTACCTCTCTTATCCACTGACTTGCAAGTACAGCCCTAATAAGAATACATACACAATCACAGTTGTATGTAGAAGCAACGAGCAAAGATAATCCCTTGGTGGGTGAAACCAGGTAAATCTTAATTTAGACAACGAGACAGATGGCAGAGTTTCCTGAGGACACTGTGATAAGGTTGAATAAGGCCCTGCCCCATTTGTTATGCAGAAAGAGTTAAATGCAAGGGTTTGTTATATCCTCTCCTTTTCTGTCTCTTGTCTGTCTGGTTGCGCAACCCACTTTTCTTGTGAGACCTAGTAACCGATCACTCAGACGGTCTCGCGATTCTCTGCCCCTTGCTATCTCTCTGCCTTCACCTGCTGTTTCAGTCTGTCTTCCTCCCCCTTGCATATCTGCTGGTATAAAAATATATGTGAATCATTTTGTGGAAATGTAACAATACTGAGATCCCTTTGTTTAAAACTGTATAGTTTTACTGTTCAAATGGGTGCAAAAAGCTATATGGAACTCAAGGGGTTAACCTGAAAGAAAAAATTACTCACCTTAGTAATGTTGTTTCTTCTAATGGAGTCTTGCTATATTATAGACATTAGCAGTTTGATCCAGTTCTAGAACTGCCCCGGAGTGAAATGGTTAAAACCATTCCAAAATAGAATTTTGGCACGAGAGCAGCTCTATCTGTGTCATTTCAAACTTGAACTGTCAGATCTTTATGAGCCAAACTCACTAAGGTCTGTGTGGAAGCTGTAACCTACACTAGCCAAATGGCTACCTAAATAATAACAACCATTGATGGTCCCAACACCCAAGACTCAAGTCAGGGGACCAGAAATACTAACACCATTCTAATAATATGAAATGGAACATAAGCATAATAAAACACACACACGCTGCATATACACACCCCCAAAGTCCCAAAGGGACAAAATGCTAACAGGACATAAGTAGTGCCCACACTAAGTTGCCCGCAGACCCACCAAGTAGAGGTTCTGAGAGGGGCAGGTTGGGGAGGTCTATAATATAGCAAGACTCCATTAGAAGAAACAACATTACTAAGGTGAGTAATTTTTCTTCAAACAACATGAAGTCTTGCTATATTATAGACATTAGCAGAATACACAGCAGTACCTCCATGGAGGAGGGCAGAACCTACTTAGGGAATAGGCTCTGAAGAACAGCTGTGCTAAACCGAGCATCTCTCCTGGCCTGGACATCCAGGGAGTAATGCTTGTAAAAGTGTGACCGCTTTCCAAGTAGCAGCCTGGCAAATCTCTAATAAAGGATATCTCTGGCAGCAGCTAGAGACGCAGCTGTACCCCTGGTAGAATGAGCCCTCAAACGGGGGCTCTGCCCACTTTCTGATAACAAATTGGATACAAGAGACAATCCACCTGGCTATTGATCTCTTAATGGCAGGTTTGCCTTTCCCAACTTCACCATAGGTAAGGAAAAGTTGAGGATTCAACTCAGACCTTTGGTACGCCTATATAATAACTCAAGAGCTCTCTTAACATCCAGGCTGTGCAATCTCCTCTCACCAAGAGGAGTGATCAGTGAAAAATACTGGAAGGAGATAGATTGATTAAGATGGAAATCTGAAACCACCTTAGGCAAAACTCTCCTATTAGTCCTAAGGACTACCTTATCCCTGTGGAAAGAAATAAAGTCAGTCTCCACTGACAAGGCTTGCAATTCACTTATGCGTCTGGCAGAAGTGATAGCCACTAGAGAAACAGTTTTCCAAGTTAGGTACTTTAAGCCTGCAAAAGACAGAGGTTCAAAAGGGGTTGCATTAACTGGGCAATGCAAACATTAAGGTCCCAAGCAGGGCCGGTTCCCTAAGGGAGGATTAGTATGGAGTAATCCTTAAAAACTTGGAAAACACAGGATGAGAGGAAAGAGGGATGACTTTCCTGCTGACACAAAAGCAGACACAGCTGCCAAATGAACTCTCAGGGTAGCTGGTCTGAGACCCAAGGAATTAAGATACCATGTAATCTAACAAAATGGGCAATTCCAGCAGATTCTGGGAAATATTTTCCAGCACACCAAATGGAAAACCTTTTCCATTTAGAACTATAAGTAGCTCCTAGTGGAAGGCTTTCTGGAAGCCTTTAGGATCTCAAGAACACCCTGAGAGACGGTAAATCAGCAACTCTAACTCCTCAAGAGTCAGGCCTTGAGGTTGAGGGATTTGAGGTCCGATACCAAACCCTTCCTGGGCACAAGTCAACAGATTGTGATTCCTGGGAGGCACAGGGAAGATGGACTGTCAGAGACGGAAGGAGTGGGTACCAGGGCTGCCTGACCTAATCTGGGGCAATCAGAATCACCCTGCAAGGCTGAGATCTGATTTTGACTAGTACTTTGAAAAGGAGAGGAAAGGGGAAGCATAGAGGAACTTCCCCTCCCAATCCAGAAGAAGGGCATCCAGGGGAACTGAGCCCAGCACTGGAGGCCTGCAACAGAACAGAGGAAGTTTGTGATTGTCTGGGGCTGCAAAAAGATCTATCTGAGGGATGCCCCACCTGGCAAAAACTATCCCCAGCACTTGAGGATCCAGGGACCATTCGTGATGGCCCTGGGAAATCCTACTGAGGGCATCCGCTAGGACATTGTCCTTCCCTGGAAGATGAACTGCTATGAGGGAAGTGTTCAGGAATAGGCCAGAGACCACAACTTCATTGCCTCGGTGCACAAGGCCGAAGACCGAGTGCCCCCTGTTTGTTGATGTACCACATTGTTGTGGTGTTGTCTGTTCTGACTTGTATCACCTTGTCGTGGACAGATGCAGAAAAAGCTTGAAGAGCTAAAAAGACAGCTCTGAGTTCCAGCAAATTGATGTGGAGCAGAGATTCCTGGGGGGACCAAACTCCCTGAGTGGAAAGGTCGCCCATGTGGGCTCCCCAACCCAGAAGGGAAGCATCTGTAGTGAGAGTCAAGTCAGGAGAAGGGGGGAAATGAAGGGGACCCCATTTAATTGCTCTGATCCTGCCACCACTGGAGAGCTAGGATCAAGGTTCGAGTCACTGGGACCAACTTGGAAAGGGGTCTCTTCTCTGAGACCAAAAGGTTCTCAAGTGAAACTGAATGTCTCTCATCTGAAATCTGGCTCCCTGCACAACAGCTGTGGATGCAGCCATGTGCCCCAGGAGCTGCAGAAAGTGTCTTGCTGGTCGAGAGACCTGCAGAGTGAAGGAAGAGGCCAGAGCCACTAAATTCCTTACCTTTCTGGGGAAGAAAGGCCCTGGCTAGCTTTGTGTCCACCCCTGCCCCTATAAAGGTGAGTACCTGGACTGGTTCCAGAACCAACTTTGGTAGGTTTAGCAGAAACCCAGGAGGTGAGAAGCTGCTGGGCAACCTGCAGGTGAGATTTTACCTGTTCTGGGGACTGGCCCTACAATGAGCCAGTCATCTAGATAGGGAAAACAGCAATCCTCTGCCTCCTTAAGTGGGCCACTGCCACTACTAGACACTTTGTGAATACCTTGGAGCAGAGGTAAGGCCGAGGGCATTGCTCTGAACTGGTAATGACCTGAGGGCAGTTCGAATCTGAGGTACTTTCATGGGAGCTTCTGATTAGGACATGGAAATAGGCATCCTTGAGGTCCAGGGAGGCTAGCCAGTCCCCTGGCCTTAGGGAAGGTAAAATCATTGCCAGAGTTACCATTTTGAACTTTGGTTCTCAAAAGATGCTTGTTCAGATATCTGAGATCTAAAATGGGCCGCCATTCTCCTATCTTTTTTGGGGTAAGGAAGTATCTGAATACAGACCCCTGCCCTGATGCAGGGGTGGAACCCTTTCTACTGCTCTGAGAGCTAACAGGATGATGAGACCTCTGTTTCCAGAGCGAGGGTCTCTGAGCACTTGTAGTAGTAGAAAAGTCTGCTTCTCAACTTGGGAACTTTTTGAAGCTGAGAACCAGACCCTGGCTTACTACTTCCAGAACCCACTTGTCTGAGGTTAAAGAAGCCCAATTCTGACTGAAGTAAGCCAGCCTGCCCCCACTGGTACAGGAGAATCCGCCCTGGCACCCCATCAGGGTGCCTGTTTCAAGAGCTTAGGCTGGGGGTGGGAGCAGGTCTGCCCACCCCTCGCCTGCCCCTGCTCTGAAGAAGCCCCTCTGAGCATAGGCAGCAGGGAGGCCTGAGTCTGGTAGAAAGGTCTGTGAAAAGGCCTACCCTCACCCTTGGGGCATGCCTTTGAGGAGTGGCTTGCCGCCTCCTTAACCTGGGCACTCTTGTAAGTAGTCCCATATGCATCCATCTTCTTCATGTAATTCTCATCTGCTCTCCAAACAGAGAATTTCCCACCACAGGAAAATCCATAGCCTTAGTCTGGGTATCCCAGACAAACTAGTACACCTGAGCCAGGCAACCTACGAAAAGCTACAGATGTGGCCATGACCCCTAGAGGAAACATCATTAACATCCATAGCAGCATGAAACTGAACCTTAGAGGCTTCAATGCCATCAGCAGCCACCTGTTCTAGTTCACTAGCCAGCTGGCCATGGCCTGCTTGGCCAACTGCATAACAGTATCCCATCTAGATTTCTGATACCAGCTACATATGCCATATAATTTGCTTTGCCTGAGCCCCAGAGAGGCTGCCATATACTGTTTTTTGCCATGGCATCAATCTTCCTGGAATCCTTGTCAGGAGGATGTGAAGCCAAGGGAATATTAGCTTATCACAGGCAGCAGCCTGAACTACCCCAACATGACTGCATTGCTGAGAAAGGAATTCTGTATCAGGGCCTGACAATGTATACCTTCTGTCCATCTTTTTATCTACAGGAGGCACAGAATTAGGAGCTTTTAAAATTTTAATTGTTTGTTTCCTAAAAGACTTATGTAAAGGAATAGACAATCTCCTAGACTCTGGAATATCCATCATTTCTACAAAATCAGGCTCCTCTTGCTCATCCACAGCCTCTTCTAAAGGAAGCTGGAGGGTTTCAGCAACTTTTTATAAAACATAAAATGAGATGGGACTCAGACAGCATAGGGGAGATTCTAAAGGTCTGTCTGGGAGATGTCCGTTCATTGGGCACACCCAGACCTTCCCAGCCACATTCATACTGTTCATAATCCTCCTCCCCTCCTCTGGTTCATAAAATTCTCAATATCATAATCCTGAACCACTGGGACCGGACGAACCGACCTTTTACCAGATAGTGGTGGTTCGACAGACCCTGAGACAGTGACTGGACAATTTGTATGGCTTTTGTTATCTCTGCAGCAGTTGGAGAAGGAATTTTGGACTCCAGACCTGCTGATTTTCTTGTTTTCTTTACTGGAATTGGTTCCTCAGAACCAGCTTTTCTTTGCCCGAGGAAGTCTGGCCCTGGTCAGAGGGCACTCTCTCTGGTTCGTTGGCACCAACCGGCTGGCCATCCGGGTCAGCGGACTTTTGGTTCTCGCCCTGAGCCTGCCCAATCTTTTTCCAGGGTGGCTGCAGGGAATTTTACATATCTGGCAGTCTGACTGAGGTGGTCAAACCTCAGACAATAAACACATGGTGTGTGGGTCAGCCTTGGCAAAGACTTCCCACAAACATCACAGTGTTGAAACCCAGTGGGCCCAGTTTTTCTTTGGGTTTCTAGACATAATGCCAGCCTAACCAAAAACTTGCTCTTTAACGGCAGTGGTAGACACCCTTATCGGTTCCCAACCGTGTTACTGGTATTGAAAACGTAATAAACTGCTTTTTTTAGAACCGATAAGAACCGGAACCGCACTCTAAAATAGTAACTTTAGTTTTAAATGAGTTTTAAACCCACTGATCGGTTCAGAACCGAACCGATAACTTACAAGTTCCATACAGACAAAACCTTCATTTACTTACGGTTACCACAGATAGAGCTTGAACCGAACGGTTTTATGTTAAAATAAAACTATTCTCGTTAAATCCAACCGAGAAAACACTTTTAAACTGAGAAATGAACCGAGCAGAAGGAGAAATCTCCGGAGCGACTGTTCACTGAGGCGGAGTAAAGAATCTGACAGTTCAAGTTTGAAATGACACAGATAGAGCTGCTCTCGTGCCAAAATTCTATTTTGGAATGGTTTTAACCATTTCACTCAGGGGCAGTTCTAGAGCTGGATCAAACTGCTAATGTCTATAATATAGCAAGACTTCATGCTGTTTGAATGCAGTTTTTAAGCCTTTTGCAGAGATGCAAACAAGAGGTTAGTTCTGGGTCAATATGTTTTTTTTGCTGCACCTGCTGAAACTGACAAGAACACTGTGTGAGAAGCAGAATGTTCTCTTAACTCATTACCTCCAATAGCTCCATATGAAGTCAGAAATATCCAGTGTTTACCTGACACAAAATGGCCACCCAGCTAATAAGGCCTGCGCTGGCACCAAACCTCCATTCAGTGACGGCGGGACTATGAGCGAGCGACCCCACCCCCTTACCCGGGAGAGGAGAGCCAATGCTCGATCATGCTCCCACCCTCCTCCCCGTGCCAGCACCCCAGCGACCCAAGGTCATTCCCGAACCCGGGCCACCAGCGTAGCATGTGGTGTGGTGTCCAGCGTGTCAACCCTCAACGCCACCGGGCTGGCAGCAATTCTATCATTTTTAAGGGAAGAGTTAAAGAGGACAGGAAATAATTTCTAATTGGCAGCTGTTTATAAAGTTCTTATTCTCAGAAATGATATGCATTCACCTTAATTATCCATTTTTAACTGTACCTGAATAAAAAGGGATATAAAAAAGCTGTATTTTGCATTGTCTTGTTTTTATGGGCAGCATTCTGTTACAGGTCTCTTCATGGAACCAATAATTTGGAGTTTTAACTATGTCATGGTTTGTGCACAGAACTCTAAACAGGGTTCTGATAGGGCAGCAGCTCATAATTAACATTCTATACACAAATCGTGACACAGTAAAAACTCCACATACGTGATTCAATGAAGTGAACTGTAACAGAATGCTGCCCATAAAAACACAACAATGCAAACTACAGTTTTACCGATCACTTTTTATTCGGGTACAGTTAAATATGGATACTTTAGGAGAATGCATTTAGTTTCTGAGAATAAGAACTTAATAAACATCTGCCAATTAGTACAAGTTTCCTGTTCCCTTTGAGGCTTACCACATTGGATGCAGCTGCTGTAGCTGCAACCACTCAGCCTTTTTGTTCCGTAAGGTCGGTGTGGCCCTGCCCTCCATGATATGCTTAATGTTGACTTTCATGGAAATTTTTATTTCAAACTGTAATGCCATTGTCTATGTTTTGCTAACATAGAAAGTGACGTCAGAAGGAGACCATACAGTCCATCTAGTCCGCCCAGACCGTATGGTCTCTGTTTTTATGATATCAAAATGCTGCAATTGTCTAGGTTTTCTCTGCTGCTAACATTACTATAATTAATCTCAGGTCACTTCTGAAAAAGAGACCTAATCTCAGAGGCTTACCCAGTTACCAAAATCCAATACATAAATAAGATTTAAATACTGGGCTGCTAGCATGCAACTGAGTGCCACTGTCAGCGGTCATGTGACCGCCCATTCTCCGCAATGGCACCACAATTCCAACTTAGTGTCCACTCCTAAGTTCAGTTCCTGCTAGCATCCTTTCTAGTCCCCACACCCCGGAGGCAGCTGCTCTGTTTGTTGACTAAGCCCCTACAGTTCTGTACAGGGATGATGCTACACCATCACCTTCATTTCTTCACAAGCGCGACCCTAGGTTCCTGACAAACAGGCAGTGCGCAGTTATCCCTTTCACAGTCCTACATATTTGTTGAGCATCCCCCTTAGAGTTCTGCACATAGGCAATAACGGGCCATACTCTACCAAGGCAATTCTGAGTGATCCCTTCTTAGCTGCAACTTGAAGAGCACCAGTCAAACCCAACTTGCGGCTGAGTACCAAAACAATTACTAGAAGCCTTACCTCGTAGGGCATCATCTCAGACAGGAGTCATCATTTTTACTGCCAGTGTGTAAGGTAGGGAAGGGATTGTGCCTGGGGCCTAGGCCACTCAATCCCTTCCACTTCCTGGAATGACAGCCCTGCTACCTTGCTTAAGCCTAGATAGCACATTCCATAGAAGTAAATGGGGGCATTTTTTTTTTACTTAAGACTTTTTTTGTCTCCTGCCTTTAGGCTCCCGGGATCCTTACGTCTTCTGCCACTTCTTCGCCGCCCACTCTGCTGCCTGCAGGACTCACTCTCGTCCACACTGCTCATCATCTGTCTCTCGGGGTTGCCCTTCAGTCATGAGGTCAACTCTACCCCTCTCTGAGGAGGCCTTCTTGCTCCACAGCCTGAGCAGAAAAGAGAATTGCTCCTTAAACTTGGAACCAGCAGCTGGGTAACGTGCACTGGCAATGAGGGCCAGGTGGTGTGGGACAGCAAGCGCCTCGTCCAAAGGTCGAAGACCATCATGTAAGATGTCCCAGATGGGCCTTTTTCTATTTATGTTTTCGGTGACTGGGTAAGTGCACTGATCCAAAAGATCATTTTCAGGCACAACCCGGGCCACAGGAATGGCACAGAAGAAAAAATTACTCACCTTAGTAATTGTGTTTCTTCTAATAGAGTCTTGTTGTATTCTGACTATATGCAGATAGCCACAGCACTTGAACTGCTCCGGAGAGGAAAGAGTTAACTCTATGCCAAGGCATAGAACATTGAGCTTGAGCTTGGTTTTCAAACCTCTGTCCAAGGTACTCTTCAGTGTAACCGTCAGATTCTTATGAGCCCTATACTAAGCGACTAACAACCCAGAAATTGGTTTTAAAACTTTTGCTCCAAAGGGCAAAAGACATCAATTGTAGGGTCCTAAGACTCAAGTCAAGATCCCCAAAAAGAATCCAAGTAGATAATAAAACAAAGGAACAAGAAACAATCTTTAATTAAGAAGAGGCACCCAGGTATACCCCTGTGGTGCAACACTGCACCTACCCACCCACATCCCAAAAACAACTAGGTTCCATGAGGGGAGGCAGGGAGGAAGGTCAGAATAAAGCAAGACTCCATTAGAAGAAACACAGTTACTAAGGTAAGTAATTTTTTCTTCAAACAACATGAAGTCTTGCTGTATTCTGACTATATGCAGACTACCAAGCAGTACCCCCAAGGAGGAGGGGGGAAACTACAGAACCTATTTTGGGAACAAGCTCTGCAGTATTGCAGTACCAAACCAAGCATCACTTCTATCCTGAATGTCCAGGGAGTAATGCTTGGTGAATGTGTGAACAGTCTTCCAGGTGGCTGCTTTACAGATTTCCACTAAGGGTATGCCTCTAGCTGCTGCGACCGAAGCAGCTGTACCTCTGGTGGAGTGAGTCCTCAGGCCTGAGGGTGGCTCTTTCCCCAATTTTGAATAGCAGAACTGTATGCAGGAGACAATCCACCTAGAAATAGTTCTCTTGGTGGCAGGCTTGCCTTTACCCACCTCCCCATAAGTGAGAAACAGCTGGGAGCAGTCATTTCTATGGGGCTTAGTGGATTCTAAGTAGTAACTTAGAACCCTCTTTACATCGAGACTGTGTAATCTCCTCTCTCCAGAGAAGTGATCAGTGAAAAATACAGGCAATGTCATAGATTGGTTCAGATGGAAGTCTGATACCACTTTAGGGAGGAATTTCCTATTTGTACGAAGGACCACCTTATCCCTATGGAATGAGATGAAGTCAGGTTCCACTGATAGAGCCTGTAACTCACTCATTCTCCTGGCAGAGGTAATAGCAACCAGGAATACAGTTTTCCAAGTCAGATACTTGAGCTCAGCTGAGCAAAGGGGTTCAAAGGGAGGCTGCATGAGCTGTGCAATACAGACATTCAGGTCCCACAAGGGAGTCAGATACCTGAAAGGAGGACTGATGTGAACCAAACCTTTAAATAATTTCTTGAAAACTGGGTGGGAAGCTAGAGAACAGCCCTTTCCAGCCGAAAGAAAAGCAGAAATAGCTGCCAAATGCACCTTAAGAGTGGTAGGCCGAAGGCCTAAACTGTTAAGATATACCAGATAATCTAGGACAGTGGCAATATCAGCTGAATTGTGGCTGGATGTGCTTCTGGGAACACCAAAATCCAAACCTCTTTCATTCAGAATTGTAAGTTTTCCTAGTAGAAGGTTTCCTACTGGCCTTAAGGATATCCAGAGCCAACTGTGAGAGACGCAGGTCTGCATTTTCTAGCTCCTCAAGAACCAAGCCTTGAGCCTGAGATTGTGAAGGCTGGGGCACAATATCCTCCCCTGAGCTGAGGTGAGGAGGTTGAACTGTCTGGGAAGGCACAGGGGGATTGTCACTGATAGTGACAATAGTAGAGGACACCAAGGTTGTCTGGCCCAGTCCGGGGCTATCAGAATCACAGTGCAGGGTTGGGACCTGATCTTGACTAGAACCCTGAATATTAGAGGAAAGGGAGGAAAAGCGTAGAGAAACCTGTTGGTCCAGTCCAACAGGAGGGCATCTAGAGGAAGAAGACCCCCGCAGAGGGGGCCTGCAGCACAATAGAGGGAGCTGATGGTTGTCTGGGGCTGCAAAGAGATCTATCTCTGGTGTGCCCCATCTCTTGAAAATGGTCTGAAGGATGAGAGGATTCAGGGACTATTCATGGTGACCTTGAGAAATCCTGCTGAGAGCATCTGCAAGTACATTGTCCTTCCCTGGAAGATGCACAGCAATCAGGGAAGCCTGCAGGGAATAAGCTAGTGACCATATTTTCATGGCCTTCGTGCACAAGGCCAAGGACCGAGTTCCCCCCGCTTGTTGATGTACCACATGGTTGTGGTGTTGTCTGTCCTGATCTGCACCAGTTTCCCTTGAATTAGAGTCAGAAATTTCTGAACGGCCAGAAAGACAGTCCTGAGTTTGAGAAGATTTTTGTGAAGGAGAGACTCCTGATGGGACCAAGTCCCCTGAGCAGTATGCTGCTCCATGTGGGCTCCCCATCCCAACACAGAAGCATCTGTGGTAAGAGTCACTGTAGGAGCCTGACTGAGGAAAGGAACCCCGTGCCTCAAATTGTCCTCTTCCAGCCACCACTGGAGGGCCTGAACAAAAGTTAGAGACACTGGAACCAACTTGGAGAGGGAATCTTTTTTCTGAGACCAAAAAGCTCTTAGGTGAAACTGAAAGTCCCTCATCTGAAACCTTGCCCCTTGCACTACTGCAGTGCAGGCTGCCATGTGGCCTAGTAACTGCAAGAAATGTCTGGCTGGCCGAGACACCAGTGGATGAAAAGAGGAAGCCAGAGAAGTGAGGGATTGGACCCTTGATAGAGGAAGGAAGGTCCTGGCCTGAACAGTGTCCAGCTCCACTCCTATAAATGTGAGAAGCTGAACTGGCTCCAGGACAGACTTTTCCAGATTTAGGATGAATCCTAGGGAGTGTAGAAGATTTTGAGTGACCCCTAGAGCTGATCTGACCTGGTCTGGTGACTGACCTACTAAGAGCCAGTTGTCCAGGTAAGGGAACAGAAGGATGCCTTGTCTTCTGAGGAAGGCTACCACTACTGCTAGGCATTGATCTGAACTGGTAATGGCCTGAGGGCAGTTCGAACCGGAGATACTTTCTGTGGGACTGCCTGATAGGTATGTGGAAATAGGCATCCTTGAGATCCAGAGAGGCTACCGAGTCTCCTGGTCTCAGAGAGGGAAGATTAATTCCCAAAGTCACCATCTTGAACTTTGGTTTTAGTATGTGTTTGTTTAGGTACCGTAGATCTAGGATGGGTCGCCACTCCCCCATCTTTTTTAGAGTAAGGAAGTACCTGGAGTACAATCCTTTTCCCCTGTGAATGAGAGGTACACTCTCCACTGCGTTCCGAAGCAGTAGAGAAAAAACCTCTGTTTCTAAGGCCTGTGTTTCCTCTGCCGAGGGAGGACAGAAAGCCTTTGCTCTCAGCTTTGGGAGCCTGCTGAAACTGAGAGCAAGACCCTGGCTCACTACCTCCAGGACCCACTTGTCTGAAGTGACAGACTTCCAGGCCCGGAAAATGTGAGCCAGTCTGCCCCCTACAGAAATTGGGGAGGCGACCCTGGCTGACACATCAGGGTGTCTGTTTGGCAGGGGGCTTAGACTGAGAGGAGGATGCCGCCCTTGTCATCCCCCTTCTGCCTCTTCCCCTAAAGAACCCCCTCTGCTGAAAAGAGGAGGAGGCCTGGGCTGGTAGAAAGGCCTGTGAAAAGGCCTGCCCCTGCCAGTCCTGGATTGCTATCTCTGAGGAGTGGTCTGCTTTTCTTTGGCTGCAGCACTCCTGTATGTGGTCCTGTATTCGTCCATCTTTTTCATGTACATCTCTGTTTGTTCCCCAAACAGAGAGTTACCAGTGACAGTAAAATCCATGGCCTTGGCCTGGGTATCCTGAGATAAACTGGTACAGCTGAGCCAGGCAAATCTCCTCATGGAAACAGATGTAGCCATGACCCTAGAATGAACATCATTCGAGTCCACAGCAGCATGAAATTGGACCTTAGAAGCTTCGATGCCATCCACAGCCACCTGCTCCAGCTCCTTGGCCAACTGGGATGGGGCATTCTTAGCCAGCTCCAGAACTGTATCCCACCTGGACTTCTGGTATCTGGCTGTATATGCCATATAATTGAATTCCCTGAGTCCGAAAGAGGATACCAAGTACTGCTTCTTTGCCATGGCACCCACTTTCCTGGAATCCTTATCTGGGGGGTGAGATGCCAGGGGAATACTAGCCTTGTCACAGGCTGCAGCTTGCACTACCCCAACATGGCTGCAATGGATAACAAGGAACTCCGTACTTGGGCCTGACTGAGCATACCTCCTGTCCATTTTCTTATCCACAGGAGGTATGGATGTTGGAAACTGTAATATTTTTTGGGTCTGTTTCCCCAGGGACTTGTGCAGAAGGATAGACACCCTTTTCGACTCTGGGACATCCTTCATTTCAACATAGTCAGGCTCCTCCTGATCCTGTTCAGTTTCTTCCATTGGAAGATGAAAAGTCTCAGCCACCTTCTTGTAAAACTAGAAGTGGGAGGGGGGACTCAGAAAGCCTGGGAGGAGACACATTAGAAGGCCTGTCTGGGGAGATGTCAGGCTCAACAGCCTCATCTAGGTCTTCATAATACTCATCTTCATCATCTTCGTCTCCTTCCCACTCGCCCTCATAAAATGCTTCACGGTCATACTCAGAAGCAGACAAGTCTGACCGAACCGACCGTTTCTATGTTGGTGTCGGTTCGAAGCGACTGCACAATAGCGATCGCTTTGGCTATCTCATCAGCGGTCTGACCATGAGAACCAGGATCCGAACCAGCTGACTTACGCTTTCTTTTTGCAGGGACCGATTCCATGGAATCGGCTCTCCTTTTGGCCGAAGAAGTATTGCCCAGGTCAGTGACCACCCCCTCAGGTTCGGTCGGAACTGAACCGGGCTGGCCATCCGGGTCAGCGGATTTTTCAGCCTCCCTTTCTTTCAGCCTACTTAAAGGTTTTTCAACTGTGGCCTTAGGAAAGTTCCTGCAGATTTGGCAGTCTCCTTTGAGGTGGTCAAACCCTAGACAATATACACAGATGAGGTGGGGATCAGCCTTGGTGAAAGCCTCCCCACACTCAGTGCACTGTTGAAACCCAGTGGGCACGGTTTTCTTTTTGGGTTTCTCAGACATGCCTTTAAACACAAAATCACCCTTACCAGCGTTCAAGCCAGGCGACTACCAAATCTGTTGGTTCCAACCGTGTCACGGGTCGGATGAAAGAACCGGATAAATCAACGTTTTTTTCAGGAACCAATAGATACCAGAAAACCACACTAAGACACCTGTGAAAAAACAGACAACAAATCGCTTCGTTTCCCAACCGGACCGACTGGCAAGAAACCGAAAAACAAAAACAATTTATTTATAAACCACACTACTACCTACTAATACACTTACTGTACCAGGACAGAGATGTAAAGACCAAAAAAATAAAGAAGCGGATAATTAAACCGAACAATTTTACCACAACCGAACCTAAGTGAAGGCGAGAATCTCCAGAGCAACTTCACAGTAAGGCGGAGTAAAGAATCTGACTGTTATACTGAAGAATACCTGGGACAGAGGTTTGAAAACCGAGCTCGAGCTCAACATTCTATGCCTTAGCATAGAGTTAACTCTTTCCTCTCCGGAGCAGTTCAAGTGCTGGGGTTAACTGCATATAGTCAGAATACAGCAAGACTTCATGTAGTTTGAAAGTATACATTGCAAAATGTGCCAGAAAACATCAAAATACAGAAGTAACACAATACGAAATCATCACCATTACACATGAAAAGAAAAATACAGGCAATATAAATGGAACAGGATACATTCTTGTGGATACATCAAAATAAATGCAATCAGCATGCTAAATCACCACAATAACAAAGAGAAGTACAACTACAGAGGGTCCAGCTTCACCCCAGAGGTGATCAGAAAATGAGGATGCACTTCAACAGAAGATGGCTGGTAACTAGAGGAGGTTAGGGGCTGGGAGTCTGAGGAAAACGGGGGTGGTTAGCAGGGCTACTCTGGCGAACAGGAGCAGCTGGCTACCATATAAGACTGGTTTTGAGGTTAGATTTGAAAGTGAGGTGCATGTCACATGAATGGAGGGGCGTGGGGAGTCCATTCCATAGGAAGGGGGTGGCTACAGATAGGAATTTGCTACCCATGTTAGTGGAGACTCTCGGGATCACAAGGGGGGAATCAAGGACGTGTGAAGACTTCTAGGTATAGGTATGGTCTTGAGGAGGGATGCATACAGGGACACTGAAGTCTGAAGAAGAAGCCATACAAGTGAGCTATATAGGTTGCAGTGGTGGGTAGAGAAGACAGCCAGGACAGCAAGATGGCAAACACTATTGTATACTGATGTTAGTCTTGCGCGCAGGGCGGTGGACACACGAGTACATGGAGGAACAGTAATCGATGATGGGGAGTAGACTGCCCCGGACAATATCTAGGCGAGCCTCAGGGGTCAGGTAATGTTATTGGCGATAGGCAGCCCCAAGTTTTTTTTTTTTTTATTAAATAATTTTTCCACATAAATACACAATGGATGTTACAATGGTTCATTTAGCAATATTTCTGAATAAAGTTCAATTCTTCACATTTCTATAGTGAATTTGCTAATTATTATTATTATTTTTTTTTTAAATACAGTCCTTGAAGCAATATCTATTTAGTGTAAGTTAACTGAGTTGATTTACTAGCAGGCAAAGCTTCAGGTCAATGGCATTTCCAGACTAAATTCGATTTTAGAGACATTTTTACTTAATTTAAGTACTTTACATACTCAAATCTAATTGTTCTGAAGATACATATTGGATCCAAACCTTCGACTTCAACATTCGCGATGTGGGTCCTCCCCGCTGCTCAGTACTGAAGGTCTCAGTTTTATAAATTTCAGACATTATTTTCCTCCAATCCTGGACAGTTGTGATCTGAGCCCCCATCCAACGTCTGGTAATTGCCTTCTTGGCTGCTATGAAACATACCGGTAATAAAGTTCACTCCCGGGGGGAGCATGGTCCGGATAAACTCCCATTAGAAATTGTTCGGCAGTAAGTTCTATGGGCTCAGTAAATAAAATGGTCAATTCGTTCTGAAAGGTTAGCCAAAAGGGCACAAGGGGCGGACAGGACCAAAAAACATGCCCCAGTGTAGCAAGACGGCATCCGCATTTCCTCCAACAATTCCCAGACTCCTCAGGGAGATACTTCATTAGTGTTGACGGAGCTCTGAAGTATCTAGAGCGACATTTCCATGCAAACTCCCTCCAGTAAGGGGATGAGATGGATTTTATCTCTATGTTAGAGAGGATCTCGACCAAGATTCGGGGGACATTTCTATTTGGAGGTCTTTATTCCAGGAGGCTAATATGGATGTTGTGGAAGTGGTGAGCCCATTCTGAAGCTCTCTATGTATGAGGCCTATCAAGTGGGTTCCCAGATTTCCCTTGTTTGCTTCAATAAAGAGTTTAAGTAATTCTAGTGTAGGGACAGGTAATCTTGAAGGTATTATAGTGTTTCGAAGAATATGATTTCGAATCTGAAAATATCTAAATCGATCGGTGTTCTTAAGGGGGAATGAAGACTGAAGTCTATCAAACGGAATGATTTCGTCTGAGGAAAGGAACTGATATGTGATAAACCCATATCACGCCATCGGGTGAAAGCGTGGTCCATATAGATTGGGGAACATTTTTCGTCCTGTGATATTAGTTTACAATATTCAAATATTTTCTGAGTGGGTCCTGCTTTTCTGATCTGTTTCCAGAACTTATATGTCTGAGCTGTTATTTCTGTTAGAGCTGAAGGGTTACGAGATCTATCGTCAGAAGAAAACAGAATCTTTTTTATGTCATATAAATCATTGATTTGAAATTCTATGGTTTTCCATGGGGAGTTATAAGATTCAGTCAGCCATACTATTAAAGTTCTTAGAAACGCTGCTTGGGCATATAAATAGAAATCTGGAAGGTTCAAGCCTCCCTGGGCTAGAGATAGTTTTAGGATGGATAATCTGATTCTGAGACGATTCTTTCCCCATATAAAGTTCAGTAGGATTCTATTCCAGGAGGTGAAGTAGAATTTAGAGGGCAAATAGGGAACAGTTTGGAGTAGGTACAGAATCCGAGGGAGAATACTGATACAAATTATTGAGATTCTTTGATACAGAGGGGTACCTATTGAGGACCACCTGTCTAAATCTGCCTGAATCTGGAGTGTAAAAGGTTCGTAATTGGTCAATTCTAGGACTCCTGGATCAGTGGAAAGGTGGAGGCCTAGGTATTTTATTTTGGTTGCTCGCCATTTAAATGGGAAGGTCTTTTTTAGTTGGGGGGATGGAGAGAAGTTTAAAGATAATATTTCAGTTTTATTTATATTTAGTTTAAAATCTGATAGTTTTTCAAACTGGGATAAAATATTCCATGTGGACGGGATAGATTGTGAGGGAGATAGTAAGGTTAACATTATGTCATCTGCAAACATTCCTATTTTATATTTCTTTTGGCCTAACGGGATTCCTTCTACTAAGGGGGTGTTACGGAGTAGGGCAGCTAGGGGTTCTGTGAATAAAGCAAAAAGATAAATTGTGGAGGGAAGTGAAACATTTTAAGGTTTTCCCATAAAAAGGGCCATGACACCCGATCAAATGCCTTTTCCGCGTCTAAACTAATGAATACCGAGGGAATTTGGTTTGTACAAATTCTTGTATTAAGAGCTCTACGAATATTATCAGATGTATTCCTACTTTTAATAAATCCGGATTGGTCAGGGTGTATAATATGAGGGATTATATTTTCGAGTCTAGCTGAGAGAATAGCCACATAGATTTTGTAATCAACGTTTAATATTGAGATTGGCCGATATGATCTTGGGTCTGTGGGATCTTTGTTAGGCTTTATTATTGGTGCTATTGTTGCATAGTCCCAGGAGGGAGGGGACAAACCGCCCTGGGAAATCTCGTTGAAGAGAGCATGGAGTCTTGGGGTTAGGTCTTTTTTGAATTTTTTGTACCACTCCAGTATGTAACCATCTGGTCCTGGGCATTTTCCTATTTTTATTTTTTTTATAGTTTCTTCTATTTCCAATATCGAAATTGGAGCGTTTAGGGAGTTAATTTGGAGAGGAGTGAGATTTGGTAGATTTGCCTGTTTTAAGACTTGTGTCATTTCAGATTGGGGGGTTACGATAGGGGAAGAGTATAGTTTAGAGAAATAGCCTGTGAAGGCCTTTTGGATATGATCCTCGGTATGGTGTGTCTGTTCAGAGGAGGGATTTTTAAGACGAAGTATTGTTGATGTAGCCTTTCTAGCTCTTAATCTACGTGCCAGGTATTTGATACTTCTAGGCCCCCCCTCATGAATCGTCTGGCTCAAATAATACAAAGATTGCTGGACTTTATTGTCAATTATCTTCTGGAGGTCAGCTTTCATGTTTCTTATTAAAAGTTGTATTTCATCGTCTCCTTCCCTATATAGCATCTGGTAATTTTTTAACTGGCTGGACAATCTATAGTATTATGAATCCCTTTCCCTGTTTTTCCTGGATGCATATGATATCAACTCTCCCTGAACAGTGGCTTTCATTGCATCCCATTGTATAGCTTGGGGTATGGCTGGGTCTGAATTTTCCAAAAAGAAACGGGAAATCTTGGAGCAAAGGCCCTCAAAGTATTCGTGGTCTGACAGTATTGCAGAATTAAGTCTCCAGAGCGTCCTCCTTCCTTCCCGCCCAAAGTCTAGAGAGATGGTCAGTGGGTGATGATCTGATATTAGTTTAGGGCCTATGCTAATGTCTTGAATTAATGAAAAATGCTCACAGGTTGTGAGAATGTAGTCTAGTCTAGAGTGTGTTTTAAATCTAGGGGAGTAATAATTAAAACCTGGGGCAGAAGGGAATATCCGACGCCAGATATCAATCAATCCTAAGTGTTCTATAGTGGATCTAAATTGTCTGGCAGTCTTGTTATTTCTGTAGTTTTGGGGATTTGAGCAGTCTAGGTGGGGAGTTAATGTCAGATTCAGGTCTCCTCCCATGATTGATTGCCCTTGCAGAAGATCAAGAAGAGTGGATATAAATCCTCTATATGCTGAAAAGTTAGAATGGGGAGGAAAATATACACTGGCTAAAGTTACTTGTTTACCATATAGTAACCCCGTATTATTACATAGCAGCCACTGGCAACTACATGTGTTTGGTGTATTTCCAGGGGTGTATTCCTGGGAGTAAGGATTGCTGTTCCTCTTTTCCTCCCTCTGGGGTGGGACGAGGCTACCACCTTATATTTGCCTCCCCAGTTCAGCTTAAGGTGTTCTGTTTCGGAGAGGTGGGTTTCTTGTAGAAAAATTAGGTCTGTAGTCTGTTTAGATAAATAATGCATCAGCCTTACACGTTTGATTGGCTCATGTATCCCATTAATATTAAGGGATAATATCTTAACAGGATTTAGCATACCCATTTTTTGGGAGTTTGATGGTTAATTTTGTGTTTCATTTTTTCCCACCAGGGTATAGATGGGGAGTTTCATTTGGACCATGCTACCTCTCCTCTGAAGCAGCTCTGTAGCTTCACCAACAAGCACATATTTTTGCCATATTTCTGTTTCAATAAAACACATTTACATAGTACTATTCCATTGTGTGAGTGTTTTTTTCATCTCCACACCCAATTTGGCACCTCTTAGGGTGCCACAAAAAACAGTTCATTAAATGACCATAAATTAGGTCTCTAAACGAAAATAAGGATAACCGACAAGTAATCCAAAAAACTTCTAAAGGATTGTAGAAGTAGGACTGGTTTGAGGTGTATTTAATATACACCTTTCTTTCAAGGTATAAACCTATGTACACTTCGACCTCCAATTGGGAGGAGGTCATCTGGAGCCTTTCCTGGGGTCTCCTGTCCGGGGAACCTATTGGATCCCGGGTGGAGAAAGGGGTTCCTGACATGACCCCAGATAGAATAACATTCAGGATCAGGAATAGAGCCCCTAAGGGAGTGATATCAAGATCACTCCAAAAGTGGTCCGGTATCTTCGTTTTGTTGAGTTAAAGCGTAGTATTAGGAAGACTCACTACCTTAGTAAGTCTGATTAGGCTCAATGTGTGCAGACTAATGGATAGGAAGACAGATGGAGCGTAAATTGGTAGCTAATTGGGGATGGAGTCACCTGACTGTTGTCAGTTTCCAATTTAAAATTATAGTGCAAAATTATGGTGGGAGCATAGTTGTATTCATGGAACCCAGTGGGTGTCAGATGGTTGCTGGGGGGGGAGCACCTCTCCCACCAAGTGCCCACAGCCGCAGGGCATCTTATCAGGGAATCAGGCAATTGGAAGGGGGGATAGTCAGCTCCGTGGTTGCCTGATGAAGGGAACGCCTAAGGCGTACCAGGTCCAAAGAACCGCGCCCTCCCAAATCATCATTCCCTCCCCACCCTCTACGACCAGAGACCCACCAGGGAGGTAAAGGGGTAAGAATGTTTTAGTTATGGATTCAACTAGGCATCACAGAAATTGCATATGAGAGGCCCAGGGAGCCTACGTGCCAAGGAAACACATCAGAGACTCCCACAACATCCATCCCACCAGTGAGGGTAGATGGGACGTTAATTGGTAGCTAATTGGAGATGAAGTCACCTGGCTGTTGCTAGTCTCCGATTTGAGATTTGTAGTGCTCAGGGTCTGAAAGTAGTAGGCTACCCTGGTTCAATGGGGTACTCCATGGGAACCCCTATCGTGGTTCTGCTTCACTTATTTATCAAAGGGTTCTTTAGGTCATTTAAGAATTAGCACTATTTCGCCTGGTAGGGATCCAGGGTAAGGTAGGGTGGCAAGGCTCATAAAAGCGGGGGCTGATAAGGCCCACCACTGGGAGCAAGGAAGGGGAACCATTCATTCTATTGGGTCTCTCACATGGGAACCCCCCCGAACTCCCCCGTCTGTCCCCAAACAGCTCGTACTAAATAGGTCTGCCAGGTAATACTCCTGGGGGCTGTTTAAATTCAGCCCTTATGTGAAGGGAACAAATTTGTATTCCTGGGACCTAGTGACTGTCAGGAGATTGCTGGGGGGAGTGGGGGTGAGGGGGGCACCTCACCCAACAACCTTTCCCAGCTGCAGGGCATCGTATCAGGCATTCAGGTGGCAGGAAGAGGGGGTCAGACATCTCCGCGATTGTCCGGTGGAGGGAACACCTACGGCGCATCAGAAACAGAAAACAGTGCCTTTCTGAATCGACATCCACTCCCTATCCTCTAATATCAAGGACTCGGCAGAGAGGGTAAGGGGATAGATTGCTTTAGTTATGGATTTGACCAGACATCACAGGAGATACAAGCGAGAGGACCAAGGAGCCTAGATGGGAAGGAAACACAGCAGGGATCCCCACATCATCCCCCGCACCGGTTCAATTTAGAGAAATTGAGCCCCTGGTGAAAACCCTAGGAGGCGATAAAACACTCCACAAGATATCTCCCCAAGTGGGAAACAGTGCCAAGATTCACCCAGGTCCAACCCAGGCAAAACCCAGAATATCCAGTGTAAACGCCAAGGACTCGGGGACAAAGAGAGCACGAGTCCCCATGGGCTTGAGAGTCCACTGTAAGGGAACACAAGCTCCTTAGTAAGGGGACCACACAGTAAGGAAGACCTCTTGAGTGCAACTGGCAGCCCAAGATCAAAATGAGCTTATGGGGAGGTAATTACATTGTTGGACTCGTCTATTTAGACTCTTGTCTATATGCCATGCCAATTCCACTGCAGGCCCTCTCACTGCCCCACCCCCCAGCTCAACGGGTGCTTCCCTCCCCATTCCAACCGCCCCACAAAGCGCACTTCCAACCACATGGCTCAGCAATGGGCAAGCAAATCACTACCACATTGAAGAAGCTACAAGACTCCAAGTATCACTGGGTTCAGTCGCTGCCTGATAGGGATCACTTCACATCCCCCCCCCCCAGCACAGTGGTGACCTCAGGAAAGCCATGTGTCAATGGCCTGCTTGTGCGAACCGCTGGAGACCACGGATAACAATCAATGTTTTAAGGTAAATGAGTCCACATCGTACTTCAGGAGTTCTCAGAGACAAGACCAGAGTTTTACCTCGGAGTGGTGTGGATGGTACCTGGGAGACTCAGCTTGAGCATTGGAGGTACAGGGGGGGGGACAAGGAGAGCACAACCATGCCATTTTCCAAGGAGCCCTCGTATGTAGGCGCAGTGTTCCCTAGTAAGGGAAAATCCCCACAATCAAGGAAACTGCTGTGAGTCCATGGGGCTAGCCCAGATCAAACGCTAGTTGGGATTAGAAAAATGGATGCCCGGACTCATTTCTGTGATACTCCTACATGACTACGGCGGTTCAGCCTCCCCCTCCCTCACCTCCCAACCTCCTGGCCCACTGAGCATTTCCCGGTCCATTCCACTTACTCACACCAGGTTAGTTTCTTCTTTAATGCCTCAGATGGGGTAGCAGAATTTCAGTATTGCTGAAGGAGCTGTATAAGTTCAGGAATCGTAGGAGCTGATGGTGACGCTTTATGTTTTTGTTGTCTGGGAGTCTGCTTCAGGTGCTGGATCATCATCTCTGTTTTTTTCTGGGATAATTCCTCTTGATTGTAGGTCTGCTGCCGCCTCCCAGGCTGAAGAATAGATTTGAGTTCCAGTCGTGAGATGGACCACCAATTTGGCAGGGTAGGGGGTCTTGAAGCGGATCTGCTTTGATCTCAGGATTGGGAAAAGAGGGCCGTATTCTCTACGTTGTCTTTGGGTTAGAGGGGCGTAGTCATTATCAAATAAAAGGCGAGCCTGGACCCACATTACTTTTCCTTTTTGCCACGCTTTGGTAAGAAGAGCCTCCTTTGTTTGAAAGCTAAGGAAGCGTATAAGGAAGGAGCGTGGTCTGGCTTCTGAGCATGTAGGTTTGGGGCCTAGATCGCTGTGCGCCCTCTCGACATCAAGTTGGAATTCGGGTTCAAGGGATAGCGCCAGCCGTAGAAGGTAGTCCGCAAAGGCACGTGGGTCATTCCTCTCCTCACCCTCCGGGATCCCGAACACTCGTATATTGCGTCTCCAGCCCCTGTTCTCAGCATCTTCCTGACGAGCTGAGATAGCTAGCTGTTCTGAGAGGATGCTTCGCACCGTCTCCTCGAGGTCATCTATGCATGTGGAGTTGCGAGTAATCTGCTGATCAGCTTCAGTTACTCGGGTTTCCAGGTGGGTGATTTCTTGTCTGAGGTTTTTAAGCGACTCTCTGACTTCTCCTCTGAAGTCCAATATGGCTTGTAGGATGGTATCAGTTGAGGTTTTTGTGGTCTTTTTAGCTGACTTCAGTTTCTGGTGTTTTTTCTCTAGGCCCCGTGCGCCCTTAGCGTAGGCTTCTCCATCGTCTGACTGTACGTCCTCCAAATCTGTATTTTCCGTGATCGGTAGGAACCGATTCCGCGACACTTTTGCCATAGTGCTGTTTTGCATTGAGTGCTTATAGTAGATTCGGGTTTTAGGTAGATTTTGAGTTTTTTTGCTCATTTTATTTATTGCTGAAGGCAGGAGCTCTCCCTAAGCGCGGCTTCATGAGGGCATACCGGAACCGGAAGTCCTCAGCCCCAAGTTTTTCATTAACTCTGTAAATGATGAGGCTGATGTATTCTGTGTAGGAGAGGGAAGGATCGAGCATGACACCCAGGTATTTAAAGGAAGCAACGTTTTCTAGAGCATTACCATCCGGGGAGAGCACAGAGAGGGATGAATTAGATTTCAAAAGGTTAGGAAGGTATGGTTTAGACCCAAACAGCATGGCTTTGGGTTTCTTTTCATTTACCAGAAGTAAGTTAGACAGGAACCAGTGGTGGGCTGAGGCATAGTTCTGTGTGAGAATAGAGGATATGTTAGACAGGGAGTTTTCACTTTGAAAGAGAACAAGATCATCAGCATGCAGGAGACAATCACGGAAGAAACTGTCAGTCGGGAGAGAGTTAATGAAGATGGAGAATAGTAGGGGGCCCAGAATGGAGCCTTGGGGGATACCTGTAGAGAGACAGGCAGGGCAGAGGAAATGGCAGTGCCTATGCACATGGATTGGGAGCGGCACAAAAGGTAGCTCCGAAACCAGTTGCATTCTCAGTAGAGCAACCAAGTAGATGGAGCTTGGTGTGTCGGAGGGAGTGGTTGACCAGGTCAAAGGCCTTGGTCAGGTCCAGAAACAGAGCATCAGTGGTTCTCCCATGGTCCATATTCCTGAGTACGTGATCAGTAAAGTGTGCCAGGGCAGTTGAGGTACTTTAGTTTTTGCAGAAACCATGTTGTTGACTGCACATTAAGTTGTGCTTCTTGATATGATCAGACAGTTGATGGTGGACGATTTTTTCAAGTAACTTACTTAGATGGGGGAGAATGGAAATTGGTCTGCAATTGTTGGAGGAGTTGGGGTCACCCGCTTTGCATATGGGTACTACCTTGGCTGTTTTCCAAGAGTCTGACATGGCGGCGGCGGACAGAGCCAGGGTAAAAATAAATGTACGGGGCTTGGAGGTGGCAGGGGAGAGGAGCTTGAACAGGGAGGGGAAGATGCTGTCTGCCCCAGGGCTGCACCATTTTGGAAGACTTTTAAGGAGTTCGGTGGTATCATTTTAAGTGAGATAGCCCTGAAGTAGAAAGGGGGGATGGGGTGGCAGTGGACGAGGAGGAAGACGATGGGCCACTTGGGCAGGGTCTGGGGCCCATTTGTTGACTGGCAGGCAGCTTGTCGGGGTGAGCAATGAAGTGTGTAAATTTTAGGTTGAGCCTGGGCAACCTCAGATGGTTCAGTAAGTGGGCTGGAAGAGGAGCTCATTTGGATAGCTGGATTGTTAGAGCAGGGACTGAGTAAGGAGCCAATGGAGCCCCAGAAACTGCTACGTTTACTGACGTTATCCCTCTGGAGGTTGTGGTAGAAGTCTATTTCAGTGACTTGGCCAGTTGTTTACACTGATTATGCAGGCGCCAGTAATCGTTACAGAGGGCAGTGGAGGGGGAAGCTTTGTAGGTAGTCCACTTTCTGTCCCTGACTTTCATGAGGGCCAGGAGTTCCTTTGAGATCTAGCGGGTACAGCCACCTTGCACTCTCCTAGTAGTGAGCAGGAAGTGGTGATCTTGGATCTGAAGGATGGCATCGATGAGA
The DNA here is from genome assembly GCA_016271365.2 of Neoceratodus forsteri. Lineage (NCBI taxonomy): Eukaryota > Metazoa > Chordata > Ceratodontiformes > Ceratodontidae > Neoceratodus > Neoceratodus forsteri. The sequence goes on along the minus strand of CM028130.1, from coordinate 146,432,660 downwards.
AAAGTCACTGCCGATGACACATCTGTTAGGGTGTAGAATCTCCATCTGTCTACAGTCCATACGTCCTCAAGGAGGTTAGAGGTATCCGAACAGTTAAAGTTGTGGAAGGATAGATATTTGGGGGGGGGGATGTCTGGTCCTGGAGAACTAAATGATGTACATTGGAGAGTGATCAGTGATAGAGTCAGGCAAGGTTCAAGCCTGGAGAACCTTGTCTTCCCTGTTTGTGACCACCCAGTCCAGCAGGGTGGGTAGCTGCTGATGCCACAACCCTGCCAACTGGGTGACCACAGGTGGCAGTGCATCAGCGGCACGGTGAGGGGGGCGGCTTTTGCTGGGTTCCTCTCAGGCATACGCTATGTGTGCAAACATAGAACCTCTAGAGTGCCAGCATCTCAGGAGGCTGCACAAAAAAAATCAGGGAACAAGCCTGACTCATTGGGTATATCACAAGTGATCTGGGGCCCCCATTAGCTTGAGAAGGTGGGAGGTAGAAGGTGGCATCCAGCTCAGTTGGAACCTGTCGGGAAGGGGGAGGCTGTGGAGTTAAAAGCAAGCAGAGTTGCATGGCAGGGATGCTGGGACGGGCTGGGTCCATCCTGGGAAGGGGGCTGGGTCAGGTGTGGTAGCATAAAAAATAATTATATTAAAAAAACTGCATTACATATGCTGCAGTAGCAATCTTAATTTAAGAAGACAAAACAAGTGTATTTTTATAGCATTCAACCGCACGTGCTCAATGTGCTTTAGAAAACAAAGTACAAACAAAATTATACAGTCTATGATAAACAGATTCACCGTGGTATAAATACAATGGGGGCAGTACAGCTCAACCAGAAAATCTTTAATAACTACAAACAGAACTCTATAGGGCTCTCAAACCCAAGTGTTACCAAACAATGGCTCAAAAAAATGGCATTTCATCCTCTCCATGTGACAGAACTGAATAAGGCCCTACCCCATTTGTAGCAGGAAGAGTTAAACGCAAGGATCTGTTCTAGCCTCTCCTTTTCTGTCTCTTGTCTTCTGGCTGCACAACCAAATGTTGTCGTGAGACATAAGAAATGATCACTCTGATGGTTTCGCGATTCTCCACCTCTCGTTACCCCTCTGCCTTCACTTGCTGTTTCTGTCTTTTCTCCCCCCCTCTTGCAAGTCTACCGTTATAAAAATATATGTGAATCTTTGTGTGAAACTGTAAGTGATACTGGGATCACTTGATTTGAAATACAGTATGCTGTTGAAATGACTGCAAAAAGCTTTTTGGAATTTAAGGGGTTAACTTGAGATGCAGTTTGAGCTCCTCTCAGGCTTGTTTGCAAATGTTTGCAGAGCTGTCAGTAGGGGACCAGCTTGGATCACTGTTCTATTTGCGAGCCTGCTCTGCAAAGAAACTGACAAGAACATTTTGTGAGAAACAGGATGCCTCTTAACGAGTTCCCAGGCAAAGACTTATAAAAAGAGCAGCAATGATTTTGCTAGAGAGTGAGAAACAGAGACTGGGATCTGGAATTGAAAAGAAACCGTAAGATGAAGGACTTTGTTTTCTCTGTTTGTACTGCCTTTGTAAATAGTTCTACAATTTTAATTTTTTATTTTACTGTTATTGATAACGATAAAATGCTACTTGCAAATTTTATAATTGCTCCTGGTCTTTTTATGCTTCCTGACCTGTGCCTCTACGATACTCCACTGAAGGAGCAATCAGCAAATAAGTCAAGTGGGCATTCCCAATGATCAGTGCGGCAACAGGAAATGTGCTATGCCCTGACTGCTTCAATTTGAGAAGCTATAAGTACATTTGGCATTTTGTACTGACCCCTGTGTGATCTGTACTACATGAGTCATAGGTGAATGACGTTAATCACTTTGGGAAGCAGCTGATGAAAACTACATGATGCAGTCTGTGAAAATACCCCTCCCAAACACACACACACACACACAAAATGTGTGGTAGTCATTTTGGTACTACTAATTCAAACGAGGAACCCACATGATTAGCAGAGTAACAGAGGAAGGAAGGATGTGGTGATAAAGGTTTGCAAGCATTGGGGTGTAAGTCCTGTACTATCTATGAAACACAAACATCACCACATTACAGTACTTTGTACTTCCTTTGACTCCACCGGTATATGACAGCAGAGCTACTTCACAGCTAAGCATGACTAGCAGTGTTCCACATCAGTTACAACACACCACACATTTGTCAGATACACAATGGATAGAAACACAGAGAAACAGAATTTGTTGGCATGTAAAGACCACTTGGCCCACCCAGTCTGTTTCTTTAAATCTTTTTGTTTATTGAGTTTTGTATCCATCAGCAATGTAGCGACAATGCTCCTAGACTGATTTGGTGTTTTTCCTGTAAAGCCACAGTAATTTTCCTGTGTTTTCCTGTAGATTGCATTATTTCCTATGGAAGTCAAATAGCTCTGTTTTCCTGTATAACTAGTACATGTTTATGGGAACAGTTTTCCTGTCTATGGCTAAATTTCTCTCTCAAGTACAGGAATCCCTGTAGATCTGGGAGCTCAGTAATGAACATGACATATTGCAGAAATAGTCAGGAAGTACACAGAGAGTTTCCCAAATACATATAGGGCTTATGAAGTCATTACATCAGAATCATGTCATCCAGTTATTATAGGTAGACAGAATACTGCAAGTTTATTGCCAGGGTGAGTGGTGATGCAGGCTATATCATGAAGCTTCTTGTATTTCCAATGAGTTACAATCTATCATAACTTCTATTCTGCTCTGTCCAGTTCTAGTCAGAGGAAAGGGCGGAATACCCCTCCTTCTGCTTACCCGTGGGATTCATCAGTTGGGGCCAACCAATTAATGCTATGGGATAATTTATTTACTTGTTTCAAAAGTTTCACTAGGGAAGACATACTGAGCTGGTAACAGCTCATTTCCAGATGCATTCTGGGGGAAGGGGACGGGAAACCAGGTAAGAAAATTGAATTGATCTGAATGAATTGCATACTTTATAACAGCTTTGGGGAGGGGAGCACTGGTATTATAACTGTTTACTTTAGCCTGGTCACACACCAGGTGCACCCCTGTAAACATTAAAAAATTTAAGAAAAATGCATTATAAATGTGATAAAAAAATCTTTATCTATTGGCCAGGTTTGAGCTTGCTCATTTTTAATATTGAATTACAAGTAGGAGAATTGTGGCCTTCTCCTGATTAATGAGCTCCTCAACGATCATGCGTGAGCCTCTTATTGGCCAAAGCATACTATATAAGAAACAAAACCAGAAAGTGGCTCCCCATAAGACAGAGAGAAAGCGGGGGACCTCAGCTCAGAATGGCATGGTAAAATTAAAATATAGAGCTTTTCCCTGACCGACGAGTGGGTCACCTTGTCCTTGATGGCCAGGCTGATCACAATTCAGCCAAATGATGAGACCAAGAACCCCTCTAACATGTTAAAATGATGAAAAAAAAAAAAGTAAAAACATTTGAATTGATTTGACTGAATTGCAGGCTTTGAAGCAGCTTGGGGGGCACTGGTATTATAATTGTTTGCTTTTGCTTGATAACACACCAGGTGCACCCGTGCAAACACTAAAACATTTAAGATGCATTATAAATGTGATAAAAAAGTTTATGTATTTGCCAGAGTTGCGCATACTAAACTTTTAATACTGAACTGTAGAATTCCACCCCATTTCCATTCGGTCCTGGACTTTCCAATTTTTAAGGGCCCTTATTCTTGTAATGAGTTACTGGGATGAGACTCAACAGAGCAAGGTCTCCTGTTACTCCTGGGATAAAGTGGACAGTTGAATTAAAAAAAAAAAAAGAAGGCAGACACAGCAGTGTGATCAGGAGTGGTGTCCTGGGCATAAAGTGCCGCACAGTAATTTTTACATATGTTTAATAATGTTGCTGTTTTTGAACTTATAGCTCCTGTAGATGGGATTTTTAATTTGTTAATGGTGCATGATTCCTTTTTCTGGTGCAGTCTATGGACCAATAGCTTTGCTGCCCTTGCCCCACTCATAGTATCACTGCCATAACCAGAGGAGCGTTTGCCTTATCTGGCTATTCAAAAGAACTTGGTCCGGATTCAAAAAACGAAACGGAACCAAGTCCCACTCTGCAACTCCAGTTCCAGACAGAAATCTCTGCAGCTGTGGAGACTTGTATTCACAGTCCCCCGTTGTTGTGGAGTTGTTATGCCTGGTCCCACCAGCCATAACATTTTTCCATAGATGCTGGGAAAAAACATGCGCAAGCTGCCGTGAACCGTGCAGCTGGTCGTAAACTGGCTACAGCTTTATGAATACTGCAGCTGCATGAAAAACTGCAAAACTGCAAGTGGTAACCCACTTGCGCCAGGTTTCTCCCGCAGCTGTGGGATTTTCAAGGGCTCTGTTAATCCAGCCCCTTGTATTTGGTGCTGAGTGTCTTTAGTCTGATTTAGGAGAGAAATACTGTTGTGCATGTAGGCATTTTGTAAAAAAATTTTGTTTATCCTGCAATTGCTGCAGTTTCTCACCACATTTCTGCTTCTGTTTAGTAGCATAAGCTATAATGTCTCCCACTAGCACAGTTTTAATGGTGTCTCAGAGAATGGACCAGGGATAGCTGGATTCTCAATCTCCCTTATGAAGCAGGGAATTACTTCCTCCAGCATAACTGTAAATTGTGGGACTTGGAGCAAAGAGGGATTAAAACGACACTGTGGGCACTGTGTACACTGGGGTTCTGTGGGAGCGGATAAGCAAGAGAAATCAGGGCATGATCAGAAAGCACCATTGAGCTCATCTGAGTGGCTTGTGTCCATTCAGTATTTTCTTTTTTTTCCCCAACTATTTTTCCGTCCCGTCACTGCTGGCTGGGGCCCCTTCAGTCAACCTACCTGTTCCCCTCCTACCTGAAATCCTTGCAGCTGTGCCCTTGGTCCTCAGCACACCTGCGACACACTCGCGGAGCCATCCCTCTGGAATCCACCCCCCCCCCCAGAGTGGGGCCGCCTTTTGCTCCTCGACACTTTCTTCTAGTGCTTCCATGGGTGGAGGCGTCGCCAAGACCAGGTCCACAGTGGGCAGGATCCAGTGCTGGAGGTGGGGGTAGGTGACATCTACCCCCTCCAGCCAATGGGTGTTTTCCCTTGTTCTGAGAGAGCTGCCCCTAGGAGCCCAGACATGCAAAGACATCCAGTGCAGCTGGGCATGGTCCTGTATCTTCCCCGCGGACGTCTGTCAAGGCTCCTCCCCTGCGTCAGCGTGATTCCTGAACTGCAGAGCTCCCAACCTCTGCTGAGAGCCACCCATACCGGGGAGTCATCCAACTACCCTCCCCAGGAGAGAAGGGTATCCTCCGGACACTCAATCCTCTCCTTCCCCACTGACCCTCAATGACCCAAGCTTGCTCCCAAACCCAGGTCGTCAGCGTGGTGCAAGGTGTGGTGTCCAGTGCTTCAACCCTCAGCACCACCGGGCCAGCTTCATTCAGTATTTTCCAAGGAGATCAAGTACTCCAATCTGGAATATATACGATGGGAGATATGGTAGAAACAGTAACATCGCTCTCTAGAATTTAAAGAAGGGCCACATGTCCATAAGTCCCACTTCTTTAGTCTTCTCAGGTAGTTTTGCCCCAGTAAAGATGGTGGGGGTTGTGGACTACCCGAGTCCACTGATGGCTTCATTTGGAAGTTGATATCTCCTCCAGGTAAGACGTTTCCCCTTTGTTTCGCTAGGATTATATCACTCAATTTCTGAATCGTGGAGGCGCGATGCTTGAAGGGACGTAAACACTGCCCACTGGAAGCGGATGATCATAATAACGTGCCCACCACCAAATTTAGCTGGCCTTCCCAGTCAGAGTATGTTTAGTCAATGCGGGGGTTCTGGGGAGTAGTATCACTGCCCCCCCCTCTACTATTTTTATAGGAGGATTCCATGATTTGTTCAAAGGCAAATGTAAGTAATTTTTTATGCTCTGCATTATTTAGGTGGGTTTCCTGTAAGAGGATTAAATGGGGATTTTGTTTTTGTAAGGCTTTCAGCATCTTAGCTCTTTTAACTGAGCTGGACAGACTGTTTACGCTCTGAGAAATATCATCAAATGTACTCATACCCAGGAAGTAAATCAGCCACAGCTGAGGCCCCAGACGGGGCTTGCCCCCTTGCTCCCCCCAAGCAGGCCAACCCACAGAGCAAAGGAACAAAGCTGCACCATGGCCAAGACCGCATCTGACAGGGAACAAATCTGGCTGTCTGCAGCTAAATCACTCAGTACTGGCGGAGCGAATGCTGATGGATAGATTATGTGGACAGTATGGAAAATGTTACAGTTAACAACTAGCAAAGCCTATAAAGACTGAACAAACGGGTTAACCCCTCTGGCCAGCTGGGTCATAACGGATTATAGGAAAGACAGGGAGGCCCACTGGGAGATTCCCCAAATGGCTCTCCATGGGGCTGAAAAGAACACTGCATAGGAATGGCTTCCAGGGGGGTTGGAGGGATAAACTGCCACTACCCCAGGACTCCTTCCTGTGGCAATTCGATCGGCCTGGACTGTCCTCTGCAAATGTCTGTTCCTCGATACTCCTGCTGTGACTGTTACCGCTAATGTGGAGGATTTGGTGAAGTTGTCTCCCTGGACTATATCAATTCCTGTCTGCTTTTGGAGGGTTAGTGCTCGCATTTGTACTAGGACGCTTAAGTTCAAATCCAGCTCAAGTTTGCTGCTCTGGTGTGAGAGAGGAGCCGCTTATTGAATTGGTTTCCTGGAAGAGCTCCCTGATGACTACAATTTTACCAAGTACTGTACAGGACGAGATCGAAGGATTCTGGTGGTGTGAGCACCTAAATTCTTGTTGCATCTTTATAATCATTAGTCCTAAGGGCTTAGAATTTTCTTGGTCTGGACATTTTCTCACTTAATCTTTAACTCTATGCTCTTGCATTTCTTTGTATGAGTTGCAGCACACGCTCCTTACGTGTACTCTCCCCTGGTGCTGTTTAAGATTTTATTTCGGGGGGGGGTGGCTGAGGGCTTAACTGTACTAATGAATGAGTGGTTGTGTGTGGCTTATTGTTTATATGGCTGTTCGATGTGTGTCTGGGGGTGTCCAGTGACCAGGGTCGGGCTAGGATTATGTACGGGGTGTCCCAGCTCTTTGACTTGCAGCCCTTCACCACCCTCCTGGTATGTAACACCACAGCATGTCACTGCCATGAGGTCGGGATTGGGAGGAGCCGTAAGGGTCGGAGCTGGCAGGGCACCCTGTGCACGTCTGACGGGGGCAGGATAGAGGTGGTCGGGTGTAGAAGGCACCCTGGGATTCAACAGGTCCTAGAGAGATGCTAGACATGTTTGATTCCCATGAGAACTGAGAGGGCAGGCCGCCAAAATGGCTGTAGTGTCCACCAATCCCCTGATGACAGTGTCTTGCAATGCCAGATCGATCAGACATAAGACCGCAATTATTGTGGATCTTGTTTCTTCAGTTGATCTGGCATGCATTATGGAGACCTGGTTGAGGGACGATGCTGGCCTGCTTTTAGATGCCGCTGCCGCCACCCCCCCCATACTCCGTTGTGCACTGCCCAGAGTGGAATTCAGGGGCAGGGGTGTGGCCACCCGCTTTACAGGTGAGCTAGGCTTCACTGTGCACCCAGTGAGAACACCAAGTTCTTTTGAATGTGTGGCCATCCGTGGTGGTCCTCATGCAGGTTGAAGGATTCTCCTGATTTACCGCCCACCTGGGACGGTAGGAGAGTTCCTGCAGGGAGTGGCGGATTTCGTTGTCGGTGAATCACTGGAGGCTTCAGGTGTTTGGTCCTGGGGGACTTCAATGTTTGGGCTGACATTGAGTCATCTAGGTTGGGTTACCACTTCCTCCAGACGATGACATCTCTGGGCCTGTTGCAAGTGGTTACTACCGTGACTCACCAGAGTAGTCATATGTTGGACTTGGTCTTCTCACTGGCGCTTGATATTGATAACCTCAAGACTGGTTGGGTCATTTGGTCCAATCATTGCACGATGGAGTTCTTTATCAGGACCCCCGAGATCCCTCCCACTGCCAAGATGGTAAGCTACTGCCCTTTGAGGGGTTTGACCCTGGAGGGTTTTCTGGCGGTAGTGGATCTATCTAGTGTGGGCAGAGCATGTAAGGGGGGTGTGTGGGTGAAGCAGTCTCCACCTATAACAGGTTGATGGCTTGGGCACTCAACTCCCTTGCACTGGTCCGTGTACGACCCAGATCCTCTCACTTGAGGTCCCCGTAGTTTGATGCGGAGCTCAAGGTGTTGAAGATCAAGGGTCAGAGGATGGAGCGCTTCTGGTGGAGGACCGGGCTGGAGGTGGACAGACTGGCCCTGCGTACACACTACAGTGTGTACCAGGGGGTAATCAACCATAAGAAGGCAGTGTTCCTGTCCAGGGAGATTGCTGCCGGGAAGAACCAACCAGCTCTGCTTTTTCGAACTGTGGACAGGCTTTTACACCCAACTTGTCTTCAGCCAAAAAAAAAAGCATTTTCTGAGGCTTTGTGCAATGAGTTTACTTGGTTCTTCTCAGACAGGGTGTCTGCCATCAGGCAGGGAATTCTGCCAGTGAGCCATAGTATGGCTGGCAGTGGTCGCCTGGATTGTCAACGTGGTACTCAGTCTGGTTGGGGGGAGTTTAAACCAGTGGAGGAGGCCGATGTCATTGAGGCGGTCTTGAGGCTGAAGCACACATATTGCGAACTGGACCCGGTGCCGACTCGTTTCTTAATGGGATGTGTTGACACTGTTGGCCCGGTGTTCGCCTTGATTGTCCAGTGCTCCTTGTCAGAGGGGGGGTCTTCCCAGATGCCTTGAAGGAGGCACTAGTGAGACCCCTTCTGAAGAAACCATCACTGGACCCTGACATCAAGGCGAATTACCGACCTGTCTCCAACCTACCATTTCTGGGAAAGATTGTTGAGAAGACTGTGGCGCAGCAGCTGGGAGAACACCTTGTGCCATTTGATATTTACAAGCCGCTCCAGTCTGGATTTCATGCCAGACATTGTACAGAAACTGCATTAGTTCAGGTGCATAATGATCTCCTCAGGGCAAGAGACCGAGGAGAGGGGACAATTCTCATTCTCCATGATCTCTTCTCAGCTTTTGACACGGTGAACCACTGTGTGTTGCTCAACCGCCTGAGTGAATTTTATGGACTCACTGGCACTGTCATCTGCTGGTTCGAGTCCTATCTGACAAACAGGAGGCAAAGGGTGGTGATGGGGAATTTCTCCTCCTCCCCTAGCCTTCTGTCACGTTGAGTACCTCAGGGTTTGGTCTTGTCACCAATGTTGTCTGCCGTGTATATGCTACCCCTGGGTGGGATCATGAGGAAGTAGAGCTTGGAGTTTCATTGTTATGCCAATGATACTCAGCTGTACTTATCCTTTGACCCGGGACATCCAATGTGGTGGAAATACTGAACAACTGCCTGGCCGAGATTAATGACTGGATGGCCTCTAGCTGGTTGCGACTGAACCCCGATAAGATGGCGGTACGGGTCGTGCCTGAAAATAGTCTTTTGGTAGTGCACCTATCCGGACAACAAAAGCTAAATAAATAAAGTCGAACAGGAGGTGTGATACGATGGCCTCTGGGGCAGATACTGGATTAGTTCTGGGGTCTGTTCCATTGAAGGTCTCCTCCAGTGGCATAATCTTGGCATTGTTCTGGACAGTGGATTGACATTCAAATATCAGGTGTCATCTGTTGTCAGGGCTAATTTCTTCCATCTTAGGAACACTGCTAGGATCAAATACCTGGTTCCGCCTCTGGACCTCCCCACCTTGGTACATGCTTTCGTGACATCTAGGCTCGACTACTGTAATGCACTCCACTTCGGGGTCTCTGGAGGTACCCTCCATTGACTCCCTCCTCTCCTGGGCCGAGCCCAGCCTGGCCCGAATTGTAGATAGTGCGCCCTGGACGGATAGGGCAGCCCTACCTCGGGGGGCTCAGAGCCAGGGGAATAGCCGGGCTGGTGCCAGGAAGACGGAAGAGTTTCAGGCTAGGAGGTAGAGCTGTGAAGTGGGGGATGCCTGAGAGAGTTCTATGAGAAAACAGCGTATAAAACAGAGTTAAAAAAAAAGGGAATCAACAAAGTCCAAGAGGGTAGCATCTTTCAGAAAAAGATGTGCAAGAACAAGGGGACAGTCTGAAGATAGAGGGGGGATGTCTCAGGGGCAATGTGAGAAATATCTTTTCATAGAGAGGGTGGTGGATGCATGGAATGGCCTTTCTGAGGAGGTCGTGGGGGAATTCAAGAATGCATGGGACAGACATAAGGCTATTATACTGGGGGGTAGGAGGAAGTAAGCTGTTGGTTAACAAGGACCTGCAGCTCATCCAATAGGTAGGGAAATGGGCAGACTGGGTGGGCCAAGCGGTCCTCATCTGTCGTCAAAGTCTATGTTTCTATGTTGCTAAATAAATAAGTGTAAACAATGATGGGCTCACAATTTACCCGTTTCCATTCTTTTCCATGAAGCGAACGATGCTGGATTCACATATCCCAGGGGTGGCAACGCCGGGCTCCCCCCCCCCATTACCAAAGTCCCATCTCCACAAAGTCTTTTACAGGACAGGCCATGTCCTCAAATCTCGGATAAACAGTTCCAGAAAACATTCCCAACTGAGAAAATTGTCTCCTCATATCCCAGACAGAAGCGTGTGTAGTTTTAACTTACTTCTAGGATAGAGGGGAGGCATCTCTTTTCGGAACAAATTCATGCCATGCATCATTTGAGTATTTAAACAGTCCTCCAACAGTTCATGAAGTAAACTTGTCCCAACAGGCAGGAATTCCCTGAGAGAGATAGGGCAACACCTGTATATTTCTGCAACTGGGCAGCACTTTTCAGTCAAAAGTCTCTCAGAAATGAGGGGTGTCCCCATAAGTTAGTAATAGTTACAGGAACCATCAACTTTCAGGATCTCCCCCCCCCCCCGGGCAACGCACAGGAGAAGACCACCACCACAACTCAATAGAGGTCTCTCTGTGAGCCGAGTAGGGCTGAAAAAGGTCAGGAGAGAGGTGTCACCTCTCCTGAGGCTCTCCTCAGTCATCACCCCAAGCTAACTGTTCTGCTCTGAGGCACAAAATTGACTGACACAGCAACATTCTGTTGTGGCTTATGCTACTACGAAAGCCGAAAGCCGCTCCCACTTGGAACCTCTGCCCAGCATGACTGACAGAAGCTGCCAAGGGAACCTTAGAAGTTTAACTCTTTGCTGCCCATCATGCCTACCTAAAAACTCACTAACTAACAGGGTTGTAGTAACCCTAGAGGGAACTCAGGGGTTACAAAAAGAAATATGTTTGAAAAAGTGAGACTTCCTCAGGATCTCTGAGTTTTTTTTTCTTAAAACTGAAAAAGTAACAGCAACACTTAAAGAGCCACTGACACCACTTACAAAACTTTAAAGATGTAAGATCTATATACTGTTCAGTTGTTATTCCATATAATTTTGGCATCTTTCTTTCTCTTCTTCTTAATTACTGAGAACAACTGCATGAAAACAAGATCCCTGTTGCACCGACGTTATCTGCTTGGACTACTATCTACACTTGATTTCATAAGCCTCTGTTTATGACATCAAAATTATCTCCACAGTGACATACTGTGACATCATAACAGAACTGTGATGTCAGGTGTAGACAAGCAGCCACTGCAGCTAGGGCAAAGATCCTGTTTTCCTGGGTATGTCCTTAGTAATAAAAGAAATACGGGTGAGAAGTATGGGATATATAGAGATTATCTCATGCGGTAACTTCAGATATGCATGTTATTTGGTTTGTAATGTTGTTATTATTGCACAGTTGCACAAGTGGCACAGCCACAAATGCGCAGTGGCAATGAGAGCAACATTTCAAACCAAATAACATGAGTATTTGAAAGTACCTCATGGGATAATCGATGTATACCCTGGGAGGCCATAACTTAATTGGTTTGTTTGTGCCCACTTCTGTGCAAAAAAAGGTGATGTGAAAAAGAAACAGAAACACAGAAGATGACGGCAGAAGGAGACCTGTGGTCCATTGAGTCTGCCCAAGCGAGGTACCCCAAGACCTATTGTACACCAGTGTTCTGTCCTCCTAGACACCAAGCCTAGCCCTTGCCAGTGCCATGGGTTTGTTCCCAATACTTGTCCCAGCTGCGCTTAACGCTTGACACTGACTTTACAGCCACCACCTCAGAAAGTAATCTACACCACCCTATCTGAGAAATAATACTTTCCCTCTTGAACATGCCACCCTTCAATTTCCACTCATGCCCTCTTGTAGTAGAACTGACGTTCCTGGTAAAAAGCTGTGCTTCTGGCATCTTGTTGATGCCTTTAAGGAACCTGAAGGTCTCCATCATGTCTCCCCTCTCCCTCCTAGTCTCTAGCGAGTACAAGCCCCAAGCCTCACTTTATAGGTAATTTTCTGAAGGTCATGTATCATTCTTGTTGCCCTTCTCTGGATCACTTCCAATCTAGCAATGTTCTTTCTTTGGTGCGGCCTCCAGAATTGTACACAGTACTCCAGATGGGGCCTCACTAATGACCGGTAAAATGGTAGTATCACCTCCCTGTCCCTGCTGTCGATCCCCCTCCCAATGCATCCTAACACCCTGCTAGCCCTGCTGTAAGCCTTACTGCACTGAATTTGCTGCTTGATGTCGTCCCTAATGATGACTCCCAGAGCACGTTCCTCTGCAGAGGAGCTCAGCTGGACTCGTTTGGTCAGTACACTTCCTTGGTGTTGGCCCTACCCAGGTGGATCACCTTGCACTTCTTAGCGTTGAAGTTTAATTGCCATATTTGTGACCACCTTTCCAGCTTCTTAAGGTCCTCCTGCAGTTGTCTGACTCCCTCCGTACTATCTCTTCAGCTGAGTTTTGTGTCATCCGCAAACAGGGCGATGTTGCCATAATGCCTTCGCTGATGTCACTAATGAATACATTGAAGAGGACAGGCCCCAAGACTGACCCTTGAGGCACCCCACTAGTGACCTTTCACCCCATTTACTACCACCCCTTGTTTTCTGCCCCTCAGCCAACTCTGCATCCACTTTACTATCTGTTCTGCTACCCCAAGATCTAGCTTTTTTAAGAGGCATCTATGCAGAACTGTGTCAAATGCCTTACTGAAGTCAAAGTAAAGCAAGTCCACTGCATGACCTCTGTCCAGCTCCTTGGTCACTTCGTCAGAAAAGCTAATAAGGTTCATTTGACAAGACCTGCCCATTACAAACCTGTGTTGTTCGTAGTTCTGGAGGTGATTTACTTTGAGGTATTCCACTAGATCTTTGCTTGATAAGGGCCTCCATAAGTTTACCACTACTGATGTAAGGCTGACTGGCCTACAGTTACCTGTATCTTCCCTGTCTCAACTCTTGTGCAGTGGCACCACATCAGCCACCCTCCATTCTCCTGGAACTATCCCCGACTCCAGTAACCTGTTAAACAGGTGTGTGAGAGGCGCTGCCAGCTCTTCTGCAAGTTTCCTGAGCACTTTAGGGTGTAAACCATCAGGACCAGGGACCTTGTCATGTCTGATGGCTGAAAGGCCTTTCCTGACCCTGCCTGTAGGTAACTCCTGGGTGCACATTCTCTGAACACCTCTGGTCTCGGCACTGATACCGCAGTCTGGCAGTGGGCTCAGATTCTCTCTCGTGAATACAGAGCAAAAGTTTTCATTTAGGGCCTCTGATTTTTATGTTGCTTGCATGCATGTGCAAGAAACATAGTGCCATCATCCGAGTTTTCAGAGGTGTGGCACCCCGTCTTCCAATTCAGTCAGTGAGTTTGCAGGCACGGCCGCAGTTCTCCAATGACTGCTGCAGCTGTCTATGACAGCAGTCGAAAATGCAGTGGCATACAGTTGAAAGGGAGAGCTTCGCTTCAGTGAGCAGAGCTCCCCCCACACACACACACGCATGCAAGTACACATATTGTGTGTGATATCCCTCACGCACACACACTGTATGGCGATGGGGTGCCCAATCCCCGCCGGCTCCACCCCCACAAAAGCTGTCCAGGTGCCACACTGGGAGCCCACCCAGCATGACAAAATTTTTATAGCCAACGGGGTGCCCAATCCTCGCTGGCTCCACGACTGCACGCCCACCCCCCAAAAAACCTTTCCATGTGCCACGCTGGGTGAATCTTGTTATAGCCGACAGGTGTGCCCAATCCCCGTCAGCTCCAGCCCCCAAACAGCTTTTCCAGCTGCCATGCTGGGAGCCCATCCCAGCGTGGCAAACGTCCGCGTCGTCTTAAAAAAAAAAAAACCTATAAATAAAAAGGTCCCTCGCGGTCTCACTGCCCCCACCGCATCCACCTACTGCGCACCCTGCCTCCCCACACCCCCACCCCATACTTTACCTCCGGAGCTCGGCGCGACGATCATCGGTGGACCGGGAACACGCCTGCACTCTTCAAAGCCGACCGCAAACTGAGGAAATGCCGGTAAGCTGTATAATGGAATAAATAGAGGTTTTTCAACTTTGTTGCATATCTCAGGCATTTTGGGCCCAAATTTTCAATATGGTTTTTTTGGGACCCCTCCTCATGAATTCTTGCACCGTCATGGCGCTAATCGGGCCCAAAGGGTGATTTCACCATCACTGCGCGAAATCACCTTTCGTGGCTGATTAACGAAACGACACTGTCAGTGTTCATAAGGTGGGCTCTCAAAAAGCCTATGTTGAAAATTTGGTGGAAAAATTCCTAAAAATGATTGTTTTACGAGCGTGTGTTGCGCAGTTCCTACGCACACTCGTAAGTTCACGAATTTTCAATATTTGCACTCCAATGATTTCCAAATAGCTAAACAGCACATACAAGCAAGCAACATTCGGCACTGACAAATGCTTGTTTATAACAGAAATAAAGAATTGGCAATTAGCTGTTTTTTTTGTTTTTTTTTAGCAGCTGAACACGTGATAGAAGCCAATGATATTTATTCCTAACATTCAAATTAAAATTCTTAAACTGCTGCGCTACATTGTAATGGGGCTTTCTTGGTTTCTTTATACAGTTGTGGGAGGTATGAAAGTGCTGCTGTACCATTTAAAGGTCCCCATTTTCACTGCTCGCCACCATGCTATGGCACCGTTTACATTACTCCATTTTTCATTGCTGACCACTACGGTGCCTTCCATGTTCACTAGCAGCCCACCCGCCAACATGCTGATTGATCCATTTGTCTTAGAAATCTGTTGGATGCCGTCTGAAATACAGAACTGCAGTTGGCAGACGGTGCTGTCTTTCTGGACAGCATCATATGTAGCACTGTAGGTAGCATGGCCACGGACACACTCGCCATGGTTTGAAAAACACAAGTTTTTATGTAAATCTTTGGTGGGCATATTAAAAGAGTTTTTAACATAAACCGGCAATGTTCAGGCACAGATTATGTTTGAGTTGTGGCAGAAATGTCTGGAGATGCAGTGTAAATGTGTTGGAAGGTGGGGCCCTAACAATAAGTGACAGTGCGAGATACAGAAGGCAATTCAGTGGTCACGGAGCCTGCCAGGGGAATTCTGCTTTCAGCAGTGCTGGAAACACTGTGGTTGTGCAAACAGTAGCAGTATTTAAATTAATGACATTGCAGGAGGCAGGCAAGATGTACAATTCTTTACATTTTAACTTCTTGCCATTTGTTCTACATAATGCCACTGTATTCATTCTCCTTACTGCCAATAAAACCTTTTTAATGTCACAGTGAAACTAATTACTTTACAAACGGAGTGCTTTGTACAGCAGGGAAACACCATTTTTAAAATTCGGTTAACTTCTTACTGAATTTTTGTTTTTTTTCCAGTTTATTTTTTATGCCCCCAAATCTCTGGGCCCATCTTCTGGCTAGAAGCCACAGGGCCATCCCTCAATTCCCGACTAGCACACCACAGCTTGCCCCCAAGGAGCCTCGGTTTACCCTCTGGGCAAGGGTGAGGGTGACAAGCTACACCCCTGGTCACGCACTTCGTCGGGTGGTTTGTGGTGGCAGCGAGGACTGTCCCGGATATACTGTGGTTCAGCTTGAGGCAAGCACTGGGGTCAAACTTTCGTTCTCCGGTTGCAGTGATACTCTGGTGATGGCATGCACACAGGGAGATTAATGCGCTGGTGCACAATGAGTGGACGCAGAGTGCGGGCCTCCAGCCGACGTCATGCCCTACCATCCTGTTGGCGTTCTCAGTGGCACTGCCATCCATGGTCATCCAGGTGGCAGTATTGTAGCGGGAACAGCAGCCCTCCCACTCTCCCTCGAGAAGGAGAGTGTTCCATGTAATGCTTGACCCTTCTCCCCCCCCCACCCCGGCTGGCCCTCTGACAGCCCAGGCTCGGTCCTGAACCCCTGCCATCGGCATCACGAGCAGTAGCTCTACTGCTTTGCTGGCGGGCTGGTCATCTTACTGAATTTCTGTACATTATGCTGTTATGACGATGTGACGAATATACTTCTGCATGGTGTGTCTACAGTGTCCACTGTTTTGCATGCAGATTGCACAGAGACATATCCTGCCAAAAATGACTTCACTCTGCCGTGCAAATAACATAGTCACTGTGCAAATAACATGATTTCATTCAGATGTTATTTTCACACAATCTCTTTGGTGCAAATAACAGCTTTTATTTTATTAGGCAGGGAAATGGGCAGACTAGGTGGGCCAAGCGGTCCTTATCTGCCGTCAAACTCTATGTTTCTATGTTATTTTCCAGATGTATTTGCCCTCCCATGATATATAATGAAACATAGGCTGAAATGTGTCTAAATATTGTAATATAAGTTAAACTGTCTAAATATTGTATTTTTTTAATGTTGTCCCAGCAATGTCAGGGGCTCTTTAAGGATGATGGTTAGCACATCCAGTTGTTAATGAGTCATTTAGAAACTTAGTTACAAATGAACTCAACAGAGGAAAATGGACCATCAGTAGTTTTAGTCAGAGACAGAAACAGATGCCTGTTGCAGACAGCTGAGTAACAAAGTCACTGCAGGTCACACATGGGGCCTGTGTTGTCTAGAGGTTAGAACACGTAACTGTGAAACAGGATATTCCAGGTCTGAGTATCACCACAACCACTCACTGTGTGACCCTGAGCAAGTTTCTTGACCTCCATGTGCTTCAGTCCTCCCCAGCTGTTAAACTGGATAGACACAGCCCCCCTCTTCTCTCCACATATCACAGCTGGGTTATGCTAAATAAATGTCAATACAAAAACAATGAATGACTCCCCAACCCCCGAGAGCACCAGACAACCCCAATCTGTGGCAGTCTAATTTTAGGTTTAGTGCTGCACATCTGCAGAATGTAAAAAAAATGCTAGCGGAATTTGTGTGGAATGGCAGTTCCACTTCCGAAATGCTTTTTGGAATTTCTTTTTGAATTCTATGGAATTCTGAAAAGCATTTCTATGGAAACCACTTCATAACGCGATCAGGTAAATTGCGGAATACTTGTCTGCAAATTACCGAGAAGGAATCTATGATTTATGTAAAAACAGTCCGCTTCTGAAATTTTGGAATTCTGTGAAATTTTCAAAAACTGCATGTAATTTCGTTAAGTCGGAATTTAAAAATTCTGCACTGCACTAGTTGGAGCACTGGCTGGAGAACCAGGGACACAGCCACCCCACCCCCACCCCCAGGTTCAGATCACATCAGAGCAACTTAGTCCACCCAGCATTAAAATGGGTAAAGAAGCAGGACCCCACTGTAAACGAGGTGCTGTACCTTAGCTGGGCTGCTCTGGAAAATAAATTGTAAAACCAAACTCTATGAAGTCAAAAGAAAAGTACTCACCAGAGAAAAGTACTGTCAATGATTTGCCTCTGATGTAAAATAAACTGATGAAGTCATTATTAAGAATCTGTGGTCTAACTCTGTCAACATTCTGACAGTGAAAAATCCCAAAATTCATGAGGCTTGAGAGTATGGAAATAATTTGGAGAGTCACAAAAAACACTTTTTATAGTGTATATTGGATTCAACGAAAAATCAGGACAGTCAAAATCCTAGAAGCTAAAGCCCTAATCTCCCGACTCTATCTTCTTATCCTTCCTGTACTTTCCTTAACCTCCCTTGATCTCAGTTAACCTTCATGTGCTCAGCTAATGACTAATGTAACTAGTCAGGACTTGTAAAGCACTTTAGAATGCAATATGTATAAAAGGCACTTTATTTTTACAGTTATCTCTTTTTCCCCCGGAGTCCTCTGCATCCTTCTGACGGCCCCCCGCGACTGACGCCGGGTATGAGACCCCCTCCCCTTGACCCCATGACTTACCCTTCGTGGCAGGGGGTGGGTAGCGACCCGACCCACTGGACCGGATTTAGTAGCTCGGGAGGTGCCCTCCCGGCCATCGTGGAGGGGGGGACAATCGTCATCCTCGCAGAGGACTCCCATTTTCACCTCTTTCCTCCCCCCCCTGAGGTCACGGCGTGCAATGGCACCAGCGGCGGTGGCGCGCACGCTCCCATGCGTATCCCCGCCAAGCGCCTGCCGCAGACTCTCACCCACAGTCTCAGTGCTGACATGCCACCTCCCATCCTCCGCTAGGTGGCAGGCAATCGCAGAGCACTGCGACCCCCCCTCCCCGGAGAAGGACAGCAGTCCTGGGGACGCTCAGTCCTTCTCTTCCCTGCCAACCCCGGCATCCCATGTCCGTTCCCGAACACGGGTCACCGGCATGACGCAAGGTAAAGCATCCAGCGCCTCAGCCCCACCGGGCCGGCTACAAAAGGCACTTTATAAAACCAAAGTCCTTTCCTTTCTATGACACTGTGATGAGCCTTTGACATAAGTTACTGGGACAATGTCATCTCGAGTTGCAGATACTGTATAATACATCTTTTCTGTATGGATTCCTAAGCTGTTTGCTTGTGTGTGTGAAACTCCAGCTTGCAAAAGGTTAGACTGTGAAAGGGGCTCAAGTACTGGGGGCGCGGATTCACCCATGCTAAATATGGTCATGAACGTCTGTCTGATGGGGAATCACCGAGCTGTTCCACTGTGGTAAAAGACTAAGCACGTGGGCTCATCCCGGTTTTGAGACACACACACACACACACACAAGACTCAGTGCAAGCACTTGAACTGAAGTCCATGAAAACAACAAAAGGGGAGCTGGCACCCCACACTACCGGCCCACATACTTATAAGAGTAAAAGCATAATACCCAGAAATGTGTTTGGTGACTCTGGGGGTTTCTGGGGCTCCACTTCCTGATTTCTACTCTGCGCACATAAATAAACAAAGGATTCAGCACATCTACAAGATACTGTGCTTTTATTCTTATCGTTACAAGAATGTGGGCCGGTACTCTGGGGCTCCAGCTCCCCTTTTGTTTTCATCCTGTGTCATATGACAAGCTTGACTTGTTTACCTCACGGAGGATCAACTCCATAATTGGTCAGTTCTGTCTTGGGTCTGAAAAGAGCGGATTAGCTGTCGCTGAGAAAACAAGTCAGTTCCCTATTGCAATGTCACGTCCCACTCCTATGGTATCATGAGAGCCCAAGGCACGCTTTAACTAGAATGCACAGGTAAGGGACATCTCTGTTTCTCTTCTCTGTGTTTGGGAGTGTCAGAAATCCCCAAAGAGACAGCTGTGTGACTCAGTGAAGGAGCCAGTTCTCAGCTCTGTCAGTTCTGTTGGGAACTGATGCTGAGTGCAAAGACAATTTTAAGACATAAATGGTAAGAAATGAGAATTATGGACTCACCATAATTCTTGATCTTCCAGAATATCTTCACCACTCATTACTGTATGGGGTTGTGCCAGAGGCGCTAGGACCATACAGGAGCTTGAAAAGCTTAGAGCTAGGGGGCCGACGTCAGTGATGGCACCAATCACAAGGCTGACGCATGATGCGACTCTCGTGGACCGACCAGTAACTGACACTGCCTCTTGCCTTTCTCTGTTTCTGTTCACCAGGACAGGAAACAAGTGGAAGCCAAAATAAAAAGGGGTCAAGGTAGCCCATGGGATAGAACAAAGGATACAAAAGGAACAAAATAACAAAACCCATGTACCAGAGAAAGGGCAGAGGCTGAAAGGGAGGGCCTAGGTACGGGTTGTAGGATGACCAGAACAATCAGAACAGGAGAAAAGAAATTTCTGTAAGGGAAAGTAGTAGCTGGGATGTGTGCCAACAGAAGGTATATCAGGATATCAGAGAGGCACCTAAAGTTTAAAAATAATAAGTAGGCACCCCTCGAGGAGAAGATCTAGGTGTTAAATTGGGCAGGAGCCCACAGGAACGTAGCTCAGCACCTCGCCCAACAGGCCGTATGACAGTCCCACCACCTCCACAGACTAGTATAGGCAAGGTCCACCACCTGGAAATGGCAGCTGCCCCACCAATAAAGTTAGATAAAAACTGAAACATATCTAAACTGACTATTAAGAACAGGTACGGTACTATAAGAGAGGTAAGGTACAACTCAGACAGTTTTTTCTTTTTTAATATCCCTCCGGATCTTTCCCTTTTCTTCTTTCCTTCTTCTTTTTTTTTGGGTGGGGGAATACCCCCCCATGGACAAAGGGAGAATAAGAGAGAATTGGGGAGCAGGCTATAAGGGCTGGAAAAAGAAGAGCTGTCGTTGAGGACAGGATGGGACAAAAAGACTACTAGGCTAAAGAGTCATAGCTGATGACCTTTAGCTGCCCCCCCCCCCTTTTTTTTGGCTAGGAGGCGAAACAAAAAGTCTTCCATGAAAGATTATCTACTTCCATGTTGTCTCACTCTCTTTCTTTTTATATGCCCCCCCATAGCAACCTACCAACCTGTCAACAAAATAGACAGGTTGCCGACAGGTCACTGTGTTGGTGCGCCTGACACAGGGGCACACTGTCTCCTGGTCCTGCACCCCCTTCCCGAATCAACTCTGACTGGAGCTGAGAATCCTAAATACGGGGGTGCAGGGGCCAGAGCCCCCCACATGGGGGGTTTAGGGGCAAAGCCCCCACAGTGAAAAAAAGGACAAGGAGACAAACGTGATATATGTCGACCGCAACTTGCAGTCAACTTATATCCTGTCGATAAGATGCCGGTCGACAAAAGTGTTGTCAAACCGGCATCGTAGGGCCTTTCTTTCTGATTATGGAACATTTTTTGTTTGTTTGTTTTTTCCCCCCAAAAAAGGCAGAACAAGGTCCACCTATCAAAAGCCATGCCCCACCCTCTATTTAACTCCCAAGGAGATAAGGGAGAGAAGAAAAGAGAGGAAGAAAGGAAGAAGAAAGAGACACGTGAGCTGCCCAGATGACTGGCCACAGTGGGGGCTGGTGGGTGGTTTGCAGTAATGAAAGGTGAAGATATTCTAGAAGATCAAGAATTACGTTGAGTACATAATTTTCATATCTTCCAAGAATCAGCCTTCATCCTTCATCACTGTAATGGGTCAGAGTACTAAGCTTACCACTAGAGGGCGGTGTTGGCTCACCCTGAGGGAAAAAGGCTGCTTCCTCAGCCTCCCATGGGGGAGAACCATAAAGAGGCAGGGACTCTGGGCAGAAAGGCATATGATCTGTCTGGTTGTCTCACAATATGGCAACGTCGTTAGGAGTTGTCCCAGTGTCAACCACAGGTGCCTACCATAAGTCACCTGGATGCACAACGGGTACATGCCGATGAGAACACTCTTTGACCCCAGGCATCAAACTCCATAGAGTCCAACTCCAGGGGACAGTCATGCACTGGGCGCCTATGGCCAGAGGGGGTGTCAAGGAGCTGGACCCCAGAAGAGGGGTGTGGCATGGCTCCGGGAGACCCCACAGGTTCACAACGCCTGTGCTGGGCATCCCCCGGGGCTGGAGAGGGGACAGAGGGACTGAGTCTGACATCTCTAGGCAATTCTGCAAGGATGCATGACCCTAGAGTCATGACTGTACTCTCCAAGGAAGGACAGCACCAGACAGGCAGGACTGCAGCCAGAAAAAATGGTTGATGCGCAGCTCCCTCATCATCTCTGAAAGGAACTGCTGGTAGTGAGTACTCGGCATCTGAGGAGATATGAAGGGAAGCATTCTCATTCTCAGAGGAAGAAGATAAGGATGCCGAGGAACTGGACTCAGGGGGTGGCAGTGCCAGGGTCTCAAGCTGGAAAATAGCTTGGTCTAGTGCCCTGAAGTTGGTGAGAAAAGAACTTGCCAACGCCCTGAACTGGTCCCAGGTCAGGGGCCCCAAAGGACCGAAATGCCAGGGAGAGCAGGTGAAGGAGGGCATGGCGGACTGGGCCAGATCCTCTGCCAGGGCTACAAGAGCGTATAGGGAACCTTGCCCGAGGAGAGGGCCTGATGAACTCATCCACCAGAAAACACTCAGCCATGGAGAAACAATCTAGATGGTACCCCT
Organism: Neoceratodus forsteri; assembly: GCA_016271365.2. NCBI lineage: Eukaryota > Metazoa > Chordata > Ceratodontiformes > Ceratodontidae > Neoceratodus > Neoceratodus forsteri. The sequence goes on along the minus strand of CM028130.1, from coordinate 146,410,277 downwards.
GGAGGGAGCCCCCAGGTGGGGAGAATGGAGCTGTAAAGGTCCCACAGTATGGCCTTTATCCCCACCTGTGACAAGCCCAGACAGTTCTGGTGAGGCTAGAGGATTGGAGTTGGCATTATGACTACTGCCAGAGCTACCACATACTCTGGACTCGGAGTGAGCCACCAAATTATATCTATCAGCCCCAACCTCACCCGAAAGGGCTCTGCCCCTTGAGCTGGGCCTAACGACAGGCTCCACACCAACTGAAGTAGCTGAAGGAGAGATGGTGCCATGAATGTTGCCAGAACTCACCTGAGACCAAGAATGGTGCCGGATCCCCGCTCAGCGCCGCGTCCTGCACTGACCCTTTTCCAGCCAGAATTTGTGCTGTGACCATTGCTGGAATTGGCACTGGGGCCACTGCTAATATTGCAAGTGGAGGCAGAGGATGAAAGACGGATGGAATCATGACCAGCGCCTGACAGAGGAGCAGCTCCTGACAACAACGCTGAGCCCGACCAAGGCCGAGAACAATGCCCAGAAAAAAAAAACTTTTCTTGTCAGAGCCTGGCAACTAGTTGGGATCATCCCAGCTCTCATCCCTCGGCTCATCTGACCAATCAGGGGATGAAATCCAGTAGGGTGTCTGACTCAAGGGGTTTTCCCTCTCCCATCACCACAAACAGTGACAGGAGGGGACCCAGTCATGTGGTTCTTGCTCACTGGTACCAGCCTTAGTGCTAGAAGCCAGAACAGCACCAGACCACAACCCAATGAAGCCTTCCAGTGTAGACCCAGCATATAGCTCTAACCTCAGCACCAGGGGTGTCCGTTGCCCCAAAGAGGCTATGGACTGGGAGGGGTGCACAACTGAACCCCCAGAGGAGGTTAACTGTCTCACAGACCCCTCACCCAGGCTCTCTGTCTTAGCGAGGCAAGGACTGGAAGAGGCCTGGTCTCTCTCAGTATGTACAGTACTGGGAGGGGCACAGGAGAAGAGCCCCATGACCTTACCTTGGAGTCCCTAGTGTAACGCCTGCCTCCAAAAGTGTGTGTGTGTGGGGGGGGAGATAATGACCCCATTTCAATGCGCGGACTTTGTGTGTGCGGTATTCCACTGAAAGCAGGCATCACAGTGGTCCATGTCATGGACAGCTCCAAGGCAGGTCCAACAGGAGTCATGATAGTCCTGGATGGACAGGGGCCTCACACAGGGGCACCCACGCATAGTGGGAGCATCCGTCTTCTTCCTGGACTTACCCTTTTCCTTAGACACCTGGGAACTCGACATGACTATGAAAATGGAAAATAACAAAAATAAGCAAAAAACAGAGCCTGACACTGTAAAAAACAGACAGGGAGAAAGAACCGGTGTTGGAATGGAAAAGGGGAAAAAAGGGTAGACTAGATGGGCCGGTATGATCCTTTTCTGCCATCAAGCTTCTATGATTCTATGAAAGGTGAAAAAAAAAAGGGTTACGGCATTAAGTTGGTGGTGGCAAACTGAATGACGCAGCTAAATATGGTGAAAGCTCCCACGGCATGCAGCCCGAATGACGGGAACAACAGAACTGAGAGAAGCAGGGGGTCGGCATTGGTTACTGGCCAGTCCATGAGCACCATGTCATGTATCAGCCTCGTGGGTGGCTCCGTCACCAACATCGGCCCCAAGCTCTAAGCTTTTAAAGCTCCTGCAGGGTCCTAGCGCCTCCACCACAGACTCATACAGTAATGAATAGTGAAGACTGACTCGTGGAAGATCTAGAATTTAGCTTTTCTATAGTCAGTTTAGCGTTTTTTTTCTGTTTGTACTTCTTCATGTAAAACCTGCTTTTATTTTCCCTAGTATGTTCTCTATTTCCCCATTAATTATTTGTATATCTCATAAGTTCTGTAAGTACTAAATACCTTATACTGGGGTCTCCTGAGGGAATGGGGATTACCCAGGGAGAACAAAGATTCCTTGGTGTGTGAGGGGACACGTGCAGAGGCAGGATTCAGCTGCAGTGCAGGGGGTGACTAACTGTCACAGATGGCAAGGCAGGGGATTTGCTCTATAATTCGACCTGCACCCTCCAGTGATGTCTGCCACTCGCTCTTAATAGCCTATGGGGGGCTCTTGGTCACCTGTGATGTCGTCATGTGATGTCAAGGCTTCCCATGATCCCACAGCGGGCGTTATTGATTGAGTGGCCCTAACCCTTACAACCCGGGGTCTACACATTCTTCCCCCACTGCATGCATAGAGACCCACCGGACCGGAATGAAGGAGCCAGGATTGAAATTCAATCCCGTGTCTCTCCATGGGTAGTGCAGTACCAGTCAACACCAACAGTCCGGCCTTAGGAAGTACTCGGGACTTCCAAAACACTGGAATGACTGCCAAATCTTGACCCATGGAAATGTAGAACTTCTACCAAAAAAAGTATTTTTTAATTTTAAAACTTATTTACCCAAGATAGCCCAGTTGAAATGTAATATCTTGTTTTCAGTGAGGTCCTGCTACTATCTGTTTCCACAGTTTCTGTAGGTGGACTCTGGAGCAGTAAGGTTAAGTGGCTTAGCCACAGCTACAAAGTAAGCATTGGGCTCTGGGTGGACAAGGTGGGGTGGTGTGTTTGAACCTGGGTCTCCTGGTTCCCCAGCCTGCACCCTTATAACCACAAGAGCACACTGCCCCTCAAAATGAGCTGACCCCACCTGCAGAGCTGGCACAGCTGAGGAAGGAGTGATGTGCAGTGGCAAAGATAAGAAATCCCACCGAGGTTTACACAGGCAGAAAAGGAGCCAATAAAGATGCGACAAAAGTGACACACAAAAAGGGGGTGCATTCCACAGGCCTTATACATCATTCTTTACTTTTCCAGGGACGACTGCCAGCTGGTGTGAAGGTTCCTACTGTGTTTAAAGACATTTTCTACGTTTTGGTTCCTTAGGGAGTGATTTACATCCCTCAGTGAAGCAAACACATTTTTTTTATTCGTACAAAAACCTACTTTTCTGATCATGGTGAGGCTGAGGGAGCACCACATCTTTACTGCAGAGGCATTTAAAGTAGGTTGCACAGTCCTCTCCTACTGAGTGTTTGCACTGCAACACTTCTATTACTGAAGATTTGGGTGTATGTATTGCACAGAGGGGTTAGGGTTAGAGGACCCCTGGAAGAACCTGCTATAGCTCATGTTGGTGCTGGCAGTTGGGACCCTCTAACCCCAACACCCAATAATGCCACCCCAGAGAAACCCAGTGATTCAGTGGCTGCTTGAGGGGGCCCATGAAGGGAGTCCGAGCAAGTAGTATTATTAGATTTACTGTACGGATGGCTCCACTCTGGCCCATCCTCCTGGCGTGACAATACTGTCTTTGTCTGGGTACTGCGGGGACTCCAACATAGTCAGTGATATTTACCAATTTTATACTTGGCTCATTTACCATAAAAGTCCCCCACAGAAAGGTTAGAAAAACACTTTTAAAAATGTTATTTGCTACGGCATGCATGACAGAATGCTAGGACGCATTCCCAAAACGTGGCTCCAATTTTTTTGCAATCTCCAGCTCATCAGCCGAGAATGCCCTCCCACAAAGCAGCAGACAGAAAGTTTCAGCCTCTGTTTTTTTTTTAAGACAAAATTTCAGAAGCATTTAAAGTATGTTGCACAATCCTCTCCTACAGAGTTTTTGCACTGCAATGGTTCTATTACTGAAGATCTGGTCTATGAACTGTACTGGGGTAGGTTTATAATTACTAACCCTGATTACTCATAGAATGCTGTTGTGTAATATGCCCTCCTGTAGAATCGTGTGCAATGGGAGCAGGGTCGGACTGGGCATGTATGTGCCCCGAGGGAAGGTGTAGACAAGGGGCCCCCTCACAATGGCAGATGCAAAAATCCTACATATGCAATAGACATGCACACACATTGCAGAGTCCTGGACTCCTGTAGCGCCCTCTCTTCTATTGGCATCCCTGTCCCATTCTGCTCACAGGCCTCCACCTGGAGGCAGTCATTCAGTGGGACTGCCAACCAACCCACCCTCCCTAGGAGAGGAGAGCTGTCCTCCGGATGCTCGATCCTCTCCCTCCCCGGACAACCTCCAGCAACCCGCTTGCACCACGAACACGGGGTTGCCGGCGTGGCATGAGGTAAGACAGCGATGCCTCTGACCTCCATACCACTGGGCCAGGCACGCCTCGCCATTTTAAATGAAAGACTAAAGTCAGTGCTGGCCTGGGAGCAAGACTGCGGAACAACAGGAACTAGAAAGATAAACATTATTTAAAATCGCAACAACTCAATAACAAGTCTACAAGGCCGCCGCCCCCCCCCCAAAAATAAAACAGTCAACTGTCTGCAGTCTCCGCACAGTGACACAGGCTAGGAGGAAAAAAAAACAATAATACACAGAAGGCTACTAGCTAGCACCAGCTTATGCCTACCTAGGCTATCTGCAGCATCTCCTGAAATAAGATACTCGAGTAGTGTAGCACCCCCTCCCCCACACACCATCAGTACCTCCCGATTGGAGGTAATAGGGCAACATCAAATATATAAACAAACCAGCAGCACAGCACATATAATCTAAGAATGAAATATTGCATTATACTGTAGGTCAGTGATAGCAGATTTACAGGCAGTTAATTGATGCATAATACATAAAAAACAACAGAGCTATTTCTAGTTTCAAATACACAGGAAGCAGCCATCAGGTAACGCATCCAAGCACAAAAGGCGAGACCAAGCACTGTTCTACATATCATTTTAGTACAATAAGTGAAAGTTTATCTCCGCTCTAATATTGGCAGTCCCCTATGATATTCCACTGAAATTAACATATGCAACCTCCCCCATCTTTTAAAATATATCTTGTACCTACTACTGACACTGGCAATAACTGCTTCTATTTTCCGAGTATCCAGCATTTCATTGTGCCACTACCTGTACAAGGGGACCTCTCTGTCCAACCAGTGTCTTGCGAATTCTGCTTGCCTACAGATGCCACCATAGCCACATGGTATTTTTGCATATCAAGAACCAGGAGGTCTCTATAGTTCCCTAGCAAACAAATTTCAAGGGTTAACATATCTCGCAGTCCCACCAAGGGGGCTAAGTTTGCCTGAACTACTGACCACACCTTTGAGCACTCCCATAATATATGTAGGAGGGATCCTTCATGCTCTCCACATCTTATACATGTAGAGGTGTCAAAACGCTCCATTTTGTAGCACCTATGGGCTGTAAAGTAGAAGTTATTTAAAATCCTGGACCTGCACTGAGTAAGCCATAAGTTGCCCATTTTCAAATATGTGTGCACATTTTCCCTTCCCAGATGGTTTTCCATGACCAGTTATAAGTGCCATTGGGACACATTCACCCAGTAGTGGCCTACTCCCTCCCACACATTCATGTTAGGGCTGAGTCAGAGATTGCTGTCTGATTACAACCTGGAGATGGCTTGGCACACTGGCATTAGAGCCATTTGCAAATGCCCTGAGGGTAATTTAATTACCCAAGTTGTGCATTATGCCAGGGATGAGACCCTAAATGTGTGGTAATAGATAGCATGCTTTTTAATTGCAGGGATTTTTTTTATTTGTGTTCGGTTCCCATGCCAGCAGTATCCACCACTCTCCCTAACCTGCTCTGCACTCTAGGATCCATGCTGGCTAACTGGTTTCCAATCCTTTTCCGCCACCACTGGTGAGAATAGAGATTTTTTGGACAGAATTTGTCCATTGCCCTAAAAGTCTTTCTTTGTGGGAGTTAGCTTTAAAAAGCAGTCTACTTACTTTACTCCTTATACTCCTCTGGGGTGTGTGGCATGCCGTAGTAGTGGCTCTATCCGTCGCCGAGAGAGTCTCCAACTGACCCTGACCTGCTCAGAGTCCCCAGGCCCCCCTGGGCTGGCTGTAGTGTCCCGCTCCTAAAAGACACTCCCTGTCGGTCCTCCAACTGTCTGCAAACAGGGTAGCCCACTAGGCCACCAGCCAGGGTGTAATTCAAAGAAGAGCCCAGAGCAGAGCTGATGAGCTGTTGTTCAGAACTTGGCAGCATGGTGGGCGGCACCACTGATGGCTGGCCTGGCTCGCCTCCTTGAGTGGATCCGCTTGCTGTCATCGGCATCAATGCTGGGGACCTGGCCTGCTGGGGGGACACCGAACAAATTCCCCAACTTCCTCAACTTAACCGACCGACCGTCTCACTTCACAATCCTTCTCCCAGCTTGACTCCCCAAGTCCCAGGCCCAGCCCGTTTCATCTCCTGACTCCTGACCGAATCTGGTGTCGACTACTTAAGTCATGACACTGTCTGCTAGCAGCTAGCCCAATGATTAAGAGAAGCCAGCCCACAGTGCACGCCTCCCAAGCTCCAGTGGCAGCAGTAAATGGAAAGGGTGGCAACAGGCGCTGAAACGTACTCGGGCAAAAGGACTGCTGCTGGGCGCGTGCACATGCATGGTTCTGGTAAAGTTCAGGGAAGCTAGAAGCAAGTGTTGTGACACACATACAAAGTGCATTATGACAACTCGAGAGACAGCAAGAGACTAGACTAGGGCACACTACTGTGGCATAGGCATGGCTGGGAGATAAAAAAAAACAAAGACAAAGTGTACAACTAATTTTTTTTCTAGCTTTTATTAATTTCCTACCACTCACCCACGGGCCATGGAACACTTGAAACTTAGGGTTTACCCTGAAAAAAAAATGCTGCCCAGGCCATGGGGGCCCCCCTAAGGGGTGGGGACCCCAGGGAATTTTCCCCGTAGCCCAGTCTGACCCTGATGGTGGACATGAGACAGCTCAGCACTGTCAATCAATGTTTAATAATGCCTGTCTGTGTAAACAAAGTTCAGACAGAAACCACGTGAGGGAGAACAAGGTAGGTGTTGCTTATGCAGTCTTTAATTCAATCATACCCGTTCACATCCGACCCTTATCTACTCGTCAGAGACCTCCCTGGTTTGATGGGGAACTTAGAGAGTTAAAGATTAAGGGTCGGAAGTTAGAGAGATGTTGGAGGAGCTCTGGCTTGATGGAGGCCGGATTGGCCCCGACGTCCCATTATATGGACTATCGGGGCAATCTCCAGTAAAAAGGCAAAAGTTTTGTCGACGGCCTGACATTTGATGCTCAGGTGTCAACCGTTGTTGAGAGTGGATTTTATCATCTGAGGAACATGGGCCGGATTTGGAACCTGTTGCCGCCCCCGCAGGACCTATCCTCACTAGTACACGTTTCCGTCACATCCAGGCTGATTACTGTTATGCCCTGTACCTTGGGCTATCTGGAGGCAACCTCCATTAACTGCAGCTGGTGCAGAACGCGGCAGCAAGACTATGGACAGGCGCCGGCCCGGTGGTGCGGAGGGTTGAGACGCTGGATGCCACACCTTGCGCCACGCTGGCAACCCGGGTTCGGGAACAAGCCCAGGCCCCTGGGGGTCGGCGGGGGGGGGGAGAGAGATAGCGTGTCCGGTGGACTGCTCTGTCTTCCCCGGGAGGGAAGGGGAGAAGCGATTGCTCCTGGAGCAGCCTCTGGTGGCAATCAGGGGCGCCCAGCGTGGCGATGCAGCGGATGCAGGGGCGGAGTTGCAGCACAACGTTGCCTTGCCACGCCGCACTCCAAGGGAAAAGGACCTACAAAATAAGGAAAAGAACCCCACTCCTGGGGATAGATGAAGGCACCTCGGCCTCCGCAGCCCATACTCCCAATCCCGGACTGACCTCCTCTCCATGGGTCCGCTCATGTGCCCAGCACTTTGCCCCTAGATAAAGCGCTCTGGGCGGACAGGGCAGCCTTACCTCCACAGGGTTCAGGCCCAGAGGTGGTGCTGTGGCACATGAGAGGAGGGATGTAGAAGTCACGGGGGGGGAGGTAGAGGCTGGGAGCCCCGAAGATGCCGGAAGGAGTTCTCCAGGCAAGTGGCGATAAAACAAAAGTTACAAGACTACGGACAGGCACGTGTAGGTGTGATCATATTATACCTGTCCTCTGCAGACTGCTCTGACTGCTGGTTAGGTGGAGGATTGCCTTCAAGTTCGGATTACTGACCTATAAGGCCCTACACGAGGTGGGACCAGTCTACCTGCAAGATCTCCTTGTGCCTCACCGTCTGCCCCTGGCTCTCTGTTCCACCAGGGTTGCCTCCTTAATGTTCCCAGGGTTAGGATGTGGCACTCTGGTGATGGAGCATTTTTGGTGGCCGCGCCTACCCTGCGGAACTCTTTGCCTGAGCAACTGCGGTAGGCAGCCTCGGCGGAAACATTTAAAAAGGGATTAAAAACATTTCTATCCAACCAGGCTTTTAATGGTTAAATACTCTGAATCAGATCTTATCGTATAGATAGTTTTATTTATATTGCTTCTTGCTCCAACTGTATTATTAATGAATGATTTTTAACGCTGTACTGTGTTTTAAACTGTGAAGCGCTCAGAGTCCCTGGAAAGGGGGGGCTATGGAAATAAAGTATCTATCTACCTACCTACAGACAGTATCTATCTATCTATCTAGCTATCTAATCTACAGACAGTATCTATTTATCTACCTACCTACAGACAGTATCTATCTAATCTACAGACAGTATCTATCTATAGACAGTATCTATCTATCGGTCTATCTACCTATCTATCTATCTACCTACCTACAGACAGTATCCATCTATCTATCTATCTATCTATCTATCTATCTATCTATCTAATCTAATCTACAGACAGTACCTATCTACAGACAGTATCTATCTACCTACCTACAGGCAGTATCTATCTACCTACCTACAGACAGTATCTATCTATCTATCTATCTACCTACCTACAGACAGTATCTATCTACCTACCTGCCTACAGGCAGTATCTATCTGCCTACCTACAGACAGTATCTATCTATCTAATCTACAGACAGTATCTATCTACCCACCTACAGACATTATCTATCTATCTACAGACAGTATCTATTTATCTACCTACCTACAGACAGTATCTATCTATCTAATCTACAGACAGTATCTATCTAGCTACCTACCTACAGACAGTATCTATCTACCTACAGACATTATCTATCTATCTACTCTACAGACAGTTTGATGGGACACGGAAGCATTTGAGGGAAGCCTCGATACCACATGGCATGATATTCTCGGCTCGCCTCTGCATTGTACACAACAGCAAGGTCTGGATTTTCTCGGATCCCTCTGAGGCGCATTGAAACGGCCTCCGCTTCGTGGATAGCAACAGTAGTCGGAAGGGAAAGGAGATCGGAGGATAGTGACTCTGAAACTTGATTCCCCTGCCGGGACGAGGCCTACTGGACACGGTCGAAGAGATAAGAGCTCGCTTTCCTACTCTAATTATCGAAGCTCCAGTGGTGAAACTTTTTCTTTTACGGACTCTGTGGGACCCTTAAAATTGAAATTAAAAATAATATGATTTAGTGAATCCTAGTTTGAAATATGTAATATACCCAACTCCCTTTATTTTTGGTCATATTATAGCTACTTAGATTTCTCTGGGGTAGCTTTGTTATCCTTTTATGAGAGGCTTTAGCCTGGGATTCCATCTATTGAAACTCTTAGTGCTTAACTGAAGTTTAAGTAACAGCAAATATATGGGAGATCTAGAATTTAAGGGGAGTATACTTAACATAGGGTGCTTATGTTACCACATTTATCTTTAGGAGTATAGTGTGATGCCAAGAGTCCCTAGTTAGGGACAAGGACTTTTAGGATTTATATTAGAATTCTCTCAATATCGTATTATTCACACTGCTCTTGGGCTATTGAAGCAGCTACTTTGTTTAAATCTCTTTTTAGGTTTATTAGAGATTTCCCCTCAATGTGGTATCTTAATGTGTGGGACGTTCCTATCCTAGGAGTCAAGGGGGGACCTTGTGTTCTCTCTCTGGTTTGTAATATTGCAATTTGCTATGTCTTGCATATGGAACGAATATCTGTAAGATAATGGATAACTAATAAAAATAAAGTAAAATAAATAAATAAATAATCTACAGACAGTATCTATCTATCTATCTACAGACAATATCTATCTACCTACCTACAGACAGTATCTATTTAATCTACAGACAGTATCCATCTACCTACCTACAGACATTATCTATCTACAGACAGTATCTATTTATCTACCTACAGACAGTATCTATCTACCTACCTACAGACATTATCTATCTACAGACAGTATCTATTTATCTACCTACCTACAGACAGTATCCATCTATCTAATCTACAGACAGTATCTATCTAGCTACCTACCTACATACAGTATCTATCTACCTACAGACATTATCTATCTATCTACAGACAGTATCTATTTATCTGCCTACCTAAAGACAGTATCTATCTATCTAATCTACAGACAGTATCTACCTACAGACAGTATCTATCTGTCTGTCTATCTACCTACAGACAGTATCTAATCTACAGACAGTACCTATCTACAGACAGTATTTATCTATCTACCTACAGACAGTATCTATCTATCTATCTACTGTACCTACCTACAGACAGTATCTATCTATTTATCTAATCTACAGACATTATCTATCTACAGACAGTATATACGGGTTACTCACCTGTAACAGGAGTTCTAGGAGTGGAATATGTTGTTCATCCACACTTACTGGCAGGTTCCTTGCTGCTTTAAATGTTGCCGGAAGGTATTCAAGCTGGCTCCTCCCACCCACCTGCATGGTAAAACCCTCGGCTCTGCCCCATGGCACCAGATCTAGCCCACTGGAAGCCAGGCTGCGCATCGAAACCGGGGAGGTCAGGTGGGTTGTGTGGATGAACAACATATACCACTCCTAGAACTCCTGTTACAGGTGCGTAACCTGTATTTCTAGGGACATGGATATGTTGTTCAATCCACACTTATTGGCAGACTCCTAGCAGTTCTCCGGGAGGAGGGAGGCAAGGTGCACACCCCCTACTTAGGGAATAAGGACTGGAGAACCAAGGTCCCAAAACTAGCATCCCGACGTGACTCTAGGTCAATGTGGTAATGGGAAATGAAGGTGTGCGCTGACTTCCAGGTAGCAGTCCTGCAGATTTCCGGGATAGGGACATCCCTAGAAGCAGCGGTATGGCAGGTAGAATGAGCTCTTATCCCTCTGGGAGGCTCCAAGCCCGCCAACCTATAGCAGAGATCTATGCAGGAGGTGACCCACCTGCCTATCGTCCACTTGGCTGCAGGTCTGCCAGGTGCGGCTTCAGCGTAGGTGACAAACAGCTGGCGAACCTCTCCCTGAACTTCAGCCGTCCGCTCCTTATAATAAGAAAGCGCTCTTGTAGAGACCAAGGTATGGGGCCTATATTCAGCCTCCGAGGTGTGATTGGGGTAGAACACTGGCAGAGTCAACACCTGGTTAAAGTGAAACTCCGACACCACCTTCGGAAGGAATTTCGGTTGGGGGCGCAGGACAACCTTGTCCCTGTGGAAGACCAGATAAGGAGACTCAATGGAAAGCGCCTGGAGCTCTCCCATCCTTCTGGTTGATGTGATAGCCACCAAGAAGGCGGTCTTCCATGACAGGTGAGAGATGTCACACCTGTGCATCAGTTCAAATGGCTTACCCATGAGCTTAGCCCATACCAGCAGTAGATCCCACGGATGTGGAGGTTCTCGCACCGGAGGGGATATGTGATCAAGGCCTTTGAAAAAGCACCTGACCACCTTCTCCTGCGTCACCGACTGCTTGCCGGCCCATGCCCGCTAAGCACAGATGGCTGCCAGGTGCACCTTAAGGGTCGTTGACTGAAGCCCTAGCTGAGAAAAGGACCACAGGTAGTCCAGAATGCTAGCCAAGGAACAGGAAGAAGGGTCCAACTCTTTGTCCTGACACCAAATGGAGAATCTCTTCCAGTTGAAGGCATGGCATTTTCTGGTAGACTCCTTACGGGATGCTTCAACTACGTTGAGGACCTCATCGGAAAGACCCAAGGCCTGGAACTCTAGCCGCTTAGGAACCAGGCTGTCAGGTGCAGGGATTGAAGGTCCGGGTGGAAAACCTTCCCCTTGTCAACTGAGAGCAGGTCCGGGCGGGCTGGAAGCCACCTTGGGAGCCTGGAGCTGAGGCTGAGGAGATCTGGGTACCAGTACTGGCAGGGCCAGTCTGGGGCTACCAGAATCACCTGTGTCTTGTCCCTCTTTGCCTTGAGAAGCACCTTGTGGATCAAGGGAAATGGAGGGAAGGCATAGAAGAGGCCTGGGGTCCATGGCCTTGAGAAGGCATCCCCCTGCAGTGAGCCCTGCTGAGGGGGGGTGGGCATGAAACAGCCTCAGCTTCGCATTCTCCCTAGAGGCGAACAGGTCCACCTGAGGGGTGCAACAGTGGGAGAACAGATCTAGTACTACCTCCGGCAGGAGAGACCACTCGTGAGATGCAGCATCTATCTGGCTGAGGGCATCGGCAAGACTGTTGGAGGCTCCGGCCACATGGATGGCTAGGAGATCCGCCTCCAGGCTGATCACGAGACACCAAGTACAGAGAGCCTCCTTGCACAGGGGCAAGGAGTGTGTCCCGCCCTGTCGGTTGAGGTAGTACATGGTCGTGGTGTTGTCCGTCTGGACCTGGACCACTTGACCCCGTACAAACGGAGCGAAGACGGCGAGAGCTAGTTGGACCACTCGAAGCTCCAGCAGGTTGATGTGGCATTGAGACTCCTGAGGGGACCAGAGGCCATGGGCTCTGAGCTCCCCCAGATGGGCACCCCAACCCAGAGAGGCGTCGGTCGTCAGAGTGACCGTCAGCTCGGGGCGGACAAACGGGATACCCTCCTGCAGATGAGCTGGAACAAGCCACCACTGGAGGCCATTCCACATCCCCTGGGTCACCGTCACTGGCTGGTCCCGAGGACCGGAGTGCTATGACCATTGGCGGGCCAGTCCCCATTGCAGGGGATGCATATGCCAGTGGGCCCAATGGACCACGTTGGTGCAGGCCACCATGAGGCCCAGAAGATGCAGGAAGTCCCAGGCAGGGCGCAATTGCCCAACCAGAAATGATTGGGCAAAGGGAGCAAAGGACCTCAGCCCTGTCCGCTGGGAGCCGGGCTCTGGCTCGAAGAGAGTCGAGCTCTACCCCAATGAACTGAATCACCTGCGATGGCATGAGTTCCAACTTGGCCTCGTTGATAAGGAGGCCACTCTGAGAGCAGACCTGGAGGGCCAGATCCCTGGACCGCTCCACCTCCAACCTGGAGGTGGCTGCAATCAGTCAGTCATCCAGGTAAGGGTACACCTGGACCCCTCGGCGCTGCAGGAATGCTGTCACCACTGCCGTGCATTTGGTGAAGACTCTGGGAGCTGGAGAGAGGCCGAAGGGCATGGCCCGGAACTCGTAAAGGGATCCCTCTGCTCTGAAGCGGAGGAGTCGCTGATGAGACGGACGGATTGGGACATGAAAAAACAAGTCCTGAAGGTCCAGGGAACAGAACCACATGCCTGGCTCCAAGGATGGAATGATCTGAGCCAGAGTGACTATCCTGAAGGTGTGAGACCTTAGGAACTTGTTCGGGTCGTGTAGGTCGAGAATGGGGCGCCAGTCCCCCATCCGTTTTGGGACCAGGAAGTACCTGGACACAAACCCTGGGTCTGGAGGGGGTCCGCCACCTCGTTGATCACCTCCTTCTGGAGGAGCAAGGCAATGTCGGCTCAATGAGCCGACAGAGAGGCTGCGGAACCCGTAGCCCCCCATGGGGCAACAGCTCGATGGGGGGGAACTGCTCGAATTCCAGAGGCAGACCCCTGCCTACCACTTCCAACACCCAGCGGTCCGTGGTGATAGCTGACCAGGTGGAAAGGAAGTGGTGGAGCTGTCCCCCCACAGGGGAAACCCGGGGAGGAGTGACGAGGTTGGGGGCGACACCCCTCAACCCATCAATGGGCAGGCTTGGAAGAAGGGCCGGCCCAGGAGCCACCTGGGCCTTTTCCTCCAGGCTTCCTGCTGGAGGAAGCAGCAGGCTTGGCTTTGGGGCACCAAGCGTGAGCCTGCTGTCCCCGATGCTGGTGTTGCTGGGCCAGACGTGCCGCAGGGGCTGAAGGACAAAAGGGCTTACGCTGCTGCTGGCGGCCTTTGTCCTTCTGCGCAGACGTGACTGAGTCCAAGGTGGCACTGGACTTCTCGATCTGTTGGAGATGACCCTCCACCCTGGGCCCGAACAAGTCGGTACCCAGGAAGGGAACGTCTGCCAGCTTGTGCTGGGTATCAGCCATGAAGGTGGAGATCTGCAGCCAAGCTCTGCGGTGCATGGCCGCTACTGACCAGGCACACGAATCAGCAATGTCCAATGAAGTTTGGAGCTGCTGTTTAGCTACTGCCCTTCCCTGATCCTGCACCTGCTTGACTGTTATCTGAAGGTCAGCCGGGAGATGAGGAATCACCTCATCCAGGGAGCCCAAAAGGGCGTGTAAAAAGTGTGCCATCAGAACGGCTGAGCTAGCCTGACGAAGGCCTAGGGAGGAAGCAGCATATACCTTCCGCCCTGAGTAATCCAACTTTTTGGATTCCTTATCGGGCAGTATGTCCACATCCCGAGCGTTCCCGGAACGCCAGAAAACGCTATTGGTCACTGACCCTTCTGCAGAGGGGTGCTCCGAGAAACCGGAGAGTGAACCGGTAGGGACCGCATACTTTTGAGCCATCCTGGCTGAAGGTGCGGGACAAGATGCTGGCCGCTGCCACAACTCCAGGGCCAGGCCAACAATGGCTTCGGCCACCGGAAAGGCCTCTGTAGGGGAATCCCCCCGGTCCAGTATCTCCGTAAGAGGATATTTGGCCCGTTTCTGAACTGGTTCAAGCTGCATCCCAGTAGACTCTGAGATGAGTCGAAGCATTCCCAAAAACGAGGATGGGCTCTTGTCCACCGACTGACCCCCTGCAGATTCCAGGTCAACTGGCCTGGAGAACAGGGAGGAGTCGCTGTCAGACTCCAAGGAGTCTGTGAACAGCTGCCGAGCGCTTGAGCCACCCTCCACCTGCCGAGGTCGATCGGGAATGAGGGTGACCAACAACCTATGGGGCAAGCCCTGACCTGACTGAGAATCCTTGGTCGGGGCCTCAATCTTAGGTTATGGAGGCGGAGGTTCCACCACAATGGGTGGAGCAGCCAGTTTTGGCCAAACAACTGGCGCCGGTGGCAGCTCCTTGGCTACTACGAGAGGTTGTTTCAGTCACTCTGGTGACAGCCACTTAAAGGCCAGAGAAGGCGACGGAGTCGGCTTGCTACCGGAAGTAAGAACTGCTGCCACATCAAGTCCTCACAGCGCCGACGCAACTTGTGCTGGAGCCTATCCTCCAAAGAGGATGAAGAGGATGAGCGGCGGTGCCGCTTTCCATGGTGCTGAGACCGTGACGTCGGCGGGACCAGCTGGACCTGGAAGAGGACCGAGACCTTCGGGGATTCTGAGGGTGGTCAGAGGAGAACGGGGAAACCCGCCTTCCTTCGGATAGGACCTAACCGGGACTCCAGCACAGGAGGCACAGGCAAGTCCTCGGTAATCACTGGGGAACTGGTGAAGTAGGGTTGTCGGCATCACCAGTCGACAAATCATTCAACGGGTCGAGAAAAATCTCGACCGTGTGCGACAGTTGTCTCGCCTGCTGACCTGGACGGGACACCATGAAGCCAGCGCGCCTTAGCTGCAACCTTGACCGAAGTCGCAAGCCGACGGTCCGTGAAGGGATCTCTCCCGCTCCCACGAACGTCGATGGTGGGACTTACCTTTTGAGTCCTTCTTCTTGGACTGACTGGAATGTCCCGATGGTCCTTCTCCCTTGGTGGAGAGGGACTGACAAAGCTCCTTAAAGGAAGCTGTATAGGAAGAGCCCAAGGAGAGCGGGATAAATGCTGCGGCTGAGGAGGAGGAGGAGGAAGAAGCGGCCTGGGCTGCCTCCTCCTCCTCAAGGGCGATCATCTGCGTCAACTGTTCCGCGGAGCCGTCCGCCGCGAACATCGCCCAACAGGCCTCCTTCGACTTGACCGGCGGATACCATTTTTCAGGGCGCCCAAGAAGAAGTCTAGCAGCGCGGTCCTCCAAGACTGAAGCCGAGAAGGAACTGCACAATTCGCAAGCCTGCGAATCGTGGCCAAGCCCCAGGAAGTAGATGCACGTGGAGTGCGGATCGGTCCGGGACATCTTCTGCCCACAGGGGCACCGATGAAAGCCAGGAGTTGATTTGTCCATCGCAGCCACGAGGGAAGACGAAGACCGGAGTCTTGTAAACTTTAGAATTAGTTTCGGGTTAACTGAAGAGTGTGGATCCAGGCCTAAAACGCAGAGCGCTAAGGAGCGAACCTGAGCTTCCAAGCGATAAGGAAGATCTGGCGTCATGGGGAGGACCCGAGGGTTTTACCACCTGGGTGGGTGGGAGGAGCCAGCTTGAAGACCTTCCGGCAACATTTAAAGTGGCAAGGAACCTGTCAATTAGTGTGGATTGAACAACATATCCACGTCCCTAGAACTATCTATCTACCTACCTACAGACAGTGTCTATCTATCTACCTACCTACAGACAGTATCTATCTAACCTACAGACAGTATCTAAGTCAGTATCTATCTATCTACCTACCTACCTACAGATGGCATCTATCTATCTAATCTACAGACAGTATCTATCTACCTACAGAAAGTATCTATCTACCTACCTGCAGACAGTATCTATCTATCTACAGACAGTATCTATCTATCTATCTATCCATCCATCTATCCAACAGTGAAGTAGTCTTTTCCTTCCCCATTTGTTTTCAAATGATGTGTCCTCGAGTCTTTACTCTTGGTTTTTGGCACTGTGGTCAGGTAGGAACTCACAAACCAAACAACATATCGCTGTAGAGTTCGAGCTTGTGCATGCGCTCACACATTCTTTTCAACGATATTTTCAAAAAGTCATCAAGCACCAGCTATTATAAAAACAAGGTACAGGGAGGGATTGTGTAATGCAATTTTACGTGCACCCTTGGTGTGTGATGCTTCTATATAACCATTACGTTTTTTCCTTGGGGTTTATACAGTATTCCACACCTCAGGTGCATGTAAAATCTCATTACACACCCCTCCCTTTACATTATTCTCTATGTAGTATGTGTAATACCCTTTATTTCTTTATTTATTTAGTTTAGTCTTTGGTAACCGGGTAAGGCTCACTAGGCACAAGTGCCTGTTTTTAGGGGCGACCTGGGAGCACTGAGAAGGTTAAGTGACTTGCTCAGAGTCACACAGTATGCAAGTGGAGGTTGTGGGACTCAAACCCACGTCTGTCTGCTGGATGTACCAAGCTAATTTACAGCTCGTTACTTTAAACTCTAGGCTGTACTGCCAGATATACTATCTAGCTAAACCAGGGAAAAATAAAAAAAAAAACATTGATTCATGGATTTCCTACACATTTTCCTGCAGACATGAGTAAATTGTTTTTAGTTTTCCTTCCTTCCACATGCTTAAATTTGTTAGCTATAATGGCAAACACAATCCATGCTTTTTATCCATAGGGCAATATCCAGGTCAAAACTCCAAGCTGGCCTCCCGCAACATAATAACCTGGTAAACAGCCACATACAACACGCTGAAAGTGAAAACAAACTTTTTTTAATTAAAAGGCCAATTTCAAGGGTTAACATTTTATTTTTTTAGTGGAGAGTAAGAAAGCGATTGAAGACTCTAAATGCAGGACAGCCATTTGACTGACAGTGATGTCAGCACACTGGTGATGCTTTGCTTGATCATAGTACTGCGGATAAAGTAGTCCATCAGTGAATTTGTTAGCACTATAATTGTTGATACTAGAAGAGGGTGGGCCAGGAGGCTATGGTAAGCAACGCGGCTGCTACAGTAGGGGTCCAGAACATATTTAAGACTGGAACGTGTTTGCTAGTTTCTGCAGCCTGTTATTCTGCAGCCTGGTATTATTATTATTATTATTAAAAGCTGGGTGTGGCCTACTGCTGCAATCAATATCTGTCCCCCGAAGCTCGCTTAGTCACTGCACAAGGAAATCTGCTGCCCCTTCTCGATTCTTGCTCCCCTGTATACTCAACTGTGCCCCCTTCACTACGCTCGTGCCTGAACACCACATATAACTCCATTTGTCGCTTTGCCCTTCAAGCCCCATTCTCCACCCACCACTGCTCACTATCTCAGTCTCTAGACTGGCTCACACTTCAGGGGGCATTCTGACTTTGCAATGGGCAGCCTAGTTGACAGTGCACTCAGGAACTTTCGGCTGTCCCCTTACTCTGCTGTCTGACAGGGTGGCCTCTCTGTGTCTACGGGCTTCCTCAGTTCCCCCTCCGGAAGTCCCTCGCATCACTACTGCAATGGGAAGCAAAGCTTTCTTGGTCTCTGCTCTTCCCTCTGGAATAGACTCCCATTGGCTATCCAGTCGTGCCCCTCCCACCAGTTCTTCAAATCAAGCACAAGTGTGTGGTTACTGGCCGGGGCCACTCGTACCTGTAACAGTTCCCTACACAGCTCCAGGGCCCGTAACCCGCCCTAGTACCCATCTACCAAAGTCACTACCCCCTAGCATTAACACCCCTCATCCCCCCTGGTTAAAGGACCTACTTATCACACTGAACTGTTAGGGTGTACTGAAATTTTGATTTAGCTTTCAGTTACCTATTCTGCGTTAATACATGAGCCAATATTTTACTTACTAGTTACCAGGCTTCCCTGTGACTGTTTGTTCATACGGGACTATTGTTATAATGTGGCTCTATGATGCCGGTTCGACAACACTTTGGTCAACCAGCATAACATCGACTGGATTTATGTTGACCACAAGTTGCACGTGACATAAATCCCATTTGTCTCCCGGTCCTGTGTTTTCATCAGGGGCCTTCGCCCCCCCCCAATCCTGGGTCACCCCTGAAAAAGGGACCTCTGGGGCTCAGTGGGTTACCCAGTCACCAAAATGTAATAAATAAATAAATTAAATCCCATGCGGGGCTCTGCCCCGCACCTCCCCATACTTTGATTATCAACTCCAGTCGGAGTTGATTCAGGAAGGGGGTGTAGGACCGGGAGACAGTGTGTCCCTGTGTCAGGTGCAATAACACAGTGACCTGTCGGCAACCGGTCGATTTTGTTGATGGGTTGGTAGGTCGCTGTGTTGGTGTCGCTGTCGGGGGCATACCGTTATAATGTCAAGGTCTCTGACACAATGTATTGTATTGATTTTTTTTCTTTGACATGCTATGATATGTACTCTACCTCATGCTGAAGACTGTTTCAGCAATCTCGTTTCGTACTGATTATTATTTTGACTACAGTTGAACCCCGTTTATCCGACCCCCTAATATCCGGACCTCCCTATCTAACGAACCAGCGCTGTGTCCCCCTACCTATACAGTATTACAGCAGTTCTGGTTCTGGCAGTCTTTGCAGTTGTTGTTAATCGCGATCCTGCCTACTGCAGCTCTGTAACCAGCAGTTACAGTACCAATCTAAGCACTTGAGGGGTTTAATTTGTCAGTTAGATGCAGCTTACTGCTCAATATAGCTGCTGTTAAGTGCTCAGAGTGATATGCTGTAGTTGTGAATGTCGACAATGGAGTCCCCGTCCTTTGCTCAGAAATGACAGCGCTTGGTTCTTACAGTTGCACAGAAGATCAGGATTGTAGAAAGGCTCAAGAATGGGGAGCAAGCTGTGGCACCAGCAGAGGAATATGGTGTGGGAAAATCCACCATCAGTGATATTAAGCAGGCAAAGAGCAAGCTGCACGATTTTGCTGTTTCTATGGAGTTGGCCGCTGGATCGGAGGACAGAAAGAATATGCAGAGTTGTAAAAATGAGCAGCGCGATGCTGCCACCTACACATAGTTCCGCCAAGAGCGAGAGAAGGGCACTCCTATATCGGGGCCGCTCTTGAAAGAAAAGGCCCTCCAGTTTCATGAGCGACTTGGTGCCAGTGGTCCGTTTTCAGCTAGCGAAGGCTGGCTAGATCAATTCAAGCGACGGCACGGTATTCACCAGCTTAGAATATGTGGCGAAAGGCTCAGTTCGGCAGATGAGGAAATCGAACCTTTCATCAGCCAGCTGTTGAACACCCTCGAGCAGGAAGGATTGCTGCACCAACAGGTTTTCAACGCAGATGAAACAGGGCTGTTTTGGCAAGGTCTTCCTGAGCATACTCTGGTGCATGGTTCGGAGACAGACACTCCAGGAATAAAAAAACAAAAGACAGGTTAACTGTCCTTGGTTGCGTGAGTGCTGCCGGACGTAAGTTAAAGCTTGTGGTGGTGAGGAACTCTAGGATGCCTAGATGCTTTAAGCACATGAACATTAAAGGACGTGGCGTATATGGCTGCTGAGGCATGGGATAACGTACGCCCTGAATCGATTCAAAAATCCTGGAGAAAATCGGGGATTAGAACAAGTCATGCAGATCGTGAAGATACAACTCAGCAACCAGCATCAACGAGTGTATTTATAAATTAGTTTATTTGCACTTTATCTGATGTGATTCAATAAAGATGGAGTGTTTTTTTCACAGACTTACTTTCAGTTTTATTTACTGCGTGAGTGTGTGTGTGTGAATGGATGAGAGCTAAAATATAGCACAACACATGTAAGTCCTGTTTATCCGACCCAATCAGATGTCCCCCATGCAGGGCGGATAAATGAGGTTCAACTGCACTGTATTTGTGTGCTATGGCTGCCACCCAAGTGACCCGGGTTGTGACTGAAAACGGTCCTCTGGATCAGCTTGCTTACCTGGTTAACAATGACATAAATAAATAAATAAAATATTTTCATCTAAATGGCAGTAACAGCATCCACACACCAGTCTTGGACCCCCACCTCTAAATGAAGCCTCAAACCCACTGGAGCTGCCATGCAGACGGAGACAAATCCCCATAGCTAAGTGGTCCTGTGACCTTATTTGTAACATTTCACGAGGTTACAACAACACGTTTGGCCGTCAAATCAGCAACTGTTGAAATTTTTTTCTGAAATGTACACAATTGACTCTGGTGATCTTTTCTGTCCCTACTTCTACTGCTTCCGCTAATGACAGTGTGTGTGGAGTCACAACCAGGGAAACCGGAAAACTGCACACATCACACTTTTATTGCAGAATCCGCAACTGTCCCCACTCTCCACAACAAATCCGGAATTGTATACAATTTATTGAATTTTTGCCGCAAGCCATGTAAAAAATATTAACATTTTCAGGGAAAGACACTCGAGCATGCTGGTAATTTGGCATGCGAACTTGGGTCCGACTGATACAATACGGTGCAAAGCAGGAAGGGGATCTCCACCAAGTTCTATGTGACACTACTGCAGTCTGGAAATCCTAATTCCTAAACTGAATTCTATGACCTATTTTTACATACGAGTTTAGGATTCCAAATCCAAATCTGATTTGAGGTCCTTATAGGATTTGAATCGGAAAAAGATTAAGAATCAAAAATTCCTAAATTCCTAAACAGACCAACTGGATCACAATCTGCAAATTCTGAGCAAAGAACAGTTACATACTTACCTTAACAGCAGATCTTTGACAGAATCTCTTCCCCTTAGGCTACACCTTTGGAAGTATACCCACATCAGCAATAGGACTACACGGAAACTTTTGCTAGTTGGGGGCTGCCAATGACGACGTCACGTGTCAGCATCTACATAAATGTGGGCGTCCCCATTTCTCCTCAGTCCCCTGCCAGAGAATGTGCTCTGAGGACTCTCTTCTTGGGGAACCAGGAGACTATACCAGCACCTCTGATATTAGGCAGACGCAGGCACTGGAGATAGCAGCCATGAAAAATCCAAAAGCAAAATTGGATGCCATATTCCCCTGAAGCTGATACATGGGGGAAGGAGGGTGGGAGGGCTGGCATGGTCTAAGGGACGAGATTCTCTAGAAGATCTACTCATTATGTAATGTACGTAACTGTTCTATCTTCTTTGAGGCTATCTCTTCCCTTAGGCCACACCTTTGGAACTCATGGTGATGTCAATATAGTGTGGTGCACAAAGAACGGACTTTTCATTCGTAATAATATTTGCACAAGGTCTGTGGTTATGATGCTACGTGCTCTTTCTGTTCTGCTGGATATATTACCTGCTTTTAGCTTACCCTCATATGCTGTAACACAGGATAAACAGCGATCAAGTCTGCTGTGACATTCTAGTATTTCAGATGCGTATACTTGAAACCAAGTATACTGTATGCATTTTAATGTATAGAAATCAATAAAATAAATTAAAATGCACTGCTGCATTAAAGGGAATGTGTACCCAGAGAAACCCGTTTAGTATAAAATACCTTTAACACCCAATCTAGTGCTAAATGAGTAACAGCTTGAGCATCTAGTACTCCAACGTAATTGTTTTAGCAAAAATTATCCTGGTACTCGAAGCACCATGCCATCTTTGCTTAGGTCTGTCGCATAACTGAGAGGCACGTCCTTACTGATGACGTCAATGCCTCACCAATTCTGATGGTATCAATTCATAGAAGCCCCATAACCCATGGCTGATAGTAGTGCACACAGTGTGCACCTATGACGTTCAACTTCCCCAGCACATACCAGGAATCACAGGGCCGCCTGTTTGGGTCTGCTGCCAGTCAACTCCATCTTGTTATAAGGCATTTAGTGAATTTTACTTCCACGGATACCAGTAGATTGACCAACAGTGACATGCACAGCAGCTTTTAGTGTGCTCCACAGTAAGCCCACACCGCTCTTTATGTGCCGGCCTCAGATTGTACAGCTAATAGGGTTAAAATATAACCATTACCCAAATCTGGCATATTATCCTATCAGACACCTACACAAAGTGGTAAAATGGTGTTCGGCTTGCAGACGAGCATTGAATCAGCTGATTTTTAGGTTGGAAACATAGCACTGTGAGCCTACGATTATGCGACAGTCCTAGGCAATGATGTGGTGCTTCGAGGTACCACGGGGATTAACAACATGTTAAAAACAGTATGTTGGGGGAGCCGATCCGGTGGCACGGAGGGCTGAGGCACTAGAACACTTTCAGGAGCGGACTCAGGTCATTGGGGAGCCGGCCTGGGTGGGGTGGGAGCAGGATCGAGCTGCCCAATGGTGGCTTTCTTCTCCCAGGAGAGGAGGGGGTCACCCTCCCACAGTCCTGCCGCCTCCGGGTGGAGGTCTGGTGGTGGTGCAGGCAGGTAATGGGCGACCAGTAGGGTGGAGCGTTCTGCAGTGTGAGATGTGTGCATGCCTCCACACGCGTGCACTCACACCAACAATGTGAGGGTGGGGGAAAACGGGGGGAAAAAAGGCTAAACAAATAAAAAAAAAAACCAGTACGTTGGAGTACTAGGTGCTCAGGTCCTTACTCAGCTAGGGGGTGGTATGGTCTTATAAAAGACAGCTTGCTCTGGATACACCCTCGCTTTAAAAGCAGATTAACAATATATGAGGAAGAGTTTTTTATTATTTTAGAAGATGTGCTACATACTGATACATTTCTATTCATTATTTGAGCACAAACCTTTCTTCATGTTGAAAGCATAAACAAGTGGCAATATATTTATTTTAACAATTTATACAGACCAGTACATGCTGCAGAAAACTGTAGATTTGTTTTGGAGCACTGGGAATGCTTAGTAGAACCCCCGCAATTTCACCACAATATTTGAAAAAAAAAAAAATCTCTGCACTTTTAGGCAACTCCTGAATTTTCCAGTGACCCTGGTCACGATTTCTAGTATACCAAGGTGCAGTAAATGAGCTGGGTGGGAAACAGACTCAAACTCAGAAAGTGGGAGTAAATCATGTAAAAATGAGAGTTAAACGATATCTACAGGCAGAGGTGAAGCCCAATATAAAATTATAAGTTTTTTTATCTGAGCGCTCATAAAAAGTATGTAACCCCCCCCAGGCATGTTTAAATATGGTACTCCTCACCCCCACGTGATTGCACTGCTAATAATGCAAGATGACGACGATCCACTGCCCCTTCTTTATTGGTGCCCTTATGTACAGAGATTTAATAATCTCCTTATCTATCCCCCATGCCCACCGCTATCTTTACAGAATTTGCCTACACACGGCATTTAGGCAAATTGGCAAAAGCATAATAGCAATAGGGTTGGAAGCGTAGCTTACAAGTGAAAGTAACAAGCTGCTAACTAGCATGGTCCATCCAGCAGTAACTGGTTTGCTTCCCACAGCCTACTGTACACTTGCATACTGTGTGACCCCGAGCTAGTCAGTTAATCCCCCAGTGCTCATGGGTCACCCTTATAAATGGTCCCTGTGCCCAGTGGGCCTTACCCGTTACCAAAGAACAATAAAAAATATAATAGCCGAACTTGGTGGCCCCTGCCACCTCTGGTTTCGCTATGGCCTAACAATATTTATGTTTATTGAAATGCCCTGCAATCGTCTTGCACTGTCAGTTCTTGCCTCAGTACCTCACTGAAATAAGACAAAAGATCCAGTGAGCAAATTATTCCAGGGTTCTTTTGGATAACTAAATAAATAAAAAACAAGTTCCGCTACATAAAGCTGATTCCGTGCGTGCCACTTCTGATAAGCTGTTGGAACAGGCCTTGTTTACACACTTCATGCCCTGACTTACCTGTCCATAGTCCTTCTCAATAGCTGCTCTCTGCTTGCTAAAATTCCTGAAACGTAGAAAGAGAAAGAAAAAGAAATGTTAGCAGCAGGGGAGAGCAAGAAATGAACTACCATATCATACATACAGTGCTTTTCATAGTAAGCCCACAAGGAGTAACAACAGGGGCCCAGACAGCGTAGTTCAGAACTGCCCTACCTGTCTAGATGCTGTCCATGTTTCAGCTATGCCTGTCCTCCTTTGGCCAACAGGTTCGGGCAGATGCGTAAAGAGCGGCATGAGCCGCACAAACTTTTAAATACCCACTTTTCAGTACAAGTGGTTTTAAACAGGACTTCCAATATGCCTCCAGTCTTAGCATTATCTCTCTAGCCATGACCACAGCATGGCTCTCTCTCTCTCTCTCTCTTAAAGGGTGCCTTTCAAGGGCCAGTTTTAGGGTTTGAGGGGCCAGCAGCAGGATTAGTGAAGTCATGGGGCCCTACTACAGTACACAGCCCAGCTTTACCCCATGTGTTTGACAGTAGCTCACACCTACAGCATGTTACTTTATCTTCACTACAACCAGTGGTATATTTCACGTTTATAGGGGAGACAGCTATGTTAGTCCTTCGGGCTGTTCTTCCCACCCCCTCCACTGCTGCCCCTCTGCCTCTTACTACTGGGTCACAGCTTGATGAGACATTTCACATCTTGCGGCCACATCAGAAGGAGCTGCACAGCTCTTTATTGCTGTTTTAAGAAGATAATAAGAATAAAATACATTTATAAACGAATAACATAAACTGCTCTGGTTGGGAGCCCCCCATAAGCACAGGGCCCCCAGCGACCGCAGGGTTTGCTGGTACCTAAAATCGGCTATGTGCCTTTCATGCAAGCATTTTAAAAAGTGCTTCACACTCACACACTTCCTTGTTCAGGGCCAGATCAAGCTTTTGGGGGGCCTGGGGTACTCAAACGCTGGGGGGCCCCCATGGAAGTCAACACCAAATCAAAATGTGGCTGGGAGCAGAGCAGACTGTGATGAGAGAGAGACTACTGTACAGTCAGTCATTCAGCCAAGAGTACAGCCATTGGCACCACAGTAGTCCCAGAACAGATGCTGGTTATGAGGGGGGTATGAGAACTGAATTTTAAAACTGATTCACTACATTTTAAATTTTAAACAGTAGAAGCAGTCTAGCAGAGAGGCATTGGGGAGGGAGAAGAGTAGACCTTACAACAAAGTGCCAGGTCTGTGCTGTGCCTTCTTTCTCCATCTCAATGGCAGTTAAACGTAAACTGCACGGGCCATTTATGAGTCAGGTCAGCTCTTCCAGGCCAGCTGAGGGTGTCTTTTTTTTTTTTTTTTTTACACTTCAGACACACTGGGCAAAGCTGCTCACTGCATGCATGGTAAAGAGCTACCTGCAAACCACAATTTACAGTTGAGCAGTCTGCTTTGACTAATTTTCTACTGACTGTTCTCAGCTCAGACTACCCAACTGCACCCGGGACTGCTTTATTTGACTGATCTATGCATTTTAAGCAGCAGTCCCTACTAGACCTTTTTAAATTAAAGAGAAGAAATAAATGATTTAAATCAAAATGTAGCTGGCTAACTACCACCAGGAGGGAGGGACAGGGACTGGAACATGCAGCTAAGGAGCAAATTGTGCTGCAGAGTCGACTGACCGACCATGGCCCACCACCACCACCACCACCCCCGGCAGGCATTAGATCTCGCTCAGTCAGGACTCGGCGCTGCTCATCTCATCATGTTGTGATGTGGAACACACTCCAGTCGACAAACAAAGGTTTCATTAAAAAAATGAATTTCTGCGAGGCAGCCAGCCTGGAGCAGAGGGCAGAGATGAGACACAACTGCTGCTGACTAAAGTCAGGCCACGCACCGCAGCCTGCCCACCACCCACCCTGACCCACAGCAAGGTCATCCGCTCCATTTCCTTCAGCTGCTGCTCATCACCAACACAGGTGACGGTTTTGAGGTTCTGATTGGGAAGTTCAAAATCATTTATTCACGTATTGTCCGTCTAGTATGTCTACTTAGGGTCCCGTATATTCCACCTGCTCTTTCCTTCCTAACCTGGCTAAGCTTGTGTGGGTAAAACTGAAAAAATCAAAGGACGAGTGAGCAAGCTAGCTTTCTGATCCATCTCCACCACAGTCAGTCGGAACATCTGAGACAAGGGCTCACAGACAGAAATGCACATTTGGCGCGACATCACCGGACTCCCCTATCGGCAGAATCAGTGACCATGTGCTAGCTGAGCTGGAATGTTGTTTTGTTTTTTTTTTTTCACTCAAAGTTTTGCGGTCGTCAGGACTCTGAAAGAGTTGCGTTAGGGAACTCTGAGCAACGCAAGCAGCGCACACACATGCAGGAGCTCACGGGGGCCCTGGGTCATCTGCCCCATTTGCCCCCATATTAATCCAGCCCTGTCCTTGTTAAAAACACTGGCGTGACACCACACCATCTCTGAAGCAGAACATAACAGCCATTTTGCACCAGTACACCAAACAACAGCTCCCCTACTTTCAATGCCCAACACAAACTGACTGATATTTATTTACTTAGTTTCTGTTTACCAAGTAGGTGTGCTACACCAATACAATGCACATTTTCAGGCACGACCCAGGAGGAATACAAACAATAAACATTGGTACAAAGGCATACAAGTACAAAGAACAATCATTACATATAACAGCATGGACAGATAATACTGAAGGGCAGAGATTTGAGTACAAAATGAAATATCACGAGTTTCACTTTAAAAAGGCATACAGAAGGCACAAATCTAAGTGGTAGTACAACACCCCAGTTACAGGAGCACTTAGCAAATGTTTGGAGAAACTGAAAAAGCTCATTTTTGAAAACTAGGCAAGTCTGAGAGTTCCTAAGATAAGGGGGAAATGATTTCCAGAGCTTAGGGGCAGATAGAAAATGCCTGTTCTCCCATTTTTGTTTTGCATTTACAGTAGGTACTGCCAGAAGCGACATGTCATTAGATCATAAGGGATAGGCCAGATTGATTTTTTTTTAACACACTAGCCAGGGCAACAGGTGTACCTCACCTGATAATTTTGTAGCTCACCTCATAATTTTGTCAGTGGTGCAGACAAGGGTGAAGAGGCGATGTAATGCTGGAGAAAACCAACCTAAGCGCACATAGAGAATGCAGTGGTGAGTTAGCCTGGGGATACAGCAGGCAAAACAACAGGTACTGTTGTAGCAGGTATCCTGTTTATTTATACTGCATTTATTGGCCTCAGAGTAAAGTTCCAGACCATAGGTGAGGCTAGGCAACAGAGAAATATAGAAGCTGACAGCAGATGATGGAGGGTATTGTCAAGGAAAGGCTAGGGGGGTTACCGGAGCAAACTGGGTATCTGGACGATAGGCTGCATGGCTTCGTCCTGGGAAGATCATGTCAGACAAACTGTGTGGAGTTCTATGACTGGGTGACAAGTGCCCTGGACCAGGGTAGGCTGGTGGACGTCCTTTTTCTAGACTTCAGCAAGGCATTCGATTTGGTACCCCACGATAGCCTGCTGGCTAAACTGGAGGAAATGGGGGTGGGGATGCAGTTGATAAGATGGATAGGAAATTGGCTCCCAGAGCATACTCAGAGGGTGGTAGTTGGGGGGCTAGCCTCATCTCCAAGGAGGGTCACTAGTGGGGGTCCCCAGGGTTCGGTGCTGGGGCCACTCCTGTTTAACGCCTATGTCTCAGACATAAGGAAGAGTATCAGGAGTGAAATGAGTCCCATTGCAGATGACTCAAAGCTGGGTGCGGTGGTGGAAGAGGGGAGAGTGGCCCTGAAGGAGGACCTGAAGGCTCTGGAAAGGTGGTCGGGAAAAAATGGAAACTGAAGTTCAATGCAGGGAAATGCAGGGTTCTGCATCTGGGAGTCAGAAATCCAGGCCAAGGTTATACCCTGGGGGAAGACATAATACAAGTCTTGAAGGGCGAGAGGGACCAGGAGGTGGTGGTAGATGTCAAAATGAACAACTCAAGACCTGTAGGAGGGCAGCGGCAAAAGCAAATAGGATGCTGGGATGCATCGCTAGGGGGATTACCTCCAGAAGGGCTGAAGTGATCCTTCCGCTATACAACTGCTTGGTTAGGCCACACCTTGAGTATTGTGTGCAATTTTGGAGACCACACTGAAAGAGGGATATTGTACTCCTGGAGCGGATCCAAAGGAGGGCAACCAAAATGATCTGGGGCCTGGGGGAGAGGACCTATGAGGAGAGGCTCAAGGAGCTCAACATGTACTCCCTGGAGGAGAGGAGAGGAGAGGAGTGACGGGGGGGGACATGACACAAGTCTTCAAGGACATAAAACAGATTAATAAGGGGGGTGCAGTCAGGGTGCTCCATAGGAAGGAGGTGGGGGCAATGAGATGACATGTGTGTAGGCTGGAAGGGGGCAGACTCAGTGGGGAGAGGAGGAGGTGTTATTTCATTGAGAGGGTGGTGGAACCATGGAATGCGCTGCCCAGGGGGCTGGTGGAGGCAGAGACTGTACAGAGGTTTAAGAGAGGATGGGACCGGTACAGGGGGAGGGTGAAGCTGATGAGGTCCGATACATGGGGAACATCTGGGACTGGGGACAGTGTGACCCAAGGGGGAGGGGGGACAGTGAAACTGGACCCCAGCGTGCGTGCTGACAATCGAGCAGACAAGAAAGACCATTAGGCCTCCTCTGCTGGCATTTTAGTATGTTAGTATAAAGACCTCAATGGCCCATCCAGTCTGCTCATTTTCCCTGCCTACTGTGCCACTGCAGCCCCTACACAATCTCCAGTCCCCCCCCGTGTTCCTTTAAAGGTCCCCTTGTAGCTGTCCCATGCATGCTTGAATCCTGTGACTATTCTGGCACTTACCACATCTGCTGAGAGGCCATTCCAGGCCTCCTCCACCCTCTCGGTGAAGAAATATTTCCTCACATCCCCTCTGAGCCTCCCCCCAAGCTTCACAGCATGACCCCTTGTCCTTGAGTCTGTCTTTGTGCAGAAAATGCTCCCTTCCTATACCTTATTAATACCTGTTATGTAGTTGAATGTTTCTATTATATCCCCCCTTTCCCTTTTTTCCTCAGAGTATATTCGGTTCTCTCAGTCTGTCTTTGTAAGGCTTTTGATGCAGTCCCTGCACCATTTTGGCTGCCCGCCTCTGTACCGCATCCACCCAATCCATGTCCTTCTGGAGATGAGGCCTCCAGTACTGGACACAGTACTCGGGTGTAGTCTTACCAGTGACCTGTACAGGGGCATCACTACCTCCTTCTTCCATACTAGTGTGATACCCCTCCCTGTGCACCCCAGCATTCTACTAGCCTTTCCTACTGCCTTTTCACTCTGCTTGGCCACTTTCAGGTTATCATAAATGATTACCCCCAGGTCCCTTTCCTGCTGGGAGATGCCAGTACCTCACTTGCCAACTGGTATGTAGCCCCCAGGTTTTTATGCCCCAAGTGCATGATTTTGCACTTTTTAGCACTGAAACCCAGCTGCCAAACACTCAACCATTCCTTTAACTGTAGCAAATCATTCCTCACCCCCCCCGGTGTGTCCACCCTGTTGCAGATTTTAGTGTCATCCACGAACAGGCAGCTTTTCCCTTCTACCCCTTCTGCACTACAGCTGATAAAGACACTGAAGAGGACCAGGCCCAGTACAGACCCCCTGAGGCATCCCACTGGTCACCCTGCCATCTCCCGAGTGGACTCCATTTACCATCACCCTCTGACTCCTGCCACACAACCAACTTCTTTCCCAGTTTACTACTTTCCAGCCCACTCCTAGACATGCCAGCTTGTTCACCAGTCTTCTGTGTGGAACAGAGCTGAATGCCTTCCTGAAATCCAGGTATGCCATATCTACTGCTCCGCCCTGATCCACTTCCCTGGTCACCCAGTCAAAGAACTTGATCAGGTTTGTTTGGCAAGACATCTCCCCTGTGTGAACCCATGTTGCCTGTGATCCTGGAATCCACTTGTTTCAAGGTATTCCACTATCCTTCCTTTCAATGGTGATTCCTTAACCCTTCCCATTACTGAGGTCAGGCTGACAGGTCTGTAATTTCCTGCTTCCTCCCTATTCCCACTTTTATGAAGTGGGACCACATCTGCCCTTCTCCAGTCCCTCGGAACCACCCGTTTCCAGCTATAAGTTGAACAAAGCTGTCAGGGGTGCAGCCCGCACCTCTCTGAGCTCCTTCAGTATCCTAGGCATGAACCCCATCCGGTCCCATTGCCTTATCAACTTTTGATTTTCCCAGTACCCCGAGGACTTCCTCCTCTGTTAAAAAACTAGAGTCCACCTTTCTACCACTTCTGCCCCGTTTCTTTATCTGTGGCCCATCACTTACCCCTTCCACTGTAAATACTGAACAGAAGTATCTGTTCAATATGTCCGCCTTCCTCACAGACATCCCTTCACCTTTATCCGTGTTATCCCCCCGCTGGTCCTCCTTCTCTCACTAATACATCTGAAAAAGGTTTCATCCCCTTTTTTAACTGACTGGGCAATATTCTCCTCTGTTTGTGCCTTTGCTCTCTGCACTGCCTTCCCTGCCTCCCTCTACCTCTCCTGGTAGTTTTTCCTATCCTCCTCCCTCAGTGTCTTTTTGTACTTCCTACATGCTATTTTTTTCACTCTTACTGTTTCTGCTAGCTCCCTGGAGAACCATAGTGGTCTCCTTTTCCTCTTGCTCTTGCAGACCTGCCTGACACTGAGATTCGTTGCTATTTCTATGCCCTCTTTTATTTTCGCTGACTGGTCTTCAACTCCTCCCAGCATCCCTATCCCTGCCAGGGCGTCCCTGAGGCATTCTCCAGTCTTGAAATCAGCCTTCCTGAAGTCCATGACTCTCACCCTTGTGCAGTGTGGTTCAAACCCAGTTTTTGTTGTAAACCACATTGTACAGTGATCACTGGTCCCCAGGTGGTCCGCCACCGCGACGTCAGCAACACTGTCTCCGTTCATCAGCACTAGGTCCAGCAATGCTTCTTCACGAGTGGGTTTCATTACCAGTTGCCTGAGGAATGCCCCCTGCAAGGAATCCAGGACATCACTGTTCCTGGAATTTGCTGCTGCTGGGAGCCTCCAATCCACATCAGGTAGGTTGAAGTCCCCCATCAGCAGCAACTCCCTCTTATGTGCCAGCCTTTGGATTGCTTCCAGCATTTCCCCGTCCGCCTCCTCAGTCTGTGCTGGAGGTCTGTATGTCACTCCTGTATGGATAACAGCGCCATTCTTTCCCCCCATAGTGACCACAAAGAACCTCCACTCCCCCCTGTTAACCTTGCATTCTGTAGTCTTTATGCTGTCCCTTACATAAAGGGCTACTCCTCCCCTCTTTCTTCTCACCCTGTCCCTTCCGATCAGAGTCAGTCCTGTCACTTGAGTATAATCCTTCATCCCTCCACTTGTCTCTCCACCCTCCAATGCAAATGAACCCCTCCGACGTGCACCAGTCCCTTAGCCACTCATTGAACTCCTCTATTCTCGTTTTCCTGCCTGTACTGGCACAGGGGATCTGGATTACCTCAGAGAATGCCACTGAACTCACAGACTCTGCAGCACCCTAGTAGCTTTTTAAACCTTTGTTGCACCACTCTTACCTCATTTTCTGTCAAGTCATTCGTTCCAAGGTGAATGATCAAGTGAGGTTTGCCCCCATCTTCCTTAACGTTTCCTTGATCTTTGGCCCAGCCATCCCACGTCCATCCCTGGCACACATTCGACGTTCCTTCTCCTATTTGCATCCCATTTCCTTACCCAGTGTATACTCTTGATAATAGAATCCCCAAATGCCAATACCCTTTCCTCTCTCCCATTCTTTGCCTTTGTCCCCTTGTCTGCCCCTGGTGGGTCAGCCTCCTACCCTTCACTTCCTCTCTGTCTGACCTGTTGGTCCTTCCTTCCGTACCCCCACTGCTCTCTGCTATTTCCTCCATTGCCCCCCTTCTTCGATATCCTCCCTGGTGTCCCCTGCTACCCTCTGCAGTCCCCCTCCTTCTTTGTTATCCCACTATTTCACCCTCCCCTCCACCCTTAGCTCTTGCTTGACTGTGTATAACCCCTTCCCCACTCAGTGTACTCTCCCCTCCCATCCTCATATTACTGACCTTTTCCTCTATGGTTTTCCCTGCCCCGATACCCCAATGTGCCCCCTGGTCCTCCAGCCCTGCCAGTACCATAAACCTGTTTGATGCTAGTCCCCTTAGTTCCAAACGTGCCTGTTCTGGATTAGCCATAGAAACAAAGAATTTGACAGCAGACAAGGACTGCTTGGCCCACCCAGTCTGCCCATTTCCCTACTGCAGATCCTAACAGCCTACTTCCTCCTACCCCCAAACCCCTAGAATTGCCTTATGTCTGTCCCATGCATTCTTGAATTCCCCCACTGTTTTTGACTCCACAACCTCCACAGGAAGGCCGTTCCATGCATCCACTACCCTCTCCATGAAAAAATACTTCCTCACAGTACCTATGAGCCATCCCCCTTCCATCTTCAAAGTGTGCCCCCTTGTTCTTTCGCATCTTTTTTTCTGAAAGACGCTACCTTTTTGGACTTTGTTGATTCCCTTGAGGTACTTGAAAGTTTCTATCATGTCCCCCTTGTCCCTCCTTTCCTCGAGGGTATACATATTAAGCTCCCTAAGTCTCTCTTCATATGTCTTCTGGTGCAGACCCTGCACCATTTTTAGTTGCCCTCCTCTGGACAGCCTCCATCCTGTCTATGTCCTTGTGGAGATTGGGTCTCCAGAACTGCACACAGTACTCCAGATGGGGTCTCACCAGCTGTCTGTACAGAGGGATAACAACTTCCTGTTTTCTACTGGTGATGCCTTTTTCTATACATCCCAGTATCCCCCCAGCTCTCCTTACTGCCCTCTCACATAGCTTGCCCACCTTTAGGTCATCTGATATGACTACCCCAGGTCCCTTTCCATTTTTGTTGTTAGTATCTCACCCCCATAGTGTACTCTTCCCTGGGTTTTGTTTCCCAGGTGCATTACTTTGCACTTCTTAACACTGAATCTAAGCTGCCACACATTTGACCATTCCTCCAACCTTGCCAAGTCCCTTCATACTTTCCACCCACCTTGTGAATCAACCCTGTTGCAGATCTTTGTGTCGTCCTGCAAAGAGATCGATTTTCCTTCCAGTTCCTCTGCAATGTCACTTATAAAGACACTGAAGAGAACCGTCCGAGAACTGAACCTCATGGTACCCTACTAGTAACCCCTTTCTTCACTGTGGACTCCATTTACTATTACCCTCTGTGTCCTGTTCTCCAGCCAATTTTTTACCCAGGCTACCATCTTGAGACCCACTCCCAGGCTGGCTAACTTGTATATTAATTCTTTCGTGTGGGACTGTGTCAAATGCCTTGCTAAAGTCTAGGTAGGCCATGTCCACAGCCCCTCCCTGATCTACTACTTTGGTCACCCAGTCAAAGAAATCTACTAGATTTGTCTGACATGACTTACCCACTGTGAATCCATGCTGCCTTGGGTCCTGTGCCCCTCTGGCGTCTAGGTACTCAACAATTCTCTCCTTCAGAAGTGATTTCATCATTTTCCCTATCACTGAGGTCAAACTAACAGGTCTGTAGTTTCCTGCCTCTGCGCTGCTTCCACTTTTGTGAAGCGGAATCACATCTGCCCTCCTCCAGTCCTCAGGTACCACCCCATCCTCCCATGATTTTTTTAAAGAGGGTAGTCAGTGGTGTCACTAGTTCTACCCTTAGTTCTTTTAGAATTCTGGGATGAATCCCATCAGGCCCCATTGCTTTGTCCACCTTTAGTTTTAAGAGTTCTTTGAGAACTCTTTCTTCTGTGAATGAGCTGGTATCAACTCCCCTATCCAGAGTGTTTCTGTTTGGTTTAGGTACCTCCCCTTCTTCACTTGTGAATAATGAGCAAAAATATTTGTTTAGTATCTCTGCCTTTTCACAGTCACCCTCTGCCCACCCCGCTTTATTAAGCCTCACTATCCCTCCCTTGGTCTTCCTTCGCTCCCTGATGTACCTATAAAAGGTTTTATCCCCCTTCTTAACTGAGTTGGCTATCCTTTCCTCGGTTTGGGCCTTTGTGTTCTGACTGCCTTCCCTGCTGCCTTCTGCTTTAACTGATACAGTTCTCTGTCCTGCTCCTTCTGGGATTCCTTGTACTTCCTGAATGCTATCTTTTTCTCCCTAACCTTCCCTGCCACCTCCTTTGAGAACCATAGTGGTTTTTTATATTGTTTTGTTTTGTTTATTTGCTTCACACAAAGGCTTGTTACCTCTGTGATGGCAGGTTTGATTATTCCCCACTGTTCTTCCACCCCTCCTTCCTGCCTATTTGCTAGTGCATTCCTTAGGCACTCACCCATTTTGGCAAAATCAACCCTCCTAAAGTCCAGGACCTTTGCCTTTGTATGGCTTGACTCTACTGCTGTGTTTTTCATGAACCATACTATTCGATGGTCGTTAGTTCCCAGATGACTACCCACTTCTACATCTGTGATCCTCTCTCCATCTCCATTTGAGAGTACCAGGTCTAAGACTGCTCCCTCCCGAGTGGGTTCCAGTACTAGTTGTCTAAGGCATGCCCCCTGCAGGGCATCTAGAATGACCCTGCTCTTTGATGTGGCTGCAGCAAATGCACTCCAGTTAACATCTGGCATATCCATGACTGTATTATAGATTGAGGGAGTGCTCCTGACCAATCGGAGCGCTCCTTTCCCCTGCGCAGAAGGCACTCTTATTCTATGAAGAGTGTCTCACATGCAGATGCCCTGGAAATGGGCACGTTCTGGGAAGTTTTAAAAAAAAAATATATATTACTGATCGCTCTCGATCAATAAATATTAATACATCCCCCACTGCCACTCGTTGCTGAAAACTAGTGCTTTCATTTGCCTTCAGCTTGAGCCAGAACAGCTCAGCTGAAGGTGCGTGAAACCACTCGTTTTCAGCAACGAGTGGCTCCGGAGAACGTAGTAACACATACATTCCCAAAGTCAGCATTAAGCGGACTATTGATTTTAGGTGTGTTCTTAGAGCTTGTTAATGACACCATATCGCCTGTGTAAAGCAGTGAGGAACAAGAGGTAGTGGATCTAGGCAGATTATTGATAACAGTGTAAACAGCAGCGGACCAAGAACAGAACCTTGCAGAACACCAATGTTAATGTTGGAGAAGTCAGACTGGGCTCAGTTAATATTTACAAATTGCTGTCTCTCACTAAGGTAGCTCGAGAACTAGGTAACAGCAGTAGATGAAAAACCAAAGGTATACAGTTTGGATATGAGTAGGGAGACGTCCTCAAGGTCAAACACCTTGGTTAAGTCAATTTTACAAAATAAGTGTAGACCTAGGGACCTGCTTCTGTAACTTTTAGCTAGCGCAGGACTGTCCGTTTCATTCAACTGTCAATTTGATTTTGTTCTGCTCCTATTTTTTGCTGTCTTCCCCCCAGCTAAACTCCTCTCCCCACCCCTGCCTGCTGTGCTCCTAATTTTCACTTTACTTTACTTTCACTAACCTCTAGCCTTTATGCCGCCCTCCCCAAGCAACATTCAGTCTGCTGCCAACCTCTCTCCACACCCTCTGTCTGCTCTTTTGTTCTCCTGCCCCTCCCACTGATTAAGTCCTAAGCAGACTCTCGGCCACCCCTACAAAAATTAACTCTCTCCTCTTTTTCTCCCTCTAGATCTCCTCAGACTCTCTAGGGCACTGCCTTGCTTTAAGCAGCTGTGGCTCAGCTCTCAATAAGCACCGGCCGCACTTCTCCTGCTCACTGCTGTGACATGGAGCTCCTGCCACTCTTGAGGACCAATATTTTCTTAAATCTATTGCAACAGTTCTTCTATTTCTTAGCCTAATCTATCCTTTACAATTTCTAGTCCATAAGGTTGGCCACCTATGGGCACCCCCCCTCCCCTTTCTTGACTATGCTATAGTGTCCTCTTTAATTTTCCTTTTCCCTCTCAGGTCCTCATACAGGGAGGTTATTGTGCTGACCTCCAAGCGTATGTAAAACAGGTTGTGTTTATTGTTGTTGGATTTAGTAAAAAATACCTTGATGTATATACCTTATGTTTCTGAAACCTGTAAATGTTGAAAACACCATGGCACTAGGTGTTTTTGATAAAGGGTAAAACTTACTGCTGTAACTGACTGTATTATAAAAATTAAGTTAGTTGCACTACTTAAAATGCATGTAAATTGCTGTAAACTGAACAAGTCTGAAATGTCATGGTGATTTGCATACATCCCATAATGTTTTGCATTATGGAAGTATGTATGATGTTGTATTTCTTTGAAACTTGATTTGTTGCCAGTGCCCTTTGGGGTAACCCTTTTTTCAGTGATTCTGCATTGAGGTTCTTTGTCTATAGCTTGTTTTTTTTTTTTTTTTTTTTTGAGCCCCCACTACTCAAGCAAACAAAGCTCACATAGGGATGAAGGGTCTTCACTAAAAATGTTTAGATCAGAGGTCAGTGTCAGTCGGAGCTGGCTAGGTGCAGAGAAAGGACATACATAGTCTGTTGCTGTAAAACTGATGTACTGAAGAAGGAATATGACATTGCTGAAGCTTATTTCCTGTATTTTGAATAAACATCACACAGGGATTGTGTGTTGAACCTGAAGTTTGGTGTCTGGTCCATCTGTAATCCCACAACCCCTCCACAACCACCCAGAACCACTGCACAGGTAAGGACTCGGCACTCCTGGACCTGCTCCTTGCAGGACTGAAAGCTGCTAATTTGATTGGGGTTTCACCGCTTGGTCGCAGCCTCGGATTGGAGGAGTCCTTTCTGGCTTCCTCTCCATTGGCCTGCCACACCCTCTCTCTCGGCTCCATTACAGCCAGCTTTCCCCTGCACTATCTTCAACCTCCTTCTAATTCTTGTACTCAAATTTTCCTGCCCACCCACCCTCCCCTGCCCCGGCACTCTTTAAATGGGCTTTCTGTTCTGAAAGCCCCACCTCCACTAGCACTCCTCCAATTAGTGCTGCACCTTCCCCTTAGCCTCCTAGGCCCCTTTAGTCCTCCAATCTTCTCAGTAATCCTGCCATCGCACTTACTCATTAGACCCATTTCCTGCTATTTCCTTATAAGCCTCCTTCGCCTTTCTCAGTCCCTGACACTCTGCTTGCTTGCCTTACTTTTCTCACTCTGCCCCCCCAATCCACTCCCCTCAATTTTTGAATCATGCTTTCTCTGCCCCACTCCCGTTTGGTCAGCCTCAATGTCACTTATTTATTTTATTTATTTTGTGATTCAGAAAAGACCTTTGAGCGCAAGCTCTTTTACAAAAGTTCCACGTCATAGATTGCAAAACAAAAGTACAATAGGAGAAAGCAAAGGTACATCACAATGAACGACACAGCTTGGATTCAGAACATACAGAATAACTCAAAACACAGGTACAAGTTAAAATAACAAGAAAAATACTTTATGAGAGTGGGTGTGGGGGAGGGGGATAAGCAGCCACAAAGTGCCTTGTCAGTAGTTCAGAGGGCCAGGGATAGCTAGCAGTGGGGTGAAGAAAGGAGGTACGAGAGAGAGGTAGGTACTGTGGTGAAGGGTGGGGGAAGAATGGCGATAAGGTATAGGGAGAAATGGGGGGTGAGGGGAGGCTGAGTGGAGAAGATGCTAGAGTAAATGGTGGGGTGCGAGGGGCATGGTCAGGCTGCTTGCATTAGTAGTGACTGTTAGGGAAACTCATGGGACTGGGAGTTGGGGTGGGGTTTTGGGTGCTGAAGAAGCATGATGCGAACTGATTGCTGAGGCAAGTTATGAGAAGGGACAGAGGGAGGAGGTACCTGAGGCCTGCCTAGTGCTTGCTGGGGGGCAGAGAGAGTGGGTGTGGCTGGACTTAGGGGCAGGTGCACTCAGAGAGTGTTATTAGGTGCTGTTTGAGGTCAGTTTTTAAATTGGGCCAGACAATTGGTGGCTGAGAGGTGCCCAGGTAGTTCTTTCATCCACAGGGGGGCCCAGTAGGCAAATGCACATTGCCCAAGTGAGGTGCAATGGAAGGGGATACAAGGCCGCTCTAGTCCTCCCCCTGGTGACCTGTAACAAGTTGGCCACCTTGATCAAAACAAGGCAGTGTTTTACCCAATAGAGCCTTCTTCCCTAGGATGAAAGTCTGGAATTTGACCCTATTTCATAATGACAGCAAATCTTCGCATTTGTACAGAGTACAGGTGTGTGCTACACTCAGCATCCAGGGTGAGTCTGCAGGCTTTGTTGAGCACAGTCTGAACTCTCTTGAGCACTGTATCCGTTGCCACCCCATAAACCACTAGTCCATAGTCAATATCAGATATGATAGAGCTGTGGACTGAGAGGCGGAGGGCCCCCGGAGAGAGGTATTGCCTGTGTCCGCACAGGACACCAATCTTGGTATTGACTGTCTTGACCAGAGAGTCAATATGGTGCGCAAATGTGAAGGTATCATCTATTATGACCCTAAGATACTTGAACAAGTGGACTTGTTCCAGGGGCTCACTGCATGAGTTGGAGATGATGTGGGGGTGGTGCTCATTTTTGCTGTGTGGGTTGGATATAAGCATGGCCTTGGTCTTCTTGTACTTTCATAGCAACTTATGACTACAGAACCAGTTCTTGAGTTTGGAGAAGGAGTTCTGCAGCTCAGATTGTAGGGCAGCCTGAGATTGCTGCTGCTAAGTAGCACAGCATCATCTGTACATAGTATGAGTTTGGTGTTGCAGGCTGTGGGAAGGTCATTTAAGAAGAGGCTGAAGAGTAGGAGCCCCAGTTTTTATCCCCTGGGGTACCCCTAATGATACTTCTTTTGCGCTGGATACTGTTTGCCCAATTTTAACACATTAATTTCTCCGTATAGGTAGTCTTGGAACCAGCAAAGGGCATTGGGCGCCACACTCATGTTTTGCAGTTGGGTCAGTAACAGGGGGTGGCTGACTGTATCGAAGGCTTTGGTGAGGTCAATAAAGACAGACCCCACCAGTCTGCCTTCATACAGGGCCTTGTATGCATAGTCCGTGTAGTCCAGCAGGGCAGTGGTGGTGCTGTGATTTTGTCTGAAGCCATGCTGGTTGGGGCATAGTAGATTATACTTATTGAGGTAGTCAATGAGTTGACCCGCCATATTATTAACCCTCTTCTTTCTCCTGCTTCTCCCTACATGCTATGTTCTTCCAGCTTTCTCACCGCAGTCCCCTCCTATTTACAGGCCCTATGTGCCCCATGGTACGAACCCATGCTTAGCCAGTCCCTCCCGAGTTATACCCCCATGGTATCGTAACACCCGCTCCCCCCTGCATACACCCCGCTCCACCTGCTGGTGGTCTCTAACCAGCACTATAAACCTGCCCGCCTTCCCAGGTGCAGGCGTACCCTCATGCACAAAATTCTCAAGCAATATCTTGTTAGGATAGCACTACTTCTTCTGCTTCTCTCGGGCAATATCCATCCTAACCCTGGCCCACTCCACAACTTGACACAGCACCCCCAAAAGCAAAGACCCTTAACCCTCGCCTCTGTCAACATACGGAGCCTTCTACCCAAACCACCAGATCTTCAAGTCTGGATGGCACAGCATACTCCTGACGTTCTCTCCATCAACGAGGCATGGCTCTCCCACTGGGTCCCCGATAATGCAGTCTCCCGGCCTGGCTACAACCGTTACAGGCAGGACAAGTCAGGTAAACGGGGAGGGGCTGTGCTTCATACAATAAAGACCACCTGAAATATCTTGCACTCCCTATTGCCCAGTGCAGCAACTCCCAGATACTTGCCGTCAAGATCTTTCAGGGGCAACATGGAAAATCCCTCACAGTATTCTCGGTCTATATCCCCCCCTTGGGAACAGACCACTGGGATCAAAATGGTCACTGACTTCCTAGGAACCCTCCCTCACTGTTCTGAGGTGGTGATTCTTGGTGATGTAATGGCTCGCCCCTGAAGCTGCACCGTTTAAGGATGCCTTTGCAGCTATCGGCATCACCCAGATGGTGACTGCCCCCATGAGATTCAACAGTAGGACTGGCACCAGCACTCTCCTTGACCTAATCCTTACTACCCACCCGGACAGGATTACAGGTATTATGGTCCCTTCCGAACTCCATGAGTGACCACTACCTAGTACTTGGTCTAATAAGGCCAACAAACCTCCTGCACAAATTGTTTACCATCGAGCCCTCAGAAAGGGGCATCTACCTCGTTCAAGCACCTCAAGGGAATCAACAAAGTCCAAGAGGTTAGCATCTTTCAAAAAAAAGAGGTGTGCAAGAACAAGAGGGCACAATTTGAAGATAGGGGGGGGGCGGCTCAGAGATAATTTAAGGAAGTATTTTTTCACAGAGAGGGTTGTGGATGCATGGAACGGCCTTCCGGAGGAGGTTGTGGAGTCAAAATCAGTGGTGGAATTCAAGCATGCATGGGACAGTCATAAGGCCATTCTAGGGGGTGGGGGTAGGAAGAAGTAGGCTGCTGGTTAACTAGGATCTGCAGCTTATCCAGTAGGTAGGGAAATGGGCAGACTGGGTGGGCCAAGCAGTCCTTATCTGCCATCAAATTCTATGTTTCTATCTAGCCAACTTCAAAGGCTACCTAGCTCACTGCAATTGGTTCCCCCTCAGTACTGTCAATAATGTTGATGATGCTCTCCCCTTTTTTATCTCCAAATTCAGCAAAGCATGTAATCTCTGCCCCGTACCACAAAATTAAGGATCTGTCCAACCCCGGGATCAATGCCTCCCTATTTAACCATATGAAACAAAGGAATAACCTGTGGCATCGGGCTCGGGCCAGCGGGGGAACCTTGCGATGTGCTGCTCTACATGGCAGCTAGGAACCTTTACACCTGAGAAATACGTGAGGCAAAAAAGGAATATTTCAAAGGTGAGCTTACTAGCGCATGGGGCAATAGTCACAACCTCTGGGAAAAACTGAAAGACCTCACTGACGATCCCAGCAATGCACCCCCCCCCCGCTCCAAGTAAATGAGTAAACACACAAGACCGCAAACTAATAGCGAATGCATATAATAGTACATTTACTGACCGAAGTGGCATACTCCCATTGAACTTCTTTGACTCACCAAAATCGGCCCATGTAGCTGCCTCATCTTCCCGCGAGACAATTACCCCACCTTTCTATTTCAGACATGTAATGCATTCTGAGGCCAAGAAATACATACAAAGGGCCACTGGAAGGTCCAGGTTCAGTGGGGACAACTTGGACCTTAAACTTCTCCACCTATCCACTGACGCTGTCATCACCCCCCCCTTTACTAAGATCCTTAACCTATCTCCTTCCCTTCAACAATTCCCTAGCCTATGGAAAGCCACCCTAGTTATGCCGGTCCACAAAAGTGGTGACAAGACATCAAGTAATAACTACCTCCCTATCTCTAGTCTTCCACCACTCTCCAAAACCCTTGAACGAATTGTCGTTGACCAGCTCACGGAATATCTGACCAAATACAACCTGCAATGCCCTCGGCAGCATGGTTTCTGAAAGTTGCACAGCACTACCACTGCCCTACTAATGTACACTAATTACATCCATAAGGCCCTGGATGACAGACAGTTAGATCAATCAATCTACATTGATCTAACTAAGGCATTTGACATGGTGAACCATTCCCTCCTGCTCCACTCCCTCCCTCCCCCTCGGGCTCTCTCTGAGGTTACTTGCTGGTTCAGTAGCTATCTTGCAGGTCGCGCCCAGCAAGTCAA
The DNA here is from genome assembly GCA_016271365.2 of Neoceratodus forsteri. Classification (NCBI taxonomy): domain Eukaryota; kingdom Metazoa; phylum Chordata; order Ceratodontiformes; family Ceratodontidae; genus Neoceratodus; species Neoceratodus forsteri. Next base: position 146,367,992 of record CM028130.1, on the reverse strand, counting down.
GATTTGCGACACACTCTCTAGCAGACTTCCTGTTCACTCAGGAGTTCCTCAGGGCTCCATCCTCGGCCCACTTCTCTTTAGCTTGTTCATCAACAATCTCCCCTCTGCCTGTAATGTCAACTATCCTTTATGCAGACAATGCTGTTCTCTTCTCACGCAGCCCTGATCCTCATTTGCTCACTAATGACCTTCAAACTAATTTTAAAATGGTGGAGTCTTGGTTTGAGCAACACAAACTGCTTATGAATTACAAAAAGACCAAGGTCATGCTCTTCGCTAATCCCCGCCATGCTCATAAAGCGGTCAGCATCATCATCTGCAACAACCAAAATCAACCTTTTGAGCAAATTCAATCATTTAAATACCTTGGCCTTACACTGGATATGGCTCTCTCTTACAATCTCCATACTAACCACATTGCCACAGTCATTAACTCTAGAGTTGGGGTTCAGTACCAACACCAACACTATAAGTCCACCGACGCCCTCAGAACCGCGGTTACCAGTTCAGTTTTTTTCCCTTAGAAACACAGAATTTGACGGCAGATAAGGACCGCTTGGCCCACCTAGTCTGCCCATTTTCCTATCTAACAGATAAGCTGCAGATCCTAGTTAACCAACAGCTTACTTCCTCCTACCCCCCACTAGGACTGCCTTATGTCTGTCCCATGCATTCTTGAATTCTCCACTGTTCTTGACTCCACGACCTCCTCAGGGAGGCTGTTCCATGCATCCACAACCCTCTATGTGAAAAATACCTCACATTATCTCTGAGCCGTCCCCTCTATCTTCAAATTGTGCCCCTTGTTCTTGCACATCTCTTTTCTGAAAGATGCTACCCTCTTGGACTTTGTTGATTCCCTTGAGGTACTTGAAAGTTTCTATCATGTCCCCTCTCTCCCTTCTTTCCTCAAGGGTATACATATTAAGCTCCTTTAGTCTTTCTCCGTATGTCTTCTGGTGCAGACCCTACACCATTTTGGTTGCCCTCCTCTGGACAGCCTCCACTCTATGTCCTTGTGGAGATGGGGTCTCCAGAACTCCACACAATACTCCAGATGGGGTCTCACCAAATGTCTGTATAGAGGGATAACAGCTTCCTGTTTTCTACTATTGATGCCTCTCCCTATGCATCTCAGTATCCCCTCAACCTTCCTTACTGCCTTCTCACATTGCTTGCCCACCTTTAGGTCACCTGATATAATTACTCCAGGTCTCTTTCCATTTTTACTGTTGTCAGTATCTCACCCCCCATTGTGTACTCTTCCCCTGGGTTTTTGTTTCCCAGGTGCATTACCTTGCACTTCTTTGCATTGAATCTGAGCTGCCATACATTTGACCATTCCTCCAACCTTGCCAAATCCCTTCTCATCCTTTCCACTCCACCTGGTGTATCAACCTTGTTGCAAATCTTTGTGTCACCTGCAAAGAGACATGCTTTTCCTTCCAGTTCCTCTGCAATGTCACCTATAAAGACATTAAAAAGGACCGGTCCCAGTACTGAACCCTGCGTTACCATGCTAGTAACCCTCCTTCATTCACTGTGGGCTCCATTTACTACTTCCCTTTACGTCCTGTTGTCTAGCCAATTTTTTATCCAGGTTACCACCTTGGGACCCATCCAAGGCTGGCTAACTTGTGTATTAATCTTATGTGTGGGACTGTATCAAATGCCTTGCTAAAATCTAGGTAGGCCATGTCCACAGCCCCTCCCTTGTCTACTACTTTGGTCACCCAGTCAAAGAAATCTATTAGATTCGTCTGACACGAACTTCCCATCGTGAATCCATGCTGCCTTGGATCCTGTGCCCTTCTAGCCTCTAGGTACTCAACAATTCTTTCCTTCAGAAGTGATTCCATCATTTTCCCTACCACTGAGATCAAACTATCTGGTCTGTAGTTTCCTGCCTCTGTCCTGCTCCCACTTTTGTGAAGAGGAATCACATCCGCCCTCCTCCAGTCCTCAGGTACGACCCCATCCTCCCAAGATTTGTTAAAGAGGGTAGTCAGCGGTGTCACTAGTTCTACCCTTAGTTCTTTTAGAACTGTTGGGTGAATCCCATCAGGCCCCATTGCTTTGTCCACCTTCAATTTTATTAGTTCTTTCGGAACCCTTTCTTCTGTAAATTGACTGGTATTGACCCCCGTCTTCAGAGTGTTTCTCTTGTTTGGTTTACGTACTTCCCCCTCCTGGTTTGTTTGAATTCATCCTCTGAAACATGGAAATAAATGTAGTTTAAAATGCCCCAACAGAAACGAATAGAACGCACCCCCCGCTTTCTACAGAAAATGACAGTACAAGCAGTGGGAACGCGGCTCCCATGTATTTGTATGGGGACCAGTTTGTTGTCATGGAACCACTGAAGTACACGGAAGAAATAATTTTGTAGCTTTGGCTCGACTTCCAAGGAAGATGCGCTAGATGAGAAAAGGACTGTCGCCCACATAGAGATGGATTTGGGAGTAGACACAGGTGCATGGGAGGTTATTTAAAAATATAGTGAAGACGATAGGACCAAGGATACACCCTTGTGGGACTCCAGCAAGAATAGGGAGGGGGAAGAGAGGGTGTACCTGCTTGGACTTGTGTGTGGCCTGTGAGGTAAGATCGGAACCAGTCTGCTACGGGGTTGGAAAGGCCTACAGAGTGGAGTTTGGAGAGGAGAAGAGGATGGGAGACAGAGTTTAAGGCTTTTGTGAGGTTGATAAATAGGGCTGCAGTGAGATGACCTTTGTCCATACCTGTGAGTATGGAATTGGTTACCCTGAGCAGGGAGGTCACAGTTGAGTGTTGTTTTCGGAAACCCGATTGGAAAGGAGACAAAAAATTGAAGAGATGAGTACATCGGAAAGCCTTGCAAGGAACATAGGCTTTTGAATTTTGCTCAATGCTGGGAGAAGGGATATGGGGAGGTAGTTTCCAGGGATTAAGGGTCGCATCCCCAGTGCAGAGGTATGACTCTGACAGATTTCCAAAGAGAGGGGATGGTACGATGGGTGAAAGAGAGGTTAAGAAGGTGGGAGAGAGCGAGAGTTATAGCAGGTGCAGAGATCCAAGGAAGATGGAGGTAGAGACCGTCAGGGCTAGACTTGCAGGGGTTAAGAGAGAGGAGGGTCTGGAGAGCTTTGTGGGGGAGATGGGGGCGAAGTGGAAAGCGTGCTGGGGAGGAGGGGATTTGGGGGGCAGTTGAGGCGGTTTGGGGGGAGGATGGGGAGGCACAGGTTGTAAAGAACGAGTTTAGGATGTTGTTAGCTACCTAAAAACAGCAGTAATACAGCAAATTTAATAGAAGGACTTTCCTTCGTTTGAGGCAAAGCATTTTTCAGTGTATGTATATCAGTATGGAGGTTTTTTGCAAAGGTGGATTTTCAACTTCTGTTTAAATTGTAACTTTTTTATGTTTACTACTGAAACTATTTTGTTAGGGTTATGGGATACTACTTGCTGTCGTTCTTTTTGTTTTCTAAGGTGTTTTAGTAATTTATTCTTTCCCAGTTGGTTCATTGTTAATTTAAGCTATTATTCCTCTTTTAAAAAATTCACTGCATGGGCACCATATTTTGTTGTAGTTACTGCATTCTTGTTTGTGAGGGGGAGAGAATAATTATGCTTCGTTAACACAGCTCGCATACCAGAAGCAGATCACATCACCGTTTCGGTGAGTCCCAGGCTAGGAGCTCTCTACAGGGCTAGGAATTGCCTAACACACTCACAGAAGTGCAGGTTCAGGTAATGATAGAATTCATACTTCCACTGCTGGACTATGGAGATGTGTAGTACCACACAGCCCCTAAAGCTACACAGTACAGGTTGGATGTCTACGACAGGCCATGTGGGTCTGCACTTGAGAACAACTTGAGGACTCCCTGCCTCCTGTTGTACTGCAGATGTAGCTAGCTGAGCCCCAGCATACACAGGGATTACCACAGCACACGATCCTCCATAAGTAAATCCACTTTTGGGTTATGACGCCATTGTTTATACCTCCTTGCCCAACAGGGAATGCCGAGGCTCACGTCTGTCTGCAGTTTTATAGGGTATTTTGCCATTGACACAGATCAAATTTTGCACCATTGCATAAATGGGAACTGTCAACATAAAGGGCCCCTGCACTCAGAATCCCCTGCAGGTGACATCAGAGCAGTAGGAGTTTCAGTAGCCTGCAGTGCATGTTGGAGTTTGTGTAGGCTCTGATCTTTTGTTTGTTACTCCCGCTGTCCTCCCTGAGCTAAGTTAGTCACAGAGGACTATACTTCGCCCCTGAAGAACAGCGGAAGCAGAAAACAACTGATCGGAGATTATAGGACCTCTACCATGCACTGCAGGTTACTGAATTTCCCACTGTTGCCTACCGTTCTGATGTTTGCTGCAGGGGGTTCTGGGACTTGTAGTATGATAAGATGTTGGCATAGTAAACAGCAAGTACAGAGCAGTGCAAGAGGAGTCTGTAGAGTTGGGGAGGGGCCTTAGACAAGTAGCTCATACAGTAACCTTCTCGGAGGTGCTGCCTGTCTATGGCAAGGGTGATGCTAGGGTACTCCTCACCAGGGAATTCAATGAATGGTTGAAAAACTGGTGTGGAGCTCAGGGTTTTGGCTTCGTTGGGGACTGGGGAGCCACCTGGAGGGATGCAGACCTATACTGGCGCGATGGTCTGCATCTGTCCGGGAGGGGAACCAGGATCCTAGGTGAGGGGTTTAAATACTTCATTGGCAAGCATTTAAACTAGCCAAGGGGGGAGGCACTGAAAAGGAGCAGGGGAAATCCCAGCCTCCCCCCACAAACAACAGTAATTAGTGAGGTAAACACCAAGGTGGAAGCCATTAGGGAGCAGGCCAGAAGTAAATGTAAAAAAAAGGCAAAGGCAGTAAGGACAGGAATGGGGCTAAAAGGGGTAAGGTCATCAAAAAGTGGAGGGTGATGAGTAACAATGCCCGTAGTCTGTGTAACAAGCTCCCTGAACTAGTGGCCTTGATGGAAGAGGGTTGCCTGGATATTGTGGCAGTCACAGAAACGTGGTACACAGAGAACCATGACTGGGATGTCAACATACCAGGATACACAATCTACAGGAGGGACAGGGAGGGTAAAAGAGGAGAAGGAGAAGTAGCTCTTTGTGTAAGGGAAGGGATCAAAGCAACAGAACTAAAGAGTAAACAGGGAGCAGATGAGACACTCTGGGTCACCCTGGAGACAGGAAATGGCACCACAATCCGCATGGGGGTTGTATACAGACCCCCATCTCAGGGGGAGGGAATGGACAAGGAAATGATAGAAGGCTTCCTTAGAATGGCAGAAAAAGGGGAGATATTGTTGATGGGGGACCTGAATATGCCAGATGTTAACTGGAGCACCTGTGCTGCAGGCAATTCCAAGAGCAGGGTCATTCTTGATGCCCTACAGGGAGCATGCCTCAGACAGCTAGTACTGGAACCCACTCGGGAGGGAGCAATCTTAGACCTGGTACTCTCAAATGGGGACGGGGAAAGAATCTCAGATTTAGAAGTAGGTAGCCATCTGGGAACAAGAGACCACAAACAGTGTGGTTCACGATAAACACAGCCATACAATTAAGCCATACAAAAGCAAGAGTATTGGACTTTAGGAATGCTGACTTTGGGAAAATGAGAGAGTGCCTCAGAAAAGCAGTAGCAAACAGGCAAGAAGGAGGGGTGGAGGAACAATGGGGAGTAATCAAAACAGCCATCACAGAGGCAACAAGCCTTTTTGTAAAGCAAATCAGCAAAACACAACGAAGGAAAAACGCTATGGTTCTCAAAAGAGGTGGCAGGGAAGGTTAAGGAGAAAAGGATAGCATTCAGGAAATATAAGGAAACACAGAAGGAGCAGGACAGAGAACTTTATCAGTTAAAGCAGAAAGAGGCTGGGAAGGCAGTCAGAATAGCAAAGGCCCAAACCGAGGAAAGGATCGCCAACTCTGTTAAGAAGGGGGATAAGACCTTTTATAGGTACATTAGGGAGCGAAGACAGACCAAAGGAGGGATACTGAGGCTTAATAAAGGGGAGGGAATGTGGGTAGAGGGTGACAATGAAAAAGCAGGGATACTGAACGAATATTTCTGCTCAGTATTCACAAAGGAAGAGGAGGGGGAGGTACCTAAACCAAACAAGAGAAACACTCTGAAGACGAGGGTCGATACCAGTCCATTTACAGAAGAAAGGGTTCTGAAAGAACTAATAAAATTGAAGGTGGACAAAGCAATGGGGCCTGATGGGATTCACCCAAGAATTCTAAAAGAACTAAGGGTAGAACTAATGACACCGCTGACTACTCTCTTTAACAAATCATGGGAGGATGGGGTGGTACCTGAGGACTGGAGGAGGGCAGATGTGATTCCTCTTCACAAAAGTGGGAGCAGGACAGAGGCAGGAAACTACAGACCAGTTAGTTTGACCCAGTGGTAGGTAAAATGATGGAATCACTTCTGAAGGAAAGAATTGTTGAGTACCTAGACGCCAGTGGGGCACAGGACCCAAGGCAGCATGGATTCACTATGGGACGGTCGTGTCAGACGAATCTAATAGATTTCTTTGACTGGGTGACCAAAGTAGTAGACCAGGAAGGGGCTGTGGACATGGCTTACCTAGATTTTAGCAAGGCATCTGATACAGTCCCACACAAAAGATTAATACACAAGTTAGCCAGTCTTGGAGTGGGTCCCAAGGTGGTAACCTGGATAAAAATTGGCTAGACAACAGGACGCAAGGGTAGTAGTAAATGGAGTCCACAGTGAAGAAAGGAGGGTTACTAGCGTGTACCGAGGGTTCAGTACTGGGACCGGTCCTTTTAATGTCTTTATAAGTGACATTGCATAGGAACTGTAAGGAAAAGTATGTCTCGTTGCAGATGACACAAAGATCTGCAACAGGGTTGATACACAAGATGGAGTGGAAAGGATGAGAAGGGACGTGGCAAGGTTGGAGGAATGGTCAGATGTATGGCAGCTCAGATTCAATGCAAAGAAGTGCAAGGTAATGCACCTGGGAAACAAAAGCCCAGGGCAAGAGTACACAATGGGGGGTGAGATACTGACAGCAGTAAAAATGGAAAGGGACCTGGGGGTAATTATATCAGATGACCTAAAGGTGGGCAAGCAATGTGAGAAGGCAGTAAGGAAGGCTGGGGATATTGGGATGCACAGGAGAGGCATCAATAGTAGAAAACAGGAAGTTGTTATCCTCTGTACAGACAGTTGGTGAGACCTCATCTGGAGTACTGTGTGCAGTTCTGGAGACCCATCTTTGCAAAGACATAGACAGAGTGGAGGCTGTCCAGAGGAGGGCAACCAAAATGGTGCAGGGTCTGCACCAGAAGACATACGAAGAAAGACTAAAGGAGCTTAATATGTATACCCTTGAGGAAAGGAGGGAGAGAGAGACATGATAGAAACTTTAAAGTACCTCAAGAGAATCAACAAAGTCCAAGAAGGTGGCATCTTTCAGAAAAAGAGATGTGCAAGAACAAGGGGGCACAATCTGAAGATAGAGGGGGGACGACTCAGAGGTAATGTGAGGAAGTATTTTTTCACAGAGAGGGTTGTGGATGCATGGAACAGCCTCCCTGAGGAGGTCGTGGAGTCAAGAACAGTGGGGGAATTCAAGAATGCATGGGACAGACATAAGGCACTCTTAGTGGGGGTTAGGAGGAAGTAAGCTGTTGGTTAATTAGGATCTGCAGCTTATCTGTTAGGTAGGAAAATGGGCAAACTAGGTGGGCCAAGCGGTCCTTATCTGCCGTCAAATTCTATGTTTCTTCCTTTGTGAATACTGAGCAGAAATATTTGTTCAGTATCCCTGCTTTTTCACTGTCACCCTCTACCCACATTCCCTCCCCTTTATTAAGCCTCAGTATCCCTCCTTTGGTCTTTCTTCGCTCCCAAATGTACCTATAAAAGGTCTTATCCCTCTTCTTAACAGAGTTGGCTAACCTTTCCTCAGTTTGGGCCATTGCTATTCTGACTGCCTTCCCAGCCTCTTTCTGCTTTAACTGATAAAGTTCTCTGTCCTGCTCCTTCTGTGTTTCCTTATATTTCCTGAATGCTGTCCTTTTCTCCTTAACCTTCCCTGCCACCTCTTTTGAGAACCATAGCGTTTTTTTTCCTTCATTGTGTTTTGCTGATTTGCTTCACACAAAGGCTTGTTGCCTCTGTGATGGCTGTTTTGATTACTCCCCATTGTTCCTCCGCCCCTCCTTCTTGCCTGTTTGCTACTGCTTTTCTGAGGCACTCTCTCATTTTCCCAAAGTCAGCCTTCCTAAAGTCCAATACTCTTGCTTTTGTATGGCTTAATTGTATGGCTGTGTTTATCGTGAACCACACTGTTTGGTGGTCGCTTGTTCCCAGATAGCTACCGACTTCTAAATCTGAGATTCTTTCCCTGTCCCCATTTGAGAGTACCAGGTCTAAGATTGCTCCCTCCCGAGTGGGTCCCAGTACTAGCTGTCTGAGGCATGCCCCCTGTAGGGCATCAAGAATGACCCTGCTCTTGGAATTGCCTCCAGCACAGGTGCTCCAGTTAACATCTGGCATATTCAGGTCCCCCATCAACAATATCTCCCCTTTTTCTGCCATTCTAAGGAAGCTTTCTATCATTTCCTTGTCCATTCCCTCCCCCTGAGATGGGGGTCTGTATACAACCCCCATGCGGATTGTGGTGCCATTTCCTGTCTCCAGGGTGACCCAGAGTGCCTCATCTGCTCCCTGTTTACTCTTCAGTTCTGTTGCTTTGATCCCTTCCTTTACATAGAGAGCTACTCCTTCTCCTCTTTTAGCCTCTCTGACCCTCCTGTAGATTGTGTATCCTGGTATGTTGACATCCCAGTCATGGTTCTCTGTGTACCATGTTTCTGTGACTGCCACAATAACCAGGCAACCCTCTTCCATCAAGGCCACTAGTTCAGGGAGCTTGTTATACAGACTACGGGCATTGGTACTCATCACCCTCCACTTTTTAATGGCCTTACCCCTTTTAGCCCCATTCCTGTCCTTACTGCCTTTGCCTTTTTTTACATTTACCTCTATCCTGCTCCCTAACGACTTCTCTACATTGGTGTTTACCTCACTAATTACCATGTTTTGTGGGGGGAGGCTGGGATTTCCCCACTCCTTTTCAGTGCCCCCCCTTGGCTAGTTTAAATGCTTGCCAATGAAACATTTAAACCTCTCACCTAGGATCCTGGTTCCCCCCTGGACAGATGCAGACCATCGCACCAGTATAGGTCTGCATCCCTCCAGGTGGCTCCCCAGTCCCCAATGAAGCCAAAACCATGAGCTCCACACCAGTTTTTCAACCAAGCATTGAATTCCCTGATGAGGAGTACCCTAACATCACCCTTGCCATTGACAGAAAGCACCTCCGAGAAGGTTACCGTATGCGCTACTTGTCTGCGGCCCCTCCCCAACTCTACAAACTCCTCTTGCACTGCTCAGATCCCATTTCTAGCCAGGTCATTTGTCCCTAGGTGGACAATGACATCCAGCTCCCTCCCTAGTGCAGCTGCTCCCACGATCCTGAGGATTCGCTTCCTGTCCCTCCAAGCCATGGCGCCAGGCAGGCACCTTACCTCCCTCTCCCCTTCCTCCCCTCCAATGATCGAGTCCCCCACCATGAGCTGTTTCCTTCCCCTGTGGGGGTCCCATACCACCCTCCTGTGGGTCTCCTTTGTGAAGTTTCGCAGCATCCTCCTTGGCTCTACCGCAGGTGCCTCCATAGAGGAACCACTATCCACCAGAAGAGCGAATGAATTGTGGAGAGGTACAGCTGGAGGTATGTAACTCTGTTCTACCACCCTCTTCCTCCCTGAGTCCACCCTGGTCCAGTCTCTCCTCTTTCTTGGCAACCTCTGAGGTAGTGGCATTGGCCCTGGTGGTCCCTGGGTGGGGGAGGAGGTTTCACGAATCTTAGCCAGGTCAGCCTGGAGACAGGCAACCTCCTCCCTCAGACCAGAGAGATGCCTGCAAATAGGGCAGCATCGCAGCCTCCAGAATGTCTCCCAGAACACCGCTGCCCCACAGCAACTGCACTGCACCATTCCCATCATGTCTTATTTTTTGTTCCCTCTCCTGTTTCTCTGTATGCTTACTCTCTCATCTCCTTACAGCTCTCACCCTTCCTGTTCTGGGACAGCAACTTCCTATATTCTTCAGTAGCCTTCTCCTTCCTTACTCAGTGTCAGACCACCAGCGGCTAGAGAGGGAGAGTGAGCTACTTTTTTCCTTTAGGGTTGACAAAACCAATGTTTCTCTATGATCCTTCCCTTCCTACTGCCAAACAGGAAGTTCCTGTTGACAGTCAGATCCAGTGGCTATAAAAGTAGAACTGGCTTAGGGTGGGTGGGATGGAGGGCAATTAGTAAGAAAAAAGGCTAGCAACAGGAAGTTGTAATTTGAGTCACCTGCTTTTATAGTGTCTACGCCACACCCCCAATTAAGCTCTCTCTCCTCCTACTGGTTTAGCAAAGTAAGCTGATACAGTACCCTTCCCAGCACAGAACACACACTGACGTTCTTTCTTTCTTTTTTTAACCCTAAGTAAGACCCCTTTCTACTTCTAATAAAGTATCTGTCTGCTTAATCAACAGACACTAACTCCTGCTGAGATATAAGTGGGTTAAATTAATAAGAAAATGTAGCTTCTTTTAGTTAGCTGCTTTCTGCTCTACAAGCAAGGCTGGCAACCTTGTTGATTATGGCCTTGTGATCTACAGCGCTGCCTCTGACGCATCTCTGAAGCATATTACTTTCATTAGACAGGTCTTGTAGACTGATCTCTGGCTCTGACAAGTGGACCCATGCCTGCAAACTATATGAGAAAAACCTGCTGGCTTCCTCTCAAGGAAAGACTCTCTTATCACATGCGCCTCCTCAAAAAGAAGGTCAATCTTGGCCTCACTTTCCCTTCACTAAGACCTTTATCAAGTCAGCTCTTAAAACAAAGTGCACACAGCATTCCTGCCTCATCCCCTTTGCTAGGACCTCCCTTTTGCCTACAGAGCACCCACCCTTCTTAACTGTCTACCACCCGATATTAATGCTGAGCCAAAACTGGGCACCTTCAAACTCAAGCTTCGTGAATACCTAATTACTCAAAGCTGCTGTGACTGCTTTACCTAAACTTATTCTCACCTGTCACCTTTTAACCACATCTATCCCCCTCCTTCTCTCCCACTGAACCCCCCTCCCTCCGCCCTCCCTCTGCTCTCTCCCGCCTACTCAACTTCCCCACCCTCCCTCCATTTCTTTCTCCCTTTGTCTCCCCTCCTCCATTTCCACCTCTTGGTCCCCCTAGTGAACTATCCCTCTTTTCTCTCCTCCCCCTTCCACCTACAGCTCAGCACTTTCACCCCACCTTTTGCACTCACTCATCTGACAAGGTCTCCTCTGACTGATATATGTGTATTGAACCTTGACTAGTCAGTCTTATTTTAGACGGACATGTTCTAGTACTTTGACTAGTCTATTGTAAATCTGAGATCTTGGAACTATACCACCACGTATCTACTTTACTCGTCTGTAAAAAAAATGTTTGTGAACTTTTGACTGTTCTTGTAACTTGTGTTTTACTCATACCTGAATTTGGGAAGTTTATCCTATATTGTTAACTTTAAAAACCCATATTTTTCAAATAGCTTTTTAGAAACATTGATTCTATTTGAGACTGTTGATCATATTGTGAGTTTATTGCGTTTTTATACTGAATTTTATTATTTGTGTCATTTTATTGTGCACAGCGCCTTGACAACTGAAAGGCGCTTTATAAATAAATGTATTATTATTATTATTAACTCTGTGATTTCATGTTTATGCTGTATCTCCCCTGTTTGACATGGAACCTTTGTAAAAGACCCTCTGGTTTAAAGGTACTGTAATCCTAGACCTCAATCAATAAATAAAATAAAGAAAGACAGCCCCAGTGAGCTTTCCTCTATCCTTGACAACTCTGACTTCGTTAGTAAACTGGGTAATAGCAGTAGATGTGCTATGAGCATGCCTAAAACCATACTGCGATGGGGATAAAAGAGTGTGTTTTTGAAGATACTCAATTAGATGTCACAAATTTCTCCAATAACTTACTGAGCATAGACAGGATTGCGATGGGGCAGTAGTTAACCATGCACTTCGGACTGATCTTTACTGTACACTGGCACCATTCAAGCAATGTTCCACAGCCTGGGCACTACCTTGAGAACAAGAATAAGTTAGATAGTCGAGTTACTGGGACAGCTAGCTGTGGAAAAGCAATCATAAGGAACCTAGGTACAAGGCCATCATAACTAGCACTATTGTAGGAAGCTATAGACCTCATAATGCGTAATACCTCTCCATGAGTGACAGCTACAAGATGGAGGAAGGGGAAGCCGATTTCTGCGCAGTGCAGCTCAGGTCAGTGGCACACCAGAACATATTTGAATACTTCGAAAGATCAGTACTAAACCAGGCCATTCTACTAAAGGATTAGTGAAGGGGAGGGGAGGGATCTGGCTAGAACAAAAGAAAACCCCACCCCTTTTTCCCACTGACGCCCTCTCTTTTGTCTTTCACTAGGCTAACCCCCCCACACACACACACAGCTGCCCTGCCTTTCTGTGTCCTTATCTAACCCCTTCTCTCTTGGTTTCCTTTCTTTCAGGAACCCGCCCACACGGGCACTCCATGGCTCCGTCAGCGCTGAACTGAGCCAGCCAACATTTCTGCCTGCTGCCCAGCTGCACCAAATCCAGGTACACTGCTCAAAGGTCCTGCTAGCTCAACTTCTAATCCGAGACATCCACTGGCTGCTCTGTGGCCGAGTGTGGCTCTCCACTGGCTGGGAATAAACTGCTCCTGCCTGACTGGATCCCCGCCACTCCTGCTCGCTAGCGTTTCCCTGGCAGTGGTTTTGAAACTGTGCCGTCTTACTTAGCTGCATTTCTAATTTTTTCCCGCCCTCGCACCCCAAGCCCGATCGCTATTAAATAGTGCACCTCCCCCTCAGGGCACCGTCCTCAAACTCCACTCGTCCATCTGTCTCTTATTTCTGTTCTCCTCTTAAAGTGACAATTCTCAATCTTTTCCTCTTGCCCCTTTACTGTCTACTGTGCTCCTCTCACTACCCATCTCTCATTTTTGGCAATCTGCCTCTCTACTTGCCAAACTAATAAGTCTGGTCTCTGCTACTCTTAAATTATCCATTACCCTCCTAGATCTGACCTCTCTGCCTGCCTTTTTACCTGTGGCTTGTCTGTTTAACTGTCTTAAGATCGCTAGCTGTTGCATATCTTGGCTCACCCTACTAATGACACCTGCATAATAAACTTATTTCACCCCTCCTCTTTAGTAATCCTGTAACACCCGCTACAACATCTATGTCCTACCTAGTCACGACACCACTGCTATTTATCCAACATTACTTTCCCCCTAACCTTTTCTGGGGCCTCCCCCACTCTACCTCACACATGCATTACACCACATGAAGTCATTCCTTCCAGCACATTATATAACTTGTGCTCTGCCCTGCTAGTCACCCCCCTGTCTCTGCACACATAAGAATCTGTCCCCTTGAGTACTCCAATCTCTTACTATTACTCTCCCCTGTCTGCAACACCCATCCCTATAAACTCTCCAGGCGGCAACAACTCAAAGTCAATAAACTTCTTGCCCCTTATCTTCTCAGGATTGTCTTGCTCTTACTACTTCTCTCAGGAAATGTCCACCCTAACCCTGGTCCCCAGGTAACACCTAATCACCCTCAAATCTCTCTAAGTTCCCTCCCCTTTGCCTCCATTAATATTCGGAGCCTGCTTCCAAAGACTGACAAACTCCAAGTCTGGGTCGCACTGCATAAATCAGATATCCTAGCTCTCAGCGAAACCTGGCTATCCCCCCCAAGGTTCCTGACAAGGAGTTAGAAATTCCTGGCTATATCCTCTTCAGACTTGACCGTATTGGCAAGCGTGGTGGTGGCTGTACCATTTATCTAGCGGACACCCTTACGGGCCATGTCTTCTATACACCACCACCTACCAGCAAATCCCAAATGCTTGCAATCAAAATTATTCTTGGTCACCAAAGAAAAGACCTCACCATTACATCCGTCTATATCCCCTCACGTGACCAGGCCTCTGGTATTCAAATGGTTACCGAATACCTCGACAATATCTCTCATCGTACTGAGACAGTGGTTCTAGGGGACTTTAACATAAACTGGGTTGCCCCTGAAGCTGAACCATATAAAGATACCCTTTCCTGAATTGACATCACACAAATAGTTACCTCACCAACTTGAATGAACTACGGATCAGGCTCTAGCTCCCTCCTGGACTGGATTCTCACCACACATCCTAGTAGAATCAACAATGTTAGAGTCCTCTCCCACTCCTTAAGCGATCATTCCCCCCTTCTCTGCCAGTGGTCCAACAAGGTGCCCAAACCTAAAACTAATTTCACTTACCTTCATATCCTAAACAAAGGGAAGCTCCCTCAATTTCTGCATGCACTCTCCTTGATTGACTGGTCCCCACTTAACACCATGAGCTACACTGACCAGGCACTAAACTTTTTCATTCTACAATTCAATGCGGTGTGTAACCAATTTGCCCCCCTCAGGAAAAAAAACCTAGGGGAGTGTCTAACCCTAGAATCTCCCCTGACATATTGATGATGATGAAGAATAGGGGATAATCTTTGGCACCGTGTGTGGACTCGGGCCTCCACTCTATTCTGCAGCATTACAGAGCTGCCAGAAACCGGTGCATCCAAGCGGTACGAAGAGCAAAGCAGGATTACTTCAAAGGTGTACTAACAACTGGGGTAATAGCAAACATTTTAGGACAATATAAAAAGCCTAACAGGCAAACCTAGTAAATCCCCCCAAACTATGACGGAGGTAAATGTCCCTCTAACTCAAGACCCCAAATCAATTGCTGACTCCCTTAATATCACCTTTACTGATCTCAGTGGGGTCCTCCCTCCCGACTTTTTTACTAGCTCCAATTTGCCTTCCAACTATGCAAATTCTACACCTCCCCCCTAATACTCCCACCTTCTACTTCAGAAGTATATCCCTTTCAGAAGTTCATAGATACCTGCTGAAAGTGCTATGCAATATTAGATCAAGCAACGACTCCCTTGACCTAAAGTTTCTCTACCTCGCCCTGGATGCTGTTTTACCCCCTCTCACCAAACTCCTAAACCTCTGGCTTTCTCTCGGGCAGTTCCCCCAGTCTTGGAAATCTGCCATTGAGTGCCTGTACAGAAAAGTGGTGACTGTACCTAACATTCCAACTACTGCCAATCTCTATCCCCCGCTTTCTAAAGCCTTAGAGCACATAGTTGCTTATCGGCTCACAGAATACCTGGCCAAGTATGATATCCCGTCCCCTCAACAACATAGCTTTAGGAAAGCATACAGTACGACCACTGCCTTATCTGATTTTACAACACATATTCATAGGGCCTTGGACTCCAGACAGCTGCTTAGGGCAGTGTATGTGGATCTGAAAAAGACTTTTGACACAGTTAATCACATAGAACCATAGACTTTGATGGCAGATAAGGACCACTAGGCCCACCTAGTCTGCCCATTTCCCTACCTACAGGATAGGCCGCAGATCCTAGTTAATCAATCAATCAAAATCAATCAAAATCTTTATTTATTCAGGCGAACATCATTGAGCAAAGCTCATTTACAAGATGGACCTGAGTGGTCATACAAATGAGGATACAAATATTATTACATAGACAAGAATAGAATAAATAGCAATACAATGGCATGAAATGATTATATACAACAATTTACATATATACAAGTAACAATAGAACCATTTAGCCTGTAGGAAGAAAGAGGACAAAGGGTATAGCAGTCCTAAAATATAAGTTATATGGTCTAACTAGTTTTTATGAGAATATAATAGGTGATTCGGAAGAAAGAAATTGAGTTAATATAATGGATAGAAAAAGGGAGGTTTAGTTGGGTCAGATAGGTGGGATTATGCTTTATAAAAGCAATTGCAGAGCTCTGGAAAAAGGGCGGAGAACAATCTTTTGAAGGATGCCAGAGGTAGTAGGCTATCTAGCTTCATGGATTTTTGAGAGAGTTCCATGCAACTGCTAAGGAATAGTTGAAAGCAGCCCTCCATACCGGTGCAGGCATTGGGGACCTTTAATGTGATGAGTTTACTGATCCTTAAGGTGTATGGCCTGGTTGTAATTTGGGTAAAGCAATCAGTGATATAGGTCGGTAGTTTGCCTGTTAACGCTTTGACTATCCAGATAACAGCATTCCTATTTCTTCTGTGTTGCAATGATGTCCAGTTGACTGCCATATAAAGGGAGCAATGATGGGTGTTGGAGGGAAGGTCAGTAATAAATCTTATGGACCTGTGATACAGGGTGTCCAGCTTATGTAAGAGATGACTTGAACAATGGCAGTAGAGAAAATCAGCATAATCAATGAGGGATAGGAATGAGGCCTGAATTAACCTTTTTTTGGAATCACTGTTTAGGTAATGTTTTATTCTAAAAAATAGTCCGAGCCTCTGTCTTAGCTTTTTAAGTAGCTCTTCAATATGGACAGAATAGTCAAGCCTGTTATCTATCCAGACTCCAAGGTATTTGAAGTTATCAACAAATTCAAGTTTCTCTCCAAGTAAGGTGGATATATGTAGGGTGTTGGATGCTGGGGAGTGGTAGTACAACCTTTGTGGTAAAGAACATAGCTTTTGTTTTTTGCATTTAGAAGTAGTTTTTGTCAAGTAGATTGTGCTGCAGAATGGAGAATTCGGATTGTGGAGTTCACAGGCTTTGGAAGGTGAGGATTGCTGACATACAATACAGTATCATCAGCAAACAGATGAATGTTAGATTGAGTGAGGTTGGCATCAATATTGTTTATATAAATAGCAAAGAGGATGGGGCCAAGAATAGAGCCTTGTGGTACTTCCTTAGCAGAAGGTTTTGAGGTGATAGGTAATTTCATTTCTAACCAGTTGCACTCATCTGAAAGGTAATCCTTAAACCAGTTGAGTGATAGGAATCCAGGCCTAATGAGTTAAGGGAGGTGAGTAATAAGTCATGATCCACTGTGTCAAGGCTTTACTCAAATCCAGAAACACAGCACAGGTAAAATTTTCTTGTCCAAATTAGTCTGCCAATCGTTGGTTACCTTGGCTAAGGCAGTAATGGTGCTATGCTTTGATCTAAATCCAGATTGTGCAGAATTTAGAAGGTTATTGTTATCCAGATAGTCCCTTAACTGAGAGTTTACTAGTTTTCGAGCATCTTAGATAGTACTGGTAGGATGGAGATAGGTCTGTAATTGTTGAGATCCCTAGTATCACCAGATTTGAGTAATGGAACTACTTGAGCTCTTTTCCAAGTAGATGGAATGGATCCAGTAGTTAGGGAAAGATTGAAGAGATGAGTAAGGGGGGCAGATAAGACATGTGAAGCAATTTTCAGGAAATAGGGATCCAGGGAGTCTGCACCTGCACTTTTAGTTGTGTCTAAATTAGAGAGGAGATCTTTCACTTCTTTCACGGATATTGGGATGAAGGAAAAAGCTGAAGTAGCCATTTGTCCCACAGTAGTTTGCAGGTTCAAGGAAGATCTCAGGATATTTGCAGGTGATGAGTCAAATGCTAGGCCAGCAGTGGTGAAGTGAACATTGAAGGTATTTAAGATTTCTTGTTTACCTGTAATTTCTGTGTCATTTAGTAGCAATTTGGTGGTTAAGGCAGGAGTAGATTCTGGCCTAGAAGTCCTTTTATTGTACCCCAGAGTCTGGATGGGTTATTGTAGGAGGCATCCAATTCAGCTGTATAGTAGGCAGTTTTGGCAGTTCTTATTTTTTTGTACATGAATTCCTTTGCTTTTCTGAAATTTAGCCAATCTCTGGTGTCCTTTTGTTTTTCTTGCCTTTTTCACAGCTTGTCTCTGGTTCTCAAGGCTGCTTTAAACTCAGAGGTGAACCAAGGGCAGGATTTTACTTTAGTTCTGATACTGGTGATAGGTGCATGAATATTGAGAACATTGGTGATAATATCCTTTAAAGTCTGGAGTGCTGTTTCAACAGAGGTTGTAAGATAGAAATCTTGCCAATATATTGTAGTACTCAGGTCATGGAGGTAACCTGAGATATTGAAATTCTTTTTTGACCTTTTGAGGATAAATTCTGCAGGATTTGGTGGTTTGAGTGTGGATCTTATGCCAGCTATAGGGTAATGGTCACTCACATCACTTGGCAGTACTCCTGCATGTGAGTATAAGTGAGGCTTTGTTTACCAACATAATATCCAGGAGTGAGCTGTTGCTGGAATTTCTTCGGTTAATCCTAGTTGGGTCTTTAATTAGCTGTGTGAATCCATAGGTGTCACAAAAGGTTATCAAAGGTGCAGATACATTAGACAACCAGTTTAAATTCAAATCACCAAGGATGACGGTATCTTCAGGGCCTTGGTTGAGAATTGACCCTAGGTGAGAAAGCAGTTTAAGGCCTGCAGAGGGGGGCCTATAGCATCCAATCAGTTTAAATGGAGACGAATTAGGAAGGAAATTTTGATTGATAAACATTCAAATTCATTTGGCTCAGATGTGTTGATGAGGCAGGTTGCAGAGATGGTGTCCTAATGATATGGCCACCCCACCACCCTGGAAGGGGCGATCTGCTCTGAAGAGCTGTAATTGGGAAGGTTTACAACACTGTCTTTTGTTGTAGGCCTGAGCCAAGATTCAGAGATGACCAGGAAGTCTGGAAGAGTATGTGCCACCCAAGCCTGTATTAAGATGAACTTTTAGAGGCTGCAAGCATTGAAGTGTATGAAGCTTAGTCCTTTTATGGTAGTCAGCTCAGCAGAGGAAGATAAACTGACAATGGGGCCAGGATTAATCTCAATGGTGCCAATGCATAAAAGGAGGTAGAAGATTAATTTGAATAGGGCACCAAGGGATAGGGATAGAGAATGATCAGAGCATTTCCTCTTAGTCCTAGATGCCCACTGTGTAGTGGGAGATGGTCCTGTTATATAGGTGTGTCTTTTATCATAACATAGGAGTCTGATGGACAGGCATAGTGGGTTTTTATAGATCCAGGATACATGTAAAGGGCTAGGGAGAGCTGGATTGTTAGAGAGGCTTTATGTGGATACCCTAGGGGTTGCAGTGTAATAGTGGTTCAAAGTGAATAAGGAATAGATGGTTGTACATTGTGATGGCAGTGGAGAGCAGAACATACTCATTAACTTATTCATCATGACAGGGGTATAATATGATTATCATAATGGAATGGGGGAGATGAGAGGCTAAGGAGCAAAAGGAAACAAGTTAGCATTGTGCAGGGTAGGTATGGGTTAATAGAGAAGGGAATTAGATGTAGGCGTGGATTAGAGAAATGGCGGGAAAGAGTGTATAAATACAATTAACCAAGAGGGGAAGGGGGGTGAGCAAAAATTTTTCGGCTTTGCCCGTACCTTTCACACTGCTTCCAGGTTAACCAACAGCCTATTTCTTCCTACCCCCCACAAAAATTGCCTTATGTCTGTCCCATGCATTCTTGAATTCTCCCACAGTTTTAGACCCCATAACCTTCCTCAGGAAGGCTGTTCCATGCATCCATACCCTCTCTGTGAAATAATACTTCCTCACATTGCCCTGAACCACCCTCCTTCTATCTTTAAATTGTGCCCCTTGTTCTTGCAAGTCTCTCTTTCTGAAAGATGCCACCCTCTTGGACTTTGTTGATTCCACTGAGGTACTTAAAAGTTTCTATCATGTCCCCCCTCTCCCTTCTTTCCTCAAGGGTATACATATTAAGCTCCTTTGGTCTCTCCTCATACGGCTTCTCTTGCAGACCCTGCACCATTTTAGTTGCCCTCCTCTGGACTGCCTCTATCCTGTCTATGTCCTTGCGGAGATGGGGTCTCCAGAACTGGACACAGTACTCCAGATGGGGTCTCACCAACTGTCTGTACAGAGGGATAACAACTTCCTGTTTTCTGCTGATGATGCCTCTCCCTATACATCCCAGTATACCCCAGCCCTCCCTACTGCCTTCTCACATTGCTTGCTAACCTTAAGGTCATCTGATATGATTACCCCAGGTCCCTTTCCTTTTTGTTCTTGTTACTACCTCCCACCCATTGTGTATTCTTCCCCTGGGTTCTTGTTTCCAGGTGCATTATTTTGCACTTCTTTGCATTGAATCCTAGCTGCCATACTTCTGACCATTCCTCCAACCTTGCCAAGTCCCTTTTCATCCTTTCCACACCTCCTTGTGTATCAACCCTGTTGCAGAGCTTTGTGTCATCTGCAAAAAGGCATACTTTTCCTTCCAGTCCCTCTGCAATGTCACTGGTGAAGACATTAAAAAGGACTTGACCCAATACTGAACCCTGTGGTACCCCACTAGTAACCCCCCTTTCTTTAGAGTGGACTCCATTTACAATTACCTTCTGTGTCCTGTTGTCCAGCCAATGTTTTACCCAGGCTACCACCCTGGGTCCCACTCCCAGGCTGGTTAATTTGACTATTAATCTTTTGTGTGGGACTGTGTCAAATGCCTTGCTAAAGTCTAGGTAGGCCATGTCCAAAGCCCCTCCCTGGTCTACTACTTTGGTCACCCAGTCAAAGAAATCTATTAGATTCGTCTGACATGACCTTCCCGCTGTGAACCCATGCTGCCTTGGGTCCTGTGCTCCACTGGCCTCTAGGTACTAACTATTCTTTCCTTCAGAAGTGACTCTATCACTTTCCCTACCACAGAGGTCAGACTGACAGGTCTGTAGTTTCCTGCCTCTGTCTTGGTCCCACTTTGTGAAGGGAATCACATCCGCCTTCCTCCAGTCCTCTCGGTACCACCACCATCCTCCCATGATTTATTAAAAAGGTAGCCAGTGGTTTCACTAGTTCCTCCCTTAATTCTTTTAGAATTCTGGGTGAATTCCATCAGGACCCATTGCTTTGTCCACCTTCAGTTTTAGGAGTTCTTGCAGAACCCTTTCTTCTGTGAAAGGACTGGGATCGACCCCCTATCAAGAGTGCTTCTATTAATGGATTAGGCACTTCCTCCTCTCTTTTGTGAATACTGAGCAGAAATATTCGTTCAGTATTCCTGCTTTTCACTGTCCCCCTCTGCCCACCCACGTTCATTCTATTCAGCCTCACTATCCCTCCCTTTGTCTTTCTCGCTCACTGATGTACCTATAAAGGTTTTCCCCTTCTTAACTGAGTTGGCTATCTTTCCTCAGTTTGGGCCTTTGCTATTCTGACTTCCCTCCCTGCTTTCTTCTGCCTTAACTGGTACAGCTCTCTGTCCTGCTCCTTCTGTGTTTCCTTATACTTCCGGAATGCTATCTTTTTCTTCCTGACTTTCACAGCCACCACTTTTGAGAACCAAAGTGGCTTTTTCTTTCGTTTTGATTTGTTTATTTGCTTCACACAAAGGCTTGTTGCCTCTGTGATAGCAGTGCTTTTCTGAGGCACTCTCCCATCTTGCCAAAGTCAGCCCTCCTGAAGTCCAGTACCCTCACTTTTGTATGGCTTGACTCTGTAGCTGAGTTTAACGTGAACCACACTGTTTGATGGTCACTTGTCCCCAGATGGCAACCCACTTCTAGATCTGAGATCCTCTCACTGCCCCCATTTGAGAGTACGAGGTCTAAGATTGCTCCCTCACGAGTGGGTTCCGAAACTAGCTGTCTAATGCCTGCCACCTGTAGTGCATCAAGAATGGCCCTGCTCTTGGATGTGGCTGCAGCAAATGTGCTCCAGTGAACATCTGGCATATTCAGGTCTCCCATCAACAGTATCTCCCCTTTCTCTGCCATTCTAAGAATGCCTTCTATCATATCCTTGTCCATTCCTTCCCCCTGACATGGGGGTCTGTACACAACCCCTGTGCGGATTGTGGTGCCCTTTCCAGTCTCCAAGGTGATCCACAGTGCCTCCTTTCCTCCCTGTTTACTCTTTTGTTCAGTGGCTTTTATCCTTCCTTTACATGAAGCTACTCCTCCCCCCTTCTCCCTTGCCTGTCTCTCCTGTAGGTTATATCCCTGGTATATTAACATCCCAGTCATGGTTCTCTGTTACCATGTTTCTGTGACTGCTACGATATCCAGGCATCCCTCTTCCATTAAGGCCATCAGCTCAGGAGCTTGTTGCCCAGACTATGGGCATTGGTACTCATTACCCTCCATTTCTGATGGCCTTACTCCCTTGCCCCATCCCTGTCCTTCTTGCCTTTGTCACTTTCTCCATTTACCCCAGCCCTTCTCCCTATCGACACCTCTATGTTTGGTGTTTGCGCACTTACTACCGTGATTATTGGGGGGCTAGGATTTTCCTGCTCCTTTCAGTGCCTCCCCCTTGGCTAGTTTAAAAGCTTGCCAATGAAGCATTTAAACCTATCACCTAGGATCCTGGTTCCCCTCCCGGACAGATGCAGCCCATCATGCCAGTATAGGCTTGCATCACTCCAGGTGGACCCCCAGTCCCCAATGAAGCCAAATCCCTGAGCTCCACACCAGTTTTTCAACCACTGATTGAATCCCATGGTGCGGAACACCCTAACCTCTCCTATGCCATAGATGGGTAGCACCTCCGAGAAGGTTATCCGTATTCTACCTGACTGGCCCTCCTCAATTCCACAAACTCTTCCTGCACTTCTAATCCTTTCTTAGCCAGGTCATTTGTCCCTAGGTGGACAATGACATCCAGCTCCCTCCCTGTGCAGCTGCTCAGGCAATCCTGAGGATTCACTCCTGCCTCCAAGCCATGGCGCCAGGCAGGCACCCCTCCCTCTCCCTTCCTCCCCCAGTTCTACCTTCCTAACGTGAGTCCCCCACCAGGAGTTGTTTCCTTCCCCTGCAGGGTCCCCTGCCACCCTCCTGTGGGTCTCCTTTGTGGAGGTTCCAACATCCTCCTTGGTCTCCACTGTGGGTGCCTCCATAGAGGAACCACACTTTGCCAGAATGGCATAGGAATCTGAGAGGTACAACTGGAGGGATGCGCCTCTGTTCCACCACACCCTCATCCCTGAGCCCACTGTGGTCCAACCGCTCCTCTTTCTTGGCAACCTCTGAGGCAACGGCAGTGACACTGTGTCCCTGGATGGAAGAGAGGTCCCACAAATCCTGGTCAACTCAGCCTGGAGATGAGCAACCTCCTCCTCAGCCCAGAGAGGTGCCTGCAGATGGGACTACACCGCATCCTCAGAACATCTCCGGAAGACTGCTGCTCCACAGCCACTGCGTACTACCCTCAATCATGTCTTATTTCTGGCCCCTTAACTGTTTGCAATCCTTATCTCTTCCTCTCTCTCTCCTTACTTTCTCTGCTGTGTGCCCTTAAGCTCCTGATTATCCTGTTCTGAGACAAGAATATCCTATATTTCTCAGTAGACCACTTACTTGCTCAGAGGCAGACCTCCAGCAGCTAGAGGGGCCGGAGCTACTCTTGCCCTTCTAGGATGGTGGGTCCTTGGTGGTTCTGTGATCACTCACTTCCTGCCCCTAAACAGGAAGTTTCTGTTGTCAGTCAAATCCTGTGCCTATAAAAATAGAACTGGCTTTGGGTGGGGGGATGGAGGGCAGGGAAGGAGGGCAATATAGTCCCAGCAGAGAAGTTCAGTCACACAGCAGTCCTTTCTCCTGGTGTCTTCTGCCAAGCTATTTCACCAGCTCCTTTAGTACTCACTCTCTTCATTATGTCTATCCACCAAAGTTATAGGCTGGTTTGAAAGTCACATCCCAAGCTCAGTGGTCCTTTTATGCCAGGGCCCCCTCTCTAGTGAATGGCCTCCCTCCCTCCCGCAGTCTGGTCAGGGACTAGACTTGGTCCCTTCAAACGTAACCTGCAACCAGCACCTCGCTAGTCTTAGCAATTGTGATTGCACCAGCTAGACTTCCCCTACTCCCCTCCCTCTCCCCGTTTCTCATCCCCCCGTCTCGCTCTGCATATTTCCTGATTCCTACCCTTTCTCTCACCTCCCTCTTCTCTTTTCTTATTTCTCCCCCTTTCTGCCTTCTGCTCCCCCCAGCACTTAGAATTGAAACCTGCACTGTGTGACAGAATCTTATTACTGACTGCCTCTTAACCTACTTGTTGCTCCTCCCCCCCCACTGCTCCCACAATCCTGTTCTAACTGTAAAATGTTCATGACGATGTACTGCTATTGCTAATTGATGTATCTGGTTGTCCTATTCATTCTTTTTTGTCTCATTCTGCTTGTATTGCTCATATTTTGTACTTTGATGTGGAACCTTTGTAAATGAACCTTTGGTTCAAAGGTATTTGTAATCCTAGAATTCAATAAATAAATAAAATAAATTTAGGAGGGTGCTGTGGAGCAGCAAACTGGCAAGACGCACCTGAATGCAGCTCTGTACATCTGCTGATCTAAATTGCTTAAAAACTACAATTTGCTGTGGATGAAAGTCAAAACTAGTAGCAGAATTGAACAGTACAAGTTACCCGGTTTCGTGAGATACCAGATGGTCAAAGGTCGCAACCAGAAAGCCACCAGTAGTGGATCTAAGCAGGCGGCAGCAACGAATGAGCAGGCCGCAAACTCCTCAACGAGCATCGCCGGTGGAGAGCCCCCATGGAGAGTTTTACAGATCTCTATGCAAACGACAGACTCTAAAATTGAGTCTATTATCCAACGTTTTGCTGAACAAGATGTGAAATTGGAGGCAGCTACCCAAGCGGCAACGAATGCAGAAAAAACAGCTGTACAAGCCCTAACTGCTACAACTAAGTTTGTACAAGAAAATGCCCAATTTAGATACTGGCTAGAGGCTTTTGAAAACTCGAACAGGGCTTCACATATATGCCTAATAGGCCTCCCGGAGGGTAACGAAGAGGAAGACACCCTTAACTTTCTAATTTTTGGCTACCAGCAGCACTCAGACTTCCTCAGGGAACTTTGGAGAGTCAGCTTTTAAAAGCCTTTCGGATTACACCTCGAGTCGTAGGACCATGTGGTGAAGCCCCTAGAGTGATCCTGCTGGTGTCTACAAGCTCCAAAGTCAGAGATCAGCTTCTACAGGCAGCGAGATCTTCGGGAGAGCTAGCTTTTAATGGATTTACCAT
Organism: Neoceratodus forsteri; assembly: GCA_016271365.2. Classification (NCBI taxonomy): domain Eukaryota; kingdom Metazoa; phylum Chordata; order Ceratodontiformes; family Ceratodontidae; genus Neoceratodus; species Neoceratodus forsteri. The sequence goes on along the minus strand of CM028130.1, from coordinate 146,342,910 downwards.
CCACTTGTTTCCAGACCTTTCATTTGCAACATGCACCAGACAGAAGAAGTTCGATGTGGTGAGAGCAAGGCTCTGGGGTTGGGAGTGTCGCACTCTTTCCTAATGCCGGCATGACTACGAATCTACTACGGGGATAAGACTTTCCAATACACTGATCCTTTGGAAGCGGGTAAAAAGGTGGAATTAATTGCCTGAGACTTTCAATCATCTGAAGGAGGCAGTATTAGTGACTCGGACTCTGATAGGGAAACCTGACTGTTTAAAGTTATTCTACTTCAAAATGGCTTATTTAAAATTGCTAAAATGCCAGCTCTGTAACTTACTATAATTGATAGTGAACCACTGGCTTTCCCTATAGCTTAAGAACATTGAAATGATGTATGGATTACTGCATGTTTAGTACTACTTATTTTTGGAATACCTTTCATTACAAGGAATGGGGCCTATATCAGCACTGGCTGTCGAGTTACAATCTTCGGACTCTGAACATTTTGGACTTGACCCCAAAAGCCTTAGTTAGCTGTGGCTTATTTAGTTACATTATCTGAACGAATATTTTAATGCATTTCCCCCCCATCCTAAATCCAAACTGTCTAGGCTCTGTTTATCCTATCGTATATTGGATGCATCTGTTGAAATAATGGTTGATACCTGACAGATGATTGTACAATTGCAATTGTTCATCGTAAAAGCAATAAAGAATTAAAAAAATAAATAAATAAAAATTCCCTACTTCTTCTTGAGAAGTGCCATGAGACCTTTAATGTCCACCTAGACAACCACCGGAACAGGCTGACAGGACCTCAGTTTAATGGCCAATCTGAAAGCTAGCACTTCAAAACAGTACTTCCATGCTAATCAGCTTCATCCATGTAGTATATGGTAACTTACCCTAGTAACAATGTAAAATGGTTTAAGCTATATTTCCCCTGCAGTTTTGGGTCTAATGGTATGTCTTGGTTAGAAACTGGGTTTTAGAAAGTGCAGAAGCAGACTGTAGTAGTAGTTCTGCTGAGGCCTGTTGATCTATCTAATGTATGTTGAATAAACCTCAGAGCTGTTAGAAGTTACTCATGGTGTCCAGTCATTCCTAAAACCAGCAATCCAGTAAGAAGCAACTAAAGTGAAATATTATAATCCAAAAGCTCCTGCAGAAACTTGAAGAGTGGTCAGGGGTTTGGCAGTTGAAATTCAATGCAAAGAAGTGCAAGATAATGCATATGGGGCACAAAAACCCTGGCACAATATATCAGTTGGGGGGTGAGGATATAGCATGCACCAAACAGAAAAGGAATCTTGGGGTTATCATCTCTGATGACCTCAAGGCAGGGAAACAGTGTGACAAGGCAGCAGGTAAAGCAAATAGGATGCTGGGATGTATAGGCAGGGACATCACCAGCAGGAAAAGGGAGGTCATAATTCCGCTATACAAAGACACTAGTGAGGCCCCACCTGAGTACAGTGTAGAGTTCTGAGGCCAGACTCAAAGGACACAGAGACAGGGTAGAGAAGGTTCAGAGGAGGGCAACAAATATGGTGCATGGATTGCATCACAAGTCCTATGAAGACAGGTTGAAGGAACTGAACATGTACTCCCTGGAGGAGGGAGAGAGGGGTATGATAGGAACATACAAGTATCTCACAGGGAGGAACAGGGTGCAGGAATACACTATTTTTAAGCGAAAAAGATGTACCAGGACTAGAGGGCATGGGATGAAGTTGGAGGGAGGACGATTCAGAGGAAACATGAGGAAGAATTTCTTCACAGAACGGGTGGTGGACAAGTGGAACACCCTGCCAGAGAAAGTGGTGGGGGCTGAAACAATCACAGGATTTAAGAATGCATGGGATAGACATAAAGGAATCCTGGAGGTCAGGGTTAAGGGGCAACAGACTTCTAGGAAAACACAAACTGAACTTACAAGCTCAAATGGGCAGACTGGGTGGGCCATAGGCCCTTATCTGCCGACACTGTCTATGTATCTATGTATCGAAAGCCTTTTCTGAAAAAGACATATACAATAGAGGAGTTTGTATTGTATTACAGTGTTTGTTGGCAGTCTTCCATCTGACTGCTGTCCAGACCGGACCCTACTTGACTTCTGTCTACCCCTGCTTCAAACACATCCTATTCCCTTAGATCTGAAGCAAGCACTAGGTTCCCAACCTTGCAGTTTCTAAACGGAATGCTGATCAAGCTTCCCTCCATTACAGACTCCCCCACCTGTAAAATGGTCTACATAGCACCCCACTTTTCTGAGTTACTGAAAAGAAAACAAAAAAACAGTGCACACAACTATATTCCTGTAAGACAAAAAACCTCAGTGCACAAGCACTGGGGCAATGGTTACCCCAAAGGGCATTGGCCGGGAAGCCAAGTTTCAAAGAAATACAAAATCACACATACCCCCACAATGCAAAGCATCAAGGGCTGTATATGCAAATCACCACAGAATATTATGCTGGTCAACTTTAAGTAGAAATGTATGGTGCCGAAAAGGCCTCTCACACAGTTTGCAAAGGGTGCCAACACAAAAACACAGACACATATTGCATCCTACCAGGACTCATACGTGTGCTTCATCTGTATAACACCCCCCTATAATGAACCTGCTGCCCTAGGATGGTCTATCTGGGTTGTGTTGTGGTGAACCCAATGGAAACAAAAAACAAGCTAAAAGATCAAGAACCTCAGTACACAAGCACTGGGGCAATGGTTATCTCAAAGGGCACTGGTCGGGAAGCCAAGTTTCAAAGAAATACAAAGTCACACATACCCCCATAATGCAAAGCATCATAGGCTGTATATGCAAATCACCACAGAATATTATGCTGGTTCAACTTTAAGCAGAAATGCATGCTGCCGAAAGGCCTCTCACACAGTTTGAAAAGGGTGCCAACAGAAAGACACAGACACATGTTTCATCCTACCAGGACTCATCAGTGTGCCTCGTTTGTATAACACCCCTGTTAATGAACCACCTGCCCTAGGATGGTCTATCTGGGTTATGTTGTGGTGAACCCAATAAAAACAAAAAACAAGCTAAAAAGACAAAGAACCTCAGTTCCTGTAGAATACTCTGTAATTTAATCCTACAATGAAAATGTATTTGCTCATTGTTTTTTATTTTATTTATTGATAACTAGGATTATTTATTTATTGAAAATGTTTCACCAGGAAAGGCACACTGAACAAAAAAAATGCTTGTCTCACGGTGCGACCTGGGGGTTACAGAGGAGGCAGGTATACATACAATAGTTGAACTCGCAGTAGCATAATATGGAAAATGTACATAGCTGGGAGGGATTACATTTGAACTTATACATAGGCAGTGCAGTTCAGTACAGTGCAGACACAGTAAGTACAGGTATACAATTCGTGGATTATGAATACTTTTGAACCAGGGGTTCGTTTACAAAGATTCCATGTCAGAACACAGACAGATAACAACAAACTATTTGGAAAAACAACAACAAGGTAATAATTACAAAGAGCAATGCAGCAATGAGTTATGCAAAAGAGATTCATTAGGCCACTAGTTGGGATCATACAATGTCAGCGTACTAGATTCGCTGCCCAAAATTAACTTTGTCAATTCCAACAACAATGAGCAAAGACATGTACAATACTGCGAAAAGTTATACAAAAAGTCGCATTAGGTCAGATGGTATAGAGCATAACAATGTCAGCGTACAAGGTTCGCACCCCAAACAAAACGGGCGTTGTCATATCCAAAAGTAGAGAGGAGTATAATTAAGCAAGGTAGGATGCATTGGGGGAAGAAAGGGTAGGGTGGAGGCAGGGAAAGAGGGGAAAGATAGGAGGGAGAGACCAAAATGGGGTGGTTAAGAAAATAGGACAAACAGAGACAGTAAGGGAGTGTGAAAGGGTGCGGAGGGCGAGGTGGTAAGGGAAAACGAAAAAGGAGGGAAAATACAAGTAAGCATGTGACAGGTATAAGGACGAAATAATGGAGAGGATGGAGAAGAGTGGGAGGATCAGGTAGGGGTAGATCTGAGAGAGTCGGTAGTCAGGAAGGGTGGGGATGGTAACTAGTCCATACAGTCATTGTATTATACTGCAGTGACAAATGTATTCTGTATTATACTGTTTATTTTATGTTTATTCTGTAATGTGCTGCATTTGAATTTTGTTATCCCTTTGTTGTATTTGTACCCTATCGTCAAGGCACAGGTCAGGAAGCAGAGGGAAAACCAGGAGCAGTTGTAGAATTCACCAGAAATATTTATTTACAGTAGCAGTAACATAAAAAAAATAAACTTGTTCAGAATAACTATGTACAGAGGAGAAATGAAATAGTTTTTTTTTTCAGTCTCTGTGTCCCTTTTTCTTCTAATATTTCTTGCAGTTGCAGCTTAGCTCTTATAAGTCCTTTCAACCCCCCCCCGTCCTTAGCAAGCATCTTGTTTTTGTAAATATCAGGCAGGAGCTGCTAGAATACAGTATGCTTCTTGAGTCGAGGCCCCATTTTGCACAGCTTTTGCACAAGGCTTACAAATTTAACTCTGGTAACCTCTAGCTTCAAACAGCTTTTTGCAGTCATCTCCAAATTAGGAATTATATACATTTAAACAGTCATGCTATATATTTTCCAAACACAAGGGATCCCAATAGCACTTACATTTCCATACAATGATTTGCATACATTTTTATATCAGCAGATCTAGATATGCAAGGGAGAAAAACAAACAGCAAGAGAAAACTGAGAGACAGTGAGAGGCAAAGAACTGTGAGCCTGTTGGGTTCATCAAGTCCGAAGTCTCAAAGTAACATTTGGTTGAGCAGCCATACAGATAAGAGACAGAAAAGGAAAGATCTTTGCATTTAAACACTTTTTCCATAACAAATGGGACAGGGTCCTATTCTACCCTGTCATATACCCCCTGTCCCTGAGTCACAGCTGGAAAGAGCTTCTTCTCAGTGTGCCTTTCCCAGTTACCAAATTTTAAATAAATAAATATTATCTACCTATTTATTTTTATGCAAACTGCAAGGTGCCTACAGAATGCGGACCAGCTACCCCTACATATCACCTCTGGTGGAAGCCTTCCACCAGAGGCAATATGTAGGGACAGCTGGTTCATTCTGTAGGCACCCTGCAGTTTGCATAAAATAAATTACTCCCAGAATATATTTGTGTGCACTGTTTTTCTGTTCAGTTGTGTACCACAGCAGCAACCTAAGGAGTAAGGTGTGCTTTACCCTTTTTGCCTTTCTTTTCTGAGTTTGTGGCCTACTAAGGCACAAATCAAGGAGTATTACAGGGTTCTTCGGTCTTGTCACAACTGCCTTCGGGTAATCTCCAACAACTCTGTTCCGATGTGTGCTAATATAAGCTGATATGACTGTGCTCATACCACCACTTGGTTTATGCAATATTGTCACAACTGTACTGTTTTATTTATCCGTGCCAATGCCTTACAAACAGACAAAATTACCAGCAAATACGGCCTTATGGTTTATCAAATCTGCATTGTGCAGCTGCAGCCCATATTATGCAGCTGCCCCTCCTCCCTCCTTCCCACCCTGTGGTAACCTCCTCCTTAACCAGTCCCATCTCCTTTTGAAGCAGCCCACTGTTCTACAGGATACCACTTCCATTGGCAATGCGTTCCACCCAGACACCACCCTCTCCACAAAAAGGTGTCTCCTCATTTCCCTCCTGAACTTCCCCCCTTCTAATCTCAGATCGTGCCCGCGAGTGCCCATCTCCCTCCTAATTTGAAAAGCTATTCTGTACCCGTCTTAGTTATTCCCTTCACGTATTCTGGGGCTGGCAGTATAACCAGAGGTTACAGTAACGAGCTGTGAATGAGCTTGGTACATCCAGCAGAACAGGGTTTGATTCCTGCAACCTCTACTTGCATACTGTGTGACTCTGAGCAAGTCACTTAACCTCTCTAGTGCTCCCAGGTTGTCCCTGAAAACAGGCACTTGTGCCTAGTGGGCCTTACTTGGTTACCAAAGACTAAAATAAATAAATAAATAAATAAAACTTGAAGGTTTCAATCATGTCCCCCCATCCCTCCTTTCTTCCAGGGAGCACATGTTCAGTTCCCTCAACCTGCTCTCATATGGTAAGTCCCCTAGACCCTGGATCATTTCCGTTGCCCTGCGCCACCTCCAGTAACTTGTCCTTCTTCAGGTACGGTCGCCAAAACTGCACGCAGTACTCTAGGCATGGAGGCAGTATAGCACAGTGGGTTAAGGCTCTGAGCTACAGATCTGGAGACCTGGGTTTGAATCCCACAGCTGCCTAGATGCATACTGTGTGATCCTGAGCAAGTCACTTAACTTCCTTGTGCTCCCAGGTCGCATCTGGAAACAAGCTTCAGCTTAGTGTGCTACTCCTGGTTAAACAATGTTCCCCTAAGCAGTGACCTATATAACAGCAGGATAAACTCCCCCTCCTGGAGGATATGCCTCTGGCAGTACAACCCAGCATCCTGCTGGCCTTCACAGCTGCCTTTCTACACTGTGCTGAGTTGGTCATTGCTAAGGTTACCAGATGTCCTCTTTTACGAGGACATGTCCTCTTTTCCAGCTGTCAAATATTCTTCATGTACCTTCTCTATCCTGTTGTGTTGTTATTTTTATAATTTTTTTACTCTCTCCTACCCACAACCTCCTTGTAAATGAGTTGAGAAGGTGGTGGAGACTTTAAACCTATTTACTTGGAGTCTGGCTCAACGGCTCATTGGGGGAGGGTCCAAGTTTCCTCTTTTTGGCATTCCAAAATCTGGTACCCTAGTCATTGCTTCCATTATGATCACCCCCAGATCCTCCTCCTCCATCTTGGCAATTTGAATCCCTCCTAACTGGTAGCTCCTCCGTGTTTTTTATGTACCAAAATGTAGCACCTTACATTTCTTGGCATTGAACACCAGCTGCCAAGTGTTCAACCAGGCCTCCAATTCTGCCAGATCATCTTGCAGCTCCTGACGCCCTCCTAAGTCATCCACTACTGTTCCCATCTTGGTGCCATCTGCAAACAGACTGATCTTGCTCTTGACGCCTACCGAGATGTCTGCTATGAAGATCCCAAACAACACCAGTTCCAGTGCAGAGCCCTGTGGCGCCCTGCTTGTCACCACCCTGGGAGATGAGAGCCTCCTCCCACCACCACCCTCTGCTGTCTCCCTTTCAGCCAGTTCACTAACCATCCCACCATCTTCGCCCCCACCCCTGTGCCTTCCAGCTTATTTCCAAGCCTCCCATGCAGCACTGAAGTCCAGGTACAGGACATCCACTGCATGGCCCTTGTCTAACTGCCTGGTTACCCAGTCATAATACTCCACCAGGTTGGTCTAACAGGAACTACTTGAGACAAACCCATGCTGTCTGCTGTCCTGCAGTCCATTAGCCTCTACGAGGGAAACCAGCCTCTCCTTCAGGATTGTCTCCATCAGCTTCCTCACGAAGGATGTGAGGCTTACTGGTCTATAGTTTCCTGGCTCATACTTGGGGCCGCACTTGTGGAGGGGCACCACGCGCACCATCCTCCAGTCCTGAGGTACACTCCCTGAGTCCAGGGAGGCATTGAACAGGTCTGCCAAGGGTTCTGCCAGAACTTCTGTCAGCTCCTTTAGCACCTTGCTGTGTATACCATCTTGCCCACGTGCCTTGTCCACCCTCAGTGCCCTCAAGCCCTCCAGTACCCTACCCACTGGGATTTCTCCATCTGTCGTCTCCTCCTCCCGTGCCCACCCTCACACCTCCTCTGAGTATAGCTCCCCCTTTCTCTTTAGTAAATACTGAGCAGAAGTACTCATTTAATGCTTCTGCCTGTTCTGCCCGTTTCCACCCCCACCCCTCGTGATCCCTACTATCTGATCTTACAACTCCTTTTCTCACTGACAGACCTGAAGACGTCCCTCTCCTCCTCTTTGATGCCCTGTGCTAGCCTGAGTTCCCTTGACACCTTGGTGCCCTGATTGCCCTTGTCACCTCCACTGATTCTCCTTCAGGTATTCTTCCCTGTGCTCCCCTCTCCATTTTTTTGTACCTTCTAAAGGCATCTCTTTTCTTCCTTACTTTTTCCATTACCCCCTGCTCACCCAGCTAGCTTTCTTGGCCTTATCCTTCTTACTTTGGACCCTTGTACATCTTGCAGTTTCCTCCACAATTCCCAGTTTTATGACCGCCCACTTCTGGTTAGTGTCCATATTTGGATGGATTCTGGCCAGATACCCCTGTACTATTTCCCTCATCCTCCCGAAGTCAGCCCTCCTGAAGTCTAACACCCTTGTGCCTGTTTCTTCTCTCCCCTTCCCCATGTTTATCGTGAACCACCCTGAGTGGTGGTCACTTCCCGCCAGTGGTTCTTCCACTCCCAGCTCCTCACAAACTCACCATTCGCCAGCACGAGATCTAGGGTGTTCCCTAACCTTACTACAACTATTGTAATGTTGCTAGACTGTAAACTGCTACAACCCTCTAGTATTTTCCTGAAGCAGCAAAAATACACTTTCTTTCAGAAAAATCAAGCTTTTTTTGTTTGTTTTTTTACTTCCATGCCTGCAAATTTCTAATGCATAAAAAATTTTTTTTTTTTGGTCCAACACCTGATCAGCAGAATTTAAAAGGTAAGTGCAGGAAGATGGCAAGACAAGTTTGGTAAAGGACATGGGCAGTTGGTTGTGAGTGACACTGTGAATGACACCACATAGGGTGAGGTCGCAAAGAGATTGAGGGGGAGAAACCGACTGAGCCTGTAGCAGAGAGTGCAATGGTGTACATGGCGATTTGTAGCCAGGGAAAAGTGGCCTTGGCAGTAGCTGAATACACAAATACCCCAGCCCAGACATGAGTTTAGGAAGAAGGAAAACCCCGGACAATAGCAAGCCTGGGCATAGGAGTAAGATTATTATTAACGTGACAGGATACTCTGATCAAGGTATCCAGTTTTACAAATGCCTGATATGTCAGGGAGAACTCAAGGGATGGGTCCAAGGTCACCCCACTGTAACTGAAAGATGGTACCTAGACAGGGACGTTTCTGCCATTAGAGGAGATCGAGAAAGGAGCAGAACAGCGTCTTAATTTTGGGGCGGGGGGGGGTTTAAAGCTGAACAGCATAGCTTGAAATTTAGGGGTATTCAGGAGCAATTTATTAGGATCAAGCCAATTTGAACTGCCTGGGGGTTAAAGGAGAGATGGCTACTAATATTCTCAATATTACTGGAGCTTTAAAAGAGAACACAGTCATCAGCATAAAGAACAGGTGAGCTATGGCGGTTTGATTTCTGGATTCTTTTGTTAACATACAATGCCCTGAATGGGCTGGACCTGCTGGAGAGATAGCCTTTCCAGCAGTGACCCCAGTCCTCTGAAATGCTGTTCCAGAATGCATTCACACTGTAACTACAGTTAACATCTTTAAAATGAAATTGAAAAAGCAGCCAATGCTAGTAGCCTTTGGTGAATTTGATGTCGCAGTACAAGCTGCTTGGAACGTACATTTAGTGCATTAATAATTTGTTATACTTGCTGTGTTTGTTGTAGTATGCTGCTGACCGCGCAATTTATTTTCTGTCGGGTTTTTTCTTTGTACTGGCGCTCTGAACACTGGAGGGACACTTCATAAAAATGAAATACTACTACTGTGGGTCACACAACGGTGTGTAATAGGCGATGAAAAGAGAAAAGGTCCTAGGATAGACTCCTGTGGGACTGCAAGAGCAGTGGGGGAAAAGATCAGAGAAGGGAGACGCTAGCTTAACTCTCTGGTGCCTATTACTCAAGTAACTGTTAAACCAAGGGAGGGCAGCAGGTGAGATACCTAGGTCGCTGAGCTTAGTACAGATCCAGGATGGTAGACAATATCAAAGGCATTAGAAAGATCCAAGCAAACAGCACCAGCAAGGTCACCGCGCTCCATTACAGTGACAACGGTATTAGTGAGAGTGAGCAGGGCAGTTGTAGTGCTATGGTCTCTCCAAAAGCCACACTGGGAAGGGAAATAGGAGAATACACTGTTTGAGAGAGCCTGTAAGATGGGTGGAAATCAGTTTTTCCAGTAGCTTATTAAGCACACGCAGACTGCAATATGCCTGAAGTTGATAATGGTTTGGGGATCTTTTTTCTTAAAAAAACAGATACAGTATGGGACAATACATAATAAGCTGTATTTTCTTCTTTTATTATTTCAAAGTTAAATGAAGCCCCGGCTGTGAAGTGGAACACTCCAATCTTAATGTTCCTATCCGAGAGAACACAGTACATAGCATGGGAAGGGAGGGCAGGGACATTAGCTCAAGCTGTGGACCCTGCAATACGAGCAGGCTTGATAGACCAAATGGCCTTCTTCTGCTGGCTTCTTTGTATGTTCGTATGGAAGAGGTACTATGACTCTTGGTGCTAACGGACTGAATAAGTGACTTATAATGATGGAACTTAAAAAGGGTGGGGATCGAGCCACAAGCAAACTGCCATCTGTAGAACTAAATTCAATTTAAAAAAAATTCAAGCCATTCCATTCTTTATTTATTTCTGTTTTTATCCCACATTCATCCAGGCTGCCTCCATCTGCTGGCACTCTGCAGTCCAGTCCCCCACCGTCTCCACTTGCGCAGGACCAGCTTCTGCTGAGTGCGCACTGGGGTCCGTGGCGTGGGGTCTGTGAGGGTGCTGGTGTCATCCTGCAGGCCGGTAATTTTTTCCACCACTTTTTCGCCCCAATTTTCGCTAATCGTGCAATGACGCACGCACATGCAGAACTGTGTATCAGCACCTGCGTCTGGAAGGAGGAGAGCTGTCCTTGGAATACTCAATGCTTCTTATTTAGGCCAGCCGCAGAGCAGCCAGAGTCTGCTCCCAAACCGGGGTCACTGGCATAGCGAGCGGCAGTGCTACCAGGTCAACCTCCATGTTTCACTGTCAAGGATATTTACATAAAAACAGGAACTCTGTCCCTTACAGTTCATCTAAGGGGAGTCATATTCAGCTAAAAGCATACTGCCGAGTGCTGTATATGAGAAAGGGCAGCCTGTGCAAAGTAGTATCATCAAGTTGGAAAAGCTGTGAATAACAGTCAAAAGTAGTGCTAAGTAATTATAACAGCTGGAGACCTCTTGTGGTGGAACATATGATAATTAAAGGAACTCGCTAACCTCCAAGCAAGGGGAATTTCTCCTTTAGCCGAATGGTTAGAACTGTCACCTTCGGAACGCTGGAGGAGCACCTTCCCAATCTGAGGGGGCAGACATAACACCAAGCTGATGACATTACAGCCATTTCCAGAGCACTACACTATGATATCACAAGCAGAGCAGGACTTCAGCTGTGAGAGAATGGCAAGGCAAAAAGATACAGTGTTCGGACACAATCTACACAGTGGACTAGGATCATCTGTTTCTGCTCCTCCACACCCCGGTTCCCATGACACCTTCCCAGCCCTGTCACCGACATTCTCATGGAGTAACAGTTATCCATCACTTGCCCAGGACTACTCATGGTGGTGGGTGGCCAGTCATGTCGGTCGTGCAGTGCCCACGGTGGGTACCAGCTATGGACAGGTATTTTTCTCCTGTGTTTGTCCCAGGCTGCCATCATAGGATGATGGGCATGCACTGGTGTGTATGCATGCCAGCATCTGTTGGCAGCCCTTGATGATCCCCTCACAAGTGCTACCACCCGGCCTTTTCACCGTGGCAGTGCTGTGGCATGAAACAGAGTCCCCCCCACCCCTAGAGAGGAGAGTTGTTCACTAGGATGCTCAATCCTCCCTCCTTAGGTCAGCACCCGATGACCCATGCTCATATCCAAACCCAAGTCACCGGTATCGCAGGCAGTAGCCCTACGGTTGCACAACAGGCTGGCAAAATTAACATTATTTTTTTTATTGAGCTGTTTGCTCCTCCGTGGCCACCTACTCCTGTCTTCAGACAAACTTCTGCCTCCAACCCTGTCAGCCTCTCCCATCACCATCTTACCAGTAAGGGATCCGCAAGAAGCAGGATCTGAGAGCGTTGGAGGCCATCACATATGGCCATGGAGGAATATGGCTTTTTCTGTGGTTTTCTCCCACCCAGAGCAACGGTGAGCGTGGTGAGTGTGCGCGCTGAGGCGCGCATGCACTCCTGGAAACTGAGTGCTCCTTCTACACTCCCAGCATTGCATCAGCCCCCAACTCTGCTCTGACACCTGGCCTCCACCAGGTGTCAGCCAAGAGCAAAGAACTACACCTCCCTAATCCAGGAAATGAGAGCAGCCCAGCAGACGCTACGATCATCTCCCAGCCCTCCCCCATCCGCCCCCACCAACCCCCAGCATCCAGAGCTCGCTCCAGAACTCTGGTTGCTGGTGTGGCATGAGGTGTGGTGTCCGGCACCTCAACCCTCAGCGCCACTGGGCTGGCCTAACATTAAAACTTTTTATTGCAGTATTGTGTAACCGAGTTCTGTGGATGGCCACTGTAATGTTTGTGTTGGTGACTTGAGTTATTTTTATGTCAAACATGCCTTCAAGCTAATCAACGTATATTAACTATTATGCACTATACTGTGTAGCATGTGTACTTTTGTACCTTTTTTTTTTTTTAATATTATTTCTTTTGCTTTGTTTTTCTATTTCTTCCTGCCCCTGTGTGGCACTCCTCTGTCTATGGCTACCCACCCAACTCTTCTGTGCTTCAGCTTGCAGGTGTCTTCCTACTAGCAACTGCAGGTACTCCAGTGGCTTCTGTGGTGGGGCTTAGTGGGCAGAGATCCTCTAGGGGTGAGGGGAGACCTCATTTGTCTCATGGTGGTCAGGAATGAGGCCAGCAGGCAATTGATGCTTCGTGTAAATTTGGTTCGGGGGATGTCCTGCCACATACTGGGAGAGGTATGGAAGGACAGCTAATGGTGCAACTCCTTTCCTCCTAGGTCAATTGGGGTAGTCATGCAACATCAAATGTCGCTTGTTCATCCCTGAAGGTGTCACCAATCCCCTAGGGACAACGCCTCACCTATTGCAGGTCCAATTTGGAATGCCAAGCATGGCACACAACCCCCAGTCTCGTGAACATCCCTTTCATTAGGTTTTCAGGTCACTATTTTGTGATAAATTAAATCAAAAGGGAACTGTTTATTTATGATCTGTCCAAAACCTATGTACAAATTACCTATCTTTTTTATCATATTATTTTAATGGCTGCTGCGGCGTCTAGCCAGTGGGGGCATCCAGCTACCGGCCCTGCCCGCCAGGAGAGCAGCAGGCTCACTCATATGATGGGGGGGTACCAGTATGGCCATTGCCGACCTGCTGGAAAGCTCCCCTTACCCTACCACATCAGGCTGGCCCCAGACCCCCTCCAGCGCGATTCCACGACAGTCATCCTGGCACCACAGGGCACGGCCATCAAGCTGCTCAGTTGCGCCCTGCCATTTTCCTCCTGGTTCTTCTCCCCACTGGAGCGTGGATGTGCAATGATGTCCCTGTACTTAAATGCTGACATCTGCCACGCTCCCCCTCCAGTAACACTGACGTATGCAGTGCCTCCGGGCTTCCCCAGGGGCCGCCGCAGTGCACTGTGGTGTCCCCAACCCATCCCAGGACTAGGCGAGCTGTTTACAGGTGCTCGATCCTAGTCCTCCCCTGCCGACCCCCAACGACCTGAGCTCGTTCCTGAACCTGGGTCACCGGCATTGCGTGAGGTGTGGCGTCCAGCACTCAACCCTCAGCGCCACCGGGCCAGGCCACAAATTAACTATCTGATGGGGCAGCTTCATTTTGATTTTGCATGCCCAGGTGTAGTTTTACTTGCAAGCTGTTACTATTTTCAAGACTGGAATCACTGTGAGAGTTTCTGAATTCCCTAGAAACGTTACAGACACTGTCATACATACATACAAACATATGAAGAAGCCAGCAGAATAAGGTAATTTGGTCTATTAAGTCTGCTTGTATTACAGGGTCCACAGCTTGAGCTAATGTCCCTACCCTCCCTCCCCACTCCTCCCATCCTCCCTACCCATGACCTTACCTTCCCCCTATGCCTACACCAGCCTCTCTTAAAGCTGCCCACTGTCTTCAATGAGATAACCTCTTCCAGCAGCGCATTCCAAGTGCCCACCACCCTCTCTGTGAAGAAGTGCTTCCTGACCTCCCTCCTAAACCTCCCAGCCTGCAGCTTAAGACTGTGCCCCCTCGTGTTATAGTTGTCACTCAGCTTAAAGAGATTCTCCGTATCAACCTTATTTATCCCTTTCAAGTACTTGAAAGTCTCAATCATACCTCCTTTCTCTCTCCTGTCTTCCAAGAAATATATGTTCAGTGCCCTCAGCCTCTCCTTGAATGCCTTACCCTGCTCATCTGCTGTCATCTTTGTAGCCCTCCTCTGGACCTTCTCCAGCAGGTTTACTCATTAAGTGCCTTTTTTGGCCATTTTAACTAAAACTGAGGAGTGTGTCACAGCACTTCAACCACAGAAATACATTTGGTGAATAAAACCATTAAACAAGTTTCATAAAAAAAAAAAAAGACTTAGAATGGGTTAAGTAGTCCAGATGGCCCAGCAATGGCGCTTTGTGCTGCTGTAATCACGTATCTGTGCTTTAGCTTGCAGGTGTCTTCCCACTTGCAACTGCAGGTACTCCACTGAGGTGTCACGCCTGGAGGCAGGCCAGGCCAGAATAGCTGCCGGCTGGCAGTGCATCTCAACTGGAGCTGGCTGGTGTGGGCTTCGCCACCACAGCAATCCCTGAAGCTGGGCCAGGAAGCTTGCACCTACTGCAGAGGGAAGCTGTGTGCGCACGCAGCTTTCAAAGACATCACTTGTGACAGGGAAGGAGAACGGGAGAAAAACGCAGGACGAAAACCTGGTGCATGACGGCCAGCATCCCCTCGGCCTGATGAAGGTAGTGTAAACACCCCCCCCACAGGGCGTGTATAGGCTTGTGCACGTGTAGGTCCTTTTGGTCCCATAATTAACAGGTTCATTTTCCTCTGACGCACCAGCAGGCGCTCTGCAGGTCGGAGGTCACTGTTGGTGTGCAGGGGTATAAATATTGGTGTTTTGGTGCCAATTGAGAGAGCCCGTGCAGTGAGAAAGGGTACAGGAGGATAGCGGGGCCAACTACCTGCTCTCTGTGTGTCCAGTGGGTTGCTGTGGGACTGGAGGGTCAAGCTGTATGACTAGTGACGTGGCACAACCATCCATTTTCTGCAGGGTGGCCTGTGTCGTGTTCCTCTGTAAGGTCCCTTCCGGCAAGGAAAAGGAGATCCATGACCAGAGAAGAGGAGGTTTCATGAGCAGAAAGTCTGAACCATGGGACAAGGTGCAGAAAGAGAGAGAGAGAAACCCACAGCAAAGAATTCTGAGCCCAAATGAAAGAGGAACAGTGATAGCCCCGGAGCAGAGATGTCAACCCAGTTGTGGCCTTCCGGTGGTTCGGTCGGGATGTATGCCCATGAAGTTGGAGGGTAAGGGCACTCGCCAGGGTCCAGTGTTCTGTGACCACAGCATGCTGAAAGAAAGAGAAAAAACTCCATAGTTTAGAAATGCCTACCCAGTTTGTGGCAGCCGCGGTGGAGACGTCCGCCCTATGCCTACTGAGGGGAGTCACTTGCCAAGGCCTAAATTTTGGACTAAAGTGTTGGAAGGAGTGGTAGCCCATTTCCATTCAGGCTACTGCCAAGAGCCCATGGAACAGCATAGAAATGAGCCCTGGAGCTAACAGAAAGAGAGAGGGAGGAAATTAAGTTCTGCCTGCTGCCTAAAATGAAAAGGCCATTTCGGCCTGAGTTAAAGCTGTCTGCATTGTAATATGGCTACTCAGCCCAGGAAGAAGCCACCCAAGTTAGTGGGGCCATAACTGCCACAAGGGACACTAACAATGTTCAGTGACCCCTGTGGTTAGTTACTGCAAATTAACTGCTCAAGCGTGAGTTACCCCCGTGGAGACTTTGGTCATCAAGTAAAAGGAACCCCTCTGTTTTTATTTCTGTGTGGACGTCTATCATTTAATTGAACTGTTTGTGGCTACTAACCAAGATTAGTTGCAGCCCAACACCAGAAGAATCCTGCACCCTTGCCAGTTGACCTCCAATCAGCACCAACCATCCCAGTAAGAAATAACTGTGGTTTCTGCTGTGAGTGCCCCCTCACCATAACTTTACCACCTGGCATACCTCAGGCACTGGTGAGGGGGGCTTACACCTGCAATCAGGGTACATCCGTGTTAAGGACGAGCTGCCAGCCAGTGGAAAATTTCTGTGGGGGGAAAAAAAAACATCGAATGAGCTTGTGCTGCAGTACAACTCTGATTTAGTGGGTCATGCTACTGTAAGGGGGGCATGGGTTCGCATGCCAAGTTCAGATCCTTGGGCTCCAGTGGAAAGAATGCTGCATCTACCTGTAGCAGCACTCTCCTTCCCTGGCACTGAGGTGTACACAATCCCACTTTTCGAGCAACCCCTTGCAGCTGGGACAGAAAGTGCCCGACATACTACATGTCAGTGCTTCTAATGCCAGCAGAACGATAACTGAGACACACCTGAGCAGGAGGTGTGTGGTGACATGTTACGTTCACAGACTTCAGTGTCATGGGTAAGTGAGCAACAGCAACCACAGAAGTCACGGGGGGAGGTGGGGGGCAAGACATCAGACAAAATGGCTCATCCTTCAAAGCAGAAGTCAGCCTCAGTGCTAACTCTGCACCTTAAAGCCCTCCTGGCATAAAGAAACATTATGTCTGCTCTATCCTGTCACAGGTAGGCAGCCACAGTCGGGGTGAGGGTGGTGTGGTACAACACAGAGCGTCACATCAATGTACAGAAATCTAGGATGCCCTCTTTTGTTATAGAAGATCATCAAACCTTTGCTTAGCGAGCCCTTAACAATCAATCAATTTAGGTGAATGACAAAGATGGGGCTCACTCTCCTGAATGTTAGATCTTCAAAGATCTCTTTATTTGATTCGCCACAGTTCCAGATAAACAGGCGATGTTTTGTGGCCAAAACGCCGCTTTGTATGGCCTTATTCCAGTGTTCCGTTAGGTTCCGTAAGTTTGTGTTGACTGTTACTGTAACAATTGTTAACACTGTATTGAACTGATAGCTTAGAGAGGCAGCTGGAGCACTTGTCTGGTTCTGAAAGTCTGCTGTAGTTCAAAGGCCAAGCAGATACATTTTGATATTTTGGGTTGTGCCAGTAGTCCAGTAAAGCAGCAGAGCTATTCATGGTTTCTGCAATACTGAATTAGTGTTTGAAACACAGTTTGGGCCAAATAATGAATAATTCCAAACAGTTTGTGGTACCAGAGATAAACATATTCACTGACTCATTATCTGAACATTTTTACATATCCCCCACTGCTTCCCAAAACATTGCACTATGATGTCACAAACACATCCGTTGAGAGTGCAAGTTGGGGACAGTCAAATGTTTTTATTTATTTATTTCAATCTAGGGTTACAATACCTTTGAGCCGAGGCTCTTTTACAAAGGTTCCATGTCAGCATGTGCAACAGTCATCATTTTTAGTTACAAACATATAGTCATTGACTTACAGACATGTAATAACCAGTACAAAGACTTGAGCTATGAGCAAGACAAGGGAAGGAGGGTGGGTGGGTGGGGGAGTGAGGGTAGGAGATCGCGGAGTAGGAGGTGCAGGGGTAAGAGGAGTATGAGAGGTGGTTGGGAGGCGGAGGCAGGAGTGGAGATCACGGGGGCAGTGGGTGGGCGAGGGCAGGAGACAGTGCAGCCAGGGGGCCTTGTTGAGGGAATATGACAGGTAAGGTGCTAGGGATGCAAAGACTGATTGTAAGTGCTGGGTGCTGGGGCATGTGCAGCTGGAACGGTGGAAATGTTAAGATGGGCAATCGCAGGATACAAGCAATGAGAGGCGCAGCTTGGACTTGAAGAGGCAGAGTGTTGGAGCAGTTGCTATGTCGCTGCCAAGAGAGTTGAGCCAGTTGGATGCCCGATAGGCGAATGATCTTTATCCTTGAGTTCTGTGACATCATGGGATATGCAGTAGATGGGAATTGGATCTCCTTGTAGTGACATTCCTATGTCTAGGCTTAAGGAGGGCACAGACACCAGGTGGGGCAAGCCCCATTATAATTTTCTTGGCCGTGATGCAGGTTTGGTATTTTATGTGTTTGTCCAGTTGGAGCCATCCAAATTGGAAATAAAGGTCACATGTGTGGGTACAGTGATGTGAGCCAGTGAAGAGACGACAGGCCTTAGTCAGGGAGGTTGTGATACATTTGAGAGCAGTGGTAGCTGCAGACCCATATATGATAAGACCATAGTCTATGATGCTGACGATGGAGCTTTGGACGGCCACTGATAGTGCTTCTGGGGTTAGGTGTTTCCTGTGCCGGAATAATATGCCTAACCTCGCATTGGCAGATTCTGCAACATTGCTGATATGGACAGCGATGAGAGGTGGGGATCAAGGGTGATGCCGAGGTACTGAATGATTGTGTTTGCTCTAGGATGGCTCCTTGTTCGGTTGCAATGGAGAGGTGGAGTTTTGTGTTTTTGTTGTGGGGGCTGCAGAAGACCATAGACTTGTTTTTTTTCTGATTGAGAAGCAGTTTATGATTTAGAAACCAGTATTCGATGGAGTAGAAGGCCCGCTGAAGTTTATTTTGTAATTGGATTGGATCAGGGTTCGAGGTGAGGATCACAGCATCGTTGGCGTAGAGAATTATTTGTTCTGGGCAGCTGTCCAGTAGTGAGTTTAAGAATAGGCTGAAAAGGAGGGGTCCCAGAATGGAGCCCTGAGGGACTCCCGAGCGGACCGGTCTGGGGTCCGAGAGTGTATCAGCGATTCTTACTGTTTGGGACCATTCTTCAAGGAAGCTCTTAAACCAGCCAATGGAGTTGGTTGACAGCCCAGTGTTCTGAAGCTGGACAAGCAGAAGGAGGTGATTGACGGTGTCGAAGGCTTTAGTTAAGTCAATGTAGATTAGGCCTAGTAGTTCGCCGTAGTAAGGTGCGTTGCGGATTGTGCCGGTAAATTCAAGTAGAGCTGTGGAGGTGCTACGTCCTTTGTGGAACCAGTGTTGTTGCTTGCACAGGATGTTGTACGTATCCAGGTATTCTGTGAGCTGGTCCAAGATGATGCGTTCTAGTGCCTTGGAGAGTGCGGGTAGTAGGGAGATAAGTCTGAAGTTATCATGGGCAGTTTTGTCATCACCACTTTTACGGATTGGGGTGACAGTGGCAGATTTCCATCTAAGGCTAAGGCTGAGGGAGAGGTTGAAAATTCTGGTCAGAGGACTAAGCACTTCATCAACAGATGTGAAACAGACAGTGCAAGATATTCACAGGACTGGTTTTAGACCTAATAGCGCCCCCAAGCAGAAATACCTGTGGTCATCCCTTCAACATTCCTGACACCCCATGTCCTCCCTTCTACACATCCCATATCCAAAAACTCATAAAAACGTTGTGAATACAAGGGTGACAACAATAATTTTGTTTTTATAGCGACACTTTTTGCTTATGAAGCTGATCTCTGCTTATACTTTCTGCTTCAGTGCGCCCCTTCTGTGCGGGAGCCCAAGGCTTGTGCCCAACACCTCCTTATGAACACAAAATAATGGGGCAGAACTGTCATACTCTTAATAACCCAGCACAGTGCATAAAGGGTAAGAACACACCACACAAAGGAAGAAAAAAAAAATATATATTACATATTGTATATTATGGGGAGTGGTGCAATGCACTGGCTGTGGGGCAGCAGTTTTCCGGGAGACATTCTGGAAACTGCGTTGCTGTCCTATTTGCAGGCAACTGTCAGCTCTGAGGGAGGAGGTAGCCCACCTCCAGGCTGAACTGGCAAAGATTAAGGAGGCCCCCCCCACCCAAAGAGCACCACTGCCACAGAGGCCGCCAAGTATGAAGAGCAGGTGGACCACAGTGGGTTCTGGGAGGGTACGGGTGGTGGAACAGAGGCGAAGCCCCCTAGTTGTACCTCTACACAAACCATATGCCAGTCTGGCAGAGCAAGGTTCCTCTATGACGGCACCCTCAGTGGAGACCAAGAAGAATGCTGAGGACATCCACAAGGAAGACCCACAGAAGGGTGGCAAGGGACACCATAGGGGAAGGAAACAGCTTCTGATAGGGGACTCAATTGTTAGGGGGTAGGCCTGGGGAAGGGAGAGGAGAGGGAAGTAAGGTGCCTGCCTGGTGCCACGGCTTGGAGGGACAAGAAGCGAATCCTCAGGATTGCAGAAGCAGCATCACAGGAGAGGGAACTAGATGATATAGTCCACCTTAGGACAAATGACCTAGCTAGGCATGGGATCAGTGCAGTGCAGGATGAAACTGTGGAGTTGGGGAGGGGCCTCAGAGAGGTAGCAAGCACAGTTACCTTCTCAAAGGTGCTGCCAGTCCATGGCAGGGGTGAGGCTAGGGTACTACACACCATGCAGTTTAATGAATGGTTGCAAAACTGGTGCAGAGCACAGGGCTTTGGCTTCACTGGGGACTGGGGGTACACCTGGAGAGATGAAGGTTTACACTGGCACGATGGTCTGCATCTGTCCATGAAGGAACCAAGATCCTATGACAGGTTTAAATGCTTCTTCAAGCTTTTAAACTAGCCATGGGGGAGGTGCAACAAGAGGTAGGAAATTTCAAGCCTCCCACAAAACATGACGGTAGTAAGGTAAACACTGAGGTACAGTGCTCAACAGAGGGCAGGACAATGGTAAATGGAAAAATAGATAAGGGCAAAAAGAGCAGGCATGGGGGAGGATAAAGCCAACATTAAATGGAGGGCAATGAGTACCAATGCCCGTAGTCTGGGAAACAAGCTTCCTGATGAACACTTGGATATTGTGGCAGTCACAGAAACATGGTACACGGGGAACCATGACTGGGATGTCAACATACTGGGGTACACAGTCTACAGAAGGGACAGGAAGGGGAAAAGAGGAGGTGGAGTAGCTCTATACATAAGGGAAGAGATCAAAGCTACAGCACTAAAAAGTAAAGGGGGAGGACAAGAGGCACTCTGGGTCACCTTGGAGACAGGGAATGGCATCAAAATCCGCACAGGGGTTGTATACAGACCCCCATCTGAAGGGGAGGAAATGGACAAGAAAATGATAGAGGACATTCTCAAAATGGCTGAAAAAGGGGAGATACTGTTAGTGGGGGCCCTGAATATGCCAGATGTTAACTGGATGACATGTACTGCAGCCACATCCAAGAGCAGGGTCATTCTCGATGCCCTGCAAGGGGCAGGCCTTAGACAGCTAGTGCTGGAACCCACTCAGGAGGAAGCAATACTAGACCTGGTACTCTCAAATGGAGAGAGGATCACAAATTTAGAAGTCAGTAGACATCTGGGAACAAGCGACCACTACACAGTGTGCTTCACAATAAGCACAACCATGGAGACAAGCATACAAAAACAAGCATACTGGACTTTAGAAGGGCTGACTTTGGCAAAATGGGTGAATATCTGACGAATACACTAGCAAATGGGCAAAAAGGAGGGGTGGAAGAACAATGGAGAAAAATCAAAACTGCCATCATAGAGGCAACAAGCCTTTGTGTGAAACAGATAAAGAAAACAAAGCGGAGTAAAAAACCACAATGGTTCTCAAAAGAGGTGGCAGGGAAGGTTAAGGAGAAAAAGGCTGCATTCAAAAATTGTAAGGCATCACAGAAGGAGCACGACAGGGAACTGTATCAATTAAAGCAGAAAGAAGTGGGGAAGGCAGTCAGAATATCAAAAGCCCGAACTGAGGAAAAAATAGCCAAGTCCGTTAAGAAGGGGGATAAAACCTTTTATAGGTACATTAGGGAGCATAGAAAGGTTAAGGGAGGAATAGTGAAGATTAATAAGGGAGAGGGGAGGTGGGCAGAGGGAGACAGTGAAAAGGCAGAGATACTGAATGAATACTTTTGCTCAGTATTCACAAAAGAAGATGAGGAGGAGTTACCCAAACCAGACAATAGAAGCACTCTGGGTAGGGGGGTTGACACCAGTCTATTTACAGAAGAAAGAGTTCTGAAAGAACTCCTAAAACTCAAGGTGGACAAAGCAATGGGGCCTGGTGGGATTCACCCCAGAATCCTAAAAGAGCTAAGGGAGGACTTAGTGACACCACTGACCACACTTTTTAACAACTCATGGAAGGATGGGGTGGTACCTGAGGACTGGAGGAGGGCAGATGTGATTCCCCTTCACAAAAGTGGGAGCAAGCCAGAAGCAGGAAACTACAGACCTGTAAGTTTGACCTCAGTGGTAGGGAAAATGATGGAATCACTTCTGAAAGAAAGAACTGTTGAGTACCTAGAGGCCAGCGGGGCACAGGACCCACAGCAGCATGGATTTACATCAGGAAGATCATGTCAGACAAATCTAATAGATTTCTTTGACAGGGTGACCAAAGTAATAGACCAGGGAGGGGCTGTGGATATGGCCTACCTAGACTTTAGCAAGGCATTTGACACAGTCCCGCACAAAAGATTAATAATCAAGTTAGCCACCTTGGGAGTGGGTCTCAGGGTGGCAGCCTGCGTTGCACAACAGGACACAGAAGGTAGTAGTGAGTGGCACACATTCCGAAGAAAGGGGGGTCACTAATGGAGTACCTCAGGGCTCAGTACTGGGTCCAGTCCTCTTTAACATCTTTATAGGTGACACTGCAGAGGGTCTGAAGGGAAAGGTATGCCTCTTTGCAGATGATACAAAGATCTGTAAGTGTTGATACACAAGGGGGGGTAGAAAGGATGAGAAGGGACTTGGCAAGGTTGGAGGAATGGTCAGACATATGGCAACTTAGATTCAATGCAAAGAAGTGCAAAGTAATGCACCTGGGAAACAAAAACCCAGGAGAAAGTACACAATAGCAGGGAAGTACTAACAACAACAAAATGGAGCAAGGACTCGGGGTAGTCATATCGGATGATCTAAAGATGGGTAAGCAATGTGAGAAGTCAGTGAGGAGAGCCAGGGGGATACTGGGATGCATAGGAAGGGCATCACAAGTAGAAAAAGGGAAGTGGTTATCCCTCTGTACAGACAGTTGGTGAGACCCATCTGAAGTACTGTGTGCAGTTTGGAGACCCTCATCTCATAAGGACATAGACAGGATGGAAGCAGTCAGAGGAGGGCAACTAAAATGGTGCAGGGTCTGCACCAGAAATTATATGAAGAGAGACTGAGAGAGCTTAATATGTATACCCTTGATGAAAGGAGGGACAGGGGAGACATGCTAGAAACGTTCAAGTACCTCAAGGAATCAACAAAGTCCAGGAGGGTAGCATCTTTCAGAAAAGAGGTGTAAGAACAAGGGACACAATTTAAAGATAAAGGGAAACGGCTCAGGGTAATGTGAGAAATCTTTTTCACGGAGAGAGTGGTGGATGCATGGAACTGCCATCCTGGGAGGTTGTTGGGGCTAAAACAGTGGGGGAATTCAAATATGCATGGGACAGACACAAGGCAATTATAGTGGGGGGTGGCAGGAAGTAGGCTGTTGGTTAACTAGAATCTGCAGCTTATCCAGTAGGTAGGGAAATGGGCAGACTGGGTGGGCCAAGTGGTCCTTATCTGCTGTCAAAGTCTATGTTTATATGTAACCCTTGCTGTGCCGTGGACTGATATATCAGTCCAAAATTCCTATATGTTCTAATTCTGTCAGCAGCCTAAGGGTTAAAACAAAGGCTCGTACTAACCTAAAAACTCTGACAGAGTTAAATGCAATAGCTATCAACAGTGGTTTAAAGCATTTTATTTTAGTAGATCCTGCTCTTTAAGGGTTAACCGGAAAGGAAACGTGTACCCCATATGGTTATAGGAGCAGCAGCTACGATGGTGGTTGCAGTTCCAAGCCTTGAGTTCACACTGTTTGGGGAATTTTCGAAGTGTACTCTATAGCTCACAATTTGCTGGTGGTTAATGCGATGTTGGGCAACACACAGTCATCTTTTCGCCCCTTCCAAACTAAATACTTCAATCATGCTATCTCAGTGAATCAGCAGTTATTGCTACTGTGAACTTTATACAGGGCTGATGAATAAAAGATAAACCTGAAACCAGAACAGCGCTGACATAAGAAAATGTTCCTTTCCAGCTCTCTTAAGAGTTGTGATAAATGGTTGGTGTCTTCTGCCATGCCGACAAGCTTTTTTCCTTTTTGTAAGGAAACTTTATTAAATTTTGTGTGCTACATAATTACAGCATGGGTGTAACACAAGCAATGAGGATGTCAATATACACATATTGAAATACGAACACTTGAGGTGACACCAATACGTCAGCTTCACACTGCTCTTCCTTACATATTTCTCTACAACAAAAGAAGAATAGTAACAGATTATTTAATTAAATAATTTTGCTAAAGGGGTTCCAGATATCTTTCCAAAACCTGCAGGGTTTTTTTTTTTCTGTGATACATACATACAATGTATGCCAACAAGCTTACTGACTGCTGGTTTGAGCTTTTTGCCGAAAGCTAACATTTTATTTAGAGACATTTTCAAAAGGAGAACCCCCATCTGTCATTAGCAACAAATATGGGCCCCGGGACATGTTGGAAAATGTCTTATAGTGGCCCCAACCGCTCACCCTGCACCTCTTGTTCAATGTGAACAGTTGCACATGGTCAGTTGGTAGGAAATCTGCCATTTCTATCACCATAGGCTCCAGAGAGGATAAGGTCCCTTGTGGCCCTCACACTTTCCCAGACCCAATGCTGTCTTTCAACACCACAGGCTCCCCAAAGTCTTGTCAAATATGGATCTCACAACTTCCCAGGCCTAACACTGGTTCTCGGCATGGTAGGTTATCCAGAGTCTGGGTCTACTTGTGGCCTTCACACCATTCCGGGTTCAACTGGGCAGACTAGATGAACTGATAGGATCCCAAAGACACTCCTCTTTTCACCATGCAAACCATGGAACCACACAAATTAGCATTACAATTTTTTTAAACAAAAGTACACTGTGTTTATAATATCCTTGTGGTCCTCTCATTTCCCCATACCTAACACTGACTCTCAGCACTGCAGAAGCCTCAGTGAAAGGGATCTCCTAGTGGCCCTCACACTTCCAGTCCCAACAGTGACTCTCAGCACTGCAGGAGCCCTAGTGAAAGGGTCTCCTAGTGGCCCTCACACTCCCAGTCCCAGCAGTGACACTCAGCACTGCAGGACTCCTGGTGTCGGGGTCTCCTAATGGCCCTTACACTGCTAGTCCCAACAGCGACTCTCAGCACTGTAGGAGCCTCAGTGAAAGGGTGTCCTAGTGGCCCTCACACTTCCAGTCCCAACAGTGACTCTCAGCACTGCAGGAGTTCTGGTGTGGGGGTCTCCTAGTGGTCCTCACACTCCCAGTCCCAGCACTGACTCTCAGCACTGCAGGAGTCCTGGTGTCGGGGTCTCCTAGTGGCCCTCACACTCCCAGTCCCAGCACTGCAGGAGTCCTGGTGTCGGGGTCTCCTAGTGGCCCTTGCACTGCCAGTCCCAACACTGGCTCAGCACCGCATCTCCAGAGCCTGGGCATACTTGTGACACTTAAACCTTCCCAGGCCAGAGTCACTGCTGAGCACCTCAGCTACTGCCACACCAGTGACCCATGTTCAGAAATGGATGCGGGCTGCTTTGGGGGTTTTGGGGGGGGGACAGGATCAAGTGTTACCAGGACTTCTCTCCTTCCTTGGGGGGGTGCTGTGGGTCTCTGGGAGGCAGCACAAAATGAATCAGACATGCAAGGGAAAGGACCCCACATTCAGAGCACTGGGGCGGTTCCGTGGAGGCGGAGCATGCACACTGTGCCTAATGCACATCCTGTGGACCCATGGAGAAAACCAGAAGAAAAACACCCACGGTAGCAGGATGACAACTGACCCTTTGCAGGCCCCACACTGGTGACTGGACACCCCCCACAGTCCTTTGTCACAGGATGATGGAGGAAGGTAAGCCCCGGAAACATCAACTGACTGGGCTGGGATGATCAGTCAGAGTAGAGCAGCAGGGGGCAGTATAGGAGTATACAACTTCTATAGATGGAAAAAAAACTTCTCCAGACCAAACAATTTTGAGCCTTGCAGGTTCCCAAGTGATGGGGCCCCTGGGCCCCTCACACCTTCCCACACCCAATACGGTCTTCTCAGCACTGCAGGCTCCCCAGAGTCTGGGCCCTCTTAAGGTACTTGCACTTTCTTAGACCCAGCACTGGCTCTCAGCACTTCTGGTTCCCCAGAGTCTAGGTCTCATTGTGGCTCCCAGACATTACCAGGCACAATACTGACTCACAGCATGCAGGATCCCCCGCCTGGATCTCCTTATGGTCCTCAGCCTTCCAACCCAACATTGATTCAGTCTGCACTGCAAAATCCCAGAGTCTGTGTCTCTTTGTGGCCCTTACACCCTCTAGACCCAACACCGACTCTTGGCACTGCATGCGCCCCAGAGTCTGGGTTTCCTTGGGGGCTCTCACATCTTTCCAGGCTCAACACTGCTTTCAGCATGTAGGATCCCCTGTCTGGGTCTCTTTAAGGCCCTCACAGCCTCCAAGCTCAACACTGACTCTCAGCACTGCAGGATCCCAGAGTATGGGTCTCCTTGTGGCCCTAACACCCACTACGCCCAACACTGACTCTTAGCATGTAGGATCCCCGAGTCTGGATTTTCTTGTGGCCCATACAACTTCCCAGGCTCAACACTGGCTTTAAGCATGTAGGATCCCCAGTCTGGATCTACTTATGGCCGTCACAGGCTACAGGCACAATTCTGACTCTGAGCCCTGCAGGGTCCTCAGAGTCTGGGTCTCCTTGTGGCCCTAACACCCTCTAGGCTCAACAATGACTCTTAACACTGCAGAATCCCAAAATGTCTGGGTTTCTTTGTGGCCCTCTGATATTCCCAGGCTCAACACTGACTCTCATCACTGCAGGATCCCCAGTCTGGGTCTCCTTATGGCCCTCAGCCTTCAAATCCAACACCGATGTTCTAAACTGCAGGATCCCAGAGTCTGGGTCTCCTTGTGGCCCTGATACCCTCTATGCCCAACACTCTCTCTTTTTTCCATTAAAAAGTTTATTAATTTTCATAACAAATTAACAATATGTTTATTATCATAATAAAGAACAGCTAAACAGCAAATATAATAACCAAACAATGTAGTACTTAAAATAAGCATGACAACAGATAATAGATTATAATAACTGAACTAGAAGGGCGGAAGTGATCCTTCCTCTGTATAACTGCTTGGTTAGGCTGCACCTCAAGTACTGTGTGCAGTTTTGGAGACCGCACTTAAGGAGGGCCATTGCACTCCTGGAGAGGGTACAAAGGAGGGCAACCAAAATGATCTGGGGCATGGGGAAAAGGACCTATAGGGAGAGGTTCAAGGAGCTCAACATGTACACCCTGGAGGAAAGGAGGGACGAGGGGACATGATAGATAGAGGTCTTTGTGACCGGGAGCTCCTGCCACTCTTGAGGACCGACCTTTTCTTAAATCTGTTGCAACAGTTCTTCTATTTCTAAGCCTAATCTACCCGTTACTATTTCTAGTCCATAAGGTTGGCCACCTATGGGCACTCCCTTCTCCCTCTCTGTACTATGCAATAGTACCCTCTTTAATTTTCCTTTTCCCTCTCAGGTCCTCGTACAGGAAGGTTATTGTGGTGACCTCCAGAAGGATGTAAAATAGGTTGTGTTTATTGTTGTTGGATTTAGTATGTAACAGTACTATGTTATAAAATACTTTGATGTATATACTTTATGCTTATAAAACCTGTAAATGTTAAATACCATGGCACTTGATGTTTTGATAATGGTAAAAAGTACTAGGTGTCTATTATAGAAATTAAGCTAGTTGTGCTATTTAAAATGCATGTAAATTGTTGTAAACTTAACAAGCCAGAAATGTCATGATGATTTGCATATATCCCATGATGCACTGCATTACGGACGTATGTATGATGTTGTATTTCTTTGAAACCTGATTTCTTGTCAATGCCTTTTGGGACGACTGTTGTTTCAGTGATTCTGCAATGAGGTTCTTTGTTTATAGCTTGTTTTGTTGTTTTTTTTTCCTTTATGAGCCCCCACTATGTAAGCAAATGAGGGCTTCCATAAGGGTTATGGGTACAGTTTAGCTAGTGAATGAGATCAGTAGCTACTAAGTGCAGAGAAAGGATACTCATAGTCTGTTGCTGCAAACTGCTGTACAGAAGAAGAAATATGCCATTGCAAAAGGTTTTTTTCTTGAATTTTGAATAAACATCACACAGAGATTGTGTGTTGAACCTGAGGTGCGGTGTCTGGTCCATCTGTTATCCCACAACCCCTCCACAGTCTTCCAAGTACATAAAGGGGATCAATAAGGGAGGCTCAGTCGGAGTACTCCAAAGGAAAGGGGGGGGCAACTAGAGGACAAAGGTGGAAGCTAGGGGGGAGGCTCGGGGGAGAGGAGGTGTTACTTCACTGAGAGGGTGATGGAATTATGGAATGCACTGGCCAAGGGACTGATGGAGGCAGAGACTGTGGAGGGGTTTAAGAGGGGCTAGGACAGGTGCAGGGGGAGGGTGAAGCTGACAAAGTCCAATATAAGGGGAACATCTTGGACTGGGGACAGAGAAACGCGGGGGGGGGGGATAGCAAAATCGGCACCCAGTATGGGTGTTATCTAGCAGACATGAAAGACTAACAGGCCTCCTCTGCGGCATTTTAGTATGTTAGTAACTGGTGACCCCCTATAATGACTGAATATGCAGTCCTGATGAAACTCCGTAATAAGCCGCTGAATTCTGTAATAACTCAATAGTGGGTTATTACGGCATTTTCATCCTTGTGCTCTCACTTCACTGAAACATAAATGAAAGCACAGTGGCTTGAGGCCACTTTTTCATTCTGTCCCAACAACAAAGCGATACTCTACCACACTAACAGTTCTGCCTTCAGCGAAACAATCTCCCCAAACCTTGCACCAGTTATTATAAAAAATAATGCCTGTGCAAGGTTTGTCTCACAAGGATTTTTCACACACCTCGGGTCCTTGGTGTGTGATAATCTCATAAACCCTATTCTCTATATTTATTTATTTAGTTTTTGTTAACCAGTTAGGTGCACTAGCCATAAAATGACTATTTTCAGGCACAACCCGGGAGAGTACAACAAAAAGAGAACAGCTGAACAACAGCAACATGGGTACAATAATACAAATACAGGAACAGTACAGCAGTGCTACAAAAATACAATGGGTAGAAACAACAAAAAATTATTTCAAGCATTATACAGATAATGGCAGTAAGATACACGATAAGTGCAGAAACCACGGACCCGACCTGTGGAATGAAAGGGTTAACAAGATGGTAAGGTTATATAGAGAGAAATGTGAGGAATGTTCAAACATAACTGACAGAAGGAAGGTCAGGGGTGGTAACTGGCAAAACAAGAGTGGATGGTCAGCAACAAGGTTCGAGAAGGAAGAGAGCTAGTAGTCAAGAAGGTATTTACAAAGAGAAGGAAAAATATGGGGAGGAGAAGAGGAGACAGTCTTGGAGCTGGATTTACATTTGGCAGCCCAAAACAAACAAAAAAAAGGAAATTTAAGTGTGTCAGCGGTTGCCTTACACCAAGTTACAGCATTGACCGCATCCACACTGCTGTTAACTCGGTTTAAGGCAAACGTGTTGGTCTAAAACAGTGCCAAAGCCTTGCTCTGAGCAGGGTTTTAGCATGGTTTTGGAACATGTATTGTAGCATGGTTTATTGTGCTACAATATGGACGCAAAAAAAAATTATTTTCAGTCCTAATGTGGACAGGGCCTAAACCTGCAAGTAGGTTACACATTGGAGCCAGTGATAGTGTTAAGACAGCAAGTAAAACTTGGGTTATTTCTCAGACCTTTAGGCAAGGGAACAAAATAATAATCTTAACATTGACAGGGTGCAGTTATTTGTTGTTCTGCTTTTGGCCATAATGGGATATTTTCAGCTATGTGGGTTGTTAGGTGTAGCGCAGCATGTTTAAACAGGAATGCTAAACGGTACCTATCCCACCGAGAAAGTTCAAAGTCTCTTCCTTTCCATGGTGCCCTGAGCTTGTTTACTGCAAGTCTGGGAGGTTTGTTCCCCCCAAAAACTTCTTTATTAGATTCCCAGTTTGATCAAAACTGTTCTTATTTATTTCAATAGGAATGTTCCGAAAAAGATAAAATAGCTTGGGGACTGGAGGGGGGATGGCTTAGGGGCAATGAGAGGAAGTATCAGAAGGAGAATGGCTCAGAGATGTGAGGAAGTATTTTTTTCATGGAGAGGGTGGTGGATGCATGGGACGGCCTTCCTGAGGAGGTTGTGGGGACAAAAACAGTGGGGGAATTTAAGAATGCATGGGACAGACATAAGGCAATTCTAGTTGGGGGGTAGGAGGAAGTAGGCTGTTGGTTAACTAGGATCTGCAGCTTATCCAACAGGTAGGGAAATGGGCAGACTGGGTGGGCCAAGCGGTCCTTATCTGCCATCAAAGTTTATGTTTCTATGACTACCATCATTTTAATTGTCTTTACACGCCCCCAAGTAAACATGTTAAGATTCTGCCATTCGATCAAATCTGCTTCTACGTCCTTCAATATTCATTTGAGGAGGTAGTGTAGCCCAGTGGGTTAAGGCTCTGAGCTGCAGATCTGGAGACCTGGGTTTGAATCCCACAGCCGCCTAGGTGCATACTGTGTGATCCTGAGCAAGTCACTTAACTTCCTTGTGCTCCAGGTCACATCTGGAAACAAGCTTCGGCTTAGTGTGCAGCTCCTGGTTAAACAATGTTCCCTTTCCCAATAATGGGGCGATGTTGAGCTCAACTGGCTTACTAGGGTCTCTTGGTATTCTCCGTCCTAAGTACGGGATACCTTCCTTCACCCAGTGTCTAGTTTACCCAATAATTTCAGAAGTGTGAGAATATAAGTGCATTGCCTACAGTTTCTTCCAATTAACTCCGAGTCTGAGAGATGTGCAGATTCTTGCAGAATTATGTTAAGGTTATTAAGGGAGTCCAGCGGTTTAGATACGGTAACCAGAATATTGTCTGTGTAAGCAAATACCTTGTCAGTTTCCCTGTCTTCACTCCTTTAATACTAATAGGGTCACTAATCTACTGAATCAGTGGCTAAATTGCCAGTAGGAATAGGTATGATGATGATGAAGGGCCTTCCTGCCTACCATCCCTTGAAAGGTCAAAAGGGACAGAAATAAGGCCGTTGGTTATTGTTTCTATGGGTGTTGATTTATGGATTGTTTCGATCCAGTTAATAAAGTCCTCCCCAACATTGACCCATTCTAGGACTTTGTAGTCCCATTCCAAAGAATCAAAGGCTTTAAAGAAATCAATGTGAGACTGCCATTGCTGCCAGTACCCTGAAGTTACTACATTCCCAAATGGTATTAAGAAGTCTCTGTACTTTTTTCCATTCCTGATCTCCCAGGGACAAAGCCAACCTGTTCTTTTCCAGCTAGTTTGGTGATGATTTTTTTAAGTTTCATGGCTAATATTTTTGTTAGGCTCTTACAATCCCCATTTAATAATGAGATAGGCCTAAAGCTTTCACACTCCAGAGCTCTTGGCATTCTTTAACATAAGACCAATGTAGGCCCTGTTCATGGATTCAGAAAGATTCTTTCCATGGATGGCTTCTGCAAGATCCTTTACAAGACAGATATGTATGGGTGTAAAGTCTTTTTAGTCTGTTTAAAGTTCTCCTGGCATACCATCAAGTCCAACTGTCTTATGGTGGGGCAAGAGTTCCCCAAGGGCCGCAATAATTTTTTCTAAGGAAATCTGCTTGTTAAGGGATGCCCTATCCTGTTCAACTCAGGTCTGGCAGTTTCAAAGTTGCTAAGAAATTCTGCAGTTTCTCTGTTTAACACTTATCTGGACTTTCATAATGGTTTCTGTAGAACTCTTGGAATACATTATTGATAGCGTTATTAGTGACCCACACTTTATTCTGTTTAATCCCTGCAATTAAATTGTGGCCCCGTTTCTTTTTAGTCCATACTGTAACTTGCCTGCTTTCTCCCCGCATCCCATAATGTGTGTCTTGCCCTGTAAAGGGCAAATTAGGTCTCTGCAGAATAAATTGTTTGATACTGAACTTTTAAGGTAGTGATTCTATACAACAATAGGGAATTTCTGGAAGTATTTTGCTTATAACGCTGTTCTAAGTAGTACAACTTCTCTTCCTTTTTCTTAAATTAGAAGTTTATTGAGACAGTAGAATCATACAGGTACAATAGGCTAACTACATTCCATTATCACGCACCTAAATTTGTAACATGTTGAGTCCTAAACAGAGTGTTATGGTACAGAAATAACATCCACAAGATAAGCATTCCTAAGAGTCAACCCTGAAATCAAGTGAAGAGCTTACACTATCCCAGAACTTCAAACTAGCACTTATAGTATTCCAAGGCCAACATTCTACCTTATTTTTTCTGTTGATTCCTCTTGAGTTTCTTTCTTTTAAACAAATGAATAATTAATTGTTCGCCTCCTTAAAAAGGCTTTAAAAGCATCCCATAAGCATGAAAATGCTACCTCTCCAATATCACTGATATCAAAAAACGATTTTGCTCATCAATTCTTCAAACATTTCATCCTGCAGTAAGGATACATTAAATCACAATCCGAGATCCTTAGAACTTTCTTTGTTCAGCGAAATGGAAAGTCTGCCCATGCAATAATTGGACATCACATTATCATTCATCTCTGCCAAGATAACACTAACCTAAACTTTGGAAACCAGTATGTAGTAATTCTGATTATGCTATTCATGTCTGGTTGAATTAAAGGAGTCATCCCTTCCCTGAAGGTGCACAATCCTCCAAGAATCCACCAAACCTAGGTCCTCCCATAATTTATAGAATGTTCTCCAAGACCTAGGCAAATCATGCCAAAGTATTTCTGTCAATAGATGACAAGCCACATAACTGAAGTCCCATCCACAAACGATTCTGTGAGCTTCAAAAGTGCACAGCTGCACAGCAATGTTTAATTATTAATTTTTTTGCTTTTGGTAACCGGGTAAGCACACTAGACAGCTGGTGCCTATTTTCAGGTGTGACCCGGGAGAATTACAACGTATACATGAGACAAATACTGTCAACATTACAAACTGGAGCAACATACTCCAACAGTGGAATAAAACAACAAGGGATTTTAAAGCAGTAGTACATAGCGTAGGGATTAGCATAGATGCAACAACAGTGAGTCACACAGCTGACACAGCATAGGGTACATACAGGCCCAAGGGGCAACATGGGGGGTATAGAACCTCCCCTAGGCTTTTAGTAATAGTACATAGCATAGCCAACAGTATAATGCATCACAAAGGTAGAGGGGCAGAAAGCGCCTAACTGGGGTACCGCTGAGGGTAGGAGGGCTGTGGGACTGGGCGTTAAGTGGCACACAGGCAGGTCGCCGCAGCTTTTAGGAGGTTCCAGAGGAAGTTTGAAGGTGGAATGGGAGGGGAGGCACAAACTTGTAATGAGGGTTCTCACAATTTAGGGCGCATGGGTGGTGAGCTCGATCGCCTGAGGGTGCGGTTCAGGGACCAGACGAGTCTGGGACACGCAAGACCTGAGGTGGTAGACGGGGGAGGCATGTTTCAGGGGGAGGGCGAGCGAGGCAGGAGTGGCCGTACGAACTATGTTGTCAATGAAGTTTCCAAGGATGTAGGTCCGGTGTTTTTCAGGGGGGAGCCATTCCAATCGAAAGCAGAGCATACATCGGTGAGTGAGACGGGGAGCCGAGAGTGCGAAGCGGCAGATGTTGTTGTACATGGTGTCCTACTTTGCGAGGCTTGAGGACGGGACAGAAGCAAAGGAAACAAGACCATAGGAGAGGGTAGGAAGTAATATCCCACTAGCTATGGCCAGCCGGGCAGCGGGGGTGAGGCAGTCTTTAGCCCTATACGCAAGGCCAAGCTTGCCATTTATAGCGTTACACATGTTTCTGATGTGTCCGGAGAGGTCTAGGTGAGAATCGAGGGCAACTCCAAGGTACTTAGCAGAGGCAATTGTTGGCAGGAGGGAGTCGCTGGACCCATGGATTTTGAGGGGCGTCGTGCAGGAGGAGATTTTGGCCGCTGTGCCAAAGAGCATGGCCTGTGTTTTCTTCAAGTTGACTGTGAGTTTGTGCCCATCAAGCCACGTTTGATACGGGAGAAGTCAGTGTTGAGCTGGGTACTGATGCTGGTGGCATCGGGGGCGCTGGCTAAGATGACCAGGTCATCCATGTAAAGGGTTAGGTGCTCTTTTGTGGCAACAGAGGGTAAATCATTGATGAACAGGGAGAACATGGATGGGTCCAAGGACGGATCCTTGTGGTACCCCACTGTTCCCAGGTAAGAAGGTTGAGGCGCTACGGTTGAAACAGGTGAGTTGCTGCCTGCCCCCAAGGTAGTTGGAGAGCCAGTTGAGGGCACGGAGGGAGAAGCCAAGGGTCTGTAGAGTGGACAGGAGGAGGGGGTGGAGGAATGTTACCTAAAAAGGATATCGGATCCATATTAGGAGCATAATGCATAAATAGTGTTTTATAATACTTCTGAAATTAACAGCAGCTGCCAAAAAGGCAGTATAGCGCAGTGGTCTAAGGCTATGAGCTGCAAATTTGGTGACATCCAGCAGACTAGACCTGGGTTTGAATCCCACAGCTTCCACTTGCATATTGTGTGACCTTGAGCAAGTCACTTAACCTCCTTGTGCTCCCAGGTCGCTCCTGTAAAAAAGCTTTCAGCTTAGTGTGCTATACCTGGTTAAACAACTAAAATAAAAAAAAAAAAAAAGAGAGGCCTAATTATTTTCTTCCACCCCCTCTGGCAGGTCAACTATTCTGACATTGTTCCACCTGCCCCTTCCAGATAGTCAATTTTTCTTGTAAGTATTGAATCTTTTTCTGTGCAGTTTTGCAGCAATCTGGGTCCATAGGTCCAACAGAAATCTGGGGCCTCCTTGCTGTAACTGTTGCCCTTCACCACAATCGCATCCCTTAGCCACAACTGCGGCCCTTCGTCACTGCATATTAGTTACTAAAACTTAAAAAAAAATGTCTTACTGTCCCTAGAAAGTGGCAGAAAACCTACATAACCTAACAAAAATGCTTCATAATGAATGAAAGCACAGTAAGATCAGCACAGAAAATAACATTAGTCCAAGTTTGGATCATTTAGAGAAAATAATTACTAATTGACTTGGTACAAATACATTTTGGGTGTGAAATGTCATGATTGCACTTCTCCAGGGTCTCCCCCACCCACCCACCAACACACATACGCATGTACTCACACAGTCTAGGTGTTATTCTGTCCTGTTAGGTAGTATGAAGTAGGATGTGGGAGTTTGTTGGGCAGGGTAGGGACCCATCTCTGTGAGGGTCTAAGTCCTGGCCATTGTAGGAGTTAAGCTGGTGGTTTACTAGAGGAATCATGAACTGTAGAGATTATACTGCAAAGCGAGCGACTGCTGGAAGAAATCATTCCTGGGATAAAACATTTCTGTTATTGATAAGTAAGCCATGATCAATAAATGCAAAGATTTACTGACAGGAGCTGGAACTACATTCATTTGTTCACCCTGAAAAACGGAACTACTGTATGTCAAGGTCAGAACTTCAAAATGAGTGAGATGAGGGAATAAGACTAATATTTTTAAATGCACCATTGAGACGCACTGTAGATCTCTTGATTTTAGGAGTGAGATTAAATATAAAGCATACACACTGAATTAAGAGTAATACTTGATTTTAAGTGAGTGAGTGTCACAGGACTGTGATAACATCTAATAATACTGACAGTGAGATAGAATTACCAGTACACACAATTGCATAGCATTTTATAAAATGTTCTAGCTGCATATAATCATGTAGTTTAAATTACAAATAAGGATACTCAAATCAGCATTCCTTGCAGTCACACTCTCAGTCTTCCTCCAATTCCCTCTTAAATGGGGGCCCCCTGCAATATTCTGTCCACTACTTCCCTCATCTCCCTGCCGACATGGCTTAGGACAGCAGTTAGCGTAATCAGCAGCAACCCGTCATGCACAGACCTCACCATCTCGGACCAATGAAAGCAGACAGATCAGGACAAGGAGCTGAAGCTGTGGCCAACAGCGAAAGAGACAGAGAGAGAGACAAGAAGAAAGGGTTCAAGTACTTACAAAAAAAATTCCTTGAACTTTGTCAAATCCTCTGGCAACTCAGTCCTGTCCCTTTCTCTGTCCTAAATGAATGCAAACCACTTGGCTTTACCCAGTTCCCCTCCTCCCCTGGCTTTTTAGAACCCCCTCCTGCCCACCTGCTAACCCCAATTAGTGTTGTTTTTTTTTTGTTATTCAAAATAAAGACTGAGTGAGTCAATGAAAGAACTGTGTTCCTTTAGTGGAGATAAATGACACTTCAGCTCTTCATCACTGTCCTCTCCTGCTTGTATACTAGCTCGTAAATCTTTGTACACTTCTGTACAGAGTCGGATCATGGTGTTGACATCCTCTCCTGCTTGTACACTAGCCTGTAAAAGTTTGTACGCATCTGCACGGAGTCCGTGCCTGGTGCTGACCCTGACTGTGTACTGACTGCAGCAGTGTGCTGGTTTCTCTGAGTCCCGATAACTTTTCTGATTTGTCCTGGTCCCAGATGGTGGTCTTCTCTCTCTCTCTCTCTCTGATCACTCGCTGTGGCCTGTCATGGTCTCTCGCTCCGACAGTCATGGACCTGAGGCTGTAACCAGAGGCAGGGGCGCAGCTCTTGACTACTCTCCTATCTGCTGGAACTTGGAACAGGCTCCTCAATAGGCAGGCTCCGCTGGCTCTCTGATCCTTCCAATATGAATAACAGGAGTACCCTCTAATGTACAAGATGAGGCACGTAGTGGACAGACTACCACAGGGGGCCCCATTTAAGATTTATGCCAGTCACTCTCCCTATCAGAAACACCGTTCGCCAGCAGAGACCTTTCTAGATACTTCTCCCGACATGGAATGGGAGCATACCTCTTAACTGCTATGCATTTTGCACAGCGCTGTTATTTTACACTCAAATTTACCCTAGCTCCATAAAGGTTTATGATGTTATTTTATTTTTTTTGGGGGGTTCAATTGTTTAACCAGGAGTGGCACACTAAGCTGAAAGCATGTTTACAGGTGAGACCTGGGAGCACAAGGAAGTTAAGTGATGTGCTCAGGGTCACACAGTATGCAAGTGGGGGTTGTGGGATTCAAACCTAGGTCTCCAGATTTGCAGCTCAGAGCCTTAAACCACTGCGCTATACTGCCTCCCTCATGTTCTTAAGTTGGAGCCATTTATGGACACACAAGCTATTACATCATTGACATAACTTGACAGAAACATTCCTTAGCACCAAGTACAAGGGACCCACTATATGTAGACATGTTATTCTTTAAACTATTTGTAGACTTATTAATAATAGACACGAAAAAAAAAGTGCTACAGATTCTGGCCATTTGCTGAATTTTGAAGTCTAGAACTATGAATTTTTTTTTTTGTGCCTCCCACACACCCCGACTGGCCTCTCCTTCAGAGCGCCAGCGCCTTCCTGCCACCTTCTCCCAGTCCCAATTGCGGCCTACCTTGGGTAGCCCGGCATATCCCTATGCTGGCAGGGTCCCTCTCTTCCGGCGGGGGATGGCCTTACGGCCGACATCGCATCCCAGGTGCTGCAGGGCTTGATCCAGGGCTTTGGGTGGTGGGGTAGAGGCGCTCGTCATCCGGTAGGAACGTGGTGTAATTGCCATTTTGTGTGCGCCAGCTACCGCAGTTCTCGGCCTTATGTAAGCACGCAGGGTATTCCTGGGGTGGGGGCGTGCCATGGGCGTGTCGAGGCAGCAGGTCCCGGCTCGCCACCAATCCGCCTGCAGTCCCCAGGTAGATCCCACTTCAGGGAGGGAAGCGCCCAATGGACGCTTATAGAACCCTCCTCGCCGGTCTCTGCTCCTAGTACCTGGGCCCGGAGAGTGAACCCCTTCGCCCGGCGCCATGGAGCCGGCCTAACTATGAATTTTAATGCTGAGATTGAGCGGTATGGATGGGAAACAAAGCAAACAAAATGGGCCTGTTTACACTTTAATAGTCAGCCTGGTTGGGGCCGCCTGAAGCTACCAGCTGCACTAATCAGGAAGGTGAGAAACATGTCACAGTTCGAGCCATGTCACAGTTCAGCCTCTGCCCTGCTCAGCAGCTGAATTCTTTACAAACAAACAAAAAATGCAGCTGAGGCAGAAAGAGAAGGGTATATAGTAAATACAATTTGGGGACTGCTGGGACCCTCTGGCAAGCAGGTGCTCTAGGCCTAGGCCTGTGTTGCCTATGCCGTAATCTGGCCTTGCAGTTTTTTTAGTAAACTTTATAAAACACTGAATCCTCAGTAGAAGAGAGTATATTCTCAATTAGTTCAACTCTCCCCCTAGTTTTGGCTGAATTTTGTTTCATTTTTGATATGGAGTTTTTCATCTTAGGTAAGCTCTGTTTTATATGTACCAGAATCTTTCTGATATCGACTAGATCTGAATTTTTGTGGCCCGTGCATGTCACTGTTTAAGAGCTGTTCAATGGTGTCATTCCGGCCTCTGTCAGCTTTCCTCCCACTGATGACACAGAGTTTGAGGCAATTTTCAAACTATCAGAAAATAGTGAGAAATCGGTCCAACAGTGGGATTTTTTAACAAATTCATTATTGCTGAGCAAGATCCAACAAATCACATTGTTTTACCGTAGAAAAATTGTTTTTGAGAGTTAAATAACAGGTAAGTCAAAAGTTCTGCCAGCAGCCACTCAACTACCAGTTCATTCTTGTTGGAGCTGCGCCCATGCTCCCACCCAATAGTGGCTCTCAGTATTGCAGGCTCCCCAGTGTCAGTGTCTCCTTGTGGTCCTCAAAACTTCCCAGGCCCAATGCTGGCTCTGAGCACTGTAGCAAACGCAGACACTGGGTCTCCTTGTGGTCCTCCAAACTTTCCAGGTCCAAACTTGCTCTCTGCACTGCAGTCTCTCCAGAAACTGGTCTCCTTGTGGCCCTCAAAACTTACTGGGCCCAACATCAACTCCCAGTACTGCAAGCTTTCCAGAGTTTGGGGCTCCTAATGCAGTTATTCCTTTAGTGGGTGTATTAAAATTAAGATAGACATGCAATAAGCATCTCTTTGTAACCCGTTGCTTGGACACGGGCACCCATGACCACACACCCAGCTCTGGCATGTGGTCCACTGGCGACCTTACTAGGACCCTCATGGAATGTGTCCCTTTACAATGAGGGGGGCTGGCCTGGGTTCCAGAATGGCTCTTAACTGTTGAGAATACATTTATAAACAGCATGGTGACTCCACCTGGGGAAATACTGTCAGTGAGTTTCCCAGGACACTCTAGCACTGAACCCACTGAGCAAGGAAGCGGTGATTCTAGATGGTTTACAGCAGGCCTGGCATCCTTGGATTCCTAGGGTAAAATGGGCTGTGGCACAGCAAGTGTTTACTGTCTATCAGCAACAGTTCAAATACTTTTTAAAACAGCCTCTGATCCCTTTCTCCCACCAGTAACTTCCAGGACATGACACTTGAAACTGAGTTGCTTAACCAAAATAATTTATTTACAAGGCACTGTGCACTGTCACTAGTTCATTAGCAGATCCAAGCAGATGGCACTACAGGTTTACATTACTCTCCAAATCAGGTCCCAGAAAATATTAAGCATGAATGCGGCCATAGACACTAGACATGAAGTGATACCAGGTGCCCCAAGACACCGTTCCCCTTGCAGCCTGTGAGCTGGAGAAAGGGACCCAAGATGTGACCACCTCATGAGATCCGTCATTAACTTGTGCCTTTGCAGAGATTAACATCAGAGGGGCACACCCTCATAGGGTGCATATAGTGAGGCTAACCATTTGTCCTCGGGAACAGAACATCAGTACATGCAAACTATGCTGACTCTTCTGGAAACTCTTAATTCCTTTTACTGTTCATGCAAGTCTCAAGCCTCCACCACAACAGGTCTCCAGTCTGTTGCTTTGCTGGAACACAGGATATTTGATGTGTAAACCATCAGGCAGCGCTCCATGAGAGTGAGGCGCAAACATGTCACCATTGTGCCCAGTCTCAGAACACCCCCCTCCCCCAGTTTGGTCCCGTGCCTCTGGAGACCTGCACTGTAGAGAGCTAATGTCATCTGGACCTATACCCTGCCACAATTACCGAGCCCCGAAGCACCCTCTGACTGGCTGCCAGAGACAGTGCACCTGGAGGTGCTGCTTTGCTCTATAACACCAGTAACACAGTAAAGACCAAAAAGCACTCTTCTGTATAAAGAACTGAACTGAAACTGCTCCTCTGTCCGGCTATATATATATATATATATACACACATATACATATACATATATATATATATACACATACATATATATATATACACATA
This sequence comes from Neoceratodus forsteri, assembly GCA_016271365.2. Classification (NCBI taxonomy): domain Eukaryota; kingdom Metazoa; phylum Chordata; order Ceratodontiformes; family Ceratodontidae; genus Neoceratodus; species Neoceratodus forsteri. Next base: position 146,302,496 of record CM028130.1, on the reverse strand, counting down.
TATATATATATATATATTTATAAAATGGGTAGGCTAAATGCAACAATATGATTGACTAGTTACCCATGCATGAAATATGTTCCATGCATGGGTAAAAAAAGGGGCTGTCAGTAAAAAGGCCAATATCCATAAGCCATGGAACGTTGGCATTTTTACTGTCTGCCATCTTTATATTTGCCAAGCAGGACAAAAAGCTACCGTACTTGGATTATTGTGACAAAAAGCGAGACGCAGTGTGAAAAAAAAGAAAGAAACCAACAAGCCGTTTAAATGTTCCTTATGCAAACGCTGCTTTTTTTTTTCTTTATACACTCCATAATGCAGCTTATCAAATGCTCGCCAACTGATCGGGGAAATTCTGGTGCCTCTCACTCATGCTTCACAGGTTAAAATGTACGTCTCCGATAACAGTTTTAAAAAAATCTACTTACTTTCAGATTTGTGCCATGCTTTTGCCAACCGATCGAGTAACCTCTGTTGCAACTCGCTCTCCCACTTCACAGGCTGTTTGACAGTCCCGGATGATGATTTAAAAAACCATCTACTGACTTGTCCTGTGGTCTTATTTCTTACAGTCCCGTTGCCACTTAGCATGCTTCTACTGGTAAAGGAGCGGAGGGTTGGGTGGGCAGCAGGAGGGAAAGACATGAACAATGCTGATGAGTTAAAAAAAAAACACTTTCCACAAGCTGCCTATCGGTTCCTCATTTTACCTGTACAGTGCAGATAATTGAAGAGCGACATGTAGTCACGATGGAGAAACTGGGGAAAAACAGGACGTTTGATCAAGTGAATCAGGCAAAGAAATTAAGGTGGAAAATAAAAAAAAAAGAAAACTGCTTAGTAAATAACAGACCCACTAGTAAAAAAATAAAAATAATAAAGTGTTTGTGGGGGTGGGGGGGTGAACTTTTTCAGAAGTATGGATGCCACAGAAGGACAGAAATGCCTAGTGGCAAAATACAATAGCATCATCAGGTAGCAGGCGGAAGAACTATTTTATCTCAAATTATCACAAAGATTTCTGTTTTTAGATATTTAAATATAGTTTTTTAGGGTGAGAAAAATATTTTAAAAAATGTAGCCCATTTTATAAGCGCAATAAGACACTCCAGGTGTGTGCATGGAACATATTTTACCGCACACCAGGGGCTAAAGGCACTCGGCCAAGGCCTCGTGCCTTATTACGCCCCTGGCCTTGCGGTAAAATATGTTCCATGCACACCCTGTCGTGTCTTATTGCTTACTTGTAACACAGCATTATGGAGAGCCGTGCCAGGGCGCCCCGCGATAGGCGCGACGGCGTCACGTGGTGCAGGAGCAACACGGCATTGTGAGCCGATAATGCCGTGTTGCTGTTATGGAAGCATCGTCATTAAGCCCAACACGGCATTATTTCTCATAATGCTGTGTTGCTCTGCGCGTTCGAGCCCAACACGGCATTATTTCTCATAATGTCGTGTTGCTGTTGCATCGCCTCAAGCCCAACATGGCATTATCGCCCCATAATGCCGTGGTTGCTCCCTGTAGGGCACGAGTAGCCACTGGGTGGCGTAGCGCCAGGCGGTTGGGGCGAGTAAGACAACGGGATAGAGGCACTGCAGCGAGACTGTGCCACAGGGATGGAGTGGGGACAGGCAGAGGACACACATAGAAGAGAGACACACACAACCCTCGCTCCACCAGCAACCTCGGCACACGCCAGTGGGAGGCACCGGAGCCTGTAACAAAGCGCCCAGGAGACCACAGTGCAACAGAGAACGATGCAGCAGCACCACCAAGGCACACATCCAGCCGGGCGGAACCAGAGCAACAGAGCGAGCCAGGAAGCAGTGCGGGGGGCCTCGCAAGACGAGCACCAACATCCGGCTACGGGTTCAGCTGCCACAGTTTCATGGTCCACGGGACTGTTATTGTCAATAACGGTGTGACCGGAAGCCAGAGACAGCCCACCGGAGATCACTAGTAAGGCACCAGGTGCCAGAATCGTGCCAGCGAAGTGAGCGGGCAAAGCGGCGGCGCACTGGCAGCACACACACCAAGTGACGCAACCGGCATGCAAATTAGGCGCTCCCCCGCGGAGCACAACTCACCACCATGGCAAGTGCAGTCCTCCGAGGCAGGCTCTGACTCAAACGGCCAGTCCGAGGCAGGGGAGATGTGACGAGATTCCCAGGCTCACAACAATCTCCTTCTACAGCGACACCTCTTTTCAGACACATCAGTATATAACAGAGCACTGTGATCGCATCTCAGAGTAACAACAAAGGTAAGAGAAATTTCGTTAGTCTCCGGTCTCTTTTTTGCCATACACTTTCCACAGTGCAAGCCCTGCTTAACATCGATCTTCTCCGTGTCACAAGTGCATTAATCACCTCCAGCGTCGGGCTGTACTGGTGATTAATGCCCGCTGGGGGGGTTGAACCCTCGGCCGCCCTCGTGCAACAACGCCCCCCCAGCAGGCATTAATCACAGGTAGAGCCCTCCTCTGTCAGTGATTAATGCTTACATATATTATGCCCTGCTGAGGGATGGTATTCCATACAGAGTGGAGCCTTGCAGGACTACAAAGACGGTATGTACCCTACACAGGAATCTTACAAATGTTTAGAACATTGAGCATCAAGCATTAGAAACATTTCTTTTTCTATGAAAACATTAACCCTTTACCTACAGGAACAGGGATGAGGAAAAGTAGTAACCGCAGTTTTGATAGGGGGTTACCTTGGGGTGCAGGAATACATGCGTCCCACTAGATGGATGCCACCCGAAGGAACCTGGTGACAGCACAGCACGATTCAAGGGAGAGGAATCCCACCCGCAGGGTGCCGTGGGGAGTGTCTCCACAGTGGCAGATTAGCACAATGCGTCACTGTATGCACTGTGGGTCCTAGGGGAGAAAATGAAGGAAAGAAGCCCAACCACAGCTAGATGATGGCACAATTTCCAGAAGGCCCTTCACTGGTGACTGGGCACCTCTGAGTCCTGTGAATCGGAGCACGATGTGCCTCAGAGAGGCCCCGTGATGAGGCTGGGAAGAATGGTCCAGAAGGCGGAGCTCAGATGATAACAGGATATAGAATACTTAAATAAAAAAAAAAAAAAAACTGGCCCTGTTCACAGAACCACAATCTAGATACGTGGCGCTAAGTGATGGGGCATCATTGCGCATGCTGGCAACCCGGGTTTGCACTCTGAGCCCTGGTTGCAGAAGCGGAGACTGGTAGGGAGGGATTTAAGGGAGTTCTTTGGATGCCTTCCCTTCCGGGGGAAGGGTTGGTATGAACTGTTCTTGAAGCGGCTCCTGGTGCTGGCTTGTGGAGATGCTCCAGGCTGAGTGCATGACTATACGCAGCGGAGCATCTCCGCCCAAAGGACAATGCCTCGGCCCATACGCAGCTGAGCATCTCCGCCCAAAGGACAATGCCTCGGCCGCACATGTGGGAGGTAGATGGGGCCCCCAAAAATGGAAAATGGTCACCCACTGCACCAGATGACGGGCTTCAGTAGGACTCCTCCTACCACCAACTGCCAAGCACACCGTGCATGGCCCCCAACCGACCGCCCCGTTGTGATGGATGCCTTCTCCCCCCACTCCCGTCCCTGTATGGGAGGGCCCAGCAGGGATAAGCTAGACCACCACTGAAGAGTGTTGACAGCCTCGGGGGAAGCCAAGATAAGCATGGCAGTGGGGGTGGTATCCGCTGAGCAGACGAGCGCCAGCATGTGAGAGCCCCAAGGAGTGGGGCTGCAGGGGCCCCAGAAAGAGCAAAAAAAAAAAAAAAAAACCTGCTTGATGGGTCCAGAGCCTAAGCCAGCTGATTAGGCAATAAAACAAAAAAGTACATCTCCCTGACTATCTGGTGGGTCTGGTGCACAACCAGGCCAATCAGGTAACTAAAAAAATCCCTTAATTGTCCCCCTCCAAAGTACCTGATGAGTCCAGGGCCCAACTAAGTCCTTCAGGTAATAAAATTAAAATATGACCCTCTCCCTTAACAACCTCACAAATTCCCAACTGTAATCTGATCTGACAAGGAAAAGAAAAAATCTGTCTCCCTGCTACAAACTACCTGATAGGACTGATGCTCATATTGGCCCATCAGGGAACTAGAAAAGAATGTGTTTATTCTTAGACAGAACAACCACTAGTACCTTTCTACCACTTCCAAAAATAATATTTCATGGTATTTTGTAATTCCTGAAATTATATTTTAATAGCTGTAACATCTGAACTGGTAATCACTGACAAGAACAGTTACATACGTACCGTAACAGTAGATCTTTCAGAGACTATCCCCCATTAGCTCACACCTTTGGAACTATAGCCATCAAGCACTAGGACCACACGGGAACTTTTGGTAGCCAGAAGTCACCCAGGACAACCTTGTGCATCAGCGCCTATATAAAAGGAAGTGACCCCATCACTCCTCAGTTCCCCACCAGAGATTAGACTCAGAGGACCTCCAACAGTGGGGAACAGGGAGATAAGACCAGCCCAGGCATACAAGATGAGCCCATAGTGCTGGACATACACTGCAAATGATAGGTTCAGGTACAATATCTGCTGAAATCCTCGTAGAAGCAGAAGAGGGACAGAGAGAGGGGCGGCATGGACTAATGGAGGAGATTCTCTCGAAGATCTACTGTTGCGGTAAGTATGTAACTTTTCTGTCTTCTTCGAGGATATTGTCGCCATTAGTCCACACCTTTGGAACAACTCCCAAGTAGCCCCAAACACCTTCTGGAAGGTGGTAACCATCTGAACGATATTCAGGCTAGCAGGCCTTGCAGTACAGCAAGCCTGAAACTTGCACATTTATGAGAGACTGTGTCCAGACTATAATGTTTAGTGAAGGTGTGGACAGTGCTCCTTGTAGCTGCGGCACAAATGTCAGTAGCAGAAACACTGGCCAGCCCCCTGGTGGAGTGACCACAAACTGCAGCACCAGGAAGTTCTTTACCATACTTCCTATAACAGAGAATAGCACAATGTGCCAGCCACTTGGACAGGCACTGATTCGACACAGGAGCGCCCTCTTTCCCACGGACGAATGAAAAAAAAAAAAAAAGCTGAGAGGATCTTCTGCAGTCCTTGGTGCGATTTACACAACATTCTGAGTACATCTGAAGTACGGAGCAGTGCCTCGCCCTGATTGGCATGCTCAGGGTAATAGACAGGAATGTGTATCATTTAATTCAGGGTAAACTGAGGCCCTGGATCTGACTGCACCTTGCCACGTTCACCCCTTGACCTCCCAATGTCACTCACAGTGGTACTGTGCTGAGCTGCGTCGGTTGAAGACTAAGCGGCGTAGGTTAGAGCGTGCTTGGAGGAGGTCATACTCTGGGGAGGACAAGGTGGCACAGAGGCTCCATTATTCACAGTATCAGTGGGCAGGCGATCTTAAAAAGACTGAGTTTTTATCTCGGTCAATTGCTGCGGCAAGAAATCGCCCAGCTGCACTGTTCCATGCTGTTGACAGCTGGCTAAATTCCTCCTGCCTGCAGTCTGGGACAGCATTTTCCACAGAAAAGTGCAAGCAGTTTGGGCGTTTCTTTGCCGACAAGGTGTCCTCTATCAGGGCGTGTATTGCCTCCTCTGGTCCAGCTTTTGCTAGAGGTGACTGGCCTACTGGTAAAGTTCATTTGCCGAGTAGGAGTAAGTTTTGGCTGGTTTTGGTAGTTGAGGTCCTTCTGGTACTTACAAGCACACATCCCATCAGCTGTGCCCTGGACCCAGGTCCAACATGGCTTGTTATTTGCTGCGAGGATTTCCTGGGCCCAGTGTTCGTGGAGATCATTAATGGGTCTTTAAGTGAGGGTGTCTTTACTATGGCCTTGAAAGAAGCTGTGTGAGACTCCTCCTTAAAAAGTCAACTTCGGACCCCGACGTTCTCTCGAACTATAGGCCTATCTCTAATCTTTCCTTTTTGGGGAAGGTTATAGAGAAGGTGGTGATGGTTGACCAGCTGGTTGATCACCTGGAGAGTTTGTCCATCTATGAACCTCTCCAGTCAGTTTTCTCGGCCCTGGCACAGCATTTAGACAGCTTTGGTCAGGGTGGCACATGATCTCTTCATGGCGAGGGACTGAGGACATGCTGCCATCTTGGTGCTCTTGGACCAATCCTCAGCATTTGCAGGGTTTTAAATAACTGATTAGCAGTTTTTTTCTTGGGACTATGGTAACTGTGCAGAAAGTATTTATATAGATTTTCTAGAAATGCTGTGTTTGTTAAACACAGTGAGGCAAGAGTTATACATTTTCACAAAGATTTAGCACTTTTATGAGCAAAACGCTAATCAATTTTTAGCGTTAAATAAATCCCTGATTTGACACGGTGGATCACGGGGTGCTATTGGATCGTCTTTGGAACTGTTTTGGCGTTACTGGCACAGTTCTGCGCTGGTTTAGCTCATATTTAACCAGAAGATCACAGTTTGTAGTCCTTGGGAATCTTTCCTCTGGACTATTCGCATTGCCTTGTGGTGTTCCACAGGACTCCATTTTGGCCCACCTGCTGTTCTCTGTGTATATGCTGCCACTGGGTGAGATCATTAGGCAGTACAATCTGGGGTTTCACTGCTATGCGGATGATACCCAGTTGTACTGGTCTTGTGCCCCAGGTGACCTTTCCACCTCAGCTATGCTGAGCCAGTGTTTGGCTCAGATCAGCAATTGGATGTCTGAAAACTGGCTATGTTTCAGCCCCGGCACAACAGAGATTATGGTGATCGAGCTGGGTCATGGAGGTGTCTCCGCTGATGGCAGGCTGCTTGCTCCAGTAGCTGATTGGTGGCCCTTGTCGGTGATCGGTGCGGTTAAGGATCTTGGCATTTTTCTTGACGACCGACTTACCCTCAAACAACAGGTGTCGTTGGTCATTACAGCTGGGTTTTTCCATCTCTGGAATATCACCAGGATCCACCCATTCCTGATGCCTGCCGACCTGGCTATGGTCATCCATGCCATTGTTATTAGCAGACTTGATTACTGTAATGCTCTTTATCTAGGGCTGTCTGGAGGTTTGATGCGTCAACTGCAACTAGAGCAGAATGCTGTGGCCAGCATGTTGACGGGTACCTCAGTGAGGGACCATGTCACTCCAGTTCTGCACGCTCTGCACTGGCTGCCTGTGAGTTCACGCATCACCATCAAGATATGCTTGTTAACGTGCAAGGTCCTACGTGGTTTGGGATCTGACTACCTTAAAGAGCTCCTTGTTCTGTATTGCCCTATCCACCCCCTATGCTCTGCCGAGGCTGGCTTGCTGGTTGTACACTTCTCTCGCCTTAAAAGATATGGCGATAGAGCATTTGGTACAGCTGCACCATCGCTGTGGAATTCTCCTCCATTCTACATTCATGCAGCCAGCACGATAGAGGCCTTTAAAGCCTCCTTATAAACATTTTTTTGTTCAAGAATGCCTTCAATTTTATCTGAAATACATGATTTTATTTTGGGGAATGTTTTTATTGTAAACTTGGTTATTTTATGATGTACTGTATAGCACTCCGAGCCCCTGGATAGGACGCTATATAAATAACATTTGCCTCGCCTTACCTAAATTCAGATGCTACCTTCAGTAAAAACAATGGATTTACACGCAAAGAGACTCTGTGGAAAATCAACCAGGGAAGCTCAGACATTAGAGCCTAAAGCTCTGAAAGCCTTTGAGCAGAAGTGACGGCAACCAAAAAAAAAAAAAATGTGCATGACAGGAAACAGGCCACAACTCGCGGGGCCAACATCAGTTTCTCAAGCACATAATTCAAGTCCCAAGGTGGGACTGGATTGCAGACAGGAGGTTTCATATGAAGAATACCTCTCAGAAATGTACAGGACACCTCTAATTGGGCCACCGTATGACCATCGACTGGAGCATGGAAAGCTGAAATAGCGACCAAATTAAGAGAGGAATACTGTAGACCAGAGTCTGACAGTGACAACAAGTATTACAACGCAACATTTATAGCACATGTAAATGGATCCAAATGCCTGGAAGCAGCCCACAGAGTGAACTGCTTCCATTTCAAGGAATAGCTGTAGCTGGTAGAAGGCCTTCTAGCCTCAAACAGCACATCAGCAACTTTTGGGGATACCCCAAGATGTACAATGGCTATACCTTCAGAAGCTAAGCGGGCAGCTGTAGGTACTTCAGTTCCAGTTGGATCCGAGATACCTTGGCCTGTGACAACAGGTCCTGACACAGTGGTAGGGGAACAGGAGACTCCACTGTCACCTGGAGCAGAAGTGGTAAACATATATGGCAAGGCCAGAATAAAGCGATAAGGCTGAGACTTGCACTCTCCCTCCACAGCCTGAACAGCACCCTCTGTATTACTGGAACTGGAGGAAATGAATTTCCCTGTCTAAAAGATGGGCAAACTGTCTTCTAGAAAATGCCAAGCCCTAGAGCAAGCAAACAGAAATGCCGCAGTTCTGCACTGTGTGGGGACACAAAAAGCTCCCACTCTGGATGACATTGTGCGAAGAGGTTGTTTACCATGGAGGTCAACAGTTTCCATTTGCACATTTAAGACTGTGACCTGTTTAATTCATCTACCAAGACTTTTTAGAGATCTGGGAAATGTCTGGCGGACATATGTAGACCCTGGGACAGATCCCAATACCATACTCTCATTGCCCACCGGACCCTTAGTGTCCACTATGGGATTCTTATATAAATACTGGCTAGTGACATTGTCCCCATGACTGTACCCAGTAGATTTAAGAGACTCCTGTATACCAGCTGTGCTGAGGTATTCAGGTTGTCTGCCCTGTCCAGTGGCAGAAAAGAATAACCCTTCTCTGTGTCCAAAACTCCTCCTATGTACTGTAGCTATTGCCAAGGGTTCATTACAGTCTTTGGTACATGTACTGTGCCCCCCAAAGCCTCACACAAGTGCCTTGCCCAAGAAAATGTATGTAGTAGACGTTCCCTGAAACGGTCTTCCAACAGCCAGTCATCCAGCTAGGCAGACACAGGTCTTCCCTTTGAAAGGCTACTGCCACTACTGCTAAGCAATTGGTAAAGACCCGTGGCACAGGAGCCAAGCCAAATGGCCAGACTTTGAAGTGGTAGTACTTCTGTCCCAGGACAAAGCAAAGGTATTGCCTGTAAACTACGGCCTATCCTGTAGGTAGGGAAATGGGCAGACTAGATGGGCCAAGCGGTCCTTATCTGCCGTCAAAGTCTATGTTTCTATGTAAGCTTGTCTGATCTTAACATGACACTATGCTTCTGTCATGTCCAGGAAACAAAGTCAGTCCCCTGTTTATAATAGGGGAAGGAAAGTTTGCAATGCTATGATCTCCCGTCATTGTTTCAAATACAGAGAGAGTCTTTCCCCCACCTCTACTCCTTGATGTAACTTCTGGAGTGGGGGTATATCCAGTAAATAGTCATGCTGAACCAGTGGTTCCAGTGCCACTGGTACCTACTGTTTTGGGTGCATTTGTATGGGCACCTGGTGGAAGGGGACCTGGTAAGGTGCTATCTTCTGTACCTCTGCCTTGCTGACAGTAGGCATAGCCACCTCTGGCAACAGGCTGTTGATGGGGGCACCTCCCACAGCCACTAACTGGATTGAGATACATCAACTTAACAGACCTTGGAGTAATTCTGGATGTCTGAAGACCTCTTGGGACTTCTTTTACATCATAATCAAACAGTTTTGTTCCTCTAAAAGGGACATTTACAACTGCTTGTTGCACATCAGTTGAAATACCAGCAACCCTGAGCCAAGAATATCGCCTCATACAAATGCCAGACGCAGCAGCCCTAGAAGACACATCAGAAACACTGTAGGCTGAGCACAACAAACATTTGCCAACTTCAGCCCCAGATGTTAACATTTTAATCAGCTTATTCTTGGCAGAGCCCTCAGGTAAAGCCTGTGCTGCAGCTTTCTCAGCCAACAGGCGATTCTGACATTTGATCATATGGGCCTAGTAATTTGCAATTCTAAGGCCTAGTGAGACATCCAGCCTCCTACATTCTTTATCAGGAGGCAAAATACTCACGTTGTTGCACATCAGTTGCAAAACCAGCAACCCTGAGCCAAGAATACTGCAGGAAGTAGGCTGTTGGTTAACTAGAATCTGCAGCTTATCAAATAGGTAGGGAAATGGGCAGACTGGGTGGGCCAAGTGGTCCTTATCTGCCGTCAAAGTCTATGTCTCTATGTTATGTGTCTAAGTGCTTTAGAACTATCACTGTGTAGTATAATAAGGCTTAGCAGATGGGACTGGATACTGCTCATCAGCCTCTCTTGGCACTGCAGGCAGTGATTTAGTTCTGTATCATGCAGCAAAGGAAGCAGTGTTGGAATCATCCTCAGATTCTCATCCCTCTTGCGCAGTGTTATGCAATGCCAGGTCCATTAAGAACAAGACTGCTGTAATGGCAGATCTTGTAGCCTCTGTAGACCTGGCTTGCATCACCAAGATCTGGCTGGATGATAGTGCTGGGCCCATCTTGGTATCTACAATTCTGGCCAAGTTCTCAATGATACACTGCCTGAGGCAGATCAGAAGTCGGGGGTTGCTATCTGTTTTAGATTGGAACTGGGTCTTAGGGAGGTGCCAGTGGGAGCTACCAACTCCTTTGAGTGCATTGTGGGTGTAGGCTACAGGATACTTCTCATATATCATCCACCCAGTGATGGGAGGGTTTTCCTGCAGGAGGTGGCAAACTTCGTCACCGAGATGGTGTTGCAGTCTCCCAGATGGTTGATTATGGGGGACTTCAATGCCTGGGTCGACGACAAACTCTTGCCCTTTGGACAAAACCTCCTCCAACTGATGGAATCGTTGGGCCTGATATGGGTAGTTACCGCCACAACCCACTTAGGAGGTCACTCGCTGGACTTGGGTGTCCCTCCTGGGGATGGAGATCTTGGACATGGAGGTGGATCCTGTCAGATGGTCGGACCATCACGCCCTGAGAATCAGTTTTGCGACCCTGAGTTAGGCCTGACCCCAAGGAGATGGTACAGTACTGTCTTTTGAGAGGTTTGACCTCAGAAGGCCTAAAGACGGTGCTGGACCTATCGTGAATTCTAACTCACAGCAGTGATCCAGGGCACCTAGTTCTTGACTATAATAAGGCAGTGGTGGAGACCCTGGATTCCATTGCTCCTGTGCATGTTTGCCCATTAACTCTTCATCTGGGTTCCCCGTGGTATGACTGGGACCTAAGGGAACTGAAGAAGTTAGGGCAAAGGTTAGAGAGGCATTGGCGGAAAACTCTCCTGGAGGAGGACAGGCTTAGATTGTTAGACCACTATAAGGTCTACCAATTGGCAAGTTCCCGTATGAAGGCAGAGTTCCTGTCCAGGGAGATTGCAGCAGCGGGTAATCGACCAGCTCAGCTTTTCCGGACGGTGGACAGACTGTGCAATCCAACCTGTCTGCAATCAGGTTGAGCGCTGTCAAACGAGAAGTGAGATGAGTTTGCACAGTACTTTGCTGATAAGGTTGCCACCAACATGACAGAGATCATCCAATACCCCCCCACTGGCCCCTGCAGGGATCAACCGAGTGGTATGGTCACCCAGATTGTCTGGTCTGTCTTCAGTCAGCCAGTAATCATGGATATAGTGAGGATCATCCAGACTTTGTGGCCAACTTGCTGTAGTATGGACCCAGTTGCAATTCGCCTTCTTGTAGGGTGTGTTGAAATCACTGCCCCGTTCCTGACTGGAACAGTCAGGGAGTCATTGGAGAGAGGGATCTTTCCTGATCCCTTAAAGGAGGAGGCAGTATGGTCCCTTCTGAAAAAAGCCCTCCTTTGACACTGACTGCCCAGCGAACTACAGACCAGTTTTTATGCCTGAGCAGGAAGGAAATATTATCTCTGTGTTTAACAACTGCCTGACTGAAATACAGGACTGGATGAAAGCTAGCTGGCTGCGGCTAAACCCTGACAAAACAGAGGTGCTGGTCATGGACCCTGATCAGAGGACGGCTGGAGCAGTGGTGGGACAGCCCTCTGGGCTTAGTCTTGGTGGGGTCCCACTGACTGCTTTGGGTCATGTGCATAACCTTGGTGTGATTTTTGATGAAGGCCTGATCTTGAAATCTCAAGTGTCGGCAGTAGTGAAATCCTCTTTTTACCACCTGAGGAACACCGCTACGGTGAAGCACCTGATTCTATCTGAGGATCTTCCTACTCTGGTTCACGCCTTCATCATCACTCATCTTGACTACTGCAATGCCCTCTACCCAGGGCTACTGGGGGTGGACATCCACTGCTCGCAGCTGGTGCAGAACACGCCAGCCAGGTTGTTGACTGGGGCCTCTAGATCCAGTCATATAACACCTGTGCTACGCAAACTGCACTGGCTGCTAGTACAGTGGCGGATCACCTTCAAGGTCGCATTATTGACCTATAAAGCCCTACATGACCAGGGATCTCAATTTATGCAAGATCTCCTGCGACCCTACTGTCCCCACGGCAAACTCCAATCCTCCGATGAGGGACTGCTAGAGATTCCCAGGGTGTATTTAAAAACATCTGGAGCCCGTTCATTTGCCTTTATGGCTCCCACCCTGTGGAATTCTCTACCTCGTCGGATACGAGATAGCCTGACCATCCAGGGTTTTAAATCAGCCCTAAATACACACCTTTTCTTCAAGCTTTTCAGGAGATATGGTGCTGAATGGAGTACAATTAAGTGGGAATTGAATATTAGCTGTATTTTATGATGATTTTTTGTGTTTGTGGCTGCTGATTTTATTGTGAGTTTGTGTTATTTGCACAGGAGCCCTGAGCACTGGAAGGGCACCTAATAAAGCTGATGATGATGATGATCCTCTAATGCAGGATATACAGATGGAATTATAATGGAGGGGAAGCAAGGAAATTCCATGAAGTTTCTTGTTGTGCAGTCTTCCTCCTCCACAGCAAAGCCTATGGCTGCTTGCATTTGGTGCATCATGGCTTGTAACGCAGGATCCTCAGAAGGAGACCTTGGGGTATAAACCACCAAATTCTCATTGCAGGATGAAAGAGCAGAACTAGAATGAGGTGGCATGTACTGTTCTCCCTCATACTCTCCTTCTAAATCCTCCTCAAACACTGTGAGTTCAGGATTATATTCTTTTCATATACATTTTTACTTGTTTTTCATTCCCCCCCAGGTCACAGCATACGTGCCAGATCCGGTGGCCCCTTCCGCCCCTACCTTGACTTTTGTCGCCACCCATACTACCTATTCGCCCACCGGACCTCCACCCGGTGGGAGCGGAACTACGGGCAGGTGGGCATCCACCCCGTTGGAGGGGAGAGCCATGGCTCAATTCCACTCCACCCCCCCCCGAGCTGGCACCCCGGTGACCCGAGGTCATTCCCGAACCTGGGTTGCCGGGTGTAGTGCGAGGTAAGGCGCCAGCGCCTCAGCCCTCTGCGCCACCAGGCTGGCCCCAGGATTATATTCTACCTCATCACTGATGTCCCTTTCGACAATGGGAGCTGTAGTGTGCACTGGTGATGCAAGTGGCCGCTGAGAAGAAATATACCATGATGTACTGTTAGCAGGCGTCAATGGTATTTGAGAGCGCTGAAGTCCCATCAACAGGATAGCAGCCTATATAGGCAAGTCAGGCAGAATGCACTGTATCATCTCTGAAAACGACGCCAGCACAATTTGAGAGTCAACGATGCCCTGCACAGGGATCAGGACTACTTCTGTCGATGACTGGTCTTGGGCTGACGACAATGGCATCTTACCATCCATAGTAGATACGGCCACGCCTAAGCCAAACCCCAACCTTGCTGTCTCACTGACAGTTGGTGGTGGTGGTGGGGGGGTGCTGTGCTGCAATCAATGCCGCTCAAGCAGTCAATGATGCAGTAGAATTACCTTGTCTCACCAGCAACTGGGAGCTCGCCGGTGAAATTGTTTTCTCTTTATGTTTAAGCTTGTGGACAGATGACGAGGAGGGCTGTGACACTGCCCGTTTCCTCTCCTGGTCCTTCAACTTTGGTGGCTACTTGTTGGCCGATGGCAAGTCTGCAACAGAATTTTGGGCCCTGTTCCTTCTCCATGGCTATTAAAATTTTAAGGAGAAGGTAATTTTTCTGGAGCTTTCTTGCAGCATTGCCTTGTAGCCTGGTTGAAACTCTGGCAAATCTTACAAATCCTCACATTGTGACAAAGGCCCAAGCAGCACACACAAACTGTGTGTGTGTGTCTTCTTTGTAAATTTTCTCTCCACACTTACAATACAAAAATAAAGGGTCTTTCGATTTTGGTAGCATGCAGAGGTGACGAAATACAATTATACAGTTAGTTGATGACATTTCCTTCAGCAGGTCCGATAAGGATGACCGCCGGCAGGAAAAGAATGGAGGAGTGATGGGGCCACCCACGTTTATACACAATATGACAAATGATTTTGTCATGGGTGCCCCCCCCCCAGCAAAAGTTTGTGTGAGGTTGTGGTGTCTGACAGCCATAGTTGCAAAGGTGTGGACTAATGGAGGCGCTATCCTCAAGAAGATCTTGGAGTCCGTGTATCTTGGAGTCCATTCAACATGTAGAGAGCTTAATGATACAGTTCTACTGTGTTACTATATGTCTATATGCAGGGTTTTAAATAATTGATTAGCAGTTTTTTCTTGGGACTATACTAACTGTACAGAAAGTATTTATATAGATTTTCTAGAAGTGCTGTGTTTGTTAAACACAGTGAGGCAAGAACTATGCATTTTCACAAAGATTTAGCACTTTTATGAGCAAAACGCTAATCAAATTTTAGAGTTATATAAATCCCTGATACATAAGCAATAAGACGCAATGAAATGTGGGTTATGGACCAATAAAAGCACGCCCCAGCTACGTAATGAGGCACAAGGTGCTTGCACTGAGTGCCTTTAGCACCCTAGGAAGTGCTCTTATCAGGCCATGGCCCACACCTCGGAGTGTCTTACTGTACTTACAACATGTGTCCTACTATTAAATATTTTAAGATAAAAAAAAAGTGTTAAATGAACAAAAAAAAACTGTAAACAGTTCATCTATAGTTCACCTATTATGCTACAAAAAAGTGTCTTTGCAGAGTAAAAGTCACTGGCTGCCTGTACAGGGCATGTGTACTTATACTGATCAGTTTACAGGCACATTTCCCTCAACTCCTCCACCCCCACCCCCACTGTATTTCAATTTGGTGTGCTGTCTGCTTTCTATTTAGGGTTGTAGGTTTACAAGGAAATAACAAAGTATAAGGATTTTAAAAGCACCAGAGTGAGCTCTGTGAAGTAGGAGCTTTCAGTGATTCTGGGGACTGACTCCCGCCTTCGCTGATCTCTCTGTTTGCTAGGTATGGGCGCTAGTGTTTACCAGGGCATAGTATAAAAGCAAAAAAAAAAAGCATTTACAAATGAATGAAAAAGGATAATGAATTTACAAAGAATCAAGAGATCCATGAACTGGGAGCTTTCGGCGATCCGTGGGAATGACTTCCGGTTTGCTGATCCCAGTGCTTGCTAGATTGGGGCATTAGCGTCTACTGGGGCATAATATTTTTTTGCAGCTACTGTTATTTATGCCCCTACATCTCTGGTCAGCCCCCCTATACTCGGCTGGTCCAGTGCCATCACTCTCGTCATCCCCCATAACTTACCCTTACACCCGAAGTTCTCCAGAGCTTAACCCCCTCTGGTGGGGGCAGCAGAGGCTGCCCCAAACTCTTCTGCATAACAGATCCGGTCTTGTGGTGGTGATGCCTGGGTGGTCAGGTGTAGGGCCTACAAGCAGCCAGTGTCATCCTGCCGGCCAGGGTTTTCCACTTTTTACTGCCTGTCCCCTAGGACGTCAGCGACAAGGGTGCATAAGCACATGCACACGCAAGCCTGCATGTTGCAGCACCAGTCAACATTCACTCACCCACAAGCTGCTCCTGACTGCACTGCCACATGTGGTCACTCAAGGGGCAGTATTGCAGTGCAGCTAGCTGTCCTCCCTCCCGGTAGAAGAGCATCTCCCAAGACATTCGCTAACCCCCAGCCGGCCCCGACGTCCTGAGCTCATTCCCAAACACATGCCAGCGGCACTGCAAGAAGTAACGCTACCGCTGCACTGATGGGTGGCCCCAGGGCATAAAATTAACACAAAAACAAAAGGTGAACACCAGAGCATGTCTTCTTGAGGGTTCTCTGTAACTCCAAAGGACTGTGGCTTCAGTAAGTGAATAGTGCTCTTTCGGGAGCAGATTGGAGCGTCCAAAGGAACTGGGAGTGCTGCAGGGGGAGGGACAATTCCATGAAGCTGCAGTGACCTGGACTGAGTGGCAATCAGCGGGGGAGCCAGGGATTACAGTCCTACCAGAAACATTGCTAAAATTAAAAAGAAGTAAAGGTCAGATCATGCTGTTTAACATTTGTATTATTTATTTGTGTTGATACCTGTGGCGTATGGGTGGGGAGTGTTTTATTAGGTGTTTCGAATTATCTTTTTGTACGTTTGGACAAATACTAACATGGCTGCCAGAAATCCAAACGTTTCTGGCAGGCATGGCTACGTGGGCTGCACTGTGTCCTGTCTGGCATTAAAAAGTGCCAGCTGCAGGGTTGTAGTCCTATAAGGACATTGCTGTTCGCCAATCAGGATGCAAAAAACTCCACACCGGTTTTATAGATGTCAACATAATATGTTGTTAAAAATGACAGGACTTTAACAATTTATAGTGAGCCCTTTTTTATATCAGTATGTAACATTTTATGTTTTACATCGATATATGGTTGCTGCAGTACTATCTGATCTACTTAGCCGATGCCAAGCTTTCATTTAAAAAAAATTAAAGGGCCACTGACACGATTCCGGCAGGCAACCCATACAGTACAGCTGCCTGCCATAGGAGCTATTCTAGCCACATCTGACATTTTAACTCTTGGTTAAAAAGTTATAGGCTCCATAAAACCCTGCTCGTAACTTCCATGTACGGCCGGTGGTTACCGAGTGCTGCAGTCCACTTCTAAAACCTGCATGGTTATTATGTGAAGTAGGGAACGGGGCTGCAGGTGCTCTATGAAGCATATGATAGGATTGGGGAAAGGGGGCCTCCTAAATGTACTGAGATCATCTTTTCTGGCAGGTATACTGTATGGGGCTAATATACAGCATACGCGTCCACCAGCAGCAGGTGTACTAGTTTGCTATTTTATTACTGATTCTGCTGACAATAATTTTAAATAAGTGCTTACTCTTGAAGTAGACTGCACTGTTTTGTTATCAATTACAGAAAGAGTCTTCATTAAGACAACGGCAGTATCAAAACAGGTACCGGGTTTATGTAACAAAATGGTTCTATTGTCCAGCTGCCCTCCAATACTAGCCAATACAAGAACCTCTATTTGAGGGCTGCTTTCATTACAGCCTGTCTCTTTGCAGTGTGGCTTTTATTCTAGGGCAGATAGTATTCATGGGTGGCTTTTAACAGAAGATATATGGTAATTGATTAGTGAACATGTTCCAACGCAAAGCAATAACACCAATAGGGTGGGCGATATTGGACTATACTGGACCATCCATGGGCATAATGAGGCCTGATGCCACAGGCAGAGAGCCTTGTAGCCCATAGAAGGTCCGGTACAGCCCATACCGCACACCCTGGAGTGTTTTATTGCACTTAGAAAATGGGCTTGGGAGTGATTTAACCAAAATGTTTAAAAAAAAAATAAAAAATTAAAAAAATGTTAAGATAACTAAAAATTCTATTTGTGTATAGTAGTTCCTGTACTGCACAGTGCTGATATTAGCAGTACAGGGCAATGTAGTCATTATGTTGCATGCAGGAGTCTGTGTTTTATTTAGTTTTATTTTTATTTGGAGGATTTGGAAAGTACCTTTGAGTCAAAGACTCATTTACAAAGGCTCCACGTCACAAACAACAGTAGTCAACAATTCAAAGCCGGACACAGATTCATTATAAAATAAAGTACAGAAAAGGCTAGCATGCAAATCCTAAGGAGTATTATTAGTACAGGTCTCAAGTAACTTAGAATACAGGCTCTGGATATAGAGCTAATCAAGCAATTCAGGTAGGGGGGCAGGAGGTGGTGCCAGCCGGAGGCCTGAATAGGAGGGGAGGGAGAGGGGTGGGGGGAATCAAAGGCAGTCACAGGGGTTAGAGGACTGGAGGTGGTCCCAGAGATAGGTTTTGAAGGGGACAATTCTGCTGTCGTTTGCTAGTGCGTTGAGCAGTCCATTCATCCAAGAAGGGGCCCTGCAGCTGAAGGACCTTTGGAATTGGGAGGTCCAGCAGCAGGGAACCATGAGGAGCTGCTTGCCTGAGCTTCAGGTGATTTTGTGAGTTTAATGCAGTTGACCCTTGCCCTCCAATTCACTCCTGATGTTTTACATTTGTGATTACTGTTTACATCCTGTTTTACAATCTTACTACAGGTCCTGCTTGTTTTTTGTGGTCAGAAGTAAGGTGTAGTCATTATCTCGCATGTGAGCAGATGACCTGACACCCAGAAGTATCCAGAAATGGCAAGAGGCAAAAGAACAGCAAGTTTATGTCTTCATTTACAATTAAGCTGAGACTTGTTTTTCATTGTTCCCCTTCTTTAACTGGACTGGATGTTTGTTTGTTTTTTAGACTTGGGAGCCTCACGGCGAAGACGGCACTTTTTTTTTTTTGCAGTCGGGGGTGCCTGAAGGCAGCAAGGCAGGGATCCGTTACAAAAGAAGGTACGCTTTTAAACAACTGTGCCACATGTGTTTGTTTTATTAAGGAAACAGATGGTTTTGTGATACTGTGTGTGTGTGTTTGGGGGACCGGGACATCAGTCAGTAACTCTCGCAAAGCGAGTGAAAAAAAATGGCGGGTGGTAACGTTCAAATTTCCAACAGGCACAGTGATAAAAGTTTGGCATGAGGCAGGCTGGGCTGGCACTTTTTATTTCCTGGTCTCTATTGAAAGTTAATGTACCCCCTGGCATGGGTACCAGCCAATCAGAGACCAGGAAATCTTCAGCCCATTTTCTAAGTATTCATCGACATTCACATTCCTTATGTGCATATACTCTTGGCAGGAGTGTACCTAGCTTTTTCTGGGGGGAAAGGGGCAAAGTATTATAAAAGTCCTTGTTTACAAAGGTGAAAACAAAACAAAAAGGCCTGATGGCACATAAACTACAAGGTTTTAGATGGTTTTTGGTGTATTTTGAGGATAATTTTCCACCTTCCTGAATACTTTCTACAGGTTTTCTTTACTTTTTGAAAAGTTTCAAATGGCATATATAATACTGGACTGTGTATGCTAGAAGATCTACCCCCACGCTGTTCTATTCCCTGTCTCCCACTATACATGAAGAAACTGGCCGGCAACTCATTCTTCAATCCTGATCTGACCTAGACCTATGGGAATTTTGTTTGTTTTAAAAACAGCGTACAATAATGCAGCAAAGTATCCCCCACCTCTGGCAATGTGTGATAAATGTTGGAGATTACGTGGGGATTTAGGCACCTCCTCTGCCACAGGGCATTTTTCCTGTGGGGCATTTTAGATGGGTATTTTACAGGGGGGTTCATTTCAATTGCCATCCATGGCGTGCGGCATTTGAGCAGCTTAGTGCCAATCATTTGAATCCCCCATTATCTCCCAAGGTGGGGGGGCATGCAGGCTTACTTTGCAGCTGTATAAGCAAACCTTGCCAAGTGGCACATAGCCCCATGCAGCCCACCCTCTCCTCCCACAGCAACATGGCACAACCAGGCAAGCAGCACCTCATCCTTCCATCCTGATCTGACCTTGACCTATGCAATGTTTTTAAGCTGCACTCAATGGTAAGTAAGCCTTCCTTGGCTAAATAGCACAGAGCCACATGCCTTCCCCCTTCCATTCTGATTCAAGGTCTGGGCTTGCCTGGCTATGGAATAGAAAACAAATGTGCACACCTTGAGCGGCTAAAAGTGCTACCCTTGCTGTGACCAGCGAAAAGGACAAAAGCAGGTTAAGGGCACACCACACCAAAGCTCGGTCCTATATCACATTTATTCCATCAGGAACTAAACAGTAGCCAGAACATGTGTTTAATGTTCTGGCTAATGTTTTGTTCCTGATGTAATAAATGTGATATCGCACCGAGCGTTGGTGTGTGCGCGCCCTTTACTTGCTTCTGTTCATCTCATCTAGCTGTGCCATGCCATTGATGGGGGATGTCAGAGGGTGGGCGATCCTCATCCAACCTTGACCCAACCAGGAATTCAATTTTGCTTTTTAAAAGCAGGTTGCAGCATGCAGCAGAACAGAAAGTGAAGCAAGAGTAAGCACAGAATGTTGAAATAAGAATCTGCCCAGAATCCAACAATCCGCAACCATCACCTAGCTAGACTGCCTGCTACTGACTCTAGTCCAAGCTCCAATTCTGAGATACTACTCCGGCCTCTTCCAACCTTGGTTGGCCACTGTTGCCATTGTCAAGCTGAATAAAGAGAGAGAGAGAGAGAGAGAGAGAGAGAGATAGAGAGAGAGAGAGAGGGTGTGTGTGTGTGTGTGTGGGGCCAACAGTCATGGCGAATTAATGGCACCACGGCAGCAGGCATTAAGCAGACCAGTGCAGTGCCTGCATCCCCCACCGCCTTGCTTAAGGAACAATTTTATTTTATTTATTTAGTTTTTGTTAACCGGGTAGGTGCACTAGCCGTAAAATGACTATTTTCAGGCACGACCCGGGCGATGGGAGGAATGGAGACCTGCAAACCTCAGAACAGGAAGGGCCAGCATCGGTGTACGACTTGACGAACAGGGTCAAGTCATCCTAAATGAGGCAGCTGCCACAGCAAGAAGCAGACTACGAATGGAAGTCAAGAAGCAGATTGCCGACACTCAATCGGAGTGTCAGTCACAAAAACAGATGCTGCTGCCACATGCAGTGCATAGTGCACCATGGCTAACGGATGCATTTCCATCTTACTACACCTCTCTGCCACCCCCCACTGTACATGTAATCCTCTAATGCAAAACAGCATTGGATGATGCTCCGCCTAGTGCCAGCGGCAGCAATGTGTGTGTGTGGGGGGGGGTGCCGCCAAGCTGAGGCCCAGTATTTCAAACTACCTACACATGGTGACCAGGACCCGAGTAAAAAAGAAAAATGAAAAAATGAGACATAGTGGCTGCAAAAAAGTCTAGGTCTTCCATTCAAAATATGCCGTGGGAGGGGCAGCCTGCCCTACCCCCCCAATTCTTGGTGTTATCTATTCACAGGCTTAGTCTGGTGCAGAAGAGAGCTACAGTTCTGCTTTCTTTAGTGTTCTCCACCCTACACTGTACCCTTTGCTCTCCTCCCTAAGTGGGACTCCCTGTCCTGACCACTTCCTTGCAGTTTGGTTCTACTCGTGGCCACCACACCTTACTAGGCCCAACACTGCCTCTTAGTACTGCACTGTCCTCAGTTTTGGTACTACAGATCATTATGTTTTTAGTTTTTTTGCGTGTGAATTAAACAACTGATGACATACAATAGCTTGATATGGACTCCCCCAGGTCTGTACTTTGTAAGAAAGACACCCTTCAGATGCCAGATTAGCTAAGCAGTGCAGCACTCTCTCCTAGGAATATGCGAGGGCCTCTCTCCTAGGAATATGCGAGGGCCCGAGGCAACTCTCTTACAGCATGGAGACGCCAAATCTGCACTGTCACTTTAAAGTTGCTACAAGGACAATAAAGCAGTGTGCTTACACCACCACCCCCACCCAACTAGGGGCTTAGATTGACAGATCAACTCAGTTCAGCCGGTAACAAGCAGGTGTAAAGAGAAGGCGCTTCTGCTAAAATCCATATGTCAAAAGACCCAACTTCAATAATGATTTTCTTCCAGACAAATCAAGCTGGGAAAAAAAGAAACTTGAAACAGAGCCTGGGAGAGAGGCTGAAAACGTGTGAACTCTATATTTGGTTCTTACACTCCATACAGCACTGCATCTTTAACCTCTGTTTCCTCCCCCCATACTCCCACCAGTGAGGGTGTAAGATGCAATCTGTAACTCAGTGAGACTTCTATTTTGGCAAACTCCTTGTCAATCAACTTAGGATTTCTGGTTTGGGTAATAACAGGCAGCTCTGGGGTTATATTTATTTATAGTATATGGTTAGGGCTTATTGTGCACGGAAATCAGTGGCTTTCTAAAAGTTGTTGTAGCACAGTTCAAAGGTCAAAAAAAGTTGTTTTAGTATCGTTCTGATGTCACGATGATACTACAACAATTTTCACTCTTGAAGCGCCATCCGATTGGTCAAACGTGCGACTTTGGAGGAAAAAAACAGTGTGGCAGCTGACACGACACATTGTTATTCTAGGTTCATTCCTCTAGTAAAATTACCCTTTCTTTTTTGTAACAACAAAAAAAAACATTATTCAGCCATGATACCAGGAGAGACTTGGAGTGCCAGTTTCACACACAGAAGAGAGAGCAGAGTGGTGAGCGGAGCAACTGACAGCACCAACTGGCGGCGTAAATGCCTAAGGACACTGTCTCCTTTCTCAAAGAACAATGAACTTCCATTGTAACCAGAAACCATACAGAATAGTGTATGGGTGACCATACTCAATTAAGGATGTGATGACGTCAGACCTCTTCAGCTTCACTCTCGAGGTCTACATGACTTCATCACATCCCCGCGATAGACTCACAGCATTGTTGTGTATGGTCACCCATACACTATTCTATGTATGTATGCATTTATTTATTATCGTACAGGTATTTGGTCTGGCAGGCAGGCAACAGCATGTTTCTTTTTTTTTCTTTACTTTCTATTTTCTGCGCCTCTCTACTATCTCCTATCCTCCACTCCTTCAGGCCACCAAGTTGCTCTGCTTCCTGACCCTACTGACTGCCCCGGAGTCTGCTCCTAGAGTGCCACACACTCGTGAATCCTCGGGGGTCTCGTGACGGCCCGGATTGCACCCTGGGCGAGGAGGGAACTCTCCTAACCTCCTCTATCCAGAGTGGTCGAGCTGCGCACAGCGGAGTCTGCCCCTTCCTAGTCGGTGGGTGGCAAAGCAGGCAATGGCGGTCATCATCTAGGAGGATTGAGAGATGTTTTTCCTCCTTTTCTCTTCTAGAGAGCCCGATGTGCAATGACGCCAATGCACTGACATGCAGACGCCCAGCGCTCTCTATCAGCACGTTCGTGATTCGCCAACACCCAGCCTCCGCTAGGTGTCACTGCAGTGCGACGATGTCTTAACTCCACCCCAAAGGAAGGAGAGCTGTTGTAGGATGCTCAATCCTTCCTTCCCCCTGCCAGCCCCCAGCGACCTAAGTCCATTCTCGAACCCGGGTCGCCGGCATGGCGCGAGGTGTGACGTCCAGCGCCTCAACCCTCAGCGCCACCGGGCCGGCCCAATAGCATGTTTCTTGGTGCAAACTAGCAGCGTGGAAAAGACACACGCAGAAGAGGAGCGAGGTAAACAAGATCTGGCTGCTGCCAATAAACAATGGCAAGAAAAAATCCTGCCCTCTGATTGGTCAGTGGCCACCGTGAACAGTGATGTTATCCCAGCACAACATCACTGTATCAAGGTCCAGCAGTCACGCGACCTGCTCACAAGTTACCAATCAGTCCCCACACTTTCCTCACATGTGTAATGTCCCATACGACTGCTGCCCCCCCAACACACACATACAGAGGTTTATTGCCAGACTTCCTGGCACAGTACACGTTGCCACTAAAACACTTGTAACACAGACCACATTTTTTTTAAATTCATGCTCGGCTCACACACAGCACAACCGAAGTAAAAGCGCATGTTCACTTCACTGCTCCATACTGGCTGCATTCTCCTGTACTGGCCACACAAATGCACTCCCAGTCCCCACAAAGCCAAATTTATTTTTCTGCCCTTCTTGTCCTCCACCAACAAGAAAACACAACCCATCAATTACAGTGGTTCACTGGCAGCACAGTAAACAGCATATGCTTTCTTTTAAAACACACGTTGTGCTGTCATGCTATTGGCGGGCTGGTGGTTTCACACTTCAGCTCACCACTCCCGCACACTGTGCCAGTCTGTAAATTCATTCCTCTTATAATGTAACTTTTTCCATTGTTCACTTGCCCCCAAAAAAAAATATAACCATTCTGGGCAACTAACCGATTGTGATGGAAAAACAGATTCTCTACATTAAGATCACGGTTTCAGCAAGAAAAGCAACAAAATGCACACACATCTTCACCCATTCCCAGACCAGGCAGTGGGACTGGGTCAATTCAATCTGAGGAATCGAGAGCAGAGATGGGGATGGGGAGCCAGACAAAGACAGAAAGCTGTGTGTGTGTGTGTGTGTGTTTTTTGGGGAGAACAGGCCCAAAGTGCCAAAAAAGCAGCATCACCTACTGGGGCAAAAGAATAGAGGAGGACTATTTTTTTGTATGTACACCTACCCAGTAATAAATTAATTAAAACTAAACTTTTGCATATATTTCTTCACATGTTTTTTGATTTTTATTCATATGAGTCACTGTATAACAGCAGTAATGGATGAGAAGGTATGTGTCGTGCTGGGTTGACATCACTTCTCAGATGGTGGATGCACTCAGCATAAGGCCTTGTGCCCAACTACCCGAGGAATGATGTCATCCCAGCACGACATACACCTTGTCATGCAATATTGCTTTATTATACAGTTGTGGGTGATGTTGGGGGGTGCAATTGAAATTCTGGTAAAGGGTAGGGGTACGAGAGGTTGTACTGTATTTCGCAGGATCTGGGCTGGGAAGGGTGAGGACCCTTTCTTTCTTCTTTTTTTCTCACCCAAATACCTTGTCTTAAATATTTGGTTGCCGAATACCATATACTGGCTGAATACTCAGGAAGAAAAAATTACTCACCTTAGTAATGTTGTTTCTTCTAATGGAGTCTTGCTGTATTCTGACTATTGCAGTGATATCCAACCTTTGAACTGCCCCGGAGAGGAAAGAGTTAACTTTCCATGCAAGGCATGGAATGCTGAGCTCAAGCTCGGTTGAGACTCTGTCTGTTGTTGTTTGAACCCAAACCGCCAGATGTTTACGAGCTAAACTCACTGGGCGTCCTGTGTGGAAACTGTAAACTTACACTAGCCAACTGGCAACTAAATCTAATAAAAAGGTTTTTTGGTTCCAAGGCAAAGACTCAACTCAGGAAACCCAAAAAACAAAATGCAACACATACCCAAAAATAAGAGGGTGAGAAAAGGAGGGCACCTCTAGGGTGCCAACACTGTTCCTGCCCATCCACATCCCAAAACCCAGGTTCTGAGAGGGAAGGCGGGGGGAGGTCAGAATACAGCAAGACTCCATTAGAAGAAACAACATTACTAAGGTGAGTAATTTTTTCTTCAAACAAAATTAAATCTTGCTGTATTCTGACTATTGCAGACTACCAAGCAGTACCTCCATGGAGGAGGGACAGAACCTACTTCGGGAACAGGCTCTGAAGCACTGCTGTGCCAAACCGAGCATCACTCCTAGCCTGGATATCCAGAGAGTAATGCTTGGTAAAAGTGTGAACTGTTTTCCAGGTAGCTGCTTGACATATTTCTAAGATAGGAATATCCCTGGCAGCAGCCAGGGAAGCAGCTGTACCTCTGGTAGAGAGAGCCCTCAGGCCTGAGGGTGGGATCCTACCTAATTTTTCGTAGCAAAATTGTATACAAGAGACAATCCATCTGGCAATAGATCTCTTAGTGGCAGGTTTTCCCTTACCAACCTCACCATAAGTGAGGAACAGTTGGAGGGAGTCAAACCTGTGACCCTTGGTGCGTTCTGTGTAGTAGCTAAGGGCCCTTTTCACATCCAAGCTGTGCAACCTCCTCTCCCCAGAGGAAGAACGGTCAGTGAAGAAAACAGGAAGAGACACAGACCGGTTAAGGTGGAAATCTGAAACCACCTTAAACAAAAACTTCCTATTAGTCCTGAGGACCACCTTATCTCTATGGAAAGAGATAAAATCAGGCTCCACTGACAGGGCCTGTAACTAACTTATGCGTCTGGCAGAAGTAATGGCTACCAAGAACACAGTTTTCCAAGTCAAGTACTTAAGCTCTGCTGAGGACAAAGGCTCAAAAGGGGGTTGCATAAGCTGAGCAATACAAACATTAAGGTCCCAAGCAGGGGCAAGGTCCATGAAGGGAGGATTGGTATGCAGCAATCCCTTAAAGAATTTACAGAATACAGGATGAGCTGAAAGGGAAGCGTGCTTGCCTGCTGACAAGAAGGCAGAGACAGCTGCCAGATGCACTCTAAGTGTAGCTGGTCTGAGTCCCAAGCTATTGAGATGAACCATATAGTCAAGGACTGAAGGCAACCAAGCAGACTCTGGAGAAATATGTTTCCCAGAGCACCAAATAGTAAACCTTTTCCATTTGGAGTTGTAAGTCTTTCTGGTGGAAGGCTTTCGAGAAGCCTTTAAAATATCCAGAACACCTTGAGAGAAATGCAAATCAGCAGACTCTAACTCTTCAAGAGCCAGGCCCTGAGATAGAGAGATTTGAGATTCGGATACCAAATCCTCCCCTGAGAACATGTTAACAGTTGTAATTCCTGCGAAGAGACAGGGGAAGGTGGACTGCTAATGACAGCAAGAGAGGGTACCAGGGCTGTCTGGGCCAGTCTGGAGCAATCAGAATCACTCTGCAGGGTTGAGACCTGATTTTGACTAGTATCTTGAACAGAAGAGGGACGGGGGGAAAGCATACAGGAACTTCCCTTCCCAATTGAGAACTAGGGCATCCAGGGGGACTGAGCCAAACACTGGGGGCCTGCAGCAAAAAAGAGGAAGTTGATGATTGTCTGGGGCTGCAAAAAGATCTATCTGTGGGGTGCCCCATCTGGAGAAGATCACCTTCCAAATCAGGGGATCTAGGGACCTTTCGTGATGGCCCCGAGATATCCTGCTGAGAGCATCTGCCAGGACATTGTCCTTCCCTGGGAGGTGCACTGCTATCAGAGAGGTATTCAGGGAATAGGCCAGAGACCACAACTTCATTGCCTCTGTGCACAATGCCGTAGACCGAGTGCCCCCTTGCTTGTTGATGTACCACACTGTGGTGGTATTGTCTGTCCTGATCTGAACTACTTTGTTCTGAACAGACTTGGAAAAATTTAAAGTGCTAGAAACACTGCTCTAAGTTCTAAGAGATTGATGTGAAGCAGAGATTCTTGAGGTGACCACAACCCTTGGGTGGTCAGATCCCCCAAGTGAGCTCCCCAGCCCAAGAGGGAGGCATCTGTGGTGAGGATTAGAGAATGAGATTGAGTGACAAAGGGAACTCCTTGCCTTAGGTTGTCCTGATCCTGCCACCATTGCAAAGCCTGGATCAGGGTTCGAGTCACTGGGATTAGCTTGGTCAGAGAATCCTTTCTCTGGGACCAGAAGGCTCTTAAGTGGAACTGAATGTCCCTCATCTGAAATCTTGCTCCTTGGACCACTGCTGCAGAGGCAGCCATGTGGCCCACGAGCTGCAGAAAATGCCTTGCTGGTCGAGACACCTGGAGGATTAATGAAGAGGCCAGTGTAACAAGGGTCCTTACCCTGTCCAGGGGAAGGAAGGCTCTTGCCTTTATTGTATCCAGCTCTGCCCCTATGAAGATGAGGAGCAGCACTGGCTCTAGAACTGACTTTGAAAGATTCAGAAGGAATCCTAGAGAAGTGAGCAGTTGCTGAGTTATCTGTAAATGTGACTTGACTTGGTCTGGAGACTGACCTATTATGAGCCAGTCATGCAGGTATGGAAAGATGGAGATCTTTTTTCTCCTTAGGAAAGCAACCACTACTGCCAGGCATTTTGTGAACACCCTTGGAGCTGATGTTAGGCCAAAGGGCATTGCTCTGAATTGATAGTGGCCTGAGGGCAACTCGAACCTGAGGTACTTTTTATGGGAGCATCTGATGAGAATGTGGAAATAGGTATCCTTGAGGTCCAGGAAAACTAGCCAGTCCCCTGGCCTTAGAGAGGGTAGAATTATTCCCAGAGTCACCATTTTGAACTTTGGCTTTAAAAGGTGCTTGTTTAAATATCTGAGATCCAGGATGGGCCGCCATTCTCCTGTCTTTTTGGGAGTTAGGAAGTACCTGGAGTACAATCCTTTTCTCTTGTGTAGGGGTGGAACCCTTTCTATGGCTCTCAGAGCCAAGAGGGAAGAGACCTCTACCTCTATGGTAAGGGCCTCTGAAGGATTTGCAGGTGGAAAGGACCTCGTTCTCATCTTGGGAAATTGTTTGAAGCTGAGAACCAGTCCCTGGCGTACTACTTCCAGGACCCATTTGTCTGATGTTAAAGACATCCAGTCCTGGACAAAGTAAGCCAGCCTGCCCCCTACGGGTGGTGGAAAATCGGCCCGGGCAAACCCATCAGGGTGCCTGTTTGGCAGGGGCTCTAGGCTGAGGGGTGGCAGCAGGCCTGCCTGTACCCCGCCTGCCTCTCCCTCTGAAGAACCCCCTCTGGGCAAAGGTGGAAAAGGAGGCCTGGGCTTGGTAGAAAGGCCTATAAAAAGGCCTGCCCCTGCCCCTGGAATGCTGCCTCTGGGGAGTGGCTTGCCTTTCCCTGGCCTGAGTACTCCTATAGGTGGTCCTGTATTCATCCATTTTCTTCATGTAGTCCTCTGTCTGCTCCCCAAACAGAGAATTACCAACAACAGGAAAATCCATGGCCTTAGTCTGGGTATCCTGAGACAGGCTAGTACATCTGAGCCAAGCCATCCTACGAAGGGCCACAGATGTAGCCATGACTCTAGATGAAACATCATTGGAGTCCATTGCAGCATGAAATTGCACCTTGGATGCCTCAATACCATCTGCAGCCACCTGCTCCAGCTCCTTGGGAAGCTGGCCAGGGACCTGTTTAGCTAGAGCCATCACAGTGTCCCATCTAGACTTCTGGTATCTAGCTGTACAGACCATATAGTTAGCCTGCCTGAGTCCCAAAGATGCTGCCATGTACTGTTTCTTTGCCATGGCATCAATCCTCCTGGAGTCCTTATCTGGGGGGTGTGAAGCCAAGGGTATATTTGCCTTATCACAGGCAGCAGCCTGCACTACCCCAACATGGCTGCATTGCTGGGAAAGGAACTCCGTATCTGAGCCTGAAAGAGTATACCTCTTGTCCATTCTTTTGTCCACAGGAGGTATAGAATTAGGAGTCTTTAAAATTTTAAATGTCTGTTTCCCAAAAGATTTATGGAGTGGAATAGACAGCCTCCTGGACTCTGGGATGTCCATCATCTCAACATAATCAGGCTCCTCCTGATCCTCTAATGCTTTCTCCATAGGAAACTGAAGAGTTTCAGCCACTTTTTGTAAAACATAAAGTGGGAAGGGGACTCTGAAAGCCTAGGAGGAGAAACCCCTGAGGGTCTGTTTGGGGAGATGTCCGGGTCAATAGGCACATCCAGACTTTCATAATCACCATCACTATCCTCATACTCTCCTTCCTCCTCCTCCAGTTCATAAAAATCCTCTAAGTTATAATCCGGAACCAGGGGAACCGACCGAACCGAGCCCCTAACTGATGGTGCCGGTTCGGTCGGAACCGGAGTTAGCGACTGAACAATCCTTATCGCTTTGGCTATTTCATCAGCGGTCGGAGAAAGAACATGTGATCAGACCACTAGACTTATCTCTTCTTTTCTTTTAACCAGAACGGTTCTCTTTGCCTGAAGAAGTTTCGCCTGGTCAGAGGGCATCCTTCTGGTTCGGTTGGAACCGAACCGGCTGGCCATCCAGGTCAGCGGACTTTTTGGCCTCCCTTTCCCTCAGCCTACCTACTCTCTTTTCCAGGGTAGCTGTGGGAAAACTTTTGCAAATCTGGCAGTCTGAATCAAGGTGGTCAAACCCCAGACAATAAACACAGGTGGTGTGGGGGTCAGCCTTAGCAAAGGCTTCCCCACACACACACACACACTACAGTATTGAAACCCAGTGGGCCCGGTTTTTCTCTTGGGTTTCTCAGATATGGCTAGTCCTAACCAAACTTACCCCTTTTTCGGCAATCCACCAGGCAAGACACCCTTATCGGTTCCTGACCGTGTTATGGGTCGTGGAAAAAAAGTAATGAAATCCGTTTTTTTTTTTTTAGAATCGATAAGGACCGGTTACTACACTCTAAAAAGTATAACAAACTTTTATTAACAAACCTGATCGGTTCAAACCGAACTGACCCGACGTTTACAAATTCCATGCAGAAGCAAACAATAATAAACCTATCTAGTACTCATGGTACCACAGACAGAGACTGAACCGACAGGTTAGATGGAATAAATTCGGTTGAAACTGGGGGGAAAAATGACACTTTGACTAAATTGAAGCAGGCAAAGAAGAAATCTCCGGAGCGACTGTTCAGTGAGGTGGAGGAAAGAATCTGGCGGTTTGGGTTCAAACAACAACAGAGTCTCAACTGAGCTCGAGCTCAGCGTTCCGTGCCTTGCATGGAAAGTTAACTCTTTCCTCTCCGGGGCAGTTCAAAGGTTGGATATCACTGCAATAGTCAGAATACAGCAAGACTTCATGTTGTTTGAACAGGTATTCGCACACCCTAACACAGAATGCAGGGTGACCATAGGGTTCCTTTCCAGTCCTTCTCCATCTACCCACTCCTCAGATGTACCACTTGCTCAACCCCACATTCTGGTTTCTTCCATGGGGAGACGAGCAGCTTGGGTATTCTATATTTTCATGTTTCACTTGTTGTGACATCACAGCTGACCTAGAAGAGCCAATCATATTATCCCAGACTGGTCACTTATGATGTCACAGTCAGTGTGGTTGCAGTGCTGGTGAGGCATGAAGGGAAACAGAACTAGATGTGTCGGCCTCAAATTAAAGTACTGCTCCTCCCATCATACCTAATGCTATCAGGTAGAAAATAGTTTAATGAAAAAAGGGAAAACAAAACTGCTTCAAAAAATGAGCCGGCATGGTGGCACTGAGGGTTGAGGCACTGGACGCCACACCTCACACCACACCGGCAACCCACATTCAGGAATGAGCCCAGGTTGTCGGGCGTCGGCAGGGGAGAGAGTGGATTGAGCATCACGGACAGCACTCCTCTCCGGGAAGGAGGGGGTCTGCTGATCGCTATTGGCCTCTGGTAGAAGCCAGAGGCACAGCAAGTACTGGAGCGAGGGAAGGGTCAGGAGTGGCAGATGTCGTGGCAATGCTTGATGTCAGCATTGCCCACTCCCTAGAACAGGGGAAAAAAGCCCTACCATCTCAGGTGGAGATGGAGCACTGGACTTGCCCTTGATTTGTGGCTGTCCTCCTGGCACCTCCCAACTGACACACCACTAGAAGTTTGGGTGTCGGTGTCGCACCGTCTTCCCGCCTGGGGTAAACCGCGCAAGCATGGGTGAAGGACAGTTGACCAGGGGGGCGGTCCGCAAAGGGATGACTCCTAGGTGCTCCCAAGGAGACTGAGGTGGGGGGGGAGAGGAGAGTAAACAGAAAGTTAAAAAAAAAAAAACTGCTTCAAAAATGAACAACAATAGACTACTACGAAAAAGTAATAACAATCTGTCTGCTATTTGTGGCGATACTAACTCTTTAAAGAGCTAGTGGAACCAAAATATGCAGACAGGAAAGTAATACAAATTTTAAGTAGTAGTTGTGACGTTTGGCCAGCTGGTTATGATTATTGTATGATATTGGTATTATAAATAAATGGTCAGTGTATGAAATGTCAGTCTGTGAGATTTGGCCCTTTAAATTACACGGTGTCAGCAGCCGAAAACCAGGATGTAATTAAACAGACCAGATGGAAACAGTTAATTGGAACATCCTTGTAGAGAGAGAGTTTATGGCCCCCATCACCTGCTGCTGTTGCTTTTGAAGTTAGAACTTAAATACGAATTTTATTAAATCAGGAAAGGACGTCATTTATCTGATTTCTGTTGGCATCTCACACCTGGGTGACAGACTGCAGGGTTGTAAACCTCAAAGAAACTGGTTGATCAAAGACTCAATTTGGGAAATGGGTTTTTGCTGATGATCACATTATTTAAAATACCTCCTGGTAGTAAATCATGTTTGTAATTTTTTATTCAAAAAGGAGGAGCTAGATGACTCACAGAAGGAGTTTAAACTGATACTTGCGTCTGAAATGTATGTCATATCTTTCTGGGCTCTTAGGAAACAAAGATCTCTCTAATTTAAAGACACTTACAGAGGTAATACATTAGATAGAAAAGATCTAAATTAATAGTGGTAGGAGTTTTGCTTTGTAATTTTCCCTTGTTCTTTTATGTGATAGTGAGCTCTTTGGCATATTGTTCTGTGTTTACATTTTTTTCACATTTTCATCATCTTTTAGTAAAGAATCTTTTCTTTGAAAGACTGCCTAAGTGTGTCTTCTAAGTTATTTTTGCATGTGATGTATACGTGGTTAAGTCTGACAGCTGTTTGAAGGGCTTGATGGTGCTGCTAACCTGGAAAAAACTAAGAATATACCTAAGGTCTCTTAATAGAGTTTTAAGGGTTCATTTTGGATACCTGGTTAGGTGTCCTTAGGTGAAATATATATTTCATCCCCCCGATGAGAATATTATCTGAGCCTGTACATTTGGGTACGCAAGCATGATGTTCACAGTTTGAATTCCCCCAGAACATGAGACTAAAGGTGATTTGGACCAAAAAGCAGACAGGAGGGTTACGCTGTCTGTTACCTGTTCTCACTATTGCGCTCTGAGGTTGGCACTGTGGGAGCAGATGGCCTGACCTGCAGAGTGAGTTTGTGACAGATTTGGTTGGCAGTGGTGTGATAAATTTGGTAACAAGCTTTAACTGTTCAGTGTGTCAACTTAATACGTTAAAGCTCACTTGCAAAATAAGGCAGTGATTTATTTTCAAAAGAGAAAACAGAACAATGTTATTTTGCTTATGGTCAAAGTTCCTACCTGTTTTATTTTATTTTTTCAAAGTGCAAGTTAGAGTAGCCATAGTTAGGGAAAAAGATGGCTTCCAACTACAGTGAGCACACTGCAGACTACCTGAAGCAACTGTGCAAGGAGAGCGGAGTCCTGCACAAGGGGACAGCCACCAAGCAGAACCTTGTGGACACTCTGATGGCCGCTGATGCCCACAGTGTCGAGTCACAGACTGTGACTGTAAAGTACCAAACCTTGGGCATGGAGGGGCCAGTGCAGTGTCCAGATCCAGTGAGGAGGACAGCAGGGCCCGTGCAAGGTAAGGGCCACAACAGCAAGGGAAGGTCACTAGCATTCTGGAGCCAGAAGCCACCAGGCTGCACATGGAGTTGCGGAGGACGGAGCTGGAGTTCCAGAGAGAAGAAAAGAGTAGCAAGAACAGTGAGCTGCAGAGGAGAAGAGGGAGCGAGAACAGTGAGCTGCAGAGGAGAAGAGGGAGCGAGAACAGTGAGCTGGAGAGGAGAAGAAGGAGTAAGAGCAGCGAGAAGCTGAACATGAACAGCAAGAGGCTGACCGTGAACAGCATGAGTGCCAGAGGTGACATAAACTGGAGAAACTACGACTCCAACCACCAGCACCAGGGCAGGTAAGTGGCTTGGGTTTAAATGGAACTACAGGACTGGGTTACAAATTAAATTCCAAATTGATAGCTGAATTTAAAGAGGGGGAGGAAATGGATCCCTTTTTAAATTCCTTTGAAAAAGGTTATATTCAGGCAAAGATTTCTAGAGGGTCCTGGAGCTTCCAGCTATCCCCGCTACTTACCGGGAAAGCTTGGGATGCATTGGGTCAAATGGACAACGAGGACAGTAATGATTACAGCAAACTTAAAGCTGCACTTTTAAAAAAGTTTGATTTAACTGCAGAAGCATACAGAGTTAAATTCCATAAGCTCAGGAGAAGCCCTGACATGAGCTATGAGGAGCTAGCCACGAAACAACGTCAGTGTTTAAAGCGTTGGTGGGAAGGAATTGAAGCAAACTCTGTAGATAAAATTGAAAATGCTATATTGTTTAAACAGTTTTTTTGGGCATGCCCAGCAGAGATGAAAACCTGGCTGGAGGACCAAGATCCCAAAACACTGCAAGAGGCTGCTGAACTCTCGGACCGCTATGCCAAGAGCAGACCTGTTCCGATAGTGAATGGGGTGGGCATGGCAGCGCAGAAGGGGAAAAGCACACCTTCAGGGCAGCTAAACCCTCACTACTTCCACCAAAACCAATTAGTCCCAGGTTTCAAAGAAAAGATTTTTCTGAGAAAAGATACAAATGTTGGGTTTGCAAAGAAACTGGGCATATTGCCAGACAGTGTCCCAAAATGACGAGTAATACGCAAAATGGGGATAGAAAAGAAGGTGGTTGTTTGTGTATCCCTGGAAGCATGCCTGTGAACATCAGGGAACACATGCACCCAGTCATGATGAATGGTGTACAGACACAAGGGTTAAGAGACACAGCGGCATCCCTGATGTTGGTAAAAGGGGATCTGGTAGAGCCTGGTCAGCTTATACCCAATAAATTTGTAACTGTACAAGGCTTCACTGGGAAGGTGAAAACATTGCCACTCGCTAGTGTTCTCCTAGACTGGAGTGAAACGAGGAACTGTGCAACAGGTGGCTGTAGCTAAAACGTTAGCAGTAGACTTCATCCTTGGCAACAATCTCAAACATGGGATAGTGTGTGCAGTTACCCATAGCCAAGCGGCAACGGACAACTGTAGTTCCCTGGACCCCATAGAAGCCACTGTGGAAACCACTGAGAGGCTGGTTCCCCAGCCTGTGTCTCCTGATATGGAGACTAATAAAAAGGGGGAAGAAATTTCCCCAGTAGCAGTAAACCAAACAGCTATGGAGGGTTACTCCGAAGAAGGAGGGATGACCCATTGTCAGAGGATTAGGGATGACAGTGATCCAGAGTGCCCTGATGCTAGAGCTAGGGACCCTAGTTTAGATACTGATGGGGACCTGTCCCATGCCTTGGGAATGTGTAAGGAGTTTGCAGCTGCTCAGACAAGTGATCCTAGTCTAGAGAAGCTGAGGGCCTGGGCAAACTATGACGGAGCTCAGGGAGGTGACGGAAAACAAAGTTTATTGGGAAAATGGACTGATGTATACTCAGGATGTTAAGACAGAGGGGCGGGGTGATAGGCAGGCAGCTTGTCATTCCCCAGGGGTACCGTGAGCAGTAGCTCAAGACTGCACATGAATTTCTCTTGTCTGGTCATCTGGGAATTGCGAGCTCAATGCAGCAGTTGTCTCAGAATTTCTATTGGCCCAACATGACCCAACAGGTGAAGGAGTATTGCAGGTCTTGTTACTGGTGCCAAGAAATAGGGAAGGTGGGTAAGAAAATCCAAGCCGCCCCAATTCTATTGCCCATAGTGGAGAAGCCATTTCAGAGGGTGGGAATGGATATTGTGGGGCCTTTAAATACCCCCAGCTCCTTCGGGAAGAGGTTCATCCTGACTGTGGTGGATTATGCCACACGGTATCCAGAGGTAGTCGCCCTATCCTCACTGAGGACAGACAAATTGACAGATGCCTTACTTGGGATTTTCTCCCATGTTGGGTTTCCGCAGGAGGTTATCTCCGATCGAGGGGGTTTCTTCATGTCGGACCTGATGAAATGTTTGTGGGAGAAGTGTGGAGTGGTGCAGAAGCGCACAACACCTTATCACCCGCAAGCCAGTGGGCTTGTGGAAAGATTTAACAGTACCCTGAAGTCAATGCTCCAAGCATTTGCTGAACAGCATGGGAGGGACTGGGAGCAATACCTTCCCACCTGTTTGCATACAGGGAGGGGTCCCAAGAGTCGACAGGATTTCCCCCTTCGAGCTCCTATATGGACGCTGGGTACATGGGCCCCTAGACTTGATCCGAGAGGACTGGGAAGGCAAGCATGCCACCCAGGGAACTCTCATAGTGGATTACGTCCTTAGATATAGGGAAAGGCTGAAGGAGCTTATGGGGACAGCCCAGAGCAATCTGGCAGCTGCCTAACAGAAACAAAAAGTGTGGTAGGACTGCAGAGCCAGAGCTCACTCGTACACGATGGGTCAGGAAGTCATAGTCCTTATCCCATTCTGGAAAGACAAGCTGCAAGCTGAGTGGGCAGGACCGTACAAAGTAGTCAGAAAGGTAAATGATGTGAACTATATCATAGAATTACCTAACAGAAGACATACAGAAAGAATGTACTATGTCAACATGATGAAGCCATATGCTAACAGGGCTGACATGGTGTTTGCAGTGTGTAGTCCTGGGGAGGGGATGGATGAAGGAGACCCCCTTCTGGACTTGCTGGAAGAAAACAAGCAGGAGTCCTCTGTGGAGGCAGTTAAAATTGTCACCTCAGCTGGCCCTGGACAAGATCCAGGAAATTAGGGAGATTTCAGCAGACTCTGCCCCACTGTTTAGCACCATAGAAACATAGACTTTGACGGCAGATAAGGACCGCTTGGCCCATCTAGTCTGCCCATTTCCCTACCTACAGAATAGGCCGCAGATCCTAGTTAACCAACAGCCTATTTCTTCCTACCCCCCACAAGAATTGCCTTATGTCTGTCCCATGCATTCTTGAATTCTCCCACAGGTTTAGATCCCACAACCTCCTCAGGAAGGCTGTTCCATGCATCCACTACCCTCTCTGTGAAATAATACTTCCTCACATTGCCCCTGAACCCCTCTTTCTATCTTTAAATTGTGCCCCCTTGTTCTTGCAAGTCTCTTTTTCTGAAAGATGCTACCCTCTTGAACTTTGTTGATTCCACTGAGGTACTTAAACATTTCTATCATGTCCCCCTGGCGGACAGCAGATCGGGTGTCAGAGGCTGTCCAAAAGGCCATTAGGAGGAAGGTGAAGGAAATGCTGGATTTAGGAGTCATCCAGAGAGTCCACAGCCCCTAGGCCTCACCCGTAGTCCTTGTGTCCAAGCCAGATGGCTCTACTCATTTCTGTGTGGACTATCGTGAACTGAATGCAGTCACGGAGTCAGACACCTGCCCGATGCCCCGGACGGACGAACTCCTGGACAAGTTGGGAGGGGCGACCTACCTTACAACTACTGACCTGACAAAGGGGTACTGGCAGGCAGAGTTAACTGACAGAGCTAGGAAGAGGTCGTCCTTCTTCACACCGATAGGCTTATTTGAATTTAAAGTAATGCCTTCCGGAATGAAGAATGCCCCAGCCACTTTCCACAGGTTGGTGAACCAGGTGTTAAATGGTGCTGAGGAGTACGCCATGGCATACCTGGATGACACTGCCATCTTCAGTGCCAGCTGGGAGAAACACCTGTCCCACCTTAGGCAAGTGCTGGGCAGGATAGAGAGGGCCGGGCTCACTGTTAAATCTGAGAAGTGCCAGGTGGCCATGGCTGAAATGGCATACCTCGGGCATGTTGTAGGCCGGGGGCAGCTCCATCCCAACCAAGTAAAAATAGAGGTGATCAAGGCATGGCCCAGACCAGAAACGCAGATGTAGGTCAGGAGTTTTCTGGGGACAGCAGGGTACAGTAGGAAATTTGTACCTAATTACAGTGCCCTGGCTGCTCCTCTATCTGACCTGGTAAAGAAAAAGATGCTTAAGAAAATTACCTGGGAAACAGCCTGTGAAAAAGCCTTTACCAGACTGAAGGAGGCACTGTGCAGTGCTCCTGTACTGACAAGTCCCAACTATAGCAGACCCTTTATAGTCCAGACTGATGCCTCAGACGTGGGTATTGGGGCAGTACTGAGTCAGACATCCAACCAAGTGAAAGATCACCCCATAGTGTACCTAAGTAGAAAGTTACTTCCCAGGGAGCAGGCATACTCTTCTGCGGAATAAGAGTGTCTTGCCATACTGTGGGCCCTGAAGAAGTTAGAGACATCCTTATACGGGCAGCATTTTGAGGTACAAACTGACCACAACCCCCTGGTTTGGCTGACACAAATGGGAATAATGAATGGCAAACTATTAAGATGGAGTCTTGCCTTGCAAAGGTATGACATGATGATATTACATAGGGCTGGAGCAACCAATCACAACACAGATGGCTTGTCGCGTCTAAATGAGGAGTGAACTGACTTAGGGAGCTCATCTCTTGCAGGGGATAAAGCCCCCAAATTCAGTCTAGGTGGAGAGGATTGCGACGCTTGGCCAGCTGGTTATGATTATTGTATGATATTGGTATTATAAATAAATGGTCAGTGTATGAAAGGTC
Source organism: Neoceratodus forsteri (assembly GCA_016271365.2). NCBI lineage: Eukaryota > Metazoa > Chordata > Ceratodontiformes > Ceratodontidae > Neoceratodus > Neoceratodus forsteri. The sequence goes on along the minus strand of CM028130.1, from coordinate 146,264,375 downwards.
AGTCTGTGAGATTTGGCCCTTTAAATTACAAGATGTCAACAGCTAAAAACCAGGATGTAATTAAACAGACCAGAAGGAAACAGTTAATTGGAACATCCTTCTAGAGAGACACTTTATGGCCCTCATCACCTGCTGCTGCTTGTGAAGTTAGAACTTAAATACAAATTTTATTACATCAGGAAAGGACATCATTTAGCTGATTCCTGTTGGCTATCTCACACCTGGGTGACGGACTGCAGGGTTGTAAACCTCAAAGGAACTGGTTGATCAAAGACTCATAATTTGGGAAATGGGTTTCTGCTGATTTTCACATTATTTAAAATACCTCCTGGTAGGAAATTGGGTGCCAGATACTCAAAACTTTGCCCCTGGGCTAAGATAACACTGCCTGGTGGGCAGACATAGCCCGGAGCACAAAGCAAGCTATATTCAAAAGGAATAGCCCGGGGCAAACAGCCTCTGAATATAGCATGGGAAGGAGGCCGTGCAAACTGGGCTGGGAGTGCAGGGCAACAGTAGCCCTGGAATATGACAGCACCAAATATAGCAACCAGGAAGTACAAACCACAACAACAACACAGTGCACAGCGACGTGATGGTAGGTAGAGAATAACTATATGGCCAATGTGTGTGCCAGCAGATGTGTGGACCCAGTACAGCTGCAGACAGCAGCAGATGTGAAAGAACAGTGATCAAAACTGTAAAATATTCCCCAAACCGTTGGCGCCGCGCACTTTAGCGTGGAGCTAAGCAGTTTGCCCGGTTCAAACATGTTAGCCCGGTGCTAAACTTTGTTATATTCAAAAGTGACATGCAAATCAGCCTACTTAGATAGACTCTGGGCAAACAGCCACTTTAGCATCTCATCATGCCCTGATTTGTAAGCAGTTTGCCCAGCGTTACTGCAGGGTCCCACAGCTCCACCTGTAGGTTAGTCTGGAAGTACAGGGGCTGGCCAGGTCGGACCGCAGCTCCACCTGTAGGTCAGTCAGACGGTGCATGATAATAGCTGCAGGCTACATCTGAACAGTACAGCATACCATTGCATATCGTACCCCAGGGGACAACACAGCATAGGCACAGGTGGTGGTGGTGCTACATGCAATCATCACATTGTAGGTCATGCTACAGTGCACAACAGACACTACAGTAGCAAGGGGGCTGGTAGTGTGAGATACACAGCAATGCCTATGGTATGCAGGGCAGTGATGACCACTGCACTGTACACAGTGACAGGCCCAGCTTGCAGGTGATTACTGAATGTGGACAGTACTGTTACACTCTTGTGTGATCCACAGATGCTGCACCTGTGGCATGGGATGCACACAGTGTTAAGTACATGGCCGGCTGTGTGTGCTGTGGCATCTGTACAGTTGTGTGGTAGGTGGCTGGGGGGGCATGTAAGATTCGACAGGCACACAGGTGGTGGCGTATTCACACTACTGGCCCATGTGCACTGCATGGTGTGTCCCAGCCTTGTGGCCACACCTGGGTTGTGGTGAGGTCTGGCCACCCATACATCCTCCCCTCACTGGCACCATGCCCTCAGTGCTGCATGTGTGTGCTGGCATCTGTTAGGCACCACAGACATATGATCTGCATGTGTGTGCTATATGGCCACACTACCATGCTGTCCCCTGTGGGTCAGATCACCCCTTACTGTCTGTGCTTGGCTGGGACTGGTGGCAGCTGCTGGCATCATGGTGGTGCCATCCGTGAGCATGTGTCCTCCATGTCTGGCAGTTTCTAAGTGTCATACTCCTATGTTAAGGTCGCACAAGCCGCGCACATCCCGCGCAATGCATCAATGACGTGAAAAGCTGTTGACCCAGGGTAAAAACCAGCTTCTCCTGGGTGGTAAATTGTTCAGAGCTAAGGGTCGCGCTATGTCACACTAAACACCTTAGTGCGATGCTAGTCGCTGAATATCTCATAGTGCCTTTATTCATGTTCACTCTGCCCCTTGCATATATCATTATGCTTTGCCCGGCACTACTGCTGTTTGTGTGCTCTAGTTGGCCTTTTGAATATGGCAGACCTGTGCTACTCCCGCGCAAGCTGTTTGTGAACCGCACAAAGCTTTGAATATCTGGCCCCATGTTTGTAATTTTATATGCAAAAAGAAGGAGCTAGATGACTCACAGAAGGGGCATGGAGACACAGAGTTTAAACTGATACTTGTGTCTGAAATGTATGTCATATCTTTTTGGGCTCTTAAGAAACAAAGATCTCTCTAATTTAAAGGCACTTACAGAGGTAATATGATAGATAGAAAAGATTTAAATGTATTGTGGTAGGAGTTTTGCTTTGTAATTTTCCCTTGTTCTTTTATGTGATTGTGAGTTCTTTGATATATTGTTCTGTGCTTACATTTTTTTCATGTTTCTATCATCTTTTAGTAAAGAACCTTTTCTTTGAAAGACTGCCTAGGTGTGTCTTCCAAGTTATTTTTGCATGTGATGTATACATGGTTAAGTCGGTCAGCTGTTTGAAGGGCTTGATGGTGTTACTAAACTGGAAAAAGGTAAGACTATACCCAAGGTCTCTTACAGAGTTTTAAGGGTTAATTTTGGATACCTGGTTAGGTGCCCTTTGGCGAAAGTTATATTGCATCCCCCAAGAAAATATTATCAGAGCCTGTAAATTTGGGTGTGTTAACACAAGGTTCATAGTTTTAATCCCCAAGAACTTGAGACTAAAGGTGATTCTGACCCAAAAGCAGACAGAATGATTACCCTGTTTGTTACCTGTTCACACTATTGCGCTCTGAGGGTGGCACTGTGGGAGCACAGGACCTGACCTGCGTAGTGAGTTTGTGACAGTAGTCAGCTGTAACTTTCTATTTCCGAAGTATTTTTCTCTTTCCTTTTCTCATTATGGAGCCTTCTGTGTGATAATATTGTGCTGGATGTGTGGAAAAGCTCTCAGCCTGGCAGCTGACATACCTATCTCTGTCCCCCCACTACATCATTAGCATTGTGATCTCACTGACAGTAACATCACAAATGACTGACCTGGCAGCTACTGAGTGGCTGTTCCTAAGCAATAGTGATGTCACAGTCAATGAGTTAGCAATGCTGATGAGGTAGTGGGGGGAATAGAGATGGACAGGTCAGCTGTCCCACACACCATACCTGCTAACATCAGGTAAACAATCTTCCAATTAACCAAATGGAGTAGAAAAGTACCTTAAATATAACAGGCAATGGTTGGCTGCTTTTAAGATCTAATATTAGTTTTAGGCAGTACACTTGCTCTTTAATAAAAAAAGTTGCACAACATAATGCGCCACAATGAACTGTAGGTTCTACCTGCTCAGCTCCTGTTTACAACCTCTAATGTGTTGAAATAGAAGAGTTATTGTAAAGGTCAAATTACTAAAGAGGCATTAATAGGGACATCAGGTATGTCTCAGAGTTCTGGGACTTTTTTGGTGTTGAATGGTGGATTGCCAGATCAGTGCTCTTAAATTGATGCCAAGAAGCCTGCGCATCTCTTCTAAGTCGACACCATGGGCCAGCTATTCTAAAGTTTAGCTCAGGGGCTAAGGAGCGATTGCCTGCGCTAAATGCGTTTTGCACCCAATACATGGGTGGGGTCTACATTCACAGCCCCCACACAACACAGGCAAAACCTGTCAGCACCCCAGCACTAGGTTACCACTGCATCCATGGAAATGAGGTCTACTCGTGCATATAGGTGCAGTGGGAAATGGAGAGGTATGAACGGGAGGTAAATGCCACCCAAATATGCACAAGTTACTGCCTTTGCAAATTCCGACTTAACAGGGTGGAAGTCTCTGGTGGCAGGCTGCGGCACTGCAGCTGGCCACCCCAACCCTGGCCCACTGCATTGATAGATGCCCTGGTGTCTAGTGGCACCCCCATCCTCAGACTGCCCATCCTAGTAAATGTGTGTTTATTCCTGGTGTACAGTGGCATCTGCTCTCCGATCACCATCCTAGTAAATGTCTGTTTTACCCTGGATCTCGTGGCCCCCCCACCACCACCACCAATCACCCATCCTGCTAAACGTTTGTGTTTCCTCTGGTATCTAGTGGCACTTCCTGCCCTCCAATCACCCATTCCGGTACATGTTTTTTTTTTTCCCTGGTGTACAGTAGCACCCTCTGATCACCTGTCCCAGTAAAGGCTGCATTGTCCCTGGTGGCCAGCGGCACCCTGCACCTTCTGACTGCACGTTGCCATACTAACAGCGATTGCCCTGGTGCCTAGTGGTTCCCCCTACCCTCTGATCATCCATCACTGTACCACTAGCAAAGTCTTTGGTGTCTAGTGGTACCACCCCACCCGCCAAGCACCCATCCCAGATGCCACCTTGCTCACCTGTGGCTAGCGACCCCCCCCACTGAGCACAAAACCCTGCCACCCCCTCATACCTATGTCGCCAGTAAGTATGCGTGCTCCCTATCATTCCATACAGTGGCCAGTCAAGGTGATGACAGGAGGGCTGCGCCAGTCGCCATATCAGATCCCCATCACGGCACCGGCAATATAGGTATGGAGAGGTGGCAAGGTGGAGTGCCTGGTGCGGGCAGTGCAGAGGGGGTGGCTGCAAGCCACCAGGCAGTAAGCTGCCATCCAGGTCTGTTAATCAGGTGGTGGTGGCTACCACTAGACACCCGGGACTTCATTGGTGGTATGACGACAGGCGATTAGAGGGTGGGGGTACCAACAGACACCAGGGCAATTGCTATTAGTATGGCACTGAGCAATTGGAGGGTGGGGGGTGCCACTGGGCACCAGGGACAATACAATCTTTACCAAGATGGGGACTGCGAGTTGCCAGTAGACACTAGGAATAAACAAACATGTACCAGGACAGCTGATCGCAGAGCAGCGGATGCCACTAGACACCAGGGAAAAATATATGTAACCCCCCCCACTAATTTGGGGTTTACTTAATGTCTTCCTCTGCTCCTCAATGCCTACTGTCAGGCTGGTGTCCTGTCACTGTGTGACTGTTTACTTGGGTGAGAGTGCCATATCGAGCCTCTGCGCCTGTCCCTTTAAGAGACTAGCTAATCTATGTTGAATGAATAGTCTGCGCTAGGTCCAAGTGAATTAGGGCTTGCGACCGGCCAGACACCGCTCTGCTATGTTCCACTCTGCAGCTGATAATAGTGCAGAGGGAGCCTGTATGCGAACTGTGCTTATTTACTGTTTATGTGCGGTTATATTTGATGTAGAGATGTTTGTTTAACCTGCTTTCACTGCAGCTTGTTTATTTGAATGAAAGCCACCATGTTAGGTCTGGGACTTCCCGTAATTGGACCAATTGAACCGGGGACGTACAATGGCTCAGAACCCCAGTGTTCTGTGGGAAGGAAAATCTATAGTATTGTAGTTTTTAGGTTGGTGCCAAATTAACCTGGAGGGCCGGGAACCCTATCTGTGACTGACAGCTCTCTCAGCCAGCCTAAATTCTGGATTGATAAGGGAAATTCCCAATGTGCCCAGAGGCCATGGATCAGGTAGAGTTGGCGGCTGAAGTGTGAACAGCTCGAACGTTCGAGCAGCTGTTCCCAGAAGGCGCATAGGGGAATTGACGGGAAGAGGTCTACCTTGCCTCCCAGCCACCTTTCTCTTGCATTGAACTGCCTGACTGCAGAAGTTGGACTTGTCAGATTCCAGCCTGGAACTGCAGCAGAAGAAAGAAAGCAGTATTACTAGTGCTACTTGTGATTTTGACCGAAGACTTGCTCTTTTGAAGCGATGAGCCCAGCTTGTGTGTGAGACATGCTCGGATTGAAAGGTTGGCTCAGTAAAGCTGCTGATTTGCAACCGGACTATATCCGAACAGTTCCAAGGGATAGTGGTTTATTTTGAATGTGCTGAATGCGTTATGTGGGTCGAGACCTGCTTGGCCACTGCCCAACCTGTTATGCCATCCGGAGGCTTCACCAGCAGAAAGTTACGAACTTTGCCAGACTGCTCAGCCTGCCTGGGCCTTGCCAAATCGGCCCAGACTGCAACTCCTACACCAAAGACTGTTTCGGTGAGAGACCAACTTCGGGGATCCAGCCCCTGTGCAACAACAACTCATAGGTTGCGGCCACCTGGAGGAAAGGCGTGAAGAAGAGGTGCGTCTTGTCGGCCCGGTTTCCCCAGGCCCATCGGTAACCACCATGAGGTCTCTATCTCACCTGGATTCCTGCAGAAACCTGGTAGCATGTGTACAAATCAGCGTAGCTCCCTACAACACATATTTATTTTATTTGTTGTAAAATCGGAATTACAACCTTTGAGCTAAAAGCTCATTTACAAAGGATCCTCGTCGAACAGAGGTTGGGGGAACATCAAGTGTATAGACAGTGGAGAAAAACAGAAGCAGCTAGAAGGCATGGTCAGTTACACATCATTAAAAAGGCTAAACAGCATTACAAATAGAAGGATGGGGAGAGACAGAATACATTGCAAAAGCCGTCACTTAATTACATAATACAGAGGAAAATAGTCCCATAACAGATTAGGTGAATAAAGTGCAGATTCCAACTATTTACAAAGTATGAGAATTCCCAGAATGCAGCTACAGAGCTGTGTGACCACTGACAAGTACAGCCATCAAGGGAGAGCAGGCTACAGGCTAGACGGGTGAGGGGGAGAGCACAATGGTGGGTGATAGCTTAAGGGTCAAGGGGGCTAAGTGGGTGTGGTGGTGGGGGGATGGAAGGTCAGGAGGGCTAAGTGGGTGGTGGGAATAGGGGACCAAGGGGTGGGTAGATGAGGATTAGTGGGAGATTTTTAGGAGCCGCGGGTCGCCGCAGGCAAGCCATAGTGTGTCAGGGGGCACTGGGAGGGCTAGAAATGGCTGGGGTGATCTTCATAGCAGCACTGTACTGGAGGGGAGATGGACTTCTGAATTTCAGATTTGAACTGGCCAAGGCGAGTAAGGATAGTAGTGGCCTGGGGGTGCTCATTTAGCCAGGTGGGGGACCTTACTGCAAAGGCTCACCACTCCAAGGCAGTTCTTCTGAAAGGTACAGCTAGGGTGTGTCTTGTAACATTTCTCATGGAGTGCTCAGCCGGGACCAGATGGAATAAGGCTCGGAGGGAGGGGTGTGCAAGACCTAGAAGGACCTTCTTCCCTAGAAGGCAGGAGTTGAGCTTGATTCGATCCATGAGAGGAAGCCATCGTGTCCGAATGTAAAGGTTGCACATGTGCGTAAGGCGATCTGCGCCTAAAACAATGCAGTATTCTTTGTTGGGAGTAGTATAGGCCCTGTGCAGGCTGGTTTCAGAGGCTGTGCCACATACCACATTACCATAGTCCAGGATGCGTAGAACTATCCCTCTTACTGCCTGGACCCTAGCCTCAGGTGTGAGGCAGAACCGAAGCCTATATAGGGCCCCTAACTTCCTACTGGCAGCAGCAGTAATATTTCGTATATGTTCATCGAAGGAGAGAGACTCGTCGATTGTAATCACTAGGTACCAGAACAAGGGTGCCTGCTCAAGGGTGGAGTGGGAGTTGCACAAGATTGAGAAAAGAGTGATATATCTTCTCTTTTGGCTTCCAGCAAAGAGCATTGACTTGTTTTTTTTGCTGTTGAGCACTAGTAGGCTATCTTTGAGCCTGTCCTGTAGGAGATCAAATTTTTTTTTTTTTTTGGATTTGGTAACGGGTATTGTCCACTAGGCACAAGTACCTGTTTTCAGGGGCGACCTGGGAGCACTAGGCGGTTAAGTGACTTGCTCAGAGTCACACAGTATGCAAGTGGCGGCTGTGAGAATCAAACCAAGCTCTGATCTGCTGGATGTACCAAGCTCGTTTACAGCTCGTTACTCTAACTTCTAGGCTATACTGCCAGCCCTGCATGTTCTTAGTGAGTGCATCTTGGGAAGAGCCTCAAGAGAACACCACCGTGTCACCTGCATACAGCAGTACCTTGGAGGAGGGGCACACTTCTGGAAGGTTGTTCACAAAGAGACTGAACAGGAGTGGGCCCAGGATAGACCCCTGCGGGACCCCCACTGTGACTTCACTGGTCTCGGAGATGGCTCTGGTGATTTTCACCTGCTGAAAGTGCTTAGACAAGTAGCTGGAGAAACAATTATAAGTGTCGGGGTATAGTCTAAGGCAGCTTAGTCTGTGCAGCAGCAGCTGATGATTCACAAGGTCGAAAGCCTTGGTTAGGTCTATGAAGACTGCTTTGACCAGTTGGCCCTGGTCAAGTGCCTCGTGCACATAGTCTGTGAAGGCAAATAGGGCAGTAGTAGTGCTATGCATCTTGCAGAAGCCATGCTGTGGGGGGCAGAGCAGTTTATATTTATGCAGGTGGTCAGTGAGTTAGTCAGCTATGATTCTCTCCAGTGCTTTGGAGAGCGGAGACAGAATTGAGAAAGGTCGGTAGTTGGATACTAGTGCCTGGTCACCTCCTTTGTGCAGAGCGGATTTCCAGGTAGAGGGGAAAGTGGACAGGCGGAGAGACAGGTTAAACAGCTTGGTGATGGGAAAGACAACCTCTTCTACGGCAATGGAAATCAATTTCATATCGATTCCATCACCCCCATCCTTGTTTTTCCCAGGACGCTTGCAAGGTATTTTCACATTTCCTTTACGGTCACCTGTCTGGAGTAAAAGCTTGGGCTGGGCTTGGCAGTGGTAGAGGAGGGCAACTGGTTGGAGGCTGGCATTCCATCAAGGGGTGTGTGTGGCAGGCCTGGGAGGCAGGACTGTGCTGCAGTCAGAGAAAGCCTTGTTAAAGATATTGACCATGCCAGCATCATCAAGTACGATTTTGTCATTGTGGCGCTGCATGGTGTGGGGGGTGGGGGTCCTGTCATCAGACCCGAGGAGGTTTTTAACTGAGTCCCAGAACTTCTTCCCATTACCCCAGCAGTGAGATTGCTGGTTATTGTGAAATGGTGCCTTGGCCTGTCGTATTACACAGGTGCACCTGTTTCTGGCCGCTTTCTAGTTTTAGATATCCATAGTTATCCCTGGTGCCCTGGCCCACTGCCAAAGGAGATTCTGTTGACGCATCATACCGAGAAACTCAGGGTGACCCAGTCCATACTACGACCTTTTATTACCTTCTTACAGTATGGGGTGAACTTGTCCATAGCTGCGTTGAAATGAGTTGGATCATTTTTGGCATTATCTACTTGCTTCATTTCACTGGGTTTTCAAAGGACTGATCCAACTGGCTTGGATTACAAATCTGGTTGTTTTGCATGATACATAGATACATAGACAGTGTCGGCAGATAAGGGCCTATGGCCCACCTAGTCTGCCCATTTAAGTTTGTAAGTTCAGTTTATGTTTTCCAAGAAGTCTGTTGCCCTTACCCTGACCTCCAAATTCCTTATGTCTATCCCATGCATTCTTAAATCCTGTGATTGTTTCAGCCCCCACCACTTCCTCTGGCAGGGTGTTCCACTTGTCCACCACCCGTTCTGTGAAGAAATTCTTCCTCACGTTTCCTCTGAATCGTCCTCCCTCCAACTTCATCCCATGCCCTCTAGTCCTGGAACATCTTTTTCGCTTAAAAATAGTGCATTCCTGCACCCTGTTCCTCCCTGTAAGATACTTTTATGTCTCTATCATATCCCCTCTCTCCCTCCTCTCCTCCAGGGAGTACATGTTCAGTGCCTTTAACCTGTCCTTATAGGACTTGTGATGCAATCCATGCACCATCTTTGTTGCCCTCCTCTGAACCTTCTCTACCCTGTCTATGTCCTTACGTAGGTAAGGTCTCCAGAACTGCACAGTGTACTCCAGGTGCATAACTGCCTTTCTCTCTGCCAAGAGCCCCAACATCAGCTGCAATGCTGGCCACCCCCGGGCAACACCTCTGGCTAGCTAGACTTTCCATCCTGGGTACCCAGTGTTGTGTGACTGTCAGTTTGGGACAAAAAGTGCATGCCAAAACTGAACCGATTCAGACTGCAAATCATTTGACAAGATTTATGCCCCTTCCTTGTCCACTGCCCCTAAATAAACCGGATTGTCTTTTTCATGTTTAACCTGGCTAGTGTGCATATTATTAGCTGGGTCACAGTGTTAAGAGTGTACAACTGTATTGCTGACCTTACTTTACAGGGGGTCTCTAGGGAAACTGCTGCCAGTCCAACGCTGGTGGTAAGTGTGGCAGGTGTGTGCATATTATTACCATTTCACACTGATTGTGAACTTACTGCTGCATCAGGTACTGGGTCACTAGGAGGGTTGGTGGGTGGTTATAGCTTCCCGGAGGGCTATAGCAGAACAGACAAACATACCCAATACCATTACTCTGGGTGGAGGCACCTTATTAGCGAATCCAGGCCCCTCGACCTGTGTACAGCCATACAGGCAGGGGTAGTAGCCTTTGGGAAAGCACCGCCTAAGGGTTACATAAACATTTACCAGGATGGGTGATCAGAGGGCGGAAGGTGCAACTAGACACTAACACAAAAACAAAACATTTACCAGGACATGTGATCGGAGTGGGGGGGTGCCAGCACACATCAGGGAAAAACAAACATATACTGGGACAGGGAAAACAATATGATTTTGGGGACAGGGATTGGAAGGTGAGGGGATGCCACTAGACACCACGGAATCATGCATATTACAGGGACTGGCGAATAGAGTGGGAGGGCTGGTTACCACTATGCCTGACGTGGCGGCCTAACACAGGTGAAGCGCAAACCTGACTCCGTTTCAAATGCAAATGAGCCTATCGTGTGCATGTCCCTGGCCCCTCAGCACTGTGCATGCCCAAAAGGGGCTCATTTGCATGTTGTGGGCTGAATATCACACTGCGGCTCCCGGTGCTCTCAGGTCTGGAGGCGCAGTTCCCCCACAGTTGCCTATGGGCTGCAGTCAGCCCAGTGCCAGGTCAGCATAGCACTACTTACTGCTGTGCCAGCCTGGCCATATATTCTGTCTGACAGGCTGGTGTGCTGTCAGACTTAACAGAGCAACTTCTGGGTTGAGTGCAAAGGCAGTCGCAGTGCAAACCTTTGCGTTGCACTATGGCATATATCTGAATATCGGGCCCCAAGCATCTTCACCTGCACTGCGCTACTGCATATATCTGAATATCAGGCCCCATGCATCTTCACCTCCTCTGCGCTACTGCATATATCTGAATATCGGGCCCCATGCATCTTCACCTGCACTGCGCTACTGCATATATCTGAATATCAGGCCCCATGCACCTTCACCTGCACTGCGCTACTGCATATATTTGAATATCAGGCCCCATGCATCTTCACCTCCACTGCGCTACTGCATATATCTGAATATCGGGCCCCATGCATCTTCACCTCCTCTGCGCTACTGCATATATCTGAATATCAGGCCCCATGCATCTTCACCTCCTCTGCGCTACTGCATATATCTGAATATCAGGCCCCATGCTTCTTCACCTACACTGCCCTACTGCATATATCTGAATACTGGGCCGCATGCATTTTCACCTGCACTGCGCTACTGCATATATCTGAATGTCGGGCCCCATGCACCTTCACCTGCATTGCGCTACTGCATATATCTGAATGTCGGGCCCCATGCGCCTTCACCTGTGCTGTGCTACTTCCTATATCTGAATATTGGGCCCTATGCATCTTCACCTTTCATTGTCCAACTGTGGCATGCTATGTGGGACAGACAGACCAAGTAAAAGACACACAACGAGACAGAAGCTCAGGGTGCGGAGGGAATAAGTGATTTCATATACATGATGTTTGCTGCTGCTTGGGCAACGTGCAATGGATAAAAATGAATTTCTGCTTTTAAACCTCCTTGACATACCTTCCACATGTGGGAAACAGACACACAAAGGTTGTTCTCCACCATGCTGTCCAACTGGTGCAATGAGAGGCCCTCCTAATGACAAACTGTTGAGAATTATGGAGGGAAACGACATTCTGATAGCTTTCATCAAAGGGTGTTCAGCATGTAAGCACCATGAGACGAGCAACTTGTTGTTCAGTGTGCCCTTCCTGATGAAACGTTTAAATAAATAAATGTAACCTCCTCGCCCAAGAAGCAAAAGTTAATTAATCAGTACGTCAAAGATACCGGCACCCTGACTACCTATGGAGAGCACTCTGAGCAGAACTTAACACTTCACTGCTCATGGTCTAAGACAACATGACTGCAAGGAGCCAGTCAGTGCAGCCGATATAAAAATAAGGCAAGCCTTGGAATTACAAAAAGCACAAATAATGCAGACACAGTGCTGCCAGACTGATTTGGCATTTTCCCTGCAACTCCTGGGCAATTTGCCCATGCTTTCATGTAGATTACATTATTTCCTACCGAAGCCAAATTGCTCTGTTTTCCTGTATAACCAATGCTAGCCCATGGGAACATTTTCCCTGTAGGTGGCTCCATATCCCTGTAAAATAACAGAATCCCTGTAGATCTGGGATCTGTGCAGACAATGTCTTGAAGGTAGATGCTATTTCAGTTCTTGCAAGGGGATTCACCCCACCCCATCTGCATTTCTAACAGGCAACTGAGTAACTTGACACATGTTACCAAATCGGGCAGCAGGGGTTGTTATGCAACAGAGAGCGAGGTCACATGCTGATTATGTAGTGGGAGGACTAGAGCTATGTAAGTCTGCTTCCAGGTAAAGCACTGCTTTTCGTGTAACAACGCCCAATACTATTATTAGGTAGAAAACCATCCAATAAACTCATAGAAAAAGAAAAACGTTTCAGAAAAAAAATGTTCTACCTCTGTTTTACACTATTAGTTCTTTAAAGTAAGGGAATGCTGCCTGCATGGTCCCTCCCCCTCCTTCACTACATCAAGGTAAGGGAAGGGGTAAACTGCATGTCCCCTTCACTACATCAAGATGGGGCTGCATGCCCCCTCCACTTCCTTCAGTACGTCAAGGTAAGTAATGGAGACGACATGGTCCCTCCACCTTCCTCGCTACATCAAGGTAAGTGAAGAGTGACTGCATGGTCTCTCCACCGCCTTCACTACATCAAAGTAAGGGAACTGTGACTGCAAGGTCCAAAAGTCCCTCGACCTCCTTCACTTTGTCAAGGTAAGGGAAAGGCAACTGTATGGTCCCTCCCCTCTTCTTCACTATATCAAGGCAAGTAACAGTGACAGCATGTTCCCTTCACCCCCTTCCAGGGATTGATTTTAACATTAATTTACTGGCTGTGGACATACTGTTAACTTTTTTTTCTTCCAAATTTCCTTTCAGGCCCTCCAGATTGGAACTCTAGCAGGCCACTGCTCTCGCCGACTCACTCTACCGCCTGCTGTGTTCTGCCATCTTCAAGTTTGTCACTTTTCCCCAGGTCGGGTGACGGCAACATGGGGAGACCGCAGGGGGCAGTGGCAGGGAACCAGCATTGGGCATGTAGCAGTGGCACTGGCTGGGCCGTCGCCTATCCGATCTGGAGGGGTATTTCACTTCTTCTCCTCCTGTAGGTGCCCGGAACCCCCCCCCCCGGTGCATGGTGCACATCTGACACTGGAGCACGGCAAACCTGCCTGCATCAGTCACGCTCCTACGTGCAGCTCTAGCACTCTGTGGTGCCCCTGGTCTCCACTAGGAGTTGCCAGAACACTGAGCAATCCTGTATCCTCCCCCAGGAGAGGAGAGCAGCCCTGCGGGTGCTCGATCCCGTTTCCCTCTCTGCCGGCCTCCCGACACCCCGAGCTCGCTCCCAAACTCGGGTTGTCGGCATGGCGTGAGGTGTGGCGTCCAGCGCTTCAACCCTCAGCGCCACCGGGCCAGCACTGACATAGTGCTAACTGCCTGGGGCCAATGTGACTCTGACCTTCCTTGCTCAGGCTAGTGTTAAAAAAAAAAAAAAAAAACCTCCCCCTACCCATCTCGGCCCACCACCCATGTCCCCTTAGTCAGAAAACTCACCCATAACTTTTTTTTTTAAACATATTTTTATCTCCCACTGCTGGTGGGACTCAGTAGTGGTTATAATGACCATCCATGCTCCATCCCCTCTGTCAGGATCATGTTGCATGGCAGTGGGAACTTTTCGTCCCTCAAAACCCCATCCCTGAAGAAGCTGGCATGAAGAATATAAGTTCACGCTGTAGACGTGTTGATAAATGTCTCAGCCAAGCGCCTGATGGCGTCCTCCCCTCCCCCACACTACGAGATCCCATGACACAGCCCATGCATTCACAGGTGGCAGTAATGGGGCATCGTGACAGCCATCCCCCCCTCGGAGGCGGAGAGCATCCTATAGGATGCTCAAACCTCCTTTCTCGGCTGGTCCGCAATGACTCAGGTTCGTTCCTGAACCCAGGTCACTGCTATCATGGGCAGTAATGCTACTGCCATGCCAACAGATCAGCTAACTCACCCACTTGAGAAGCATTAGAATAAAACAGCAAGGGTGCTGGACACAGGGAGAACTTAACGGGATGGGAACAGAAAAGGGGTGCCACTGGACCCCAAGAAGAACTTGTGGGGAAGAGGGAGGGGGTGCCATGGGACACCAGGGAGAAACTAAGAATGGGGAGAGAGACAGAGCCACTGAAAACCACAGATTAATTGGAACGGGAAGATGAGAGGGAGTCCCCCCCCCAAAAAAAAAACTCCATTATAGGTTGGGATCAGTGTGAAATGGTACCACTTTCCCAGCTGGACCAGTGCAAAAAAGAGTTAACCATGACCCCTGTCCTTCACTTGGTCAAGGTAAGGGAATGGTGACTGAGTTTCCCCTCCACCTTCTTCACTTCGTCAAGGTAAGAAACTGTGACTCCATGGTCCTCTACCTCCTTCGTTACATCAAGGCAAGGGAAAGGTAAGTGCATGCTCCCTCTACCTCCTTTGCTACATCAAGGCAAGGGAAAGGTAAGTGCAAGCTCCCTCCACCTCCTTTGTTACATCAAGGCAAGGGAAAGGTAAGTGCGTGCTCCCTCCACCTCCTTCGCTACATCAAGGCAAGGGAAAGGTAAGTGCGTGCTCCCTCCACCTCCTTCGCTACATCAAGGGAAAGGTAAGTGCAAGCTCCCTCCACCTCCTTCACTACATCAAGGCAAGGGAAAGGTAAGTGCATGCTCCCTTTACCTCCTTCGTTACATCAAGGCAAGGGAAAGGTAAGTGCGTGCTCCCTCCACCTCCTTCGCTACATCAAGGCAAGGGAAAGGTAAATGCGTGCTCCCTCCACCTCCTTCGCTACATCAAGGGAAAGGTAAGTGCATGCTCCCTCCACCTCCTTCGCTACCTCAAGGCAAGGGAAAGGTAAGTGCAAGCTCCCTCCACCTCCTTCGCTACATCAAGGCAAGGGAAAGGTAAATGCGTGCTCCCTCTACCTCCTTCGCTACATCAAGGGAAAGGTAAGTGCTGCTCCCTCCACCTCCTTCGCTACATCAAGGCAAGGGAAAGGTAAGTGCGTGCTCCCTCCACCTCCTTCGCTACATCAAGGCAAGGGAAAGGTAAGTGCAAGCTCCCTCCACCTCCTTCGCTACGTCAAGGCAAGGGAAAGGCAAGTGCATGCTCCCTCTACCTCCTTCGCTACATCAAGGCAAGGGAAAAGTAAGTGCATGTTCCCTCCACCTCCTTCGCTACATCAAGGCAAGGGAAAGGTAAGTGCATGCTCCCTCCACCTCCTTCACTACATCAAGGCAAGGGAAAGGTAAGTGCATGCTCCCTCCACCTCCTTCGCTACATCAAGGGAAAGGTAAGTGCATGCTCCCTCTACCTCCTTCGCTACATCAAGGGCTGGGATGCTGCTGCAAACCGTGCTTGTGGTTTGGTCGTGTCTGAATTCCGAAAGTAGCTGAAGCAGATGCCTTGAAAGCTACTGAAGCCGACGCCTTTTCACCTGGGGAAAGCTGCCGCTGAACCCTCAGCCCATGCGGCTCACTGCCATGGACCAGCCGAGAGTCCGCTGACTGACTACCCACGCATCATCTGCCACTCCGGGCGAACCCCATCACTCCAGCCACTGAAACTTCCTGGAGCTGAAAAGTCACTGGCCGGCAACAAGGTGATTACAGCCCCTCTGTGGGCTGTGATCCTGCTGCAAACCGCACTTGCGGTTTGGCTGTGTCTGAAATTCTGAAAGCTGCCGAAGCCAATGCCTTTTAAGCTACTGAGGCTGACGCCTTTTCACCTGGGGAAAGCCATCGCTGAACCCTCAGCCCCTGCTGCTCACTGCCATGGACCAGCCAAGAGTGCACTGATTGACTGCCTAACACCTCCTCTGCTGCTCCGGGAGAACCCCATCGCTCTAGCCACTGAAACTTCCTGGAGCTGAAAAGCTGCTCCCCAGCAACAAGGTACATCTCCTCCGTTTGCTCTCTCTGAACAGTTTCGACCACGCCAGCACTTTCATAGCAGGGGGAATTCTGAATTCTGTCCTTCAGTGTCTTAGCAGGACATTTATTGTTTGGGATCCTCCCCTGGACTGGTACAGCCCTGTCTCTCCCAATTTCTTCTGGTGACATTTTCACTGACCGTCACCGAGCAGAGCAGTTTTAAATTTACCGGCACGTTTTCAGGCTTCTGTCTCATTGGATGTCTGCCGAGGTGGCCTCCAACTTCTTGGCTAACTTGTTAGAGAGTTCCAATTTGCACCAAATCTCTCCTTTTTAAACTATGCTCTCCCCGAACAGTGTCGACCCCGCTGGCACTTTGCACTGGCTCCCCACCCATCTCTCTCCCACCCGCTGCCTTATCAGGACTCTCTTATTTATAGTACCTATCTGATCATGTGGCTAACAGCCCATTTTTCCATTTGATCATAATACAAACTGCCCACCAGGGGTGGTGTTTGCACACATCTCTGTGTAGTTGGCAAAAACGGTGTTCTAGTACGGCGGTCCACCTTCCTCCCCACCTTGCACGAGGTTGTTACTGTCCTGTTTTTCAGCCGCTTTGTATTCTGGATCTTCTTGGTAGTCTCTAGTCTATACTCCTAGTACTGGGTATCTTTGGACAAAGACCCTTGCTCAAATCCCTATCTACACTAAGGCTGGCCAGTCAAACCCTGTTAGTGCTGGCTCTCAGTCTGTTTTTGCTATTCCCGAGCAGGCTCACAATTGATGTTAGCCCGGACCGGCATCAACATGGGTGTGCGGACCTTAATGACTTCACCTACTCAAATATGCTAATCCTTCTGGATCAGTGCACTGAATTGATCCCGGCACTCCTCCCAGGATTCCTTATCTACTCCGCTGCTGCATCAGTAGCTAAATTATGGCATCTCCATGGTTATCAATTCCCTCCTTTTGCGCCCCATAAATTATGGTAGCTAATATTATTACCTCTCGTGCTATCTGGTGACGTTGAGTTGAACCTGGGTCCCATGCCTAGCCATGTGTCCATAAACCATGTTGGTTATGACATGAAGAGTCTGCGTATTGTCCACGTTAATATTAGAAGTCTACTCCACAACCATGCAGAACATGAAGCTCGGACTACCAACTACCATTCTAATGTTCTCTGTGTATCGGAGACCTGGTTAAAGCCCTCGATCCCTGATACCTGCTGCCTGCTCCCAAACTACAACTTTCTCAGTGAGATAAGCCTCCCTTAAAATGTGCTGGGGGTGTGGCGGTTTACTTTAAAGATCACCTTAACCTCTCCAAGGTGACCGATAACCATACCTCCTTATGTGTGTCACTTCATGCCATACTAAATCTAGGAACTAAGAAGTTTCACATTATTTGTGCCTATAATCCTCCCAAATGTGCACAATTTGGCCTAGTGGAATTACTGGACCACTCGGCCTCAACAGCTGGGCAGAATGAATTACTCATCCCCGGGGACATGAATATAAATTGGTTAAGCAAATCCCACGATACTCTACAATCCCTGGTGCACACTTATAATTTGCAACAGATCATAGCTGACCCAGGATTTTAAATAATTGATTAGAAGTTTTTTTCTTGGGACAATGCTAACTGTTCAGAAAGTATTTATATAGGTTTTCTAGAAGTGTTATGTTTGTTAAACACAGTGAGGCAAGTGCTATGCATTTTCACAATGTTTTAGCACTTTTATGAGCAAAACGCTAATCAATTTTTGGAGTTAAATAAAACCTTGTGACCCTACGAGAGTGTTAGTAAACATTGGTTCCAGCACCCTCATTGACTGGGTCCTGACAAATCACATAGACAGAGTTGTGGCTGTGGGTACTCTGCTGGACACGATAAGTGACCATTCCCCTGTCTTCTGTGTACGGAGTCCCTCAGCAGTCTCCATATCTCCTCCACGCTATATATCTCTCAGGAACTATGCAAACTTAAATCAGGCCCATTTTCTACATGTCTCTTTGATTGACTGGTCCCTCATTGGCCAGTCCCTGAATACAGATGATGCCCTCAACTTTTTTCTGAGTGAGTTGATATCGCTTCAAGAAAAACATACTCCTCTTCTCACTCGCCATGAAAGAAGCAAGCAGTCCAAATGGTTACACAAGGGCCTTCTCGCATCCCTCAAGACCAGGGACAAATGCTGGAAAATGTTCAAAACCTCTGGCCTCCAAGCAGACTTTCCCTCCTACAGGGAACAGTGAACAAAGTGCAAAAAAACTAATTAGGCATGCAAAAAGCCAATACTGCAAGGGATTATTAATGGATGCAGCCGGTGACCCCTGGAAATTCTGGTCACACATAAAAACCTTCCTCGGCTCCAAGCAAACCCACACTACCAATGATGTGATACTGAATGGAGTGCACTGTACAAACTCACGCACAGTTGCAAATGCATTCAACAATTACTTGTCAGACCACTCCAAATATACTACTGCTTTCCACACTGCGGACTCAGATTCTGGTCCCTCCGCCCGAAAGGTGCACCAGTGCAGCTACCGTTCTACTTTAAAGCGGTCTCCAAAAAGGATGACCTCAGACTTCTCAATGCCATATCAGACAGCACTGCGGCTGGGTCTGACTGCGTAGAAACAAAGTTTCTCAACCCGCCTGCCCCCTTCATTGTGAGGCCACTATCCAAAATCTTCACCATGTCCCTTGGTTAAGGCGTTATGCCCAGTATTTGGAAAATGGCCAGAGTCGCACCGGTTTTTAAAAAAGGTGACAAGAAGGACATAGCGAAATATAGGTCAATAGCAATACTGTCTGTAGTAAATAAAATCCTCGAGAAGCTCATCACAGAACAAGTAATGGAACACCTCACCAAGTATAACCTCCTATCCACAAATCAACGTGGTTTCAGAAGAGGCCACAGTACCCAAATTGCCATGTTACAACTAACCAATGATACGCTTCATGCCATGGATCAGGGTTTTCTAACTGGTGCAGTCTTTATAGATCTTACAAAGGCTTTTGATCTCGTTGCTCACCCTATCCTGCTAGCCAAACTCCTATCCCAGGCCGGCCCAGTGGCACTGAACGAGCACAGACCGCCGGGGGTCGGCCGGGGAAGAGAAGGATCGAGCGTCTAATGGCTGCTCTCCTTCTCTGGGAGGGGTCAACCTGTAAACTCCCACCGCAATACCGCCTCCTGGGGGAGCTTGGGAGGTAGGTGCGGTAGAGGGAGGTAGCAGTGTGGGTTCCGGGACAGACGTCAGCAGAAGGGCGGAGCAGGAGGTGCGTCTCATTGTGCCTCCTTGCTCATTGGCCCTCACTGCACGCCGGTGCTGGGGAAGAAAAACTAAGGAAAAACACCCACTTCTCATCTAGGTGATGACTCCTCACTGCGAGCCATCGGATCATCGGGGCAGACTCCGCTGCAGTGTCCACAATCAGTGGTCGGGGGGAGTAGGGGGCTCCCTCCACCCCACCGGGGGTAATCCGGCAATCAAGGATACATATGGACCAGGTGCTCTAGGGGCAGACTCCAGTGTGTGAAGAAGGGCAGCGCAACAGAGGAAGTCCAATTGAGTGGTGAGAGGGGGCAGTTGGAGGGATAAAATACTAAGTAAAAAAATAAAATAAAAACTCCTATCCCAGGGTTTCTCGGCAAAATCTGTAAGCTGGTTTAATGGCTATCTATCCAACAGAACTCAAGTTGCAAAATTCAACTCTGCAACCTCTGGCAAAACAGTCACTGATGCTGGTATACCACAGGGATCTATTCTCGGACCTCTCGTCTTCTCGATCTTCATTAATAACATAATGCAAAATACCTCCTTCTGCTCATCATCATTGCATGCTGACGACCTTGTTCTCTATACCAACTCTGATGCCGTTCTTACTCTCCACCACAATCTATTCATGGTTTCCTAAATGTACAATCCTGGATCGCTAGTCATAGGCTTGTTCTCAACACTGGCAAAACTCAGGCTATACTTTTTGGCTTGTCTGTCAAACTAAAAAATAGCCGTGATCTCTTTAGAATCGCCTGTGCGAATGGTACCCCACTGGAAGTGGTAAACTCCTTTAAATACCTGGGGGTTCTACTTGATGAATCCCTTAATTATGAGCACCATATTACCACTACCTGTAAGGCCATCAATACTAAACTAGGGCCAGCCTACAAAACTCGCCACGTTCTCACCCCTTCTGTGAGGTTGGCCACTGCCAGAGGAATCCTACTCCCATCTCTCACATACAGAGCTGTAATCTACAGCAGCAATGCATCAAAAGCCTCCCTTCGGCCGGCCCGGTGGCGCTGAGGGTTGAGGTGCTGGATGCCACACCTCGTGCCACGCCGGCGACCCGGGTTCGGGAACGGACTTGGGTTGTTGGGGTTGGGAGGATTGAGTCCCCAATGGATGCTCTCCTCCTCGGGAACGCTAACCTCAAAATGCCAGTGGGAGCACTGGCACCGAGGGGGCTTGTGGCCCGTCATGGAGTCCGGGGAGGGAGGATGCTGAAGGCGCTGAGAGACATGCGATGCATGTCACCTTCTGGACGCCTGCATCCTTGTGCTGTTGTCCCAGGGACGGGCTGTGGGAGGATAGAAAACGGAAAACCTCTCGGAGCCCCTAGATGAAGACGACTCCACCTAATAGGGACCCACCGATCCCAGGACAGACCCCGGCTTGTGCAGGAGAGGAGGAAGAGGCACTCAGGGGCAGATCAAAATGTAAAAGGAATTGAGCGGTCTGAAGGAGGGGGACCAAGGCAGAGAAGAAGGATAAATACAGGGAAAAAAAGCCTCCTTCATAGATGTAACCTCACCCTGCCTTTTGCAAACGACAGGTGGTATGCTGTTGAAGCTGACAGCAGTACCAGGTGGGGACTGGGTTCGGGGAGGACTAGGTTACTCAGCACAAGGGCTCAGGTTTGGCTACTCTGCACAGGGGCATCCAAGTAAATCTGAACACAGGAAGCAATAACTGTAATATCCAATACCAGGAATGGGATTCTAAAGTGTGGCTTTTATTCACATCTAAACTGAACAAACAAAGCAGTGATGGACCCCCACAAGGCTACATTCCTAGTAATGCAGATAACAGAAACAGCACACTTCTTCAACACTTCAGCCCTCAGGCTCCAGACCCACCAGGCACACAGCCTGGACTTGCATACTGCTTTGGGTACACAGCCCAACTTGTACACTATTTGGGTTTTTCCTGGCCCGGCTCCCCTGCCGGCCACTCGAACCCCGTCCACATGGCAGTGGACATATTTTCCAGTGGCTCCCTAAACCACCTTAGAGCCTTCAACTCCATAAGGGAAATTTCCTTTCAGTCCCACGTCTGGGTACTTCCCTCAGCACTGGCCAAGTGCCTGAGGCAAAGTAAAAGGGCCACAGAGCAAATCCGTAGAGGTGAACCTGGTTACTAAAGATGGGGGGTTTCCCACCTCTAGCTTCCACAGTCCATACCTGGACATTAAGCAACTCTTTTTGAAAAGATTGCCAATGTAGATTAAAGGGTAAATGTATAGCACATTTCCTCTACATGTCTTGACTTTCCCCTTGTACTAAACTTGAACATACTTAAACATCTCTTTCTGAAAAGCTTGGCAGTGTAGATTAAAAGGTAAATATATAGCACATGTCCTCTACATGTCTTGGCTTTCCCCTTGTGCTGGATTTGAACATACTTTTATTTTGGCTTAGCCTATTCCTCTAGGCCTCCCACTGATTCAGCAGTCCAATCCCCACTTTAACAACAGTTCAGATGAAACATAGGCCCCATGGAAAGAGCAGAACTCACCCTTTGGCTGCAGGTGGTCCACAGGCGAATCTTGACAGCTTCTGGTGCCACAACACAACTTAGAAAAATAAGGCAGCTTCTTCTCTAGCAGGAACCAGGGGGTTGCCCCTGGAATAACAGGCAAACCTTTTACCCCCAGGGATGGGGCACAGAGACTAGCAATAGCGGTCTCCACCACTTCATGAACAGCTTACTGGGTTCCTCTTTGGCGGACACACACCTTTCCCTAAAAGTAGCTCTACATCAGAGCTTTAGGTAGGTAAAATTTATTTTTATACAGGTAATACATGTCATTTGGACATGATCCAGTTTACAAGACAGACCTGTGTAAATTCCTAACTAGTTACATACAAATAAGATCCATGTTAAATACATATAAATACAAACACCACAACATACAAACAACACGGTATACCTAAAAGACCTACAATAGCTAGATTATAGGCTCCAAGAGCCTGTGCACAGACTGCTGTGCTCCTCTCTTCAAGACTGCTCACACACAACTGTCTTCCACAGTTCAAAAACTCCTAACATTCTAACCTAACTCCCATCTGCAGATTCCAATGTGGCTCATGCAGCTGCGATAGTTCTATGGTGATGTCATCCCTCAGTCTCAGCTGAGACTGAGAACAGAGTGAGACAGTGTGAAATCCATTAAACTGGAGTTTCACAAGCTGCATTCCCTGCCTACCACTAGGTCTTACTGGGATTCTAGTAACCCCAGGTAACTGGGGTTACAGATGGGATACAACATACAATAATATATGTTGTTATGCCTCTGCGTCCCCCAGGTTAAAATATCACTGCCTGCTATACACAGACCTAAATTGGCCCTCTCCGACGGTCCACTGGCACCTTTCTCTTGGGGTCCTTCTGGACAGTATACTGAGGTCCAATATCTTAGCTCCCTCACCTCTGTGCTCACCCCTCAGTCCACCTCCGATCTGCTGACCTTTCCTTGCTCCACATTCCCAGATGTAAAACATCCAAAGGAAAATCAAGATTTTCCTATGTAGCCCCCAGTTCCTGGAACTTGCTGCCCCTTAACGTACGCCTGGCCCCTAGCCATGCCACATTTAAAAAGAGTCATCACCCCCTGCTTGATGGGCGTACACCGTGCACCTGTTTCAACCCACACCAGATTATGGCTCCCTGCACTATTGCTGCTCAGAGGTCTCCTCCTATAGTTACGCACCCTGTTTCTACCTGCTTCCCACCACCTTCCTACCCTGCCTCCTTTCCTATCCCCTCTCCCTTTCTCTCTCCATGCGATGTCCTACTGTTCCAAACCTCTTTGCCTCCTTGCTCCCACTCTCTTATAATATCTCATATAGCTAGTTTTGTATAACATAGTCGATGCTAGAAATGTAAACCTTTGGCACTTCCGCACTTTGAACTAATACTCTTAACTGCAATGATGGGAACTTACTGCATTTTTGACATGTATAATATCTTAATATTTTCCGGTTACCTCAATTGTCAAACTGTTCGCCATTTCTACTGTATTCCTATGTGTTATATTCCTACATTGTACTGCCTTGTACCCGGTTCCTCGCTATGTTGTAACCTTCCGGGTTTTGTCTGAAAATAGTCACTTTTGTGTCTAGTGCACTCACCCGGTTATCAAAAACTAAATAAATCAGTACCTGCTCCCTCTACTTCCTTCACTACGTCAAGGCAAGGGAACAGTAAGTACCTGCTCCCTCTATCTCCTTCATTATGACAAGGTAAGGGAATAGTGACTGCTTGCTCAATAAACCTCCTTCACTATGTCAAAGTAAGGGAATGGTGACTCCGAGCTCACTAAAACCTCATTTATTTACTTCAAAAGTTTCACCAGAAAAGACATGCTGAGCTGCGAACAGCTCGTTCCCAGAGTGTCCTGGGGTAAAGGCTGTAGAAAAAATCATTTGCAGCAAATGAAATATATGAAGGAGTATTATCAAAAATTGAAACATATCAAAATATCATATAGACAGGTAATGAAAGAAACAAACTGCCAGGGCAGCACTAGTTTATTTTATTTATTTATTTTATTTTAGTCTTTGGTAACCAGGTAAGACCCACTAGGCACAAGTGCCTGTTTTCACGGGTGACCTGGAAGCACTGGGCAGTTAAGTGAATTGCTCATACTCACACAGTATGCAAGCGGAGGTTGTGAGAATCAAATCCAGGTCTGATCTGCTAGGTTTACCAAGCTCGTTCACAGGTTGTTACTCTAACCTCTAGGCTATACTGCAGCCACTAGTGGGGGGTGGGGATGGGTGAGGAAGAGAGTCATGGACAGTTGCAAGAAGGAGAAGAAAAGTCATGAAGGAGAGTTTTAAGAGAAAGCTGAAGAGGCAGTGCATATTGCGAAGGGAAGGAAGGACCAAAGTTAAGGAAAGTGGAATAAGAAAGCAGACTAACAAACAGCAGATTTTCTAGAAGGAACAGTGAGGGAACGGGAAGTGTTATTGCGTAGAGCGCAGGGGGACGCTGAGGAAGAGAACAAGAGGGAAGTATGGTAGGAAGGAAGGGAGCCATGTCCCTCCATCTCCTTCACTACATGAAAGTAAAGGAACAGTGACTGCATGGTCCTCTGCTTCGCTACATCAAGGCAAGGAAACGGTGATCGCATGGTCCCGTGACCTCCTTCACTGTATCTAGGTAAGGGAACAGTGACAGCATGTTGCCTCCACCTTCTTCAATACATCAAAGTAAGGTAATGGTAGCTGCATAGACCTCTGCCACCTTCAATGTGTCAAGGTAAGGGAACAGTGGATGCATGTTCCCTCTACCTTCTCCACTACGTTAAGGTAAGGGAACGGTGACTACATGTTTCCGTCACCTCCTTCGCTATGTATGTAATTCTACCTAATTCGGTCACCATTATTTGTAGCCCAGCTAATTTTTAGGCTGCTTCATAAGCTCAAACCTGTTGTCCGCTTGTGCCTCCTAGCAAATTTCGGGGCCACCCACCCCCTCCCTTGACCTTTATTAACTACACCCCCTCTGCCAGCCAGGTGGTGCCAAGGGCCAAGGCGCTGGATACCTTACCTCGCGCCACACTGACGACCCATATTCAGTAATGAGCATGGGCCACTGGAGGTCGGCGGGGGTGGGGAGGGCGCGGAGTTGGATGGAGCCATCGAGAGGCAGCTCTCCTCTCCAAGGAGGGAAGGTGGTATCCCTCGGTTCTTGACTGCCTTCTTGGTGCAGGCAGAGGGCCTTGGGCCAATGGGTGGGCAGAAGGCGCTGTTGCAGGGCAGTAGTATACATACGCACCTCCCAACACATGTGTCTCTACTCCTGGGGCCAAGGGGTATTGGGGAAAAAAATGGAAACCTGATCCTCCAGCGCAGGATGACACCCGACCTTCCGTGAGGCTCCGCCTCCCAGGTTGGGCATAATGTATGCCCGTAATTCCTGGATGTTGGGCCGGGGAGTCGGGCTGAAGGGGACAGCCAGTAGGATGGCGAGAAATAGTCACAAAAAAAAATACACCTCTTCTCTCCTGTCTCAGCAATTGTTCACTGGAGAGCTTACCACAGGCTGAACCTCCCCTTAAAGGGGTATCTTCCCTTTATATCTTCAGCCAACTTCAACCACTGGACTGTGATTCTCTCCTCTCCTTACAGATATTCCCAATCTTTTTACAAAGGCAGCCCCCCCCCCCAGTTGTCCTGCTAAACCCACTGGACCAGGACCTGCCAATCTGACCGTCCCGTCATCTGTCCCCCATAGGATACTATACATAAATTTCTACTCGGCCTATATATCTTTGAAACATGCCCCACAACTATTACCTTTTCACTATACTGCTGGTAGTTTCCACCTTACCAACTGCCATTCAAAACCAAAAAAATGGTGATGCTCCTGCCCCACCCCACCTGCAGTGACAGGAGCCTGCTGTGTGCCCATGGCACTGTAACAACATCTGTTCTTGCATACCATGCTGCACCTATTAAGCCAGGTGACCACCAATTGATTCACTACTCGGAGACATGGAAGATTTACTCCTGCTGGGGTCCTCAAATCACATCCCCTCCCTGGTTTCTCTCAGCCGTCCGGTCGAAAGAGGCGATCTTCCCTTAGGGGCTGTCACAAGCTCAATAACAAACTCCTGAAGGAGTATCTCCATAGAACAGCCCTACTACTACTACTTCCGCTCTCTGGGAACATCCATCCCAATCCAGGCCTTCCTCCAAGGTATGGCATGGGTCAAAGTAATGCCAGCTTGCTAACCTTTGTATCAGTCAACATCTGCAGCCTCCTGGATAAGCTTGACCGCCGTCAGGCCCGGATCACACAGCTCAACCCAGATGTGCTATCAGTAGCAGAAACCTGGCTTTCGCCCAACGTCCGTGATGCATCCATCGTTATACCAGAGTACACTGTGTTTCGCCAGGACAGATGTACCAGATGAGGAGGTGGGTGTGCAATTTATATGAGGGACAACCTACAAGGTTTTGCCCTGCAGCCACCCATCACAGGGGATAACATGCAAACAACTGATGTAAAAATTCTCCTTGGGGCTCACAATATGGCTGTTACCATCATATCAGCATACACCCCCCCACGACACACTGTCACAGGTTTTGACGCACTCATCAATTGCCTAAGTAATCCGAGTCTCAACTCCCATTCTGCTTGGTGACTTCAAATATAAATTGGCTCGCCGATAAAACAAATCCTTACAAGGATACAGTCTCGGCACTCCACTTTTCTTTTTTTCTCCCCCAATTGTTTAACCAGGTGAGACACACCAAGCTGAAAGCTTGTTTGCAGGTGCAACCTGGGAGCACAGGGAAGTTAAGTGACTTTCTTAACTTGTTGAAGGTCCCATGCGTATAAATTATAAGACGGGCACAAGAACCTTAATAGACTGGGTACTTTCGAACCACCCTGCAGATATAACAGACACCACCGTACTCCCTGATAGTATAAGTGACCACTCCCCTGTAACTTTCTGTTGGTCCAATAGGTTTTCCAAACCACCTGCCACAATAACTAACAGGGTCCTTCTTTGTGGCCTCCTTGATTTATTGAAAAACGACCTTCGGCACACTAACTGGTCTGTATTATACTCATCTTATGATGCCGACTTTGCCCTTGAGCACCTCATCTCCGCTTCAATGAAGTGTGTGACAAGCATGCCCCTCTTAGAAAGCGGAAAGTCAAGGGTCATACCAATTTGTGGATCTCCCCAGACATTATCGATCTCCTAAAGACCAGGGACCTCCTCTGGCAAAGCGCGTAACTCAGGTGATCAGTCTGACGTGCAGTCTCATAAAAAGACTAGAAATGACTGTACCAGGTCAGTCCGGGCCGTGAGAAACTCTTACTATAAAGAAGCCTTGTCTCGTGCCTGGAATGATAGCAGGCAATTCTGGAGGAATCTCAATGAAGTCACTGGGAAGGATCCTAAATATGCCCCTACCATGCTCAGCACAGACGGGGTCCCAACTCTAGACCCAAAAAACATCTCAAGACTCCTTCAACACAGCATTCACTGACCTCAATGGAGTTCTCCCCCATACTTTTTCAGCCCCACCTCTCCCACTGTGAGCCTTAACAATCCTGTCCAGCCCCCTACCCATCCACCTTTCTATTTTAGAACTGCCGCTCTTAAAGAAGCCAGGAAGTATCTCCTAAAGGTGTTAGGTAAAGGACGTTACAGCAGAGATACCCTGGACCTCAAGTTTGTCAGTCTTACTGGAGGAGCTACTGGCACCCCATACACATATAATTAACCTATCCCTAAGGTTCGCTCGCCTTCCGCAAAAGTGGAAATCTGCGGTAGTGACACTGGGCAGAGACCGTGCCTCTCATGGTAACTACCGACCTATTTCCATCCTACCTCCACTATCCAAAGCCCTTGAGAAAATTGTCTCAGACCAGCTGGTTGAATACCTGGATAAGTATCAACTTCTATGCCCCCAGCAACATGGGTTTAGGGCTGGACACAGCACCACCACTGCCCTGCTCGAGTTCACAGGCTGCATTCATAAATCCCTGGACCAGGGTCAGACGGTTGGAGCAGCATACACTGATTTCACCAAGGCATTCAACAGGGTTAGCCATGCCCTCCTGGTGGAGCAACTTTATAACCTTGGTCTCTCCCCCGATGCCGTGGCTTGGTTCAGGAACTACCTTCTGAATCAATCGCAACAAGTAAAGATAGCGGACCTGTCAAGTCAGGAGTTCCGCAAGGATCAGTCCTGGGTCCCCTCCTGTTCAGTGTCTTTTTGAACTCACTTCCCCCTCTCCAGCCGGGGATGCATTCTCCTCTATGTGGACAATGCGGTCCTCTTTACTAGTGCTACTGATCCTAAGGTGGTTGAACATGAGCTCCAACAAAACTTTGCTGCAGTAGAGAGTTGGTTTAACAACTAAAAATTAGTCTTGAACTATAAAAAGACAAAAACCATGCTGTTTGCAACATCCCAAAACAAACACAGATACTACCCACTCACTATCCTAAATGATTCTGGAGCACCACTGGAGCTAGTACCTCACTTTAAATATTTAGGGATCACGGTTGATAGCACCCTCTCATGCCAGGCATATAGATAACTTATCCAAATTCATCAATATGCGAATTGGGCTCCTGTATAGGCGTAGTCTGACACCCGAAGCCCTCGGCACAGCTATACACAGCTCAGTGGTCTCACTTGTGGACTATGGTGTTATCATATATGGGTCGGCCACTGCCACGTCCCTTAAATGTATTACAACAGCACTAAATAAGGCCTGCCGGCTCCTCACAGGTGCAGGGCGTCTAACCCACAACTGAGACCTATATGCACATGCAAACTGGCTTCAGCTCAATGGTAGACTTTGATACCAAACCTGTCTCCTAGCTAAGAAGATTACCTCCAGGCTGATGCCTCCTGGAGTTCAGGAGCTTCTTACCCCTAGCCTCAACTCACGTCGAACCAGAGGCTCAGTCTGCCAATATTTCAAGATCGCTCAATGCTGACCCTCCCAGGGACAAAAGTCCTTTGCCTACCAAGCCCCACTCTGGTTCAACTCACTTGCTATTGATGTTTCATCTGCTGCTACCTTAGGATCCCCTCACATGGAAGCTTAAACTCCGACTTGTCTCTGACTCCTCACGTGACTGCACCCACTAACTACTCACGCCATCTTGTCCCAGGTCACCTTAGCACAGCCCGTGACTTATTTCTATTCTCCCATGCAGTTAAGCAACCCGACGAGGTCCCTGGGCTGACTTACTTTCTTTCTCTCTCTCTCTCTCTCTCTCTCTCTCTTGCACCAGATTATCTGTCGCAGCCACCACTGCTCTCCCTGTCATTACCCAATACTCACTCTCTGTAACTGCACTTAGTTAATTGGACATACTTTTTACAATGCCCTTAAGCCACTGTACATTTTTTATTGTATGTAATGACTCTTGCTCTTGTTATTCAGCTTGTCAGCCATTCACATCCATGTAAATTTGTAGCAGTGTAATAGTGCCATTCTAATCGCTGTATTGTCATTCTGTTGTTTTCATTCCTTTGTTCGTATTCTTGTTATTTGTCTTGCTTGTTGATGTGGAACCTATGTAAAGAGCTCTTGCTCAAAGGTATTTTCCAAATAAAGACTAAATCCCACCATAAATAAATAAATACGTTAAGGTAAAGGAATGGTGATTGATGGTCCCTCAACTTCCTTCAGTACATCTAGGTAAGGGAGCAATGACTGGAAGGGAACTGTGACTGCACTGTCCTTCCACCTTCTCACTATGTAAAGGTAAGTCAACGGTGACTGCATGTTCCCTTTACCTCCTTCACTACTTCAAGGTAAGGGAACAGGGACTGCATTTTTTCCTTCACCTCCTTAACTACACCAAGATAAGGGAAAGGTTACTGCCTGGTCCCTCCACCTCCTTCAGTACATCAAGATAAGGTAATGGTGGCTGCATGACTCCTCTGCCACTTCAGTACATCAAGGTAAGGTAATGGTGGCTGCATGACTCCTCTGCCACCTTCAGTACATCAAGATAAGGTAATGGTGGCTGCATGACTCCTCTGCCACCTTCAGTACATCAAGGTAAGGTAATGGTGGCTGCATGACTCCTCTGCCACCTTCAGTACATCAAGGTGAGGTAATGGTGGCTGCATGGCTCCTCTGCCACCTTCAGTACATCAAGGTGAGGTAATGGTGGCTGCATGGCTCCTCTGCCACCTTCAGCACATTAAGGTAAGGTAATGGTGGCTGTATGGCTCCTCTGCCACCTTCAGTACATCAAGGTAAGCAAACAGTAACTGCATGTTCCCCTCCATCTGCTTCACTACGTTAAGGCAAAAGAGTGGTGACTGATGGTCCCTCCATTTCCTTCAAAACATCAAGGTAAAGGAACGGTGACTGCATGTTTCCTTTCCCTCCTTCAATACGTCAAGATCAGGGAACGGTGACTGCATGTTTCCTCTCCCTCCTTCAATACGTCAAAGTCAGGGAATGGTGAAATTTAAACAACTGGGCTCACTCCTGTTCCTTCCTCACTATTATCTCATCCAAACTTCCTCTGGTTTTTCCCTTCTTTCTCTTAAAATCCTCCCCCTTTCAGAACTTGCTAAAATACCCCCCTCCCCATTAGTACATTCGTTTGATATTCATCCAAGTTACCTTTCTATCCCTCCATCTCATTTTCTTCCCTCCCTTTTCATCCCCTCAATTTTCCTGGAATACTTATTTCATTTGGAAGCAAATGCTGACAAAAAAGCTTTGAAAAGGTTGTTTCTATAACCTGTCATGGAGTGAGCTTCTGCTGCAGAATCTGAAGATTGATTACTTAAGTATACACAGTAACACTAACCATGAGAAAGTCTGTACACATTCCTTTTTTTTTTTTTTTTAAACTTGACAGTTTATTGAGCTAAGTTGAGCAAAATAGTTCACAATACAATCTACATATTCATTTGAAAGTTGTTACATTGAGAATTTGCAATTTGCGTGTGAGTACACAAAGGATTATACAGATATAAAAACAACTTGCCCCGGAACCTGGGCCCCAACTTATATACTATGTCTAAGTCTTTACTGTTCGATGATGGCTCCGTAACCTGTTCTATACGCTATGATTTTTTATTTTTTTAAACTTTATTTATAACATTTTTCACATGACATACAAATATCAACAGGACAGCCAAAAACAGTTAATACAAATGTCACTTAAATTAATATATTGAAAATCAATTATTTTATGTTAAGGGCTGTTAGGGTAAAAAACTGTAGTAATACATGCTATTAAAAACATCCTGAGCTCAAGGGGATTCCACCAGACAGATCTGTCAAACTCCTAGATCTAGCTCATATTTTCCAAATATGAAGGGTAATACAGAAAACCTTTCAATATGAGTTCTGTTAGGAGAAAAATCTAATCATACATGGGCTTGTCCTTACTCACACTCAAAGCCGATCAGGTCAAGGGATAAAATCAGGTCTCACCCTAGCCACGTATAGCACCCACTGTCTCCAGAGAATCTCGAATTGAGAAGTTCTTTTATTGAGGACAGCTGTTAGGGCTTCCATTCTATAAATATTAATCATAGTTTCATGCCACATCTGTAGGGAAACATTCTGTTTAAATAGCCAGTTTCTTGTTATTGCCTTTTGGGCTGCAAGGCAAGCTACTTTTAAAAATTTACCAATCAGAGGGTCCCTGTATTCTTTTGGTAAATTCAAGAAAAAATAAAATGTAGAGGTAATTTGCAGATTGGGATCTATTATAGACTGTAAGGCTTGTTGCAATTCCTGAAAAAAGGGGGTTAGCTTCGGGCAAGCCCACAGAACGTGGACTAAGGCTGCCGGTGAATGCCCGCAATTTCTCCAACAGGCCGAAGCTCCCCCTGTTTGGTATTTTCCTTGGATCGCTGGAGTCCTAAAATATCTAAAAAAAAATCTTCCAGGAGAATTCTTTCCATCCTACTGCTGACAGGCCCCAGTGTATTTTGTTTTGGGTCCCCGCCCATAATTCGTCTGACACCTGAATCCCCAGGTCCCGACCCCAGACTTTCCTTACAGAGTGGGTGGAGTCCCCCTTCCAAGAGAGCAAAGCCCTGTACTGGATAGAAACAGTATGGGTTGTAGGAAGTTTACCCTCCACTGCCACTCTAAGCAGGTTAGCAATCGGGGTTGGGGGGGGGATTCCTTAATATTCGATTCGACATAAAGGGACCTAATATAATGTCTAATTTGAAAATATTTAAACCTACCTTGCTACGGTATTTTATATTTAGTACTGTAACTAAATGTCTATACACATTCCTGATTAATTTTTATATGAACTTATACACAGAATGTACTTTATTTATGAGATGACCTTTTGCAGCAAAAATTTGACCACCCATGTGTTAAGTGAAACTTCAGATCATTACTTTTATAACAATAACTAGAAGAGTATAATTGTATTTTCTTAAGATTTGTATATATTAGACAACAGATTGACCTTTTTCAGTAAAATCTGACCTTCCATACACTTTTTGAACTTTATAGTATTTTCAGCCTTTTGGGGATCTACTTATTGTTCTTAATAGTACTGATGTTTTTCAAACTGATTTTGAAGTAGGAAAGATTTATTAAGATTATTTATTTAGAAAGTCCTGATGGATTCAAACTAAGTAAAAATCTAAAATTAGAATAAAGCAACGTATAAGTTGGAGATAAGCTAGATGAAATAATTTTTTATGTTTAATTTTTTCACTGTGCATGTTTGTATCACATGGGAAGCACTGCTTCTTTAATTGTTTAATTAATTCTGTATAAATCTTTACACGTTTGTGAGCTCCTTAGATTCGCCCCTACGGAAGAGCCACTTAAGGGTTGAAGCGCATGGCTCGGTCTCGCTAGGCACCTGCTGGAACAATAAAAATTGCACATGCTTTTTCACAAGAATTTGTGTGCCAAGCCTTTTTTGAATTTGAAACAGAAAACTGTGAGTGCATGTTTTTTTTAACCTTATCACTACATCAAGGTAAGGAGATGGTGACTGCATGTTCCCGATGCCTCCTTCACCACATTAAGGTAAGGGAATGGTGACTAATAGTCCCTCCACTTCCTTAAGAACATCAGGGTAAGGGAACAGTGACTTCTTGTTCCCTACACTTTCTGTACGACATCAAGGTAAGGGAACGATGGCTCATGTTTCTTCCACCTCTTTCACTACGTCAATTTAAGGGAACGGTGATGACATGGTCACTCTACCGTCACTACATCAAGGTAAGGGAACGGTGACTGGCTGCTCCCTCTATTTCATTACATCAAGCTAAGGAAACAGTAACTGCATGGCCCCCTTCACCTTCTTCACTACATTAACGTAAGGGAACGGTGACTACTTGCTAACGCCACCTAGTTCACTACATCAAAGTAAGGGAATGGCGACTGCATGTTCTCTCCACTGCCTTAACTACATCAAGCTAAAGGAACATTGACTGCATGTTCCTTACATCTTCTTCACTATGTAAAGGTAAGGAAATAGCAAATGCATGCCCTCTCCATCTAGTTCTCTGCATCAAGGTAAGGAACGGTAACTGATGGGCCCTCCACCTCCTTCACTACATCAAGGTAAGGGAACAGGGACAGATGGTCCCTCCACCTTCTTCGCTATGTCAAGGTAAGGGAACAGTAACTGATTATTCCTCCACTTCCTTCACTACGTCAGGGTAATGGAATGGTGATCAATGGTCCCTCCACCCCATTCACGTGCCAAGGCAAGGGGAAAGGTGACTGCATGGCCCTCCACCTCTTTCCCTGTGTCAAGGTAAGGCAATGATTAATGGTCCCTCCACTTCCTTCAGAACATCAAGGTAAGGAAACAGTGATTGCATGTTCTGTCTACCTCCTTCACAACCTCAAGGTAAGGAACCAGTGACTGCATGGTTTCTCTACCTTCTTCACTATGTGAAGGTAAGGGAACAGTGACTACATGTTCCCTCCACCTCATTCATTACATCAAAGTAAGGGAACTGGGATTGCATGTTCCCTCCACCTCCTTCAAGACATCAAGGTAAGGGAACGGTTAATGTATGGTCCCTCCACCTCCTTGTGTTCATCAAGGTGCAGGAATGGTTACTGCATGCTCCCTCTACTTCTTCACTATGTCAAGGTAAGGGAACAGGGACTGCATGGTCCCTCCACCTCCTTCAATATATCAAGGTAAGGGATGGTGACTGCATGCTCCCTCCTCCTCCTCCTTCACTATGTCAAGGTAAGAAACGACTGCATGTTCTCTTCACCTCCCTCTCTACGCCAAGGTAACAGAACAGTGCCTGCATGGTCCCACCACCTTCTTCACTACATCAAGGTAAGGAATTGGGGACTGCCTGTTCCCTACATCTCCTTCACATCAAGGTAAGGGAACAGGGATTGCATGTTCCCTCCATCTCCTTCACAACATCAAGGTAAGGGAACAGGGATTGCATGTTCCCTACATCTCCTTCACATCAAGGTAAGGGAACAGGGATTGCATGTTCCCTCCATCTCCTTCACATCAAGGTAAGGGAACAGGGATTGCATGTTCCCTCCATCTCCTTCACAACATCAAGGTAAGGGAACAGGGATGCATGTTCCCTACATCTCCTTCACATCAAGGTAAAGGAACAGGGATTGCATGTTCCCTCCATCTCCTTCACTACCTCAAGGTAAGGGAATAGGGACTGCATGTTCCCTCCATCTCCTTCACAACATCAAGGTAAGGGAATGGGGACTGCCTGTTCTCTACATCTCCTTCACATCAAGGTAAGGGAACAGGGATTGCATGTTCACTCCATCTCCTTCACAACATCAAGGTAAGGGAATGGGGACTGCCTGTTCCCTACATCTCCTTCACATCAAGGTAAGGGAACAGGGATTGCATGTTCCCTCCATCTCCTTCACAACACCAAGGTAAGGGAATGGGGACTGCCTGTTCTCTACATCTCCTTCACATCAAGGTAAGGAACAGGGATTGCATGTTCCTCCATCTCCTTCACAACATCAAGGTAAGGGAATGGGGACTGCCTGTTCCCTACATCTCCTTCACATCAAGGTAAGGGAACAGGGATTGCATGTTCCCTCCATCTCCTTCACAACATCAAGGTAAGGGAATGGGGACTGCATGTTCCCTACATCTCCTTCACTACCTCAAGGTAAGGGAACAGGGACTGCATGGTCCCACCACCTTCTTCACATCATCAAGGTAAGGGAATGGGGACTGCCTGTTCCTACATCTCTGTCACAACATCAAGGTAAGGGAACAGGGGCTGTATGGTCCCTCTGTCTCCTTCACTACATAAAAGGAACAAGGATTGCATAGTGCCTCCACCTTTTCTAGCAAGTTAAGATAAGGGAACCATTAACTACATGTTCCCTTCACCTTCCTCACTTCGTCAAAGTAAGGGAAAAGTGATTGCATGGTCCCTCCCCATCTTCACTATGTGAAAGTAAGGGAACAGCAACTGCAGGGGCCCTCCTCCTCCTTCACTATGTCAAGGTAAGGGAAGAGGGACTGCATGGTCCCTCCCCTTCTTCACTATGTGAAAGTAAGGGAACAGGGACAGCGTGGTTCCTCCCCCTCTTCACTATGTGAAAGTAAGGGAACAAGGACTGCATGGTCCCTCCCCCTCTTCACTATGTGAAAGTAAGGGAACAGGGACTACATGGTCCCTCCCCTTCTTCACTATGTGAAAGTAAGGGAACAGGGACTGCATGGTCCCTCCCCTATCTTCGCTACATCAAGGTAAGGGAATGGTGGTTGATGGTCTCCCCAGTTTCTTCACTATGTCAAGGTAAGGGAACGGGGATTATGTGGGTCTCCACCTCTTTCACCATGTCAAAGTACGGGAACAGTGGCTGCTTTTCCCTCCACCTTCTTCTCTATGTGAAGTTAAGGGAAGAGTGACTGCATGTAAGGTAATGGAGCTGCGGTTTATAATCCCTTCATCTCCTTCAATAC
Source organism: Neoceratodus forsteri (assembly GCA_016271365.2). Lineage (NCBI taxonomy): Eukaryota > Metazoa > Chordata > Ceratodontiformes > Ceratodontidae > Neoceratodus > Neoceratodus forsteri. The sequence continues at coordinate 146,228,426 of CM028130.1, read as the reverse complement.
ATCAAGGTAAGGGCAGGTCAAAGCAAAACATCCACATCCTGGACCCAAACGTATAATATGGGCCAGCCCCCTTATTTTCACTTTTATTACAAAACATATGACTTACAGTTATGGCTCAGAATTTATCTGGTTGATCCTGCCATTCCACACCTGGACATCTTACAAACCACAGGCTCTATGGCAGCATTCCAGAATCCACCACGGCTGATAAAAGCAATGCTGGTCAGCCGTGGGAAAATCAATCAAGGAAAATACTTTCATGAGCTTTTACAAGCTCTAATAAACCAGAAACACCAGTCACTGATCTCTTTGTAATCCAGAGGCTAAATAAAGATGTGCTTCACAATACCCGTCGTCATCAGGAGCAGCTTCAAGTCGCTGCAAAGGGAATGAGAAGCAGGTTAGCAGACCAGACCCTGGTGACATGGGCGTCCCCAGAGGGTATCTTGAGCAGCAGCCAGTAGTTTTACCCCGTTACATGGATGGCCTACCCATCATGTTAGCGTGTGCACACATGGTCAGCCAGGGGTGGGGGGCCAGTCACCACCTGGTTACCAACAGTGCTAACGATACCCTCAATCCACATGACAGGAGGCTCTGATACAGTGAGACTTATTGGTCTACAGTTAGTAGTGGCTCATATAGCCCCCCTTTTGAATACTGGGATCACAATAGCTGATGTCCAGTCTCTGAACACATCCCACCATTCCCCACCCCCCCAGTTAAAGAGACTTACCAGCCTCAGCCTTTGCACCTGCTGGATAGGTGCCTTACCTCTTCCAGATGATACTGATGCAAAGATTATGAAAAATAACCCAAAAGGTAAAAAAAATAGTAGCCCTCGTAAAATTAGCCCCACTGGGTCACTAGGACTTCCTGGTTTCTGGAGCCGCCCATGCTCTGCCCCTGCACGCAGCAAAGTTATGACGCGATCCTAGGGAAAGCATGAGGACATGCCCTTCTTAGTCGATCAGTGCCCCTGGTTCATCACCAGATGACCAGTACAATATATAAAAACGATTTAAAAGCCGGCCCCCCACAGACTATAATGGAGTGCGTCTCCACAGTTCTGTGCTGGAGTTGGCGTCTCTGTTTAAGTGTAGTCCACGGAATTTAAATTGCTGTTATGCATGTTGGAACCACTTTTGGACTATGTTAAAAACATCTGCACTATTTTAGTGCTTCGCTGACACCAGTATTGCTGCTGTTTCTATTCTGGAGTGAATACTAAATTCTGGATTAAATACATAGATCACTAAGGAGTGCTGACCATTTTTCCAAGGATTGGAAGTGTGCTGATATTTGACCTCTTAGACTTGTTTCTCTTTATGACTGTTCTTGTGCATGTTTTTTGCTGCCTCGAGAATGGCCCCTTTATGAGTCCCACCTTTCCTCCACTCCCCTGATGCTGTCTACCCCAGTTAATCTGTCCAGCATAATTTCTTTCATATGGATGAAATCCACCCTCCTGAAGTCTAGCATGTCAGGCTTAGACAAGGGCTTACTGGTACCCAAGGGCACCTCTAACCACATAGTATCGTGGCTGCTGAACCCTAGTGGTTCCCCCATCTATGCTCCATCTACTCTGAGTACCACATCTTGAATAGCTGGCTGTCTATTTATTTTATTTATTTATTGTATAATCAGATTTACCACCTTTGCGCCAGAGGCTCGTTTACAAAGGTACCTCGTCACAGAGAGGACATACAGAGTCAACATACCTACAGAACACAATCATACAGAATAACATAATTTTACATAATTGCTTGAACACAGAGAGTAATTAAAAAACATTTCAGAATTGACAGGTTTAATACCAGCAGGTACTGGCAGTGGAAAGGGAGACCATGGGGGAGTGGGAGTGGGGGTGGGGTGAGGGGGAGTTCGGCCCAGAGGGCTACGTCAATAGTGTTTTAAAAGCAGCAGAGCATCTGTTAGCGATAGGTGCAGCAGCGAGTGTTGAATAATAGGTTCCGTAGGGCAGTTTTGAAGGGGGCAATTTTGGTGGTGTTGGAAATGGCTGCGGGGAGCGAGTTGAACCAGGACAAGGCTCTGTAGTTGAACTACCTCTGTGTCCGGGAGGTCCTAGTTCTGGGTACTAGTAGGGTGACCTTGTCTGTGGTTCGGGTAGTGACTCTGGAAGGTGCAAGTTGGATAGAGGCAGAAACCCCGGAGGGGAGAGCCCAAGTAGAATCTTCTTAGTTAGTAGGCAAGTTTGGTAGCAAAGGCGTTCATCGAGGCTAAGGAGTTTGGCCATGTCATTGAGCTGTCAAGTGTGGGTGAGCCTAGGGGCACTGGTCACTAGTCTGCAAGCCTTGTTTAGGGTGAGACGAATCTTGCTGAGGGCTGTGGAATCAGCAGTACCATAGACCGGAAGGCTGTAATCGACAAGGGACATTACTGAGGACGTAATGGCAAGCCTGAGGGCATCAGGTGGGAGGCAGTCCTTGTGACAGTAGAGGATGCCAAGACGAGCATTAGCGGTGGATGTGAGAGCTGTAATGTGGGCATGAAAGATGAGGGATGAGTTAAAGATGATCCCAAGGTATTTGTGAGAGTAAACTTGTTCAAGTGGTTGATGAGTGCTGGGGAAGATTTGGAGGGGGTTGTTGCTGGCTTTGTTCTGGTGGTGGGCAAAGAGCATTGTCTTGGTTTTTTTGAGGTTAATGACTAGTCTGCTCTCCTTAAACCAGTTCTCTGCATCATTGAAGTAGCGTTGGAGGAAGCCTTGGAGGGAGGTGGGATTTCTGTGGGCCACATAAATAACGGCGACGTTGGCATACAGGAGAATACTGCCAGAACAGGTATTGGGCAGGGTGTTTAGGTAGAGGCTAAAGAGTAGTGGGCCAAAGATAGAGCCCTGGGGAACCCCTGAGTGGATGGGATGGGTTTCCGAGAGTATCCCATTGTTTTTGACATGCTGGGAGCGGGCTGATAGGTAACTCATGCACCAGGCGAGGGAGCCAGCAAAGAAACCTGTATGATAAAGGGCATTTAGTAGGAGGGGGTGGGAGACAGTGTCAAAGGCCTTAGAGAGGTCAATGAACACTGCTCCAGCTAGGGAACCAGAGTCCAGGGAGAAATGCAGGAAGTTGGAAAACTCCATTAATGCTGTACTTGTACTGTGACCAGCACAGAAGCCATGCTGTTCCGGGCATAGAATGTTGTATTTTGCTAGATATTTGGTGAGTTGAGTGGCCACCACTTTTTCTAAGGCTTTTGGGGGGGGAGGATGGAGATTGGACGATAGTTGCTGGGGGTTGACCCGTCACCTCCTTTGTGAATAGGTGTGAATATAGCTATTTTCCATGCTTTGGGGAATTGCCCCAGACAGAGGGACCGGTTTAGTAGGCCAGAGAGTGGGAACAGGACATAATCCAGGACCAGCCGGAGTATTTTTGGATCCAGGGAGTCGCTGCTAGGACTGTTGCTGTTTAGCGCTTTAAGCAGGAGTGGTCTGGCTTCCTGGACTGATACTTTGCAGATATAGAACCAGGGGCGCTGAGGATCTGAGGGCGGTGGGTTGGGTTTGGGTCGAAAAAGTTACTGGGGAGGACAGGGCTAAGATCTGCAAAGGAGGAGTTAAGACAGTTTGCAATGTCAGTGGGGTCAGTAAAGGTGGAGCCATTGACTATAAGCTGGGCTGGGGGGGAGCATGATTTCCCATTTATTTCTTTTATATTGTCCCAGAAGTTCTGGGCACCTCCCCATGAGGAGGTGAGGGTGGCCTGGTAGTGGTCTGCCTTGGCTTTTTGGATGGCCCATGTGCACCTGCTATGTGTGGCGTTATATGCCTGTCTGTCAGCCGTCTGGCCGGTCTCAGTGGCTATATGCCAGAGGTTATCCCTATCCCTGAGCAGTTGGAGTAGGGCAGAGGTGACCCAAAGTGTGGTTTGCCTTTTGGAGTGGATTATGGTGAAGGGTGCAAAAAGATCACAGGCCTTGTTAAATGCTTGTGAGAAGAGGTCGAGGGCAGCATCAGTGTTGGCTGCATGGTGGATGGGAGACCAATCAATCTGAGCGAGGAACTGTTTGAGTTTTTTCAGTCCACCTGGGCAGAGACACCTGCGGTGTGTGGCTTGGGCTACATGTTTGGGGGTGGGGGCAGATCAGAGGAATAGGAGAGGGGAGTGATTGCTTAAGGAGTCCAGGAGGACTTGAATATCCTGAATCTTTTGGGGGCAGCTGGAGACAATGACGTCTAGGAAGGTACAAGTCCCTGTAGTTTGGTTATGTCTAGTGGGTTGGGAGATGAGTTTGGTCAGGTCTAATGCAGCAAAGGTGTCTCTTATTGGTGAGGCAGAGAGACTGAGCCAGTTCACGTTGAGGTCTCCGACTAGGACTTGTGCTTTATGGGGGAGGGAGGAGAGATATTCAGTCAGAGCCGATATTGCTGGGGTTCGATTCCTTGGGGGTATGTAGGAGACTGTGAGATACAGCGGGCTCTTGGACGGGTCTGGGGTAAGTTTGAGGGTAAGGGCCTAGGCACCATCTGCAAGCTTAGGGGCAGGGAGTGCGTGGCCAATGATGGTGTCACGAGTGTAAAACGCACAACCACCTCCAAGTTTACCTGCTCGATCCTCGCGATATAGGGTGTAGCCCAGAAGGGAGAAAAAGGAGTCTGGGGTGGACTTAGTTAGCCAGGTTTCTACTAGGGCTATGATGTCTGGTTGGTGTAGTAAGACCCAGCACTGAATAGCAGCAATTTTTTTCAGTATGCTGCATATATTCATGGAGGCAATGCGGAGTCCATTGCACCTAGTTGGTAGACTGGTGGGGGCAGGGCCTGGGTTAGGGTGGATATTACCAGAGAGGAGTAATAGAATGACCAAGGTTCTAGCCCTGGGGTGGCAGTTTGTTAACTTTTTGGGAGTAAGTTGAGAGGCAGGGCAGGCAGTAGGGGAGCAAGGGGTGGGCAGGGTTTGGAAGGTCTGGAAGACACAACGGCGGTGGAGCCAAGGAGAGCCAGGGTGGGTGGTGGGGTTGGGGGGGCAGCTAGGGGGTGGATGCAGGGGTCCAGGGTGCACTGACATGGTGGGGGGTGAGTGGAATCCCTGACTTGTATCACAATGCAGTTCTCCAAGAGATCAAGCAGGGCCGGACTTCTGGCACTCCTGGCCACTGGGATGTCCCCGGCACTGACCCGCAGGTTGACATCTCCCACAATTACAACCTCCCCCTTTGCTGCTCCCCTCCCTACTTCAGCACCCAGTTCATTATCTCTCTCTCTTCTCTCCCTGCCTTGGTGACCAGTAAAACACCCCTACACAAGTCTTTCTGCCTGATTACTTTGTGAGCTGAACCCACAGAGATTCTACCTCCCCTTTGCCCCCAATGGTGGCATCTTCTACTGCTTCAGACTCTTCTCTGATGCAGATGGCCACCCCTCCACCACTAATCGTCCCTCTATCAGGCCTAAATAAGGCGTAGCCTGGGACTGCTGTGTCCCAATCATTCATACTGGCCCAGGTTTCTGTAATGGCCAACAGATCCACCCCAGCGTGTGCCACAAAAGCTTAGAGCTCGCTTATCTTATTACCAGACTCCAGGCATTCAGACATGCCACCCTCCAACATGCACCCACACCTCAGTTGGTTCTCACTTGCCCTCCGCCATCACACTTCTCTAATAATCTTGGTGTCCTGTGTTTCCCCGGGAATCCTTTCTCCCATCTATTACTCCCTGAACACCTTCTCCCATCCCCAAGGGAGTCCTGACTAGGACTGGAACCCATGGTCTCTTGTTTATAAGGCTGTAGATCTTTCCACTGCAAGATGGTGTTGGGCCCTGCTAGGGTGCTGACCCGCGAGCAGACTTGACAGACCGAGAGGCCTACTCTGCTGGCATTTTTAGTATGTTAGTATCACCAAGCTGACACAGCAGTAAAGCTCTGCTCTTTAGCTGTAGAGGTTAAAGCCCTGCCTGGCAATTAGCCCTATTCATAATGTCTGCCTCCAAGACAGTGTTGTCTCCCAGACAATTTTGGTTTACTCATATTACCTCTTGACAGTGCAGCGGTGATCGGGTGCTTTGTGGTGGAGATGCATTATTTTTGGCCTGATGGGGGCTGGGGATAGTGGCTATCAAATTTTGCTAACTAGCCTCATTAGTAGCCAGCTTAACCCTATAAGTGGAATGTGGCATCAGTATTGTTTGAATTGCTCAGACGCAGTTCTAAAATGTTCATGACGTGCCATAATCCAGCTAAGGTGCACGTGGGGGAATAGACATAGAAGAAACAGATAATCAAACATTTAATTAAAAAAAAGGAGATGACTGATTCACATTTCAAGCTCTAAACAAGACTTCAAGTTGTATGAATATCTGAGTAGAAGCATGACTCGGCCTTGCTGGACGGAAGCCCTGTGATTGCTTTTCCACGGTAAATATTGTGTACATGAATAATTAACAGGCCAGATGAACAGGCTGCCCAGATCTGCTCAGCAAAACAATTTTTTCCCAACTTCCTCAGAGTGTTGTAACACTTGAAGTAAGAAAAAAGTGTCCTAAATATTTTAAAAAGTACTCTATGAAGTTTCCTGTAATGCCTTCCTGAGACAATTGTGTACTGTACTCTTTTTAAAAATAATAAAATATAATTAAAAAAATAGTCTGTTAAAAAGTCACTTCCTTTGTTAGACTGTTTGATAACGTTTTTCTGACCTGCATTACAGCGGTCTTCACTCTTCTTCAAAACATGAAGACCACTGGACACCACAGAGAAACCTTTGAAACACGGAATATTTGGGCACAATTTAATGCAGAATATACATATTTCCTGTTCTTATCTTCTTCGTATTCTTTTATCACGGAGGACAGTTACATGATAAACAGACCCTCCGTCACTTGGTCTTCATCTGCTCCAACTGCTTGCCTACAAGTGACATCACAATCCTCTTCTTGTGACATCACAGCTGGTTGCTGTAAATTGATGATGTCACTTGCAAAGGGTTATTATGACATCTGTAGCATGCAGCAAGAGCAGATGACCAAGCTACAGAGATCTAGTTTGCATGAGAATTTCTTAAGTAATATAATATAAAGAGGGAAGTACTATATACGATACATACACTAAATTGTAATTATATATTATATTTTCAAAATAGTCCACGTTGAGCCAGAAGCTCCTTTAAGTTTCCATTAATTAAAGCAGCTGTATTTGTTAGTCAGCAAAAAATATCATCGTATAGTTTTTTTAGCAAATATGTGTTTCTGGCATCCTCAGATTTATCATTAGTGTATTTTTTTCTTACGTATTTTTGAAACAGGTTTTATAGCTAATTTCGTAATTTTGTTTTTTGTGTACCTTCTTTTTCTGCTCCATCGGGGAACTCTCTCCAACATCTGCCGCCACCGTAAGCTCTACCTCCTACCTGACGCCCCCCACCCCCGGCACAGCCTGGCAGATCCTCCAGCTCTGCACCCCCCACCTGAAGTGGGGCCTCCCTATCCACCCAGTGAGCACTAGCTTCAATTTAATGTGCCGACTGTGCGGTTGACCTTGGAGAGTGGCTCGGCGGGGCGGAGGTGCCATTGCCTATCCCAGAGGATGGGGATTTTCTTAGTTGTTTTCCTCCCCTGAAGCGCGGCATGCAAAGACGCCTGTGCATGGGTGCCCTGCTGGTGTCTGCCACGCTCCACCCCCTACGCTGGGTGGTGTACCTGTAGTACCTCCGATCTCCACTGGGGGCCACCAGGACACCGAGTGACCCTGGATCCCTCCCCAGGGAGAGGAGAGGAGAGCTGTACTCCGGACATTACACCCTCTCCTTCCCCTGCCGACCCCCGGCAACCCAAGTCTGTCACCGAACCCAGGTCACCAGCATGGCACAAGGTATGGCATCCAGTGCTTCAACCCTCAGTGACACTGGGCCGGCTGCTAATTTTGTTATTAATGACTTATGTCATTAAAGATGGCCGTCACACACACTTGTTAAACATCTCTTCCACTGAGGTTACCTGCTGAATGTGCACACCAGGTTCATATCGTGCCTGTCAAGATTGTGCTACCACATGGTTCTGACAGTAAGTAGCACAGCACTGTACCAACGTAGTTAATTTTTTCATGGTGGGCATGGTAAGGAAGCGGGAACTTTAAAAAACTTAAAATTTCAATAATGAAGGAAAATGAAAAGAAAATGGGCATATTGATATTTCTGCCACAAAAACATTACTGCTGAAAAAAAACTACATGGTGACTAACAAATTCTGCTGCTTTAAACACCTAAGCATGAGGTGACACAGGAAGAGGAACCCAGGAGTGCAATATGAAATGGTGGGGGGAGGGGCACGGCAATCAGGATGCTGGGTTGCACAGGGAAGGCAATGAGCAGTTGAAGTCAGGAGGTTGTCCTCCCATTATACAGGTCCCTGGTGGGAGCACACCTGGAATACTGCGCAAGGTACTGGAGTCCCCGCCTGAGGAGAGACAGTGACAAGGTGGACACAGTACAGAGTAGGGCAGCCAGGATGGTACATGGACTAAGGAGCAAGACATATATGTGGAAAGGCTGCAGGACTTGAACATGCACACCTCTGAGAAAAGGAGGGAATGGGGCAACATGACCCAGACATACAAGTACCTGCACAGGACAAACAGGATGGATGCCAAGGAACTTTTCTTGGAGTTCAGCTGCAGGGATGAGAGGGAACTCGCTCAAACTCACAGTGGGAGGATTCAGAAGGGACGACCTGTAAGCACTTTTTCACAGAATGCATGGTGGACAAGTGGGACAAGCTGCCAGAGGAAGTGGTGCAGGCCTAATCAGTGAGCAGCATCAAGCAGGGGTGGGGCAGGCAAATGGTGCTGGTGGGTAGAAACAAAGGGAAGGGAAGGCCATGAGGGTCAGTGCAGAGTAGTCAGGTAGGGAGGGCAGGCTGGGTGGGCTGGTAGGCCTTTTTCTGCTGTCACTGTCTGTGTGTCTGTGTATCCCTGCAGGATTTCAGGTTGATGTTGTAGTGGGAGGCAAAGTGATATACGAATGCCCACAGGTGGCAACATCTGATGTCACTGCAAAAGGGATACATCTGGTCACTGCCCTCCAGTCATGGGTCTATACCTCTGGCAGGGTGAGCACTGAACGTTGAGACCCTGGGGTTGAGGTGGAAGGGTGCTTGGTGAGAGGCAAGGGTGGAAAATACAGGACACTGTCCAATCGGATATTATACAATGGCAAGAAAGAATCCTGGTCTCCGATTGGTCAGTCTGGGACTGGATCCCGTGATGTTATCCCAGCACAATATCACGGGTCTAGTCTCAGCAATGTGAGCTCATCTGGATGACCATTACTTACTCTAGTTTTTGCATCTTCTCTTAAGAAACAAAAATATTCTTCCACACTAACAAAAACATTCTTTAAAATTATTTTTTTTTATTGTGTATTACAAAAGACATTGTATAATTGCAATAATGCCCTCCAGGGTGTGTGTTGTGCTGGGATAACGTCACGTCTCAGGTATTGGACGCACTCGGCCTGCGGCCTTGTGCCCAACCATCTGAAGCGTGACATTATCCCAGCACAACACACACCCTGGAGGGCATAATTGCTTAATTGTCTGTTTGGTGACAGGGCTGCCTGTCTTGTACCATTGCTCCTCAACCAGCACCCTTCTATGCACACCCCAGGGTCTCTGTACTCACTGCTCACTCAGCCAGCAGTACAGGACAGCCCCAACTATGGTAGTTTTTGTGTCCTCAAGCAGTTATCCAAGTTCATTTTCACTAGCACTTCTGAAATGTTATTGCATCACTGCGAGGAGAACTAAGATCACAGCAAGTTTGTTTAGTTTGTACAAAAATGTGAATTTCATTTCACAAAAAGAAAAATGAAATGCACATATGTGTACACATACCGGGAACCAGCTGTGATTTCAGTTCTTGGTGCAGTCATGCTGATCTGACCAATCCCTCTCCCACACAATGCCTTTCTGTAGGTTACACAACCGCTATGTACTAAAATGAAATGTTCAAACAAATTGTAGGTTTATACTGGAAGTGAGTGCTACTTAATGAAAATCAATAAGGCTAATACAAAATACAATGTGGCAAATAAAAATATGGCAATTTACTATGTTTTAAATCACAAATATGGCAGTTTGCTATATATATGGTTCAATCCTTTTCACTCTAGCACTCAGCTAAATAGAGCAACCTTGCCAACTGAATTCTATTCCACCTCCCCTTCTCTTTGAGTAATTTTCTGGCTCCATGGTCTTCAAAACCAGCTCTGTATGTAGCCCCCCCCCCTTTACCATTAGCGACGTCACCCGTTAGAATCAGGCAGTCACTCCCGACACTGATGCCACTACTGGCATAGGTTACTACATTAATGAGAATGAAGCGGCTGCACCGCACACACCGTTTGCACCGTACATCCATGCAGACACTCACTCTCCTCCGGGTTGGGGAGGGCCACATTAATGCAGCAACACCTAGAAGTGGACTGTGACATCCTACTGATGCTGTGGGTGACTACACAAAGTCAGACACCTCCTCCCGCCACGGACAGAGTTACAAGCAAGCATCTAGCCAATTAGTGAGGGAGGGACAGCTGGTGGGGGGGGGGCAGGGTCACTGGTGTAAAATGTAGAGCCAGACCCTGCATCACGTACCAAGCAGATGCGATTGACTGGATGGGTCTTCTTCTGCTGGCTCTTTTCGTACGTTCGTAATGAAAAGTTGCGTTCTCAAATAATAATCATGCACTGTATAATTTAGCCAAAAGCTGGTTCACTATAAGTACAAGCCTACTGTCATAGCATAAAACACAAATCATTTTAATAAAACTTGCAGTTTAATTGTTTGCTACAATTCTTCTGAACTATCAGTTTGCCCAATTAGAATTCTCATTGTTTCCGCAAAGTAATAAAGTTAATTAGTTGTGGTTTGGACATTACTTTGGATAGAAAATATGTCACACTTTTGGGACACTACATTGGGATCACGCCCTTACCCCCTTCCCCTTATAAAAAAAAAATGCATTTATTTGTTAAAAAACAATGTCATTCAGGTGAGGTGTGTGGTCATCACAAAGTAATCAATGGTAATGCGGCGTGTTTCGAGCAGCGAAGTTAAACAATTTTCACGGCCCATTTGTAATTACGAAATAATAAACAGAAGAGGGGACTTCCTCTTTTTTTTTTTTTTGCTCCCCTCCTCATCGCAGCCCCCATCTCTTCAGGAGTCACCTACGGCCTTTTCAGCCCTTGCTCACCTACCTGATGACCAGTACAGTCCATCCCCCATTGAGCCGTGGTTATACCCCCCCAGGCGGGGTACGGGGTGGGGGCCCATGCACCCCGAGATGTCTATCTTTCGTTGGGATGCTGTCACTGGGCAGGTAGGGGCATTGAGGGTCAGAGCCTGGTGCTCTGTCTACTAGGAGGCCGCGAGGTGTTTTTTCTGGTGTTCTCGTGATGTACCCTGTCCCCTGACGTCAAGACGCTTGAGCGCCGACATCTGGCACATCGCCCCCTGTTAGGCATCGGACTTGTTGTACATCGGGTCTCCACCCGGGGTCAGACAAGAGCCGAGCTCTGGTTCCCCCTTCCCCCCGGAGAGGACAGGCAGTCCTGGGACGCTCAAGCCCTCTCCCCGGCCGGCCACTCAGCTTCCGGGCTGGTTCCCGAACTTCGGGTCGCTGGTGTCCATAGCGGAAATCCAACCGCTGCGCCGGCGGTCCGGCTAGGGACTTCCCCTTTAATCTGAGTTGGGGGCTTTCACAGAAGTAGCAAAGGCCACCCCAGATCAATGGCAGGGCTTCAGTTTTATACGCTGCTTTTCACACACACTGCATCCCAAAGCACTTTACCAGCCACGAATCACCAGAGGCCATAAGAAGAACATGGGAGTGATTATGTATTTAAGGAGAGACAGGGGAGGGTTAAGCGTCCTGCTCAGTGTCACAAAGTGAGGATGTGGAGGTGGGGGGAGTCAAACCACGGGGCGTCTCGAGGTCCTCAGCTCAGCACTCTAAGCTAGGTTGCTGCAGCCTCCAGCAGTCACCGACACTGAAACAGACTTGTCAAGATTCCAAACGACTGTGAAGTGTGCCTCATGCCTGATTCTGTATCCTGCAGTGAAATTAAAAATGAGACGCAATATGGATTTTTTTCCCTGCAGTGGATTCATTTTCCCATTTATTTACACACAGGTCCTTTTCCTAACTTTTTGCCAGCCAGAGCACCTCAGGGACCCAAGACCAATGCACACAGGCAATGCAAATAAACATTAACGAGCTGGTATTAGCTATTCCGCTCTTAAATCTTGCATGAATACATTATACTTATTATACATACAAAAATAAATGAAAATGTTACATAAAATGTGTCTTTCTCTAATCCCTGCTAGCAATGGACAATCCCAATCCCAGTGTAAATACCAGAGATTTTCTACACTCCATTTTGGAAATGTATGACTGGCAATTAAGGCAACATTTCCCAAAATGGGAGGAGGTGTTTAACCCCCTCAAAAAAAAAAATAAAATGAGGTGAGCTGGCTTAGTAGCAGAAGAAGAAGAAGAATCAGCATTTATATAGCGCTTTTCATACACAGTATCCCAAAGCACTTTACAAGCAATGCTAGACTGGTAGTGAAGTGACTGAATGTGTGGTGGCGGCCATATCGCACATCATCACCCACACACAGCCTGGATGATTGCATGAACCGGTTTATGGGAAGGGGAATGTTGGCCAGGACACCGGGAATGTTCCCTGCTCTTTGTTAAGAGTGCCCTGGGTTCTTTTACTTCCACCTGGACACCCACCAGGACAACACCAGGATGAGCAGAAGGGACCTCGGTTTAACATCTCATCCGAAGGATGGCACACCCCAGCAGTACAGCACCCCCCAATACTGCACTCGGATGCCAGCGATTTTTAGGTGCAAGTCCAATCCTGGTGTGGGATGAGAACCCACGATCTTCTGGTCCAGAGGCGGATGTGCTACCAACTGAGCCACGCTGGCCCCTTGCTACACTGTCGACCTGAGTTTTGGGAACGGACTCTGATTGCTTGGCGGCCGGGAGGGCAGGAGGATTGAGCATCCCACTATTACTCTCCCACTTTGGTGGGTGGGGGGGAGACACTAAAAGCATGTCTCCATGCATCACTGCCACCTAGTGCAGGTTAGGTGGTACAGGAAGCAAGTGCTGTATTTCAAGGGCACCAACGCAGTTGCCTGTAAGGTATACGAATGTCACTGCACAAAGCTCGGCCCTTGGGGTAATCAGGAGAAGGAAACACTGCAGAAAAAAAGACCCCAACCAGCAGGATGACAGCATGGCTTCGCAGGCCCCACATTACCAAACAAGGCGTCCACTCACCACACAGGTGTTCTGGGCAAGTGGTGAGGTAAGATCCAGAGAATGCAGGTGGTGGGAGCAGAAATAAATGATAAAAAAATGTATCTGATTATTTACTGAAAATTTCAGAGAATTACCTTTGAGCACAAGTGCTCATTTACAAAGGTTCCACATTAAATACACAGTCACAAAAAAACACTGCAAGTACAATAAGCAGTTCCAGAGAAAATGCAGTCGAGTCAGGCTCAAAGCACATTAAGGTAGACTAATACATACAGTTTAAAACTTAACACACAACCAAAAAATTAAAAAATACACACAGATCGTCATATAGAAAGTCACGGGTAATGCAGAGAGAGAAACCAAATAAAACTGTTCAACGGTTACAACTGCACTGAACTGCGAAAGCAGACCACAAAGATCTCCTAAACTGATTAAACGTGGGAAGATTCCACATGTATCAAGCAATTTTTTAAGCAGTTAGTGGTCCTGACAGTAAATGACTGCTTGCCCAGCTGAGTACACCTGAAAGGAGGCTTAAGGGCATTCCTAGTCATATATATTTTTTTTCTTTTTCAGTTGTTTAACCAAGAGTAGAACACTAAGCTGAAAGCTTTTTTACAGGTGCAACCTGGGAGCACAGGGAAGTTAAGTGACTTGCTCAGGGTCACACAGTATGCAAGTGGAAGTTGTGGGATTTAAACCGAGGTCTGGTCTGCTGGATGTCACCAGATTTACAGCTCAGAGCCTTAAACCACTGCGCTATACTGCTTCCCGTGTTTTGCTGTTTATATTACTGGTGCTGCACTGCTTGGAGACGGTGTGGAAGCAGTTTGTTAAAGCAGGAGGTGTTAGGCCCAAGAGCGTCTTTTTAACTAGCAAACAGGTCTGGAGCTTTATTCTGCTGGCAATGTAGCCAGTTAGTGAGTGCATAAACGGTACAACTATGAGTGCGGTTATCTGCACCAAGTCCAAAGTACCTTAATAAAATAAGATGGCATTTAATTAGTGTTGCTCAGGTAGCATTCAACAGAATCAGATAACACTGGATTTCATCAAGCTTCTTGTATACTGGGTAGCATCAGATGTTGTCTGTATCTGACTACTAGATCATAACACCTACGATCCAACGGGATACCAGTTATCTGATGTGACTAGCCAGGATCTGAGACAGACATCTGACCTCAGATCCCACTATCTGACCTTGGATCTCACTGCTGGACTTTGGCTCCAGCATTCGAATGGGGTTGGACAGTATCTCAGATCCATAGTTGGATAGCTGGACTACATGTTGGGTCCCATTAGGGTAGTCAAAGACATTGCCCAAGCATCACTACATCCACCTCTGAAGCTATGGAAATCAAACACTGTTGATTTTTTTTGTTCACTGAAAGGCAGGATATGTTACAAATAATATGTGAAGTGCTGTATGGAGTAGAATACTGACTTCCAAATGTTGGGACACTGGAAGTATTCTGACTTCCAGAAAATTAAAATGACTTTTAAATTTGGACCAGTGTACGATTTTGAGGTTATCGCTTCTAAAAGCCTCCCTTCCCCCTTCTTAAGTCACAGATTAGTTGAAAGGCTCAGTAAGCTCTGTGTACGGGACGCCAGGTGGGATGCCACCACCTCCTCTGGAAGCCAAGAGCGCCTTTCAAAGCATCTGAACAGCGATCAGTTCAAACAAAAGGGTACGCCATCATTTTTCCATTTAATTTATCCCCAAGATATGTTTTTCCCCAGTTAGTTATTTGTCCCCTCCCACAACCAATACCATTCTTGCGCTTCTTCCGAGCATCCTCAGCCCTAAAAGCCACTGTGCATGCTGCAAGGATACCACAGTGGTAGTACTGACTATGCCGATGACCCGGGTTTAGAAATGGACATGGGTCACTCGGGGGGGGGGGGAGGCTTGCATGTCTCGTGGACAGCTCTCCTCCCTAAGAAAGGGGGAGAATCGACATCCTGTTCACTGAATGACACCTAGTGGAGGTCAGGAGGCAACACCACTGACTACCCTCTTTAACAAATCATGGGAGGATGGGGTGGTACCCGAGGACTGGAGGAGGGCAGATGTGATTCCCCTTCACAAGAGTGGGAGCAAGGCAGAAGCAGGAAACTATAGACCTGTTAGTTTAACCTCAGTGATAGGGAAAATGATGGAATCACTTCTAAAGGAAAGAATTGTCGCGTATCTAGAGGCCAGAAGGGCACAGGACCCTAGGCAGCATGGATTCACAGCGGGAAGGTCATGCCAGACGAATCTGATAGATTTCTTTGACTGGGTGACCAAAGTAGTAGATCAGGGAGGGGCTGTGGACATGGCCTACCTAGACTTTAGCAAGGCATTTGACACAGTCCCACACAAAAGATTAATATATAAGTTAGCCAGCCTGGGAGTGGGTCCCAAGATGACAGCCTGGGTAAAGAATTGGCTGGAGATTAGACACAGAGAGTAATAGTAAATGGAGTCCACTCAGAAGAAAGGAGGGTTACTAGCGGGTACCGAGAGGTTCAAGATAGGACCAGTCCTCTTCAATGTCTTTATGCTTACATTGCAGAAGGACTGGAAGGAAAAGTATGTCTCTTTCCAGATGACACTAAGATCTGCAACAGAGTTGATGCACAGGGTGGGGTGGAAAGGATGAGAAGGGACTTGGCAAGGTTAGAGGAATGGTCAAATGTATGGCAGCTTAGATTCAATGCTAAGAAGTGCAGGTAATGCACCTGGGAAACAAAACCCAGGGAAGAGTACACAATGGGGTGAGATACTAACAACAACAAAATGGAAAGGGACCTGGGGGTAGTCATATCAGATGACCTAAAGGTGGGCAAGCAATGTGAGAAGGCAGCAAGGAGGGCTGGGGGATACTGGGATGCATAGGGAGAGGCATCACCAATAGAAAACAGGAAGTTATTATCCTCTGTACAGACAGCTGGTGAGACCCCATCTGAGTACTGTGTGCAGTTCTGGAGACCCAATCTCCGCAAAGACATAGACAGGATGGAAGCTGTCCAGAGGAGGGCAACTAAAATGGTGCAGGGTCTGCACCGGAGGACATATGAAGAGAGACTTAAGGAGCTTAATATGTATAGCCTCGAGGAAAGGAGGGAGAGGGGGGACATGATAGAAACTTTCAAGTACCTCAAGGGAATCAACAAAGTCCAAGAGGGTAGCATCTTTCAAAAAAAGAGGTGTGCAAGAACAAGAGGGCACAATTTGAAGATAGAGGGGGGCTCAGAGGTAATTTGAGGAAGTGTTTTTTCACAGAGAGGGTTGTGGATGCATGGAATGGCCTTCCGGAGGAGGTTGTGGAGTCAAAATCAGTGGTGGAATTCAAGCATGCATGGGATAGTCATAAGGCAATTCTGGGGGTTGGGGGTAGGAAGAAGTAGGCTGCTGGTTAACTAGGATCTGCAGCTTATCCAGTAGGTAGGAAAATGGGCAGACTGGGTGGGCCAAGCGGTCCTTATCTGCCGTCAAATTCTATGTTTCTATGTTTAATGCAGTGGGCGCCTGACACACAGGGGCAGGGCAGCCGACTGATCCTGGTAAGCATGTGTGTGCATCACTGCACGCCAGCACCTTCAGAGAGCAAAAACAATGGCGGAGAAAATTCCCCCAAAGTCTGTCAGAGTCAATGCTGATCCCCCTTCCACAGGCCCATGCATGAATCACACTGTGTTCCTTGTTAACTGGTAAGTCCCTGAAGAGCTGCCCATCTCCGTGAAGGCATGCAGATGACAGGCACAGTTACAAGGGGTGGGGGTACTGTGCTTCTTTGTCACAAGTCTACTTCCTCCCTCTACAGAAGCCTTAAAGAGGAAAGATTACAGTGGTACATACGCTCTGTATCCAGCAGGAGACAGAATTGGAAAATCCCTGAAAAGGTTGGTGGGGGGGGTAACTAGAAAACAAAATGCCACTGCACAGTCACAACCATGCTACATGACCATAAGCACCGGCAGACATCAGCTGGATTTCGTGACAGCAATGAATTCTTTTAAAACATAGATCTAACTGGACCCACTTATATAAAACAATATTAGGCAGAACAAGAACTTCCATGGTCAAAGCATCAGTACTAGAAATTTGCACAGCACATTAGCTAAAAATTATCAGAATGTTTCATTTTGCCTTCCTTCAGAGCAGGCGAATCACTCTGGACCCTTTGGGTGCATATTAGTGCTGTCCCTGTCTGGACGGTGTTGGGGAACTTTCCTCCTGGTTTTGTCCCAACCCTCCAACCTTGTGGCCCTCCCTGCACACAACACACAGACTCGCAGCGGCTCCCCCTGTGAAAGAGACAGATTTATTTACCTCTCCAACAAGGAATGCTGCAGGAAGCAGAAACAGGGGCGACACCCTCCTGGCTGAAAAAAACGTCACCTTCAGCATGGCTCCCAACACTGGGGCTGTGTAACAGACCTGGGTCACATGCATGACAGCGAGACACTATACTGGCGGGCTGTCATGGCAACCCCAAGACACATGTCCGTGTGTGGTCGTACTGCCATGGAGACCACTCTTATGGTTGTTGACAGTGGTCTCATGCCTGTTCATAGGGTATTAAATCTGTGACTCTCGTGTGAGAGAGTCAGATACCCAAATAATGTAAGTGGGACCCCCCCCCCATACAACTGAAAGAGTGGTCTTCTAGTTACCTAATATATTTTTTAATCAAGGGCAGTCAACAATATATTGAAAATTTAAAATCTGCCAAGAACATGCCAACTTCCAGGGCACATGCACCTGAAACATTCTCCACAATGTAAGTTTTTTTCATTGTAGAGAGCAAAGGAGCACTCCGATTGGTCGAGTGTGTTCCTCGATCTAAAGGGAAGTGCTTAAAGCAATGTTTCCAATATTTGTTTATTAATTTGTTTATTTAAAACATATTTGACCAAGTATGCAAGCACAGCCCAGGGCAGCTCCTTTCCAGTTACGACTGAGGGAAGGGGTGGGTAACACAGAGCAGTCTACAGGTGATGCAGTTGAGCAGAACCCAACATACAGTATGATCCACAAGTCACCCAGTTCCAGCAGAACATAGAGGTCCAACATTAATACATATATGAATACGATAACTAAGCAAAAAGGCATGGTAGCCGGCCCACCAGCACAGCAGTAGCGCTACCGCTTGCGACGCTGGTGACCCGGGTTCAGGAACGAGCCTGGGGAGCTGGAGGGTCGGTAGGGGGGAGGAGGATCAAGTGCACAAGGGGCCCTCTCCTCCTCTGGGGAGGGAGGGATGCCACTCCCGCTGTGATGCCGCCACCTGGGTGCACACAGGTGGAGGTGCAGCGGAGAGCGCCATGTGGGAGAGAAGGATGTCGGCTGGGGTCCGGAGTGGCATCATTTCTCAGTGTGTGCATGTCTCCATGGACCTCCTTGGTCACCAATGTCCTCAGGGATACCAGAAGAAAACGGAAAATGGCCCTGCAGTTCCTCCTGGCGTCGGGTCCCAGTGGGGGTGCGGTATAGTCCTGCCTCAGTCAGAGGCCCGACACAGATGGAGTAAGAAGGGAGGCAGCTGCACTTCCTGCTTCCCCACCCAAGGGGTGATCCACAGCAGGATGGGTGCCAAAGATCAAGTCTGAGGCTTAGGCTGGCCTCACCATGAGAGTCTCTGAGGAGAGGACAACTGTGGAGAGGAAGAGGTGAGTAAGCATAAAAAAAAAAAACAAGAAAACAAGGCATGGTAGAATGTGCATTATTGTAGGAAAACCGCATGCCTCAGGGAGTGACGTTATCCTACAATTTCACGCACCCTGCAGTACCTTATGATTACTAAATGGTCCTTCTGATTTTTATTATAAAAAATAAGGAATACGGTTCAGAAAAGTAGTCCAGAGACGCTGGCCCAGTGGCGTGGAGGACTGAGGCACTGGCGCCTTACCTCTTTCTATGCTGGTGACCTGGGTTCGGGAACGGACACCGGTTGATCGGCAGTCAGACCCGGTTTGCACAGTGGTTGACTAGGGGGAGGGAGGATTGAGCATCCCAGGGACACCTCCTCCACTGGGGACTACCGCGACCCACTGCAACACTGCCAGCTGGAGATGTCCATGCGGCAGCATAGGTCTGGGCGTATGCGTACACAGGGCCACAGCTAGACGTGTTAGGACGTCTCTAGGGAGGCGGAGTTGGCCTGCCCTTACATTACACAGTTCAGGCCCTAGGGGGAACCTACAACCAAGGTGGAAACACCCCCTTGGCCACAGGATGAATTCCTGTCCTTTGCAGGCCCCGTACTGGTGGCTGAGCATCTCACCAAGTCCAGAAGCCATATGTCAGCGTGAAGGTAAGTCCCGGAGAAGCTGCGTGAAGGGTTGGGGGGACCGGACGGAAGAGAATGAGCCAAGGGCGATCAGGGGCATAAAATGTATACGGAAAAAGAGGAAAGTATTCCAGACTTATGCTGTTGAGCTGGAATAACACAAGCTCACATGATTACATCCAACCAATCACAGGTCTTGGTTCTTCTTACTCATTCTATAACAGCAATCAGCAAACACAATCGAGTCTGCAGTTTGAGCAGCATTAGGAGGAGGGCAGCAAGCACTGGTCAGAGAGAGGGAGCAGTTATGGCAGAACGTATGGGCACCTCTGCCCTGTAAAACTTCTTAATCGGTGCTTAGCAGCCCAGTAGCAAGGAGTAGTGGTCTCCCACTGGTCTTCCATATGGTGGGGACCAGTGGGCAGTCGGGAGCACTGGGGCCTGTGCTCAAAGATGTGCATGTGTATGCATGGCTGCACACTGGTGCCAGACCATGCCCCCCCCCCCAGTCACTCTCCAGCTTTGCCGCTACCTGAGGTCACACAGGGGCGATGTGGTAGTGGCGAGTGCAGCCATCCCGCACCACAGGAAGCAGCCACTGGAGCACCTGACCCTCCTCCCTCTGGCTGGCCCCACAAAAATCCCAGCTGAACAGCATATTTTAGAATATTATCTTCCAGCCGGCCCGCCAGTGCAGAGGTAGCACTACCGCCTGGAATGCCAACAACCTGGGTTTGCAAGTGAACTCAGGACATTAGAGGGCTGGCCAGAGGGGAGGATCGAGTCTGTAGGACTGCTCTCCTCCACCAGGGGATGGAGGGGGATATGCAGAGCCCAGCGCTTGCCTGGCCCCTAGAGGAAGTTGAAGGAAGGGCAGCCTGGCCAACACATGGCAGATTTTGGCACATATCTCTCAGCAACACACGAAATGCATCACGACACCACTGCATGCCACATGGACCGTACTGTGCTGGCCTGGTGGCGCTGAGGGCTGAGGCGCTGGCACCTTACCTCGCGCTATGCCGGCGACCCGTGTTCGGGAACGAGCACGGGCCATCGGGGTTGGCAGGGGAGGAGAAGGATTGAGCGCCCCAGGTTCCCTGGTGGCCAGCGCTTGTTCACCCTCCGGGCGGAGGCTGGAGGACAGGGTGCTGCACCACAAGCTGGGAGGAGTCAGGCCAGATGCCTGGAGGAAGCGAGCGGAAGTTGCGCGCCCCTCCGCTGGCGACACTGCACAGTCCCGAGTTCTGGGGAAACAGCAGGAGGAGAAAGACAATGTCATGCAGGATAGCTGAGGGCGCCCCGCAGGCTCTGCCCCTGCCAGCTACGGTGCTGGCCAACTCAACTGGACTTCGTGGGGAATTGAGGACCCCCGCCGACCCTGCTGGGGGCAAGCCCTGGGGTCAGGTTGTCAGCCGACTGGTAGACACCAGAACGGCTGGGGACGCCTCCTGAGAGATAGCTGCAGTGAAGGAGAGAAACATATAATAAAAAAAAAAAAAAAAAAAAAAAATGGACCGCATTGAGATTTATTACACTTGCTCTGCAGAGAGGGTTCTATCACAAAATGTCAATCATAAAATATCAGAAATGCAATATGTAATTCTCGGCACTAATTGAAGAACAAAGTTCCTAGATACATACTTTTACTGTATTAAAAACTGTTTTGTGCATTACTTTTCGGATTGTGGATACAGGGTATCTTCCCTAGAGCTGAAGCTTGTTGTTTGGCTTGCAAGGGATTGTGGGGTGCTGGAGGCTTACAGATCATAGCCACCAGTGCTCCCCCTATTCTACAGTTTAAAAACACCTTTGTGCCTTTTAAGGGCATACTTTTCACCACCTGCAGCCCTAGAGAAAACCAGGGTAAGCCTTTTTAAAGGCTTTATAACACTTTTTAGCATTAAAACTGCAGCGCGAAACCAAAAATAGCGCGATTAGCGCTTCCGGTTTTGCCTCCATTAAAGAGCTGCTCTAGCGAGCGGGCAGCAGATAGAGAATATTTGTACATGCTAAAAGCACACCTCTGGTGAGAGGTTTCCTAGATATATACTTTTACTGTATTAAAAACTGTTTTGTGCATTACTTGCAGATTGTGGATATAGGGTATCCTCCCTAGAGCTGAAGCTTGTTGTTTGGCTTGCAAGGGATTGTGGGGTACTGGAGGCTTATAGATCATAGCCACCAGTGCTCCCCCTATTCTACAGTTTAAAAACACATTTGTGCCTTTTAAGGGCATACTTTTCACCACCTGCAGCCCTTGAGAAAACCAGGGTAAGCCTTTTTAAAGGCTTTATAACGCTTTTCAGTGTTAAAACTGCAGCGCGAAACCGGAAATAGCGCGATTAGTGCTTCCGGTTTTGCCTCCATTAAACAGCTGCTCTAGCGAGCGTGCACAGGGCCATGCACGGAGACGCGCACAGAGACACGCTCGTTTCAGCACGTGCCTATCGTGTCCATCGGGGACGAGAAGGTAAAAGGTGGTAGTTTAGTGTCATAGAACAGAATAGGCTGTAAAACATATTTGTGTCTTTAAAGTACTTCTTTATTATCCTTACTCAAAATGAAAAAGGCAAATACATATTGTACAACTTGTAAGATGTATGCCTTTGGCAAACAAACACCTAACTATATATGTGAAAAGTGTGTTCTGGTTGGTGATCTGCAGGAAGAAATTACTCGACTGCAGCCTAAGATGTCTTCAAAAATCAGACATCAAAGCATTGGAAGATTATATCGATCAGATGTCAATCTTAACGGAAATAAACCCCTCTTCCACAAAAATTGTGGATGATGTTAACCACCGGGAGTCCCACTGAGATGATCCACATGTCCCTGTATTAAAACATCCAATCGCTACTTCTACCCCTTTAGTTGCGGCCGCAAGTTGTCAACAGTTAAATACAAGCAAAGTCGACTCTTGGATCACAGTACCTCAAACAAGGCTAAAGAAAATAACAAACAAAACTTCTTCCCCCCCCTCCATTTCATATCAAATCCCTATACATAATTCCTTTGAACACCTTTCACAAATGATTGACGAAACTGTGTCAGTGAGCCCAGAACTTGGTACAAGTGCTGAAAATAAATCAACACACGACCAAACTCCTAGCGAGTAACTACCTGCTGCTCAGATCCATCTCCAAAATTCTCCCCCTTTAACTACCCATGAGAAATTACCTATTAAAAAGAAAGTATTTGTCTTGGGTGATTCCATCATAAAATATATAGACCGTGTGGTCTGCAACCCCAACAAAGAACATCGCACTTGCTCTAGTTACCGGGGAGCAAGGATTTCAGACATCACCTCAATGGTTAATCCAATTCTACAACCAGCTGGAGAAAATATAAGGATTATGTTTCCTTGTGTAACTTACTAGTGGAACGGGGTTGTAATATATGTCTATCTGAAATTCTGCCAGTTCCAAGACCTACACAATATATCACAGCTAAAATAAAAGCCTATCAGATGACCTAAAGGTGGGCAAGCAATGTGAGAGAGCTGCAAGGAGGGCTGGGGGGATACTGGGATGCATAGGGAGAGGCATCACCAGTAGAAAACAGGAAGTTATTATCCCTCTGTACAGACAGTTGGTGAGACCCCATCTGGAGTATTGCGTGCAGTTCTGGAGACCCAATCTCCGCAAAGACATAGACAGGATGGAGGCTGTCCAGAGGGGCAACTAAAATGGTGCAGGGTCTGCACCGGAAGACATATGAAGAGAGACTTAAGGAGCTGAATATGTATAGCCTCGAGGAAAGGAGGGAGAGGGGGACATGATAGAAACTTTCAAGTACCTCAAGGGAATCAACAAAGTCCAAGAGGGTAGCATCTTTCAAAAAAAGAGGTGTGCAAGAACAAGGGGCACAATTTGAAGATAGAAGGGGCGGCTCAGAGGTAATTTAAGGAAGTATTTTTTCACAGAGAGGGTTGTGGATGCATGGAACGCCCTTCCGGAGGAGGTTGTGGAGTCAAAAACAGTGGTGGAATTCAAGCATGCATGGGACAGTCATAAGGCAATTCTAGGGGGTGGGGGTAGGAAGAAGTAGGCTGCTGGTTAACTAGGATCTGCAGATTATCCATTAGGTAGGAAAATGGGCAGACTGGGTGGGCCAAGCGGTCCTTATCTGCCGTGTCAAAATCTATGTTTCTATGTTAAATGAATGGCTTCGAAAATGGTGTCTTAGAAAAAATATTTCCTGTCTGACACACTGGGAAGAGTTTCATCATAATCCATCCCTCTTTTGTTGGGACGGCTTACACCTCAGCAGACGTGGAAGTACATTATTGGGACGTAAAATTGCTACCTTCATA
The DNA here is from genome assembly GCA_016271365.2 of Neoceratodus forsteri. Lineage (NCBI taxonomy): Eukaryota > Metazoa > Chordata > Ceratodontiformes > Ceratodontidae > Neoceratodus > Neoceratodus forsteri. The sequence goes on along the minus strand of CM028130.1, from coordinate 146,204,526 downwards.
CATACCCATTTAAACTGATGGTAAAGGGGGAGATTGGGCTAATTACCAATACTCTTATTACTGGGACCTACTTTTCAAACCAAAATCACCTAAACATTTTATCTCTTAATGCTCGATCTTTAAACATTGCAAAGCTTGCTGAGCTGGAATTTAAGGCTCAGTCCCTTGATTTATCTTTAATAGCTATAACAGAAACATGGGGCAATGCTGATAGAATCTGGACCGCTGAAATTCCGAGATTCAAACACTACTTCAGAAATAGACCAGATAATAAGATAGGTGGTGGGGTCAGCCTTTACGTCAGAGACAACATCACTTCTTATAAATCCTCAGTGAATGTTCAGTCTGAAAGAGTATGGGTGTATATTCAACCTAAGGGTTTTTCCCAAATTTTAATTGGGACTTGTTATCGTCCACCTTCAGCAGACTTTAACCAAAGTTCACGGTTAACTGATGAAATTTCCCAGTTAGCAAAAAATGGCTCAGTCCTAATCTTGGGCGATTTCAAATTCCCATCCATAAACTGGGAAACTTTAATGGGTTCAAACCAATATGACCACAAATTTCTTACAACCATTATTGATTTGGGACTTTACCAACTGGTTAAGGAACCTACCCGGGGAAGTAACATCTTGGAATTGTCATAACTAACATAGACATCCCTGTGAATGATTTATTAATATCAGAACCTCTTGGTAATATTGACCATATGTCCATATTTCTTACTAACCCACTTTCCCAACGCCCTGTAATAAGCAAAATTAAGCAATATGATCGGGCAGATTTTCATAAAATAAATCATCACTTAGGAGCATTTGATTGGGACAATATTTTTTCCTCACTTAATACTAATGAAGCATGGGATTTCCTAAAAACACAAATCCAAGAACTTGAACAGCAGTATGTTCCAGAAAAATAAGTACAATAACAAAGGTAAAATTCCACCATGGTTTAATAGATCTATAAAAAACCAAATTTTTCAAAAACAAAAGTTATTCTCATTATTAAAAAAAATGTCCCACTAATCAAAATAAAGAAATACTAATTTAATATAGGGAATCGGTTAAAATATTAAAAAAATTGATTCTGTTAGCTAAAAGTAATTTAGAATTCCGTATTGCACATACTAACGATTCACATAAAGCTTTGTATGCCTACTTAAACAGCAAAAAAGGAAATAGCAGAACTATTGGTCCATTAAATATAAATAATACAATAATTACTTCCGACTCAGTAACCACTTCAGCTTTAAATGATTATTTTTCATCAGTTTTCGTTCAGGACCCATCCCAAATTCTTTCTGACAGATATTCCTCAAGTAACACAAAATATAAGGTTTTACAGAATGATGTCCATGAATTATTAATAACATTAAAGAAATAGACAAGTCCTGGCCCAGATGATATATGTCCCAAATTTCTTCTGGGAGTTAAAGACTCCATTGCCCTACTACTCACTATTATTTTTAATAAGTCTCTTCATGAATCAAGGGTTCCCTCTGATTGGTTAACTGCAATAGTAACTCCCATTTTCAAACAGGGTTCCCACTCAAAAGTTGAAAACTACCGCTCGATTAGCTTAACCTCAATTCCTTGTAAATTAATGGAAAAAATAATCAAAACTTTTCTTGAAACAGAAATGGAATCCCTGAACATAATTGATATAACTCAACATGGATTTAAAACTGTTTTTTCTTGCACCACAAACTTGCTTTCATTCTATAATTATATTAGCATGAATCTTGATTTAAATATTCCAACTGATGTCATCTTACTGGATTACAGTAAAGCGTTTGATAAAGTGTCACATGACATTCTTATTAAAAAATTCATTTATTCAGGATTTTCATCAACATTAGTCTCATGGATAAACAGCTGGATGAGCAATCGTACTTGGAGGGTTAGGGTAAATGGCACCTTGTCAGACTTGGGTAGGGTGACTAGCGGTGTTCCCCAGGGCTCTGTTTTGGGACCCACCCTTTTTAATATTTTCATCAGTGATATGAAAATTTGTTCTTCTAACATCCTTAGGAAATTTGCTGATGACACTAAACTAGGGGGTACTGTGAACAATGCAGTTAACAAAAAACATTATTAACTGACCTCGCATCAATCGAACATTGGGCTTATATAAACAAAATGTACTTTAATGTAACAAAATGTGCAGTGTAACACATGGGTAAAAACAACCCCAAACAGATATACACTTTGAACAATATAATTATTAGGGCTTCTTGCACAGAAAAAGATCTTGGGATCCTAGTAAATAACAAGCTTTCCTCATCTTCTCATTGTAATAAAATCGTCAATCAAGCTAATGCTGTTCTTCGCAGGATAAATAACGCATTTGTCTCCAAGTCTGAACAGTGTATCACGACCCTGTATAGATTTCATGTAAGACCTTACATGGACTATGGCTCCTCTTTCTGGAGTCCTTATCTAGTATCGGATATAAATAGAATTGAACAAATTCAACGTAGGGCGATAAAAATTATCCCATATTTTGCTCATTTGGATAATGATTCTAGACTACAGATGACAGGCTTATATTCACTTAACTAGAGAAGAACTATAGGTGATCTTTTACAACTATTCAAAATTATGAAATCACCCGTTCTGATGGAGCAATGTGGTAGAACATTATCCAGCAGAAAAATTGTAGCCAGGTTACATAATAAACAATTGGATATTAAAAAATGTAATACAAATAAAAGACAAAACTTTTTTCTATTATAACTCCTAGGTTATGGAATACATTACCTCAAGATATTGTTGATTCACCTACTGTTATGACTTTCAAAAACAAACTTGATAAATGGTTAATAAAATAGTATCATAAATAATGATCCACACATGTGGAGGACAATCTCGATAGGCTATGGCCTTCTTTTGTCCATCAAACCAAGTAACCAAGTGACACATACATATGACAGCAATGTACAAGCAAAGCCAATCTTACTCTAGAATTAGAAACTATAAAAAAGGAACTTCACAGTGTACTCAAAATAAATCCAATCAAAAACTTTATCCAGGAAGTAAACAAAGATAATCCGCTAATTATGAATAAAGGAGTGGAAACAAAAAAAAATAAACTGGCAATACCTGGATGAGAATAGATGCTCTAGAGAGGATTTAGCCATCTCTAATAATAACTGGAGCATAGTGAAACCTAGAGGCCACAAGCACAGAAAGAAAATACCGAGCCATGAACAAACAGATATGACCCATTGACAAATAGCACCCTTGTAGCTGTGCCAACCACCCAAGCCAGGGAACAATTACCTACTAGGCTACATAACTCCAGGCATAGGTCACAACAAAAATTAATAGTGGGAGACTCCATAATAAGATATACAGACACCTAACATTGGTAAGGAGAACACCATGGTTACATGCCTACCTGGAGCGAGAATAAAAGATTTCAAACTCAGAATTAATAAACTTGTCAAAAGCCTGGAACCCTTAGCAGCAGTAATTCTCCATGTAGGGACAAATGACATAGGACGTGAACACAAAGAAGATACATGTAATGAAATGCTTAATATGGGAAACGAGCCAACGTCAAAAGGATATAAGGTTGGAATATCAAGGATTCTACCAGCACCAAAAGCACAAAGTGAAAAAAAAACAAAGCAACACAAAGAACCAGTATAAGCTTGGCAAACGGATACACAAAGACAAATATTACATTTATAGACATCTGGCAGACCTTTTTTTCAAAAAACATCATTCTATTTTCACGTGATGGTCTACATTTAAATAATTTGGGTGCTCAGACACTAGGAGAGGTCTTCAATAACAACATGTTAACATTACGGTCTTTAAACTGAGATCTAAGGGGGGAACAAGGGTCTAAAAAGTCCATAAACACTATCCTCACTCGTAGCCCTGCCAAACACAGGATATAACTGACAGTAGGAGCTCCAAAATGTGGGAAGGAGCACGAATAAACGGCAGAAGCACAGTAACTAAGCTGGACGATTTGAATGTACTTGCCCATATGAACTATCTTGCATTTACTGCACTAACAGAAACATGGTGGAACAAAGATACTTGTCGTCGAGGCACAGGTCAGGAAGCACAGGAAAAACCAGGAGCAGTTGTAAAATTCACAACAAGAGTATTTATTTCCACTAGTAGTAACATAAAAAATAAATGTGTTCAGTATAACTCTTTACAAAGACAAAATAAACAGAAAAAGTCCATTTGAGTTTTCCTTCAATCTTTGTGTGTCCTCCTTTTCAAGCAATTGCAGCTAAGCTCTCTTTTTTATTTTAGTCTTTGGTAACCAGGTAAGCCCACTAGGCACAAGTGCCTGTTTTTAGGGGCAACCTGGGAGCACTGGGCGGTTAAGTGACTTGCTCAGGGTCACACAGCATGCAAGTTGAGGATGTGAGGATCAAACCAAGGTCTGGTCTGCTGGATGTACCAAGCTTGTTCACAGCTCATTACTCTAACTTCTAGGCTATACTGCCAACCAAAACATTTCACCCAAGATTGGACTTATAAATCCTTGCAACAACCCCCCTTCTTAACAAGCATCCTGTTTCTTCTAAAGTGTTCTAGCATATTTCAGGCAGGTGCTGGCAGGAACACAGTGTCCCAGCACTGAGGCCCCATCTCCACAGCTTTTACAAAAGGTTTAAAAACTGCACTAAGGTAACCTCTTCAGTTTCCAACAGCTTTTTGCAATCATCTCAAACTATAATTATATACATTTCAACAGTTAACACTACATAATTTCTAAATAAATATATCCTAATATCAGTTACATTTCCACATAATGATTTGCAAATATTTTTTACATCAGCAGATAAGCAAGGGAGGAAAAGACAGAACAGCAAGGGAAGACAGGCAGTGAGAGGCAGAGAATTGCAAGACTGTCGAGGTGATCAAATCCTAGGTCTCACAGGAAAATCTGGTTACGCAAGCAGGCAGACAAGAGACAGGAAAGGACAGATCCTTGCATTCAAACTCTTTCCATAACAACTGGGACAGGGTCCTATTCTACCCTGTCACAATACTACATGGAGAAGTGAGATAAATTGATATAAAGGGCCTATAAAAATCCAGGACACCATTATCAGTGATCCTTCAGAAATGGCTAAACAATTAAATAATTATATTTCATGTCTCTATATTCTATGAGTTTAAAAACTTCTCATATTAGTGATCTTGACGAAGCACAAAAATTCCATATAGTAGAGAACATAATTCAAGAAAAGAATAAATTTCCTTAAAAATAATTCATCCTCTGACTCAGCTAATTTGGCAACAAAAATGCTAAAAATTATGGCCAAGTATATGAGTAAGCCCTCACAGATTATTTTTTAAACTTCTGTTGACACTGGCCATATATCAATCAGCTGGAAGATAGATGCCACCCTGATAAATAAAAATGGGAATACACATGAAATGTCAAGGTACAGGCTCGTCCGTGTAACTTCAGTCCCGGGTAGAAGTCTTGAAAATATAATAAAACAGAATATAACATACAAACATTAATATTACAAACAGATTCAAAACAACGTGGTTTTACTTCTGGATGGTCATGTATGATAAATCTAACATACTACTAGAAAATCTGCACCAATCTAGATGATAAGGTATCATGTGATATTTTCTTGGATTTCAAAAAAGTGTTTGATATGGTTCTACACTGGCCAATCATTAATAAAACAGAAACATACAAAATCAAAAAATACCGAACCAACTGAACAAACAATTGGCTAACAGGAAGAACACAAAGGGTTAAAAAATAGAAGATCACTCATCTGGTTATGGTCCAGTCACTAGTGGGGTACCTAAGGGATCTATGCTGGGAACAGTCATTTTCCAAATATTCCCAGCAGATCTAACAAAAAAGAAATACACAGAAACGTAGAAAGTGATGGTATTTCAATGGCCCAAGTGCATTATTTTGCACTTCTTTGCATTAAATCCTAGCTACCATACCCTTGACCACTCTTCCAGTCTTCTCAGATCCCTGCCCATTCTTTCCACCCTCCTCCCCCGAGTGTCCATTCTGTTGCAGATACTGGGGTCATCCGCAAAGAGGCAGACCTTCCCTTCCAGTTCCTTTGCCATGTCACTTATAAAGACGTACATAACTGGTCATCAAAATACGCAGATGATTCCAAAACAGGATGTCCATGTTACACAACGGAACAGGAAGAAACCCTCAACAGGACTTAAAAAAATTTCCGATTGGGAAAAATACTGGGAAATGCAATTCAGTCTAGTTAAGTGCAAAGTCATGCACCCAGGAGCAAGTAACAGCAAAGCTTATTATACTTCAAGTGACACCATATCGCAAGAAACAACATTAGAAAAAGACCTCAGCGTCTTAGTGTTGATGGACTTCAAACACAGAAACATTGCAATGAAATAATAACAAGGGCTAATAAAAACATTGATCAGTTTAAAGAAATATTAAATCCAGAAACCAGGATGTATTCTTTCTAATATATATTGCAAATATTAGCCCGCACATCAATTACACAAGTAAATTTTGGAATCCATACAGACAAACAGACTAAGTGAAAAGAACAGCGAGAAAAAGTGTAATTACATTAAGGAATAAGAGTTATAATGAAAGACTGAATGATCTAAACTTAACGTCACTAGAAACAAGGAGGAAGAGAAGAGATTTATTATAAATGAACCCCATAATTCATGATATTGGGCTTCTCTGTGATCTAATTCTGGAATACAAACACAATCATAGTGCTACTATAGGCTACCCACTTCAGTTAACAGCAAATCGTTTTATAACCACGAGTCACAAACATTATTTTACACAAAGCATAATTAACATGCAGAATTCCCTCCTGATAGACAATCACAAGTAAGTCTCAAAATTAATTCAAAGCAAGATTAGACATATATATTGAATGGACACAATTACATTGCCACACAGACTATTAGGAACTATTTATGGGCAAACTTGCCCTTTCTGATCCAAAATCTCCATAGTGTGAAACGTAGTTACAGCAACTGTCGATACTCCTATAATCAAGGGATGGGAGAACTTGTTTGGATAAGTTCAGAACCATCCAGAACCTATGTCATTTTCTGTAAAAGAACCTTTTTGTAAAAATTTTTTCAGATCATGATTTTTTTTTCTCAAAAATGGATATTAGAGTTCAATTTTCTCCTCCAGCAGGTCTTTATCTAGTTAGATGGTTGAAGGTGGTGGTAGAAAGATCCAAAAGGAGGCGGGCAGAAGTACAGTCCCACCACAAGCTGTATTTAACTTCCTCTCCTTTCACTTGCAGTAGCCTACAGATGGACAGTGATTGCTAGTTAAAACAGCTTTTGTACTTTAATATGTCTTGAAAGTTCTAATAAGGCTCGGATAACTATCAGAACCTTATAGCTTTTCAGAACCCCTAAGAATATCAGAATCTTTTGTCTTGCCTTTACTGTCTTTTTATCTTGTTTTTTTATGCTCACCATGACCCAAACTTGTAAGACCAACTTAGGGATCTGGTTCATTTCCTTTGGGGTGTGATACTGATGAGGCACACTGATGAGTCCTAGGTAGGACGAAACATGTGTCTGCGTCTTCTGTTTCTACCCTTTGCAGATTGTGTGAGAGGCCCTTTGGCACCATGCATTCTTGCTTAAAGCTGAACCAGCATAAAATGTCATGGTCATTTGCATATACATCCCATGATGCTTTGAATTATGGGGGGTATGTGTGATGCTGTGTTTCTTTGAAACTTGGCTTTACTGCCAATACCCTTTGGGGTAACCCTTGCGGTTGTTTTTTATCTAGAATCGTTTGTGGTTCTGCCATCTCTACGGCAATCGAGCTACACCTCAGGGGGTATACCAAATAACATGAGAACAATAACCTGTAAGAAAGTCAGCATTTCAGTTGCCTTCCTTCTTCATTACTTGGTCCAATTTCATGTCAACAGGATCCTTGTCCCCTACAGTAGATCTTCTCCTGCTGCGCAAACCTTTGCAGAAGGCTCACTTCTCTGTTTCAGACATCACAATCATTTCCACAGCAACAAACTGTGTTGTCACAACAAGCAAAGGATTGTTATTTCAGTAAAGGATTAAGCAGCAGGAGCAGATGAACTCTGGGGACAAGGATCTCATTTTAACAAAAGAATCTATAAAATATAACCCAAATTTAGTCTAAATATTTTGTTTTTCAAAGTTCACTCAAGTGATAATGTCTGTTCAAAAACTCCAGCACCCTCTCCAAGGCCCATCATAATAGAGCTTAGTGGAAACACACAACTTGTCAGTGGAAAAGTACTGTTTGGACCTCCTAGTCTGCCCAGATAGTCCCTGCCTAGGTTGTCTCCGCAGACCCTAGCCGGTCTCTGGCAGCACTCCCTCCTCCTTGCTTATTTACTAATATTCCCGATGTCTATCCCACGCTCGCTTGAAGTCCTCTACTGTTTTTGCCTCCACCATTTCTGCTGGCAGTCTACTGCAGGCATCCACCATTCTTTCACTAAAGCACTACTTCCTCAGATCCCTCTTAAGCCCCCCGACCCCCCAGCTTCATCGCATGCCCTCTGGTCATGGTGCTCTTTCTCATATGAAAGAGACTTCTCTCCTGCACCCTGTTCACCCCCGTGAGGTACCTGCCGGTCTCCATCATGTCCCCTCTCACTCTCCTCTTTTGCAGAGATTCCTCAGACTCTTCCCGTAGGCCTTTTGATGCAACTATGGTGAAACTACTGGGGGTGCCGTACTGCTTTTTTTTTTTTCAGGAACATTGTCCAACACCACCTTGATGCATCCATGCTGCAGCTACAGCGTGCACAGCTAAAGGACACCTCAGGGGAGATTCAAACCTGCTGGGAGTTGGGATCTACACAGAAAGTCACTGTAGGTTACCTGATGTCTTCCAAGAGCTCACTCTCCTGCTGCTGCTTATTCTGAAGTTTGGCCAACTGCTCCGTCAAGCACAGCTTCACCTCCTGAGCCAACTTGACCTTAAAAAAGGAAGGAAACAAAATATTAGAGATTATGTGTGACTTTAGAGGCCTAGCATTGTCTTGTTATATGAACTTGCTAAAACTCATTAAAAGATATATTGCATTTCAAAATAAAATATTTAAACATAAATAAATAAATGCAGAACAGTGTGAATTTAAAGCCACAGTGTGACCTACGCTTCAGCGTTTTGTAGCCAAGTCTTTTATATTCTGTTTAGAATCTCTTTAACTCCCCCCCTCAGTTTTAAGCTGTCTTTCAGTTCCCATTTTGATTCTGCTTTACCAATTTTTCTTTGCATTTCTTTTTTTAAATTAACAGCGTGATGGTGGGGGGGGGGGGGTGAGTGAGGCAAAAATGGTATTCCCTGGAGGAGTACATATCTGCACGCCCAATTAGGTTGCTCCCTCAAACCACTTTTTGGGAGCAGAGCATTTCCTTAATATTTATGGGCAGTCTTTTGCCCAGTCAAAGAAAAAAAAAAAAAGTGTACTACGCATTTGCTGCCACTGGCCACCTGACAAAACAGAAGCAGCATGCTGTGCTCAAACGCAGATGCCCTAGGTTCGGAAACACACCCGAGGCCCTGCCAACCAGGCAGCCTGTGATTAAGGATCCCTGCTGGTGGGAGTGAGCCCTTGATTGGATGGTATAGCATGGCATCTCCGTGGTATTTTGAATTCTGTGCTTGTTTAAGGAAAGACCGACACTTGAAGAGGCAGAGTTGTAGCTTCTTCTAAAGTGATATCTCCAGATTTAGCTGCAAGGCAAAAATTACACTTTATTAGCTTTGGGAACTATGAGGCCCGATGGGGTCTCTCTCTCTTTGCCCCCTTCCCATTATAAGTAAATGGCAGTAAGGTACGAGCTGCAGGAGCACAATACAGAGCTATGTAGGCTGAGCCCAGGTGGACCATCGTCGCATTTCAATACTGATCAGTTGGGAAGTAACCCTTTCCACATCTGCAGACTTCTTGGTCTGCCTGTCTCTCTGTCTCCGGCAGTCTCTGAGCCTGTCTAGCTGGTTCAGGCCAGCCACAGAGCAAAGCAGAGACCTAAGGAAGTGAGAGGATTACAAAGCCTCCCTGACAAGCCTCTGTAGAAAATAAGCGGAACATAAAATGCAGGCAATCTCTATTGATCAGAATGAAAGAATTACTTCATTTATTTATTGAGAATATCAGATAACAACCTTTGAGTCAAGGCCACATTTCCAAAGGCTCCACGTCAGGGTACAAGACATAACAGGAGGAAGACATTTATACACAATTACAGTTGGGTAGGAAAAGAGATAAAAACAGTGTTAACAGCGAGTGTCAAGTAGTAGGCAGTATACAATATCACAGTGAGAGTAAGAGACAAGGTACACAGTAATGTATGTAAAGCTGCTAGTCCTATACAGCTGGGTAGCTGTACAATTCCTGTGGGAAGCTTGTGAATGTCTGTAAACCATCTAGTCAGAAATATGGTATAGCATATGCACTAGCAGTAGGTGCGAGCAGTTGGGTTACCAACATTGTCATTAACACACAGTAACAGAAGTGGGATAAGTGTATATTTAACCAGTATCGCGCTGCCTGTAGGCAGGTGCCAGTTCTTAGTGGGAACAATGGCAGTGGCGGGTGGAGATTCTGTGTTTTTTGAGGGTTGCTTTGAAGGGGCCTAGCCCGGAGATAGAGGTGATGATCTGGGGGAGATCACTGTACCAGGATGGTGCTCTATAGGAAAAGGAACACTGTGCTAGGGTGGTTGTGACCCTGGGAACAGTCCACGTTAATTTATCTGCCACATGAGTGTTTGTAGAGGTATGAGACACACGGAGGGAGGCTGACACTCCAGTGGGAGTGAGGCCTAGTTGGATTTTCTTAGCCAGGAGACATGTTTGGTAACTTAACTCCTTCGTCCAGGGTGAGGATTTCTGTTAGGTCATACAGGGTGCAGCTGTAGGTACGCCTATCCACTCCAGGGAGGAGTCTGCATGCTTTATTAATGGATAGATATATTTTATCTAGGGCTGTGTGGTCAGTAGCCGAGTAGACGGTTAGCCCATAGTCTACGAGGGAGAGAACAGAGGAGGTAATCGCAATGTTTAGGGCCTCTGGAGGTAAGCAGGCTTTGTGTCAAAACAGCAGTCCTGTGCGTATATTTATGGCACAGGAAAGATTACTAATGTGCGGGTGGAACGATAGGTTAGGATCGAAGGTAATGCCCAGGTATTTATATGTGTAGACCTGTTCCAGTGGGAGGAGGGCTTTGGAAAAGATTTTTAGCTGCTCCTGGTGGTCCTTGTTCGGCCGGTGTGAAAAGAGCATAGATGTAGTCTTTTTTACATTGACCACAAGTCTGTGGTCAGTAAACCAGTTTTCAACTTGATTGAAGGCAAGTTGTAGGGAAGACTGAAGGATAGTGAGATCCGAATGGGAGGTGTACATTACTGTGTCATCTGCGTACAACAGGAGGTTACATGGACAGGATTTAGGCAGGGAATTCAGGAAGATGCTGAATAGCAGTGGGCCAAGGATGGAGCCTTGGGGGACCCCTGGGCGGACTGGTAAAGTGGGTGAGAGGGTGCTGTGTATCTTCACACACTGGGACCTATCCGTGAGGTAACTTATGAACCAAGCGACGGGTCCAGGGGACAGGCCGAAGCGGCGAAGAGTATTTAGGAGCAGGGTGTGGGAGACTGTGTCGAGCGCTTTGGACAGGTCTATGAAAATGGCTCCTGCAAGCAGCTTTTTATCTAGGGCATTGTGCAGCATGTTGTTCCCTACATAGGATGTTGTGCATAATTAGGTAGTCTGTGAGTTGGGTGGAAAATTTTTTTTCCTGAGCTTTCGAGAAGGGAGGGAGTATAGAGATAGGCCTGTGGTTGTTAGGTAATATGGGGTCCCCACTTTTTAGTATAGGTGTGATGGTGGCCACCTTCCAATCCTTTGGGAATTGCCCTAGACATAGGAAGAGGTTAAGGAGATCAGTCAGGGGGTAGAGCACGGAGTCGAGAACCATGTTAAGGATTTTCATGCCAAATGAGTCTTTGCAATAGTTTGAGCCCCCTAGGGCTTTTTTAAGGTAAGACCTTGCTTCATTCATGGTGACAACCCTAAGGTAGAAGGGGGGGGTAGGTATTGCTGGGTTCTGGGGTTTTAGGGGTAGGGTCAAGGAAGTTGTTAGGCAGAACTGCGCTTAGATCAGAAAAGGCTGCATTTATGCCATTGTCGATGGTGAGTGGGTCTGAGGAAATATAATTGTCTACAATTAGTTGGGATGGGGGGGGGCATCCTGGACTTTCCATTCAGTTCCTTTAGGTTGTCCCAAAATAGCCTAGCATTCCCCCAGGATGAGGCCAGGGTGGACTTGTAACAGTTGGATTTGGCCATTCTGATAGCCCAGGTACACTTGATGCGAGCCATTTTATAGGCCAGTCTGTCTGCTTGCACATCAGTGGCAACTGCTTTGTACCAGAGGTCATCCCAGCTTTTTAGTTGCTGGAGCAGTGCTGGTGTTACCCAAGCGGTGTTTCTTTTTTTGGTTTGAACCTTGGTGAGTGGGGCAAATGTATCACAGGCATTATTGAAAGTGCGGGTGAAGTAGTCAAGGGCTACATCTATGGTAGGGGCACATCTGATGGGGGACCAATCACACTGGGTAAGATATCTCCTTAGTTTAGTGAGGCCACCAGGTCGAAGATGGCATTGGATAAAACTGCAAGGTTGTGGTAGTTGCTGCTGACATGACCAGGTGAAGAGAATTGGGGAGTGGTCGCTTAGTGAGTCTGGGAGTACATTTAGGTTTGCGATTCTATTGGGCCAATTGGTGAGTAGGAGGCCGATTAGGGTGCTGGAGTCATTTCTGGGATTAACCCTGGTTGGTTGTTTAACTAGTTGGGTGAGGTCTAGTGCTGAGAGGGTGTCCTTTATAGCGGCGGTCAAGCTAGTTAACCAATTCACATTAAAGCCCCTGACGATAATGAGCTCAGTTTTGGGTGGGAAACTGGAGATATAGTCGGCTAGGGATTGACAAGCTCAGGCTTGGTTTCGTGGTGGGATGTACACCACCGTAATGGTTATAGGGGCTCTGGTCAGGTCTGGTGTGAGCTTTAGTGACAGAACCTGTGTCCCGTGGGTCAGTGAGGGAGTTGGCAGGCTTTGGCATAGCAGAGAGTCTCGGATGTAAAAGGCACACCCCCCTCCCCGTTTGCCAGATCCATCTGCTCTGTACGTGGTAAGGCCAGGGAGTGCGACGGAGGAGTCTAGGACCTTCTTAAACAGACAGGTCTCTGTGAGGGCTAGCACGTCTGGTTGATGTTGCTGAACCTAGTATTGAAACTGTGCTAGTTTTTTGGGTAAGCTGCAGATATTCATTACGGCTATAATTAGTCCACTGCATGGGGCGTCAGGACTGATTGAGATGAGGCCTGGGTTAGGGTGAATATTGCCTGACATAAGGAGTAGAAGTGCAAAGATTCTGAGGATGGACAGTTTTCTCGGTTTGCTGAGGTTGGCATGTTGCTTTTTAGCTGAGGTACCGCCTGAGCAAGGGAGACGAGGGTAGGGTAGAGCAGGAATGCAATGGGACATGGGGGGAGGTGTTGCGAGGAGAAAGGTGTGCGCTGAGAGGGAGGGGGGTGAGGTGGAGTAACCGGGACAGGCAGGGTGGGTAGAAGCCAGTGCTGCATTGCAAAGGTGCCATAGGGGTAGGTCATGGACGAGGGAGGATGGCGAAGAGGAGTTACAGTGACAGGTAGGATGGGTGGAAGCCAGAGTTGCGTCACGTAGGTGCCATAGGGGTGGGTTACGGGCAATGGACTGGGGAATCCTTGGAGGAGGAAAACTGAGGTGATGAGTAAGGTAAGCATTTTAGTGTTGTTGCACTGTTATTGGGGGAGATGCCAGGAATTGGAAGGCAGATGGGAGCTGTAGGAGTGGTATATGTGAGAGGCTATTATGAGAGCTTAGGAGGGAGAGAGAGAAGGAACAGTGACCAAGGACTTAGTTTACAAATGTAAAGTAATGGGGACTCAGCATCAGGCAATGTAGTACAGTGCTGCCTCAAGTGGTGAGTTGCTATAGGCTGCTAATGGTAAAGTGGTCTGATTGGTTGTGGATCACTCATATTGGCTCTTGTTATTTTTTCCAACCCTACATAAGGGTGAGTCGACCAAGGGTGGTGGCGGGGGTGGTGGGGAGCCAACTCGCAGCGTCGGTGTCGGCCTACAGCAGTCTGTAATGCGCCACAGTTCTGTGGCTTGCTGTGCCTGTGCTCTGGTTCCCGTAACTATTGCTTATCTCAGGGGGATGGTGTCAGCTCTGGCCCTCACAACCTCCGCGTTGTACCTTCGCTGGTATCCTGTGTAGTGGCAGTGGGTTGTGGAGAAGCAGGTAAGAATTATTTATACTGTGGAGTAGGGGAGGAGCTACCACAGTTTGCAAGCTACGTTTCCTAAGCTCTGTAAGATGTACTAATAAATCTAAATCAAGATGTACTAATAAATCTAAATCAGAGCCTTTTGAAGTACAGTAGAAATGAAGCCAATTGTTTCCTTATTAAAGGTCCTGCAAGCACTGCTAATCTTTAAAACAATAAAGCTGTATTAATTCTTTTTTTTTTCTTTAAAGAGTCCTTTAAGTACACTTGCTCAGGTATACAGGTGCAGCTAGTAGTGAGGGAATCTTTAGAAATGAGATTAGCGCCACTGCTAGGCCGACAAAAGTTTAAAAGTAAAAAAGGCGCCAAATGAACTACAGCAATCTGTAATGCACCACAATTCTGTGGCTTACTGTGCCCATGCTCCGGTTCCTGAACCTGTTGCTTGTCTCGGTGGGTGGGAGAGGGCATCTGCTCTGGCCCTCGCGACCTCCGCGTTGGACCCTCGCTGGGAACCTGTGTAGTGGCAGTGGACTGTTGCTTGTCTTAGAAGGTGGGGAAGGGAGTCTGCTCTGACCCTCGCGACCTCCACACTGGACCCTCGCTGGGAACCTATGTGTAGTGGCAGGGGGCTGTTGCTTGTCTCAGGGGTTGGGGGAGGGCATCTGCTCTGGCCCTCGTGACCTCCGTGTTGGACCCTCGCTGGGATCTTGTGTAGTGGCAGAGTATGACCTCATGTGTTCTGCTCTGTCCTTTATGATAACTTTACAGGGCTGTGAAACAAGCTGGCTTGGCAGCAACCAAGTGTCCTGATTCCAGAGTGTACCTAGATTACGCACATCGAAGGGGAAGCCAAGCACAGGCAACTGCCATTTAGTAATGTACCTCATCTGAGGAGGGACTGACAGAGGGTTGTAGCACCCCGGCAACCAGCAACCTTTGTGGTCAGGTGAGGGAATTTGCTCCTCCAACAGGGGCTCACTGTGAATGTGCTTATTCAATAAATGGCTGTACATACACCAAGAAGAGGAGAGAGAACACGGAGAGAAAAATGCGGCATGTAAAGATCCCTGTTCCCACCAAAGGCTACAACTGCATCCATGCCTCCCATCACAAAGGCCAGCCCCCCACAGTGGGATCTGGGCATCTAGACTGGGGGAGAGGGGACAGCCTTCCCTCGGATCCTGCCCCACAAAGGAGGGAAGAACTGTGGATACTGCAGCAGTGGCGAGGGTAGTGGAGGAGAGGACTGAGCAACAGCTGCCAGACAGTACAGTGACAGTCAGGCTAGAGGGAATAAAAACTTTAAAAGCTACTGTACTGCCTAAACCTAACATTATTTTTTTAAAAGCAGTCATCTATTAGTTTTATATCCTAGGGACTTTTTCTTTTCCTCTGGTTAATTATAATATAACCCCTAGGTGACGCCATCCCAAGGGATACTACCCCGCCTGCGAGACAAAGCACAGGATGAGGGGCCTGACTTCTGTAAATGGCGGCCTCCACCCAGAGGGTAGATTTAAGGGTAGCGTAGCTGCTCTGGGTACAGCCCTCCGGGACACTGGTACCCGCCTGTAACCCCTCTAGTGGCCTGTATGGATCTGCAATAAGGCAACGGTAATCACCACAGGAAGGCAATGTTAACTGCACAGGAAAACACTTACCACCAGGGCTGGATCAGCTGCAATGGCCCTTGAGACCCCTTTAAAATAAGGCCTGCAACAGATAAATGCAACAATACAGTATTCCCCACACAGAGGCACACCACAACCACTTTAGATGCAAAAATATTTTGATCTGATTTATTAGGGGGGCGTGAACAAGGGAGGGGCAGTAATCTAGTGACTGATTTGAGATCTGAATGGTTTGGTTTATAAGGCATGCACTCCTCGTAATACAGACGCACACACTCTGGGTACCCAGTTGTTAAAACAGACTAGCTTGAAGCATTGCCCGAGGTAGGCAGATGTTGCAGCTGTTGTTGGGGCCTTTTGGAAGAAAGAATACACAACATGCACTTCAACCCTTAATTTGTAATCCGGAGCTGGATGGCTCAGTCCGAAATGATTAGCACAAACAACTAAATCAGGTGACACACTTTGATTTGAGCTCTGTTGCAGGGAGCTACCCTGGAGTATACTCACGCTACCCAGGTCAGGATACTGGATGGATGAAATGGAGACCTCAGGATGAAGTGCTGGTTTGCCAGGAGAAGCAGGGCCCACATAACGCACAGTGGTGGTCATACCTGTTCATTGGTGTTGAGCAGGGAGCGAAATCCTCCAGCGCGTCTCTTGTCGGATACAACTCTGTGGCATGAGCGGTAATCTAGGCCAAGATGGTGAGGCTCAGACCAGATGATCAAATCGGATACAGTCCAGTAAGGTTGCTGGATGCAGCCTCCAGCTAGCATTACACAGTTAGCGAAGTGGGGAACCAAATCGTGACCCACACTCCACATTCAGCACACTTATAGTAAAAGCAGGTAAATACCACTGCTCGGATGACAGTCCGGTTGCTATTCACAGTGTCTCTGCACAAACCACACGTTCTGTGGTAGGTTTCAAGTCCTGGAAGGCCGATCGCTACTAGGCAAATCTTCGGTCCTCTTCAGGCGAAATTCACTTTGTCACAATTCAGGTTCCGATCACAAAAGCTGCAATTTTGGATAAAGTCCGATTTCATGCTCAAGGACTCTTCACTTAGGAAGATGGTAGCAGGCAGGCCAGACACAGCCTTTCCCGATTTCCCCTGAGCACCACACAGCAGCAGCTGCTCGAATTACTCAAGCTGTTCACTCTCTGAACTCCAATCTCTCACTCGCTGTACCCAGTGTTGAAAGTGAACAGGAACGCAAAGGAACTAAGTTCCTGTACCTTTCATGCAGCAGGAACAGAGTTCCTGTTCTTCTTCCCACTGACACTGGAACTGAAATTCTTAAACCAGCAACATAATGACAGTTTCTTGCCCTGTGACCTGAAATGAAGGTTTCCATAACAACATTTGACTTGTACAACAGGGCTGTTTTGCTAGAAATACTTCAATATTGCTAACTGAATCTACTAGTGTCGAAACAGACAGACGTGTCTTTGGCAGCTATCCTTCAGATTGAAGATCTTCATTCTGCATTTCACATTCACCAGTGCCTCAGTTCCTGTACTTCTTGTTTACCACTTGCACCACTGGCTGTACCAGATATTCAGGGCACAGTGAAATATTTGGAGAAAAGTCCGAATTAAGGTTGAACAAGTCTCTCCAACAGGGAGAGCTGGAGGCAGACGAGGCAGACAGGCCGGATTCCGCCTTCCCTTTGAATCCCTATGCTATCCCGTAGGGTAGCTGCTCGACTGGTCAAGCTGCTCACTCTCCCAGCTCCAACTCACTACTGCCTGCCTGCTGCAGGCAGCTCTGGGATTTCCAGTGATTCAAAAGGTTCAGTTGGTTGATACATCTGTCTGTCAAAACATGGGCTCCCCCTCCAGGTCCATTCAGGCGCCAAAGGGTGAAAACTACAATTACTACAGAAATTCACTCCTACAAAGCCCCTGGGGACGTTCTCCATTTTAGAGTCCTCAAAGGTACTGGTAGCTGGCATAGCTATCTCTGTTCTTCCCACTACATCATCAGCATTGTGATCTCACCGACTGTGACATCACAGCCGCTCAGGAAGTGCCAATCAGTAGCTGCAAGGTCAGTCATCTAGGATGTCACTGTCCGTGAGATCACAATGCTGATGATGTAGTGGGAGGAGCAGAACTAGATATGGCAGCTGTCAGACAGAGTACCATTCCACACATCCAGTATAATACTATCACACTGAAAACTTTCTCATGAGCAAAAGAAAAAGGAAAAATACTTCAGAAATAAAGTTACAACTGACTAGTTCTTAAAATGTTATAGCTTCCCGTTTGCTATTTTCGGTTCTACTAGTTCTTTAAACAAAAAAAAGGGACGAAAATAAAAACATCTACTGAAGTGCTGATGTGCGGGGCCTTGGATGAAAAGGTTGTGATGTGACTGAGAAGAACCTGTAATTCACCCCCACCCTCTGCTCATGAAAGACTCAGCCAACCTCACATGCCTCAGTTTCTAAATAAATCTGCCAGATAATCTGCCCATTGGATTAGCAGCGGAAACGGAGGATTTCCATCCTTCTGAGGAAAGAAAGGTGAAAGGGCATCTCTCATCTTTAGTCATTTTGTTTTAACTGTGTGCTGGAGTCTATGGAATTGTTCCGTTAAGGCAGAAAAGATACCCTGAAATGTCAGGGAAAAGGCAGGCTTGCTGAGGAAGGGGGGAGGATCATGCACAAGTCTCTTACGAGGTGGAGACTAGGGATCTAAGTTCAGTTGATAAAGGAGAGGAATTGGGGTTCTCAGCTCACTGCTAATTGACCACATAAACCCACACTACAACCAGCCGGCATTGTTCAGATGCAGAACAGCCAACACACTTTACAAGAGAGTTTGAGCTTGCTAAAGCTGACACACACATCCAATTAGACACTCACATGTGAGGACATCTGGACACACACACACAAAGGACCTTGACACACAGTCATAGATATAGAAGTCAGCCAGACACACACAGAGAATAAAGGATGGGCAACTATGCACAACCAGTGCATTCTGCCACAGAGGGGTTCTGATTCCCTCTGACCTTGAAAACGAAGCTCGAGAGGTCCATGGGAATCAGAACCCTGAGGTGGCAGAACACACTGGTTGTGCACAGAGCTGCTCATCCTGTATTTTTTATAGTGTATAGTACTGTGTGCAGGGCTTCAGATAATTTTTTGAGTGGAAGTCAAATACTTCCATGAGTTGAAATTTGGAAGTCATTTCAGTTTTACTGGAGTCAAAATATTCCAGCTATCAATTTTTTGGAAGTCAAAATAATTCCATTCTGCAAATTTTGGCAGTCACAATACTCCAAGTTCTCTAGTTTTTGAAGTCAACTCATTTGCCTTCTGAATACCTCACTGTAATCCATGCTACGCTAACATTTATAGCCTTTGTATATACACACTGTATACTATGTGCAGTATTTCCTTTCAGGTTCCTGTCTCTTGCTCAAATTGGGCTCTGCTGCTTCTTTCAGAAGTAATCCTGTCTTGCCCTTGTCCCCTAACCTGATGACCATTTACATTTTCTGTGCGTAAGTTCCACGCCTTCCCGAGGGTCCATCCTGTTGCCGATTTTTGTATCATCTGCAAAGAAACACATCTTCCTCTCTAGCTCCTCAGCAATGTTACTTATGAAGACATTGGGGAGAACCAGTCCCAGCACTGATCTTTGTGGTACCACACTAATTACTTTCCTGTACCCTGAGTGCACTGTCATTTACCACCACCTTCTGGCTCATATCATTTATCCAGTTAGTTACCCAGCTTACCACTTTCTACCACACACACCCATGCTAGCTGCTTACTTTGTTAACTAGCCTCTTGTGTGGTATTGTGTTGAAAGCCTTACTGAAGTCCAGAAAGGTCACATCCACTGCTCTCCCATGATACATGGTGTTCAGTGAATACCATCCCTAGCCCAAGCCTCAGTAAAGGTACCAGGTCTCCACTGGCCCCCTCCCTAACCACAGCCCAAGTAAAGGTCCCTGCCAGGTGTCCAGTAGCCCACTTCCTACCCCCAGCCAGTTAAAGGTCCCTGGTGTCCAGAGGCTCCCCATCCCTAGCCCTATTCCTCCATACGGCCACATGTGCTTCTTCTAATCAGTGCCCCCTCATCCCCACTCCGGCACTGTCAAGAACTCTTTAATGGCACCCTTTAGAATTAGTTTAGAGGGTATCACTAAAGACGTAACTGCACTTTGTGAGGGACGCAGTACTCTGTGGATATCCCTGGGGAGCAGTTACCCTTAATTTTACCTTTTTTTTTTTTTTGCCATATTTGACACAATGCACGCTCGTAAAACAGTCATTTTATGGACTACTGTCACCAAATTTTTTGACATAGCCAGTTTAAGACCTCTGCTCATGAACAGTGGCACTGTGATTTTCTTAATCTGTCCCGAACACTGATTTTGCACACCGACTACGCCACTGTGCACTACGCATGCAAAAACAGATTTCGGGTGAAATGTGAAAAATGACAGTTGTACTGTTCATAAGGAGGTGTGATAAAATGGCAATGCTGAAAATCTGGAATGAAAATATTAAAAATGCTCGAAGTTACAAGTGTGCGTAGGAACTGTGCAATGTATGCTCGTAAAACAGTCATTTTGGGAAATCTTTTCACCAAATTTTCAACATAGCCAGTTTAAGACCTCTGCTCATGAACAGTGTCACTGTGATTTTCTTAATCTGTCCCAAACATTGATTTCGCACACCGACCGCGCCATTGTGCGCTACGTGTGTGAAAACACATTTCAGGTAAGATGTGAAAAATGACAGTTGTACTGTTCATAAGAAGGTGTGGTATAATGGCATTACTGAAAATCTGGAGTGAAAATATTAAAAATGCTTAAAGTTACGAGTGCGTAGGAACTGCTAGCATATAACAATAAGAAGTCATTTGAAATTTTTTTCACCAGATTTTCAACATGGGGTTTTGGGGCCTACCTCATGAACTGTGACACTGTTGTTTCATTAATCGTCCCAAAAGGAGGGTTCCATCAGTGATCATAAATCACCTTCGGACCGAATAACAAAATGACAGTGTCACAGTTCATAAGGTGGGGCCCCAAAAACCCCATGTTGAAAATTTGGTGAAAAAATTCCCAAAAATGGCTGAGACATGCACCAAAGTTGAAAAAAAATCCATTAATGCCATTATACAGCTTACCGTCATTTTTTCAGTCCGCGGTCGGCTTTGAAGAGTGCAGACGTGTTCCCGGTCCACTGAAGACTGTCGTGCTGGGCTCGGAGGTAAGTATGTGGTGAGGTGGGGTGGGGAGTGGGGTACGCAGAGGGTGGGGTTCGGGGGGGGGCACTGGGCAAGAGAATCAATCGGGGAAGGTTTTTTCTTTCAGGTCTTTTTTGAAAGAAAATAGGACTTCTGCCATGCTGAGGTGGGCTCCCAGCATGGCACCAGGCAGTTTGGGAGGAAGCCGACGGAGATTTGGCATCCCGCCGGCAAACAAGACTTTTGCCACATTGGGGTGGGCTCAGCGTGGCATATGGATTTTTTTGGGGCAGTGAAGCAGACGGGGATTGGGCACTTCTGTCAGCAAAGAGACTTTGCCACGCTTGGGACACAAGACGTCCACACAATAAAAAACAGACCTCAGCTTTAAATAAGGGGAATTTCAGTGAACGTCAATGACTCCACAGACTACATTTTTGGACGTTTTTTGCTAATTTCTGGATGTAAAATACGTCCAAATTAGAGTTATCTGAAGGATTGACTGTGTGAAAAATGTGTTTTGTGAGTTCTTTTGCTTTCAAAATGAAACTGATTAATGCAGTCTCTAGCAGTTCTAGAATGCTGTTCTACTACATTAGGGTAGAACAGCATTCCATCACATTGAACTGTGATATAACAGCATTTTGAAAGGGATGGAATTCTATACAGAACAACACTCCACTATACAATATACATATATTATATATATATATATATATATATATATATATATATATATATATATATTATGGTAGCACGGTAGTGCTACCATATTTAGGTTGAGGAGCCATTTCCATGTTAAACCTGAATTTTGCACCTTAATAACTTTGCAACCGCTTCATGGATTTGCCTGAAATTTGAATGTATGATCAAGACCCATAGGCCTTGGGATCTGCCAAGTTTCGTACTGATCGGATATACGGTTGCGGAGTTATTACATGATCTGTGCACACGCTACGCTTTTCTGGAATTCTGTGGTCGTGCCTACAGGTCGACGGTTTATCGTGATCGGTCGAAATCTTCAGGGAACGGGCAGCCGGGTCCCCGATGTGCCTTTCAAGATTTCGTGGAAAAATATTAAACGGTTCAAAAGTTATTCAAAAAACAGTTTCCCATTATAAGTCAATGGGAAAAGTTAACAAAAAGTTCAACACTTTCGCAAATGCATTTTTACTTTCGCAAATGGGCCTGTTACTTTCGCAAATCGGCCATTTTGTTTTCAGTTGGTGATCAGAAAAATGGTTGGCATTTAAATTTGGGACCCTCTAGCAATCTAATTTTTTTGTATTCACCTAGTCGGGCCCTGAGGATGCTTGCCATGTCTTTATTTTGTGTAAAACACCCAGAAATATGTTTTTCAAATTTCTGGAAAAAGTACTTCGTGCTCGCGAAAGTGTCATAGCTTTGCGAAGCTTTCATAAAATTGCTACAGTAATTTTCTAGTCTGTGGGAAAATGACAGCAATTCTTTGGCACTGCACTGCAAAATAACCGCTTGGGAGTTTTGGGCTGAAATTTGAGGGAACGAGCCGACATCTCACAGATGTGCCTTTCAGTGTTGTATTGAAAAATATTACACGGCGGCAAAGTTATGGCACTCCAAAGTTGACAGTTTTTCCCATAGGATAACATTACGGCGCCAAGCATTACAGGAATCCTTGGCACCCTGCTGCAAAATAACGGTTTGGTCTTTTTTTCCTGAAATTTGAGGGAAGACGGCCAACAGTACACAGATGGCCTTTCAGTAGCTTGGTGAAAAATATCACATGGCGGCAAAGTTACGGCACTCCAAAATTGACGGTTTTTCCCATAGGATAACATTACGGCGCCGACACTTAACAGAAATCATTTGGAGCCCTGCTGCAAAATAACGGTTTGGTCTTTTTCCTGAAATTTGAGGGAAGACAGCCAACAGCCCACAGATGTGCCTTTTCAGTAGTTTGGTGAAAACATTACAGGGAGGCAAAGTTATGGAGCTCCATCTTTCTTTTTTTCCCCATAGATAACATTACGGGCGTCACGCGCTTTTTCAGGGCCCGTATCTTCAAACGTGCGGATAAGGACTTTTCGTCGGAAAAATTTCTAGCCCCCAAATGGAGCTAAGATTCAAATTAGCCAGGACAGTTGTAAATAATATGACTTTTAAATTTTTTTTTCATTGTGACTGTTCCTGAGATATAATGTATTTAGTATTCCAAGATCTCATTTTCGCGTCGATACTCATTATTTTGCATACATTATTTGTACTCACTGTCTTTTCTCAATGCAGGTTTTGGGGAAAACCAGCCTGTGCGCTTACATTACTGTTATTGTTGCCCTTTCCGCTTATGGATCCGCACTGCTTTCACTTACCATTGACGCCTGCGCCACCATGTGTGTTATCCTCTTGCTTTCATTTGCGCTATGCTTGTTATTTTGCCATTTCTGTCTACAGTACTGTTTATCTTACTGTTTCACTTTACATCACCATGCCCATTGACATTTCTGTTTGCAGGCACCATGTTACTATGTGACAACACATCACGCGGCAGACCGCTCCTGGCTTCACGCCACCATGTGCGTACCTTTCTGTTCTCATTCGCTGCTTGTGTTACCATGTGCGCCACTGTTAGCATTTCTGTTTTGCTGCTATCCCTGTTACTATGCCACAACAGCTAATGCGATTATGCAGCGGAGCGGGCCCTCCCGCCGTGCATTACATTCACTATTTTCATTATCATTCTCAAAAGAAGGAATAGAGGCAAATGGTTAATGATTAGTTAGTTAAATATTAGCGACAGTGAAATTGCCAGTTGAAAACCCTTGCCACTTCCTCAATCGGCATAGAGGCGATTGGGATCGGGTCTCAACCTCACCCCATTCTCCTATACTTCTGCTGATTTACACATGCCGCGGGGTGAGAGGCTGACGATCCCAATGCGCATCCCAATGCCGGTTGGGGGTGGGGGGGTCCAAGGGGGTTTTCAACCCAATAGCTAATTTCCTCACTTTTGTCGCTATGGAACAACCCTAACTAATGCATTAAACAGAGTTTTTGCCTCTAATATATATATATATATATATATATATATATATATATATATATATATATATATATATATGTACATATATACACACATATACCAGTATATACAGGCATACATACATATACATACATACACACACACACCTAGGACACTTGAGGACATCAGGTACACACTCACTCCTAATGACAGCACACGCACCCCCACCCAAGGGACAGTGGGCACACTCTCGCACCTGAGGACAGTGGCCATCACTCACACATGAGGAAAGTGAGCACACACACACACACCACGAGTATGGAATCACATCTGATGACATCTGAAAACATACTCACATACATAAGGGTAAATGGTTAAACACTCACAAATGAGGAAAGCTAGAAAAACACACACACACACACACACACACACATCAGAGGATGGCTGGATACATACACCTAAGAAAACCTGGAAACACACATACTCATGAAAACAGCTGGACACGCTCCTATAGCGGATGACAATGGCACACAGAATAAAATTTGAAGATGGGGCCATGATGAAAAAAAGACCCTTTTTATCACCACATACCCCTAGAATAAGTCACCAATACATTTTTCAAAGCTTTCAAAACAAGAATAACTTGAAACACAAAAACACACCAGAGGATACCGGGAAACACACACACACACACACACACACACGCCGCAATTCTGGAAGTCACATTACTTGCTCCCTCCCCTGCACCTGTGGGCTTCGGTACAGCTGCAGTCAAATCCACTGTTGGAAGCCTGATTTTGGCTCCGTGGTCCCGGACCCCAATTCTGCCACTCGGGCAGATGAAAGATTCACTGGGGGGTGCAGTTTTGAAAGCCTGCCACAATTTAAGTTTGAAAACTACCTGCAACTGCTTTTTAAAGTGCAACGTGCCCCTAGATTGCTAGAGGGGTAACCATATCAGATGACCTTAAGGTTAGCAAGCAATGTGAGAAGGCAGTAGGGAGGGCTGGGGGGATACTAGGATGTATAGGGAGAGGCATCACCAGCAGAAAACAGGAAGTTGTTATCCCTCTGTACAGACAGTTGGTGAGACCCCATCTGGAGTACTGCATCCAGTTCTGGAGACCCCATCTCCACAAGGACATAGACAGGATAGAGGCAGTCCAGAGAAGGGCAACTAAAATGGTGCAAGGTCTGCAAGAGAAGCCATATGAGGAGAGACTAAAGGAGCTTAATATGTATACCCTTGAGGAAAGGAGGGAGAGGGGGAACATGATAGAAACTTTTAAATACCTCAGTGGAATCAACAAAGTCCAAGAGGGTAGCATCTTTCAGAAAAAGAGATGTTGAAGAACAAGGGGACACAATTTGAAGATGGGGGGTTCAGGGGCAATGTGAGGAAGTATTTTTTCACAGAGAGGGTGGTGGATGCATGGAACAGCCTTCCTGAGGAGGTTGTGGGGTCTAAAACTGTGGGGAATTCAAGAATGCATGGGACAGACATAAGGCAATTTTTGTGGGGGGTAGGAAGAAACAGGCTGTTGGTTAACTAGGATCTGCAGCTTATCCTGTAAGTAGAGAAATGGGCAGACTAGGTGGGCCAAGCGGTCCTTATCTGCCGTCAAAGTCTATGTTTCTATGAGGGAGAGAGGGAGCATAATTCTGGAAATCACACTACCTGCTCCCTCCCCTCCACCTGTGGACTTCAGTAGAGCAGCAGCCGAATCCACCGCTGGGAGCCCGATTTTGGCTCTGTGGTCCAGGACCACAATTCTGCCACTCGGGTGGATGAAAGACTTGGCAGTGGGTGAAGCTTTGAAAGTCTGCCTCTTCCTCCTCCTATAAACTTCCCTGCAGTCAAGCGACCCTCCCACTAAGGATGAGCACAAAGGACAACGGGAATCTGCTGGAGACAGTCGGAACAGACTGAACAATGGCAGGACATGCTGCCAGTTATCAGCATAAGCCCATGGTGAGTACCGAACTATGCCTGCAAGCAAAGACTAAATGATAAAGAGCAAACATACCAGTGACAGTATCATGTTAGGTGCTTACCATTTTGTTACAGCCCAGTACTGAGGAACTTCATACTAATACGAACAAGTCTATACATTTTATTTGCCATGCTTTACCAGTGTCAGAGTGCCTTACATTACTGAAGCAACCTGGTGCTGGAAGTGCATCAGGCTGGGAGAATCGAATCATCACTGTTCTAACTTGTCATTTTAAGGGTTTCTATTGGCTGGTTACTTGCTACCTCTGTGTACCTCTTTGGTTGTATGGCTCTTATGATATTTAGCAGAATACACCCTGCAACAAAAGTGTGTCATTAACCCCTAATATTTATCATGAGTACTAGCACCAACCTTTTTGCTGGTTTACTTTACTATCCTTAGAAGTCCCTTAACTCTGAGTTAAGAAGTCCCACTTTGGATATACTGCTCCAGCCCCAAAGCTTTTACTCGCCTGTTTTAATAACTTCTGCAACACCCCCCACCCCCTGCAAGTGGGCTGCAGCCTCCTAGTATATTCTTGACATCCCTCCACTAGTTACAGTGTTTCTACTACATCCTGCTCTGGTCCACCCACCAAGCAAAATTAACCCCCTAGTGGCAAACCTGCTAATGAGCTCCCTCATAACAGGACTCTTTCTGGTGTCTGAGCCCAGCACCCGCATATTGGCCATAGGCTAAGCCGCACTCTCTTAATTCTCATCTACAAATAGCCATACCTCTCTCCTGCCCCCTACTGAGTGCTGGGAGCCCCACTCTAATCCCATGTTTCTCCTGGCTCTCCTTTACCAAGGCAGAGTGTCACCTCCTGGATGCCTTCATGTCCTCACTGACCCACTCAGGGTTTCCACTCCCTGCCTCATGCAGTCCCAAGCATCTCATTCCCATTCTATTGCTACTTTTAGCAGGGGATGTCGAGAGCAACCCGGGCCCAGTCACCTCCCCTCTTACCCAAAGTGACCCGCTAAGGTTGAAGAAACATGGGCTACGAATTGTGTATCTCAACGTTTGCAGCCTCTTGTCCAAGTATGCAGAACTAAAGGCATGGGTCTGTCTATATATTCACGACATCTTAGGCATCACTGAAACCTAGCTGAAGTCGGCTACACCAGACACTAGCTGCTGCCTGAATGGTTACACTCTGCAAAGACTATACCAATCAGGAACCAGGAAGGGAGGTGGAGTACTCCTATACTTCAAAAACCCACTTAGCGCCACCCTATCCTCCTGCGGCTCACCTGATAGCTCTAATAGCGAATGGGGCATTACTGAAATGTCTATTGGGTCTTCAAAAAAGGTTTACTTTGGTTCTTGCTATAATCCCCCCCCAAGGATGGTATAACCAGCCTAACTTCCTTACTGGACAGCACTGGTCATCTCTCCTCCTCTCAGGATATCATTATGCTAGGTGATTTTAACCTGAACTGGCTAAACAACTCCCAAAGGAGTGCTGTGAGCTGCTAAAACAGCTAAATCTCTACCAGCTCATTACCACCCCAACCCACCCAAGTAACTGTTCCTTGAAGCACTCCCTCCTGGACTGGATACTGACCAATTGAGATGAGAGGGCCCCACATGCTGGAGTCCTATCCGACTCCATCAATAACCACTCCCCTACTTTCTGCATCTGGTCCCTCAACCCCCCTTCCACCAAATATTTGACCTCTAAGAGACTTCTCTAAATATGGCGCCACCCGCCTGTTCTCAGCCATTAGAGCAGTCAACTGTCCTGTCCTGTGTACAATGATGAATGTCAACTCTGCCCTCGGCTTCCTTACTGCAGCCCTGACTGCAATCCAGGAAAAGGCACTTTCCCCTAACAACCCCGAGAATACGTGGAGGCAACACAAGATGATGAAGGAAAGAGATGCCAAATGGGGAGCACACAAAGCCTCCCCATCCCCATCCCATTGGAACAAGCACAGACACCTGTGTAACCTCTGCAGAAAAGCAATAAAATTACGCAAGGCTGAGTACCCCCCCGTAGCCTCCAATCCCGTAACCTTGGCAACCCCAAAAATTTCTGGTCAGCGATTAACTCCCTTATCACACCCATGACCACACAGGCTGCTATTAAACTTACAACAGGGCCAGGATCCTTAAACAACTGTTCCAAGGTTGCAGCAGCCCTCAGTGCCAAATTCACAGACCTGCCAGGCGACCTCGCTGAGCTCCCCCCTTATGACCTCACCAGTGTCCTTCTGGACAGGTCAGGGACTACTCAAGCATTCCTCCCTTTTACTTCAAACCCAACTACCCTCAAGACACCTGCAAGCTCCTCATGAGCCCCCAAACCAGGGAGCACTGGTAGTGATAGCCTCTCCTCCAATTCCTGAAATGCATGGCCCATACCATTGCCAAACCCCCAACTACGGTCTTTAACCTTTCTCTTACCTTATCAACTATACCCCCAGTATGGAAGCAAGCAAGAGTCATCCTCATCTTTAAATCTGGTGGTCCCCTACTAGTTTACAATTACTGCCCCATGCCCCCATCTGTATCCTCTCCCACCTAAGTAAAATTCTTGAAAAGGTCATGCACCAGCAGATCTCTAACCATGTGGCAAAGTACAGCCTCCTCTGTCCCCAGTAACATAGCAGTTGATGGCAGATAAGGACTGCTAGGCCCACCTAGTCTGCCTGTCTTCCCTGCCTGCATCAGCGGCCGCTGACATTACTTGGTCATAGGCTTTAACATGGCTTTAAGAAGGACCACAGCCTCATTTCAGCCCTGGCTTGCTTCACAAACCATGTTTTCCATAACACAGATGAAGGCAAACTCCCTGGTGCAGTCTTTGTGGACCTAACCAAGGCTTTCAACCTGGTGGACCACAAAATTCTCCTAAGTAAGCCGAGCGGCACTGGTTGTTCTGCCACGTCCACCGCCCGATTCCAAAACTCTCTCTCTAGTCGAACCCAGATGGTCTGTACTGGGGGTACAAACTACCCTGCCCAGGAGTTACATACAGGGGTCCCTCAAGGATCTATTCACAGACCCATCCCGTTTTCCTTGTTTGCAAACTCCCTTCCCCAGGATAGCAGCACATGCAACTATCTACTCTATGCTGATGACCCTATCCTATACTATAGTGCTAAGACCCTGGCCAATCTCTCCACCACACATACAAAAAACTACAGTGCTACCCATTAATTGTTTATAACAAACAGACTCCTGGTTAAAGCCAAGAAGATGAAGGCCACACACTTTGGATCAAAATCCAGGCTAACTATGACAGCTGGGGACACTACCCAACCCTCTTAGAATCCTATCTCCTGACAGTTCACCACTTGAGTCTGTAACCTGCTTCAAATACCTCGGAGTCACACTCAACCCCACACTGACTTTCACTGACCACATATGACATACTGTTCAGTGCATAAACCAGGAAATAGGAGTCAGATACAGGCTTAGGGATTACATAACCCTGAAGCCAGACTCACCGTCGTCCAGGGCACCTTACTCCCCCTACTAGACTACTTTTCTCCCAGCTACACACAAACCACATCCTCAGGACTTTCCAAACACAACCTACTATAACATGTGTAGGTTTGCCCTAGTGGCACCTTACTCTACATCACTGCTCCCTCTTCCAGGCCCTAGGACTCTCCCCCACTCACAGGCCCGCAGTGACTACCACTTAGGTTGCACTACTGATAAATCTATTAGGGAAAAAGAGGTGCCCCCCTCTGCCCCCTACTCAAGCCAAAGCCCTGCCATCGTGGCCTCCGTAACCCCTCTAGCCTGATGTTAGAGTGCCCACGGGTCACCACATGCATGGGCCTGAAGGCCTTCTCTTCAGCTGCTCCAAACCTGTGGAACAGTCCATCTGCTCTCCTATGGACTCGGGGCTCACACCCCCTATTTAAGTCCCACTATAAGACTTTCCTTACAGCAACAGTCACCCGTCTCCCCCCCCCACCCCGATTGCAAGAACCTGCCTAAAGGTAGCCAGACTGCCCAATTCGACCCCGGAATTGCTGTTTTTTGCACAATGTATCTTGAAACTGCTGGTTCTGGATTGTATTAGGTGGGCCCTGTGCTGCCACTGTACTGCAGTGCACTTTACTTGCACTGCACTCACTTTATGCACAATTTTGCACAACACTGTATAGTATTGCTTAAACATGTTCACCTGTTTACTACAGCTACTTGCAGTCACTCCGTTTCCTTTGTACCGTGTTACCGTGCCATCTTCATGGCATGGGTCATGCCTGAAAACAGTCCCTTGGATCAGTGCACCCACCCAGCTGAGACTAACAAACAAATAAATAAATGAATGTGAGGACAGATGCACACACACACACACACACACACACACACACACACACACACACACACGAGGAGAGCTGGGCACACACACCTGAGAACAACTGGAAACACACCTCTCTCCTTAGGGCGGCTGGACACACACGTACAATACCTGAAGACAGCTGTACAGGATACAATCACACTTGACAGCTAGAAACACTCAGACATACTTGTGGACAGCTTGGCACCTGAGGAGAGCTGGGTGCAAACACACACACACACACCTAAGGGCAGCTAGACACACACACACACACACACACACACACACACACACACACACACACCTGTAGTCAGCTGGACACACTCACAACTGAGGACAGCATGACGCACATTCACACTTGAATACAGCTAGACACACACAGATGAGGGCAGCTGGATACACACACCTGAGAACTACCTCAACAGGACCCTAGACTCTTCCTCCTCCTCCTCTCCTCCTCCTCCTGGCTGTCTACCAAACACATATCTGCCACTCGAGTTAAACGCTCAAGGATCTGCAAACCAAAGTTGCTACCCCTTATCACAAGGTTTTTCTGGGTCCTTATTTATTTTATTTATTTACAATTGGTGACCGGGAAAGGCACACTGAGCCGAGGTTCGTTTCCAGGTGCGACCCGGCTAACATTAACACAGTGGTAAAAAAAACATTATAGCAGAATTATAAATACAAAAAATGTTACAGAAAATCTACAAAGCCATTATATGGTTAGGCACAATGTAAACAAGGAAAGCACTAGAAAATAATAAGACAAAAATACATAAGCTTTGCATTGATTTAGCATTACACACTTTGAGGCTACTTGAGGGGGGCCTGGAGTAGGCAGGGATTGAGTCTGAGATCAGGAGAGTAGCCAGCTCAGGCCAGCACAGAGAGAGAGATAGTGGGGAGGGATTAGAGGAGAGCACTGGGCAAGCGCTTGATTCGGGGTGGGGGGTGGGAGG
The DNA here is from genome assembly GCA_016271365.2 of Neoceratodus forsteri. Classification (NCBI taxonomy): domain Eukaryota; kingdom Metazoa; phylum Chordata; order Ceratodontiformes; family Ceratodontidae; genus Neoceratodus; species Neoceratodus forsteri. Next base: position 146,173,082 of record CM028130.1, on the reverse strand, counting down.
TTATGAGCATTGGGGCACTGGGGAGCGGGAGGAGTCTAAGGAGTCTTCTGAGGGACGAGAGAGGTGGGAAGCAAGATGAAGGTCAGAGGGTAGGGTATTCCAGATGACAGGGAGACAGTACAGGAAGGTGGACTTGCCTGCAGTGGAGTGGGGACGAGGTATGGAGAAGGAGCGCGAATCTCTGTGGCGAAGACAGTAGGTTGTGGATTTGGCTAGTGTGAGGCGGGATCAGAGGTGGGGGGTGGGGAAGTGAGCCAAACTAATATTTAGCAATTAGGGAGATACTGTGAATAGTTCTTCTGTGAGATAGTGGGGCAAAGAAGAGTGGGGCATGGAAGAAACAGTGATGGGTAAGAGGAGGGAAGGGGAGGTGGTGGCAAAGCAGCAGAAGGAGTTGATAAGAGTGTCTAGTTTGGAGAAGGAGGAGGCTGGGGCAGTGCCATAAACTACATCAGCGTAGTCCACCACTGGCAGAATTGTTTTAAGTACTAATTAGAGTCTAGTTGGAAGAGGAAGGCTGGCTTTGTGGCGGTAGAGGACCACAAGTTTGGGCCAGAGTTTGGTGCAGATGGCATCAATATGTACTGAGAAATCGAGGTGACTGTCCAGCCAGATGCTCAGATATTTGAAAGGAGGGACTTTTGAGGGGAGATCCGTCCAGGGTGGTGAGTGCTGGGGGGACTGGGAGGGTGGCAAGTTTCTGTCTTGAACCAAAGAACATGGTGACAGTCTTTTTAGCATTGAGTTTTAGTTGGCTAGACTGGAACCAGGACTGGATACTGCTGAAATCGTGTTGGAGCTTGTGGACAATGCTGTCGTGGGATGGACCAGAGACACGGATGACAGTATTGTCTGCGTACATATTATAGGAGTGACAGACTGAGGGAAGATCATTTATAAACAGGGAGAAGAGAATAGGGCCAAGGATAGAGCCTTGAGGGACCCTGGAGAGGATGGGGGGGGGCATCACCTATTTGGACAGACCGTTGTCTATCGTGGAGGTAAGAATGGAACCAGTCAACTACTAAATTAGCCAGGCCAAGTACTGAAAGTTTTTGAAGGAGGAGTGGGTGGGAGACGGAGTCGAAAGCTTTTGCCAAATCTATGAAGACAGCAGCAGTGATGTGGCTTTGGTCCATCGTAGTGAGGATGGAGTCGGTGACACATAGCAGAGAGGTGATGATGGAGTGTTGTTAACGAAAACCTGATTGCACAAGTGATAGGGAGTTATTTGAGGAGAGAAAGTTGGAGAGCTTTGCTAGAATGAGGGATTCCAGGACTTTGGCAAAAGAGGGGGAGAAGCAAGATGGGCCGGTAGTTCCAAGGGGATGAGGGGTTGCCCCCCCCCCCCTTGTGTAGGGGTAGGACCTTGGTCAACTTCCAGGCTTTTGACCCAGTGTCACACCAAAAAATAATTGAAATATAGTAAAAAATTAGAGTTGACTCGCATCTAGTGGCATGGATACACTCATGGCTGAGTGACAGAGTACAGCGGGTGGTGGTGAGGGGGCATACATCTGAGTGGGGAAGGTGTCTAGTGGCGTCCCGCAGGGGTCGATACTGGGCCCAATACTCTTTGCAACATTTGCATCCAGCATGGATGTATCAAACAGTGAATGGCTATGGAAATACGCCGACAACATCAAAATAGGAGGAACTGTAAATAACTCGGATTTGATACAAAAATACAAAATCAACTAACTGGGTTGGTGACATGGGCAAAACAACATCAGTTGACTTTCAACATAAGTAAGTGTAAGGTTATGCATCTTGGGACAAATAACACCAAGACTCAATATCAAATTGGAAATTAAATATTGGTGAGTACTACCTCTGAAAACGATCTGGGTATTGCAATCACAAATAGTTCAAATTTTGACTGTCATAATAAAGAAGTAGTGAAAAAGGCAATAAAAATTATGGGAAATATACTGACATATCTACAAAGCAGGGATAAACAGGTGCGGATTCCTTTATAGAAATTTCTGGTTAGACCAATATTAGAATACAGTGCTCCTGTTTCCACTGCACAAAGTTTTACTAACATACTAAAATGCCAGCAGAATAGGCCTAACGGTCTTTCGTGTCTGCTTGTTTGGTCAGCCCCCACCCTGGGAGCTGATCTTACTGCCCCCCTCGCCTTCTCTGGCTTCTCCCTCACCAGTTCTGGATATTCTCGCTGCACTGGATTTTGCTTCCAGAGCCCTTCCCCTGTACCTGTCCCACCCCCTCTTGAACCCCTCCACCATCTCTACCTCCACCAGCCCCCTGGGCAACGCATTCCATGGCTCCACCACCCTCTCAGTGAAGCAGCACCTCCTCCTTTCTCCCCTAAATCTTCCCCCCTCCAGCTTCCACCCATTGGATGTTGGGTGTATAAAATTCCTTGAGAGAATACAAAGCAGATATTAAAAAAATAAAGTCTGTAAAAAATTGCACCTATCAAGAGCGAATGACAAAATTGGGCCTATATTCATTAAATTACAGGAGAGTAAGGGGAGAGCTATGTTTTGTCTATAAAGCGTTTTAAGAAGGAGTACCTATGGGAAACCAAGGGTCTTGAGAAAAGAGGTGTTAACGTGAAAGGTTAAAGGATACACAAAAAACAATTAGAAGTGGAAACCTATAAAACAATCAGAAAAGGTAAGTGGTTCACTCAAAGGGTTGTAGAAACGTGGAATAAGCTTCCAAATGAAGTTGTTGAAGCCCCAAGTAGGACAAGCTTCAAAAACAAACTAGATTAGTACATGGGGCATATGACCAGGTCATTCTACCACTGATATGTGGCAAGTCTTTCATGGTTTCTGAGCCATTTGACTTGAACTAACAACCTATGAACCTATGGGGACTGTGGCTAATGTGAGAGAGAGAGGTTTAGTAGATCTGACAAAGGGGTGGCTATAGCGGGTGCGGAGCAGTGGAGCAGTCTAGGATGGAAGCCCCTCAGGGCTTGATTTGGAGGAGTTTAGGGACATGATTGCAGAGTAAACTTTGACAGAAGAGAGGGTAAGAAAGTGAAAGCCAGTGGGGTGGGGGGAAGAGATATAGGACGCATGGAGAAGAGTCAGGTGAGGAGAGGAGGGAACTCTGGTAGGGCACTGTAGAGGGGCTGTGGGATAACAGATGGACCAGACACCGAACTTCAGTTTCAACACACAATCTCTGTGTGATGTTTATTCAAAATACGAGCAATAACCTTTTGCAATGGCATATTTCTTCTTCAGTACATCAGTTTGCAGCAACAGACTATGAATGTCCTTTCTCTGCACATAGCCAGCACCTACTGACACTGATCTCTGATCCAATCCACTAGCTGAGATGTACCCATAACCCTTATGCAAGCCCTCATTTGCTGATGTAGTAGGGGCCCAAAAGGAAAAAAAACAAAACCAGCTATAAACAAAGAACCTCAATGCAGAATCACTGAAAGAACAGCAACTAGAGGGCATGGGTGGAAGCTGGGGGGGATTCAGAAGAGAAAGGAGGAGGTGCTACTTCACTGAGAGGGTGGTGGAGACATGGAATGCGCTGCCAAGGGGGCTCGTGGAGGGGTTCAAGAGGGGGTGGGACAGGTACAGGGGAAGGGTTCTGGATGCAAAGTCCTGTGCAGTGGTAATATCTGGGACCGGGAAGGGAGAAGCCAGAGAGGACGAGGGGGGCAGCAAGATCAGCTCCCAGGGTGCGGGCTGACCAAACGAGCATACACGAAAGACCGTTAGGCCTATTCTGCTGGCATTTTAGTATGTTAGTACTGTACCCCAAAAGGCACTGGCAAGAAATCAAGTTTCCAAGAAATACATCATCATACATACTTCCATAATGCAATGCATCGTGCGATATATGCAAATCACCATGACATTTCTGGCTTGTTAAGTTCACAACAATTTACGTGCATTTTGAATAGCGCAGCTAGCTTAATTTCTATAATAGACACCTAGTACTTTTTACCATTATCAAAAACACCTAGTGCCATGGTATTTAACATTTACAGGTTTCATAAGCATAAGGTATATACATCAAGGTATTTTATAACATGGTGCTACTGCATACTAAATCCAACAACAATAAACACATTCTGTTTTACATACATCTGGAGGCCACCACAATAACCTTCCTGTATAAAGACCTGAGAGGGAAAAGGAAAATTAAAGAGGACACTATAGCATAGTCAAGAGAGGGAGGAGGGGGTGCCCACAGGTGGCCAACCTTATGGACCAGAAATAGTAAAGGATAGATGAGGCTTAGAAATAGAACTGTTGCAACAGATTTAAGGAAAGGTCGGTCCTCAAGAGTGGCAGGAGCTCCCGGTCAGATACGTTCTCATGGAGAGAGGGACAATAAAACCTGGGTATATCCTATTCAGGGTGCTGTCTCTGTCTGCATGGCCTGCTAACGGGATGTCATGTGCCAGATACATGATTTGGGAGTGGAATCTTTCCGGAACCATTAGTTGGTCTAATACCTCTACAGTTCTGGGGTTTGTGTATTCTTGATACAGTATTTCCTGTTTTACAGCAAACTGAGGGGCACCTTTTTCCACTCCCTTCCCCACCTGTGGAAAAAAAGGGTTATGTGAAGGGTCTGCTTTTTCTCATGCTGCATATCACATTTAAAAGTATGTCCCAAGTCTGGCTGTACACCAGCATGAGTATCAATCCAGTCCTTCTTCAGCTTCCTCTTCTCTGCCTTAGTCTTATGGTCCTTGCCAGGATCCTCAAAAACATCATCGTCAGATGGGAACACAGATGGTAAATGTCCCTTCTTCACTTGAGCTCTGGTGGTTACAGCAACTACAGCAGAGTCCTGGGCAACAAAACAATGTATAAATGAAGCAAAGTCTGGGTGGTCATGCCCGATAATAACTGGCACAGGTAGGCGAGGTACCAACCCCACTTTTACTTCCTGTGTCTTTTCTTGAACAGTCATTTGTATGGTGGCTGTAGGGTAGCGATGGGTATCACCATGCACACAGATGACTGTTGTATTTTCTCCTTTATTATTCCCAGTCACCAGATCTGCTTGCACAAGAGTCTGGCAGCTCCCTGAATCAATCAGTCCCATCATCTGCTCTGATTCAATCTGCACAGTAGCCATAAAGTGACCCAAGTTCGCTAAGGCTACATGAGCTGTCTCTTTCTTTGTATTAGGATAGTTTCATAGATAATGGCCCTTCTTTTGGCACCCATGACATACAATATCAGCTACTGGAATGCACCCCCTCTCTCTGCTCTGCAGTCTTGTTTCTCTGGGGCTGGATTAGACAGTTTATAAGTAAAAGGGCTCCTTACCGGATTGCTGGTGGTCACAGCTGCTGAGGTCTCTTGGATCCCTCTGAATCTGGATGGTCGGGCTGCCAGGAAGTCTTCTGCCAATGTGATGGTTTTATCTGCGGAATCTGGCTTATGCTCCCGAACTCAAAGTTGTACATCCTGGGGTAACACTTTAATAAACTGTTCAATAATCACCACCTCCAGAAGTTGGTCCTTACTCTTGTTCACCGGTTGTAACCATTTGTAGCAGAGCTCCTTGAGACGGGCACAAGTCTCTCGGGAGTTATCCAGTGACTGCATTTTAAGAAACCTAAACCTCTGGCGATAGGTTTCAGTGTTTATGTCGTAGCGCCTGAGGATCTCCTGCTTCACACAGTCATAGTTCTCAGCGTCTCTGGAGTTCATATGGCTATAAACTAACTGGGCACTGCCTGTCAGGTACGGTGCCAGTCGAACAACCCACTGTTCCCTTGGCCATGCGCATGTTCGAGTGGTCCTCTCAAACGTTGTTAGGTAGGCCTCAATGTCATCACTGTCTGAAAGTTTAGGCAGTTTAATGTCTTTTGGGCTGCTTGTTCTTTCTGTTTGCCCTGCATTGATGGCATGCAAAACCCTCATGGTATCAGCCCATTTGGCATCCTGCTTTCTCTTCTCAATATCTCTATCTCTTTGCTCAGCATCTCTCTCTCTCTCTCTTTTTCCATCTGCACCTGTTTTATGCAGAGCCATTTCAACAACTCCCCATGTAAAGCTACCAACAGTCCCTATTTTCCCAGGACAGTCCCTACTTTAGGCAGCATGTCCCAGTATCCCCACAAGTTTTGCAAAATATCACTTTTGTCCCTTTTTTTGCATACTTGTCCCAGTTTTGTCTTATTTTTTTTTTTTTTTTTTGCTGACTGCTAATCCGTGAGTGACAGATATTTCAGCACCTCTGTGGCACTGCTCAGGCTGGACAGCAGTTTACAACTTTAACCCCTGCACCTGTGTTGCACTGCAAGCATGTCAGTGGGAGCACAGTAAAGCATGTTCCTTCCTGTTAAGATTAGACTGGGTAGTAGTGCAAACAGGCGCATGTGGATGTCTGCCTGCCAGCAGCTGAGAGGGACTCCAGACAGAGAACAGACTGGCAGCAGGGAACTAAAGTACCCGAACCTGATCAGCTGCAGGGAGGTGTGTGAAAACAATCCGGTGAGGTGGTGGGAGTCACTGAAGTAAAGTTTGCTCAGCAAAGAAAGTGAGTTGTGAGCAGGTTGGATGGGACTGTCAGGAGCAATACATGCAGCTCGAATGTTTGACCACAATTTAACGCAGGTTTGCTTCTAATAAACTTTCTGTACATCATGATTTGGAACTTGCTGCAGCATAATGATGTATTGTTTTTATCTGAATAATTGCTTCTGGTGTTATTGTGGGGTGGCATGGCCAGAGCAAGCAGCAAAATGTAACTGATTGTGCGCAGTTTGTCTGCGGTGGTGCCCGTGGGAGTGACATGGTGGTGGTGGGGGGTCATGGTCAGAATGGACTGTCCCAGTTTTAGGCCTCGGAAAGTTGGTAGCTTTACCCCTACGTCCTCAGGTGGAGCATCTTCAAGAGGAGGGAATTCCCTTGATTCTTCCACATCCTCTTGCATCTCTTCATCACCTTCAGGCTTGGCCTTCCTCTGAGCTCCCAGGTCCAGTCCAGGCAGCAGCTTCTCTCCCAGTCTGTCAGTCATGGTTCTGGTCAGAACTCCATGGACTTTCTTCTCCAGGTTCTCCTCTGGCAACTCCTGGTGCATCAGTCCACCTGGGATATCTGGGCGATATCCACCAGAAAACATCCCTCTTTGGCCAGTCCAGACACTTACGGCAAGTTATCCCACTTCTCACACCAAGTCTGTAAAGAGGTTGTGGGATAATAGATGGACCAGACACCAAACTTCAGGTTCAACACACAATCTCTGTGTGATGTTTATTCAAAATACAAGAAATAACCTTTTACAATAGCATATTTTTTCTTCAGTACATCAGTTTGCAGCAACAGGCTAAGACTGTCCTTTTTCTACACTTAGTCAGCACCTACTGACACTGATCTCTGATCCAATCCACTAGCTAACATGTACCCATAACCCTTATGCAAGCCCTCATTCGCTTACGTAGTAGGGGCCCAAAAAGAAGAAAAACAAAACAAGCTATAAACAAAGAACCTCAATGCAGAATAACTGAAAGAACAGTTACCCCAAAAGGCATTGGCAAGAAATCAAGTTTCAAAGAAATACAACATCATAGCTTGGCAGAAGACAACAGGAGAAAGGACTGCTGTGTGACTGGACTTCTCTGCTGAGACTAAAGAAGTAAAACTCTTGTACTTGGACCTTTAATTTTGGGTAAAAAAAAACAACTAACAAACAAAAAAAAAAGTGTGTGTTTGCCTGAGTTAACTGAACTGAATGGTCATCTGAATAGTTATCTAGGTGTAAATCTCAGGTGATTGAAAGGACTTGATAGCTGTGAGGTTTAAATTACTTGTAGAAAGATCTAGTAAGTAGGGGGAGTGGCTTAGCTGGAAGGAAGCTACATTTAAAGACTGCCTTAGAAAGAATCTGCTAGTAGCTTGGCAGAGGACACCAGGAGAAAGTACTGCTGTGTGACTGGACTTCTCTACTGGGACTATATTGCCCCCCCCCCCCCCAAGTTAGTTCTACTTTTATAGGCACAGGATTTGACTGACAACAAGAACTTCCTGTTTGGGAGCAGGAAGTGAGTGATTACAGAGCCACTAAAGACCCACCATTCTACAAGGGCAAGAGTAGCTCTCCGGCCCCCTCTAGCTGCTGGAGGTCTGCATCTGAGCAAGTAAGGGGTCTACTGAGAAATATAGGATATTCTTATCTCAGAAAGTACAGTTACGTAAGAACTTACCGCAACAGTAGATCGTCGAGAACAGCTCTTGCAGCAAATTACACCAATAGGACTGAAGCCGTCAGGCGTCAGGACCCCACAGAAATTTTCTAGCTAGCAGTCTTCTTCGGGAACCGCTTCCAACGTCGGTCCTGCCCCCGACGTCAGACATAGTACATAAGGAGGCGGTCCCCCCACACTCCTCAGTTCTCCCGCCGGAGACTCCCGGCCGCTGGATGACATGAGAAGAGGAGACCGAGGATCCGCCACCAGATGACCAAGACTATAAATCGGAACATCCCATCCCGTAAGATGGGTGTTTGGCTACGACCTACCTCCAAAAGAAGGGGGATGGTGGGCGGGAAGGTACCTGCTGCAAGAGCTGTTCTCGAAGATCTACTGTTATGGTAAGTTCTTACGTAACTGTACTATCTTACTTCAAGATACAGCTCTTGCAGATTACACCATAAGGACTGATTTCAAAGCAACAGTGGTAATCCTACGCCACAGGGAGGAGGAAAGGTAGAAGTCTCAATACCTCTCGAGCCTAGGACAGAAGTCCCTGAAGGACGTCTAGGCAAAAACCCTGCTCTTTGCCTCGATGCAATGTCCAGACTGCAATGCCTGATAAAGGTATGCACAGAGCTCCAAGTAGCTGCAGCGCAGATAGCTGAGGTGGAAATGTTCTTTAACACCGCAAAAGAAGTGGCCACCCCTCTTGTGGAATGACCCTTAACCTCGCCCGGTAAGGGTTTATTGTGCTTATCATAACAGAAAGTGATGCACTGGATGAGCCACCTCGAGAGAGACTGTTTGGAGACAGGAGTTCCTTTCATTTTGAAAGCAAAGGAGACAAAAAGTTGGTCCGCCTTTCGGAACTGTTTGGTTCTGGTCAGATAATATCTGAGGCACCGATGCACATCGAGGGTGTGCAGAAGGGCTTCTCCTCGATTAGTGTACCTTGGGAAATACACTGGTAGATCGATATCCTGGTTAAGCGTGAGGGCTGAAACCACCTTAGGCAAAAACTTTGGGTTTGTCCTCAGGGATACCCTGTCCTGGTGAAAAACCAAATAAGGCTCTTTGCACATAAGAGCATGCAATTCTGAGATCCTTCTCACCGAAGTAACAGCAACTAAAAATAATGTTTTCTATTATAGAAAATGCAGCTCGCAATCCGCGGCTGGTTCAAAAGGTGGCAGCGTAAGCTGCTCCAGGACGAAGGGTAAGTCCCAAGGAGGAACTGGATCCTTGATGGGCGGCCTAAGGTGGAGGACTCCCCTTAAAAAGGCATGTGTAGTGTCCAACTGGGCCACCGTCCGATGGCCTACGGGGGCATGGTAGGCAGAAATTGCACAAAGGTGCACTTTAATCTAGGAGTAAGCCAGTCCGGAATGAAAAAGGGAAAGCAAGTAATCCAGAACCAGCTTTTTGGGACAGTCTAATGGCGAGAAACCGAGCGCTTGAGCCCACAAACAGAATCTATGCTATTTCATGGCGTGGGTTGCCGGCTTTCTGGCGGCAGAGAGCACATCTGCGACTTCTTGCGAGACTCCGTATCGCATCATGGCTATGTCTTTGGAAATGAGGACAGTACTTTATGCTCTGCAGGCCTTCCAGTCGGAAATTCCACCGGGTACACTCCTGTTACAAACAGACAATACCGCGGTGATGTATTACCTCAACAAACAAGGAGGTACTCACTCCTACCCGCTTTGCAGGGAGGCCATGAGAGTGCGGGAGTGGGTATTGCAGCACGGCGCAAACCTAATTGCAGTACACATCCCAGGAGTGGATAACACTATCGCAGACAGTCTGAGTGGCTCGCAGGCCAGAGTCCATGAGTGGGAACTTCTACTGGAGGTGGCAGAGGATCTGTTTCACAGATGCGGCACTCCAGAGTTAGACCTTTTCGTGTCCCCATCCAACGCAAAACTGCCCAATTTTTGCTCGCTAGATCCAGGGCCTGGTGTTTTCTGGCGAGACGCGTTGTCCTCTCCTGGGCGGGCAGATTCCTCTATGCCTTCCCTCCTTTCCTGTTGATCCAGAGAGTTCTCTTAAAACTTCACAGGGAGCAGGCAACGCTCATTTTGATTGCACCTTTCTGGCCCAGACAAATTTGGTTCCCCCTTCTGCATTAGCTATTCCGGGAACCTCCAGTTCCTTTGCCAATCAGCTCCCATCTGTTGCCTCAGGAGGCGGGTTCATTGATTCATCCAGACTTATGTTCACTGAATCTGCACGCTTGGCTCCTAGATGTTGATGTGGAGATGAGATTCCTGAGCTGTCCAAAAGCCCTGAGACCATACACCATCTAGGTGTGCTCCCCACCCGAGCTCTGAGGCATCTGTGGAGAGAGTCACAGTTGGAGACGGCCCTGTGAAGGGAACCCCCGCGGAAAGGTTCCCCGGATCTAGCCACCATTGCCAATCCCAAATCGTGGCATTTGTGATTCAAAATGGCTGCTGCAGATGGTCTTGCCTTTGGTCCCACTGCACCCTTAGCATCCACTAGGTTACCTGCATGTGGAGCCGTGCCATAGGGACTGTTGCAATGGCTGCAACCATGTGTCCAAGCAGGCGAAGGACCAGTCTGGCTGGGACTGTTGCAATGGCCGCAGCCATGTGTCTGAGCAGGCGAAGGACCAGTCTGGCCAGGATGGTCTTCTTCACCGACAGGTCCCTGATGAGGGATCTGATGTGTTCCGCTCAGTCTGAGGGAAGAAACGCTTTCCCTCTGACAGTGTCCAGAACTGCTCCTATAAATTGCAGTTTCTGGGACAGCACCAGGAGTGACTTCTTGTAGTTGATGAGGATACCCAGTGATTGAAAAAGGGACTGGGTGCGGTGAATGGCCGTCAACAGTGCCTCCCTGGAGGGTGCCATGAGAAACCAGTTGTCCAGGAATGGGAACACATAGTGGCCTTGTCTCCTCAGAGACGCCGCTACGACCGCCATGCACTTCGTAAAAACGCGAGGTGCCAATGACAGCCCAAAGGGACGAGCTCGGAACTGATAATGGCGGCTCTGAAACTCGAAGTGCAGGAAACTCCTGTGTGCTTGAGCAAATGGAATGTGCAGGTAGGAGTCCTGCATGTCCAAAGACGCCAGAAAGGCGTCTTGCTTCAACATGGGAATTAGGCCCGGAAGGGTCACCATGCGGAAGCGTTTGTAAGCGACCAACAAGTTGAGGTCACTGAGGTCCAGTATTGGACGGAGGTCCTCTGTTTTCTTTGGAACCAGGAAGAAGTGAGAATAATACCCTAGCCCTCTCTGGTTCTCTGGAATGTGCTCTAAGGCTTCTTTCTCCAGAAGCGCGAGCACTTCCTGTTGTATAAACAGGGCATGCTGACCCGAGTAGTGGGAAAGCAGGAGACGCCTTGTAGGTGGGCTGCCTACAAATTCTATATAGTGGCCTTTTTTGACCAGTTGCAGCACCCACCTGTCGGTGGTGATTGATAGCCACCCTGGCAGGTGATGTGCGATGCGACCCCGACCTTCATTTCCCGTTGATCCTGAGGAGGGGGCAGGAGCTGGGAAGAAATCATGCTGTGGCAGCGTTCGATCCAGCAGGCTGGGCCGACTTTGCAATTCGATGGCCTCTGCCTGGGGACGACTTGGCCTGGGCTTTTCAGGTGAAACTGCCCCTCTGCTGTTGGCCGGAATGTGGCTGTTGCCTTTGTATTCGGCCACAAAAGCGGCTCTGGTTCCTATGAAAGGAACTGGGCCGAGACCTGTACATGGCCTGTACAGATCTGACTGCCTTCCCTGTGTCTTGAAGTTTGGTGATCACCTTCTCTGAGGCTTCACCAAATAAGACCTTGCGTTGTAAAGAACGTCTCAAGATGTTCTTCTGGACGTCCGGGGTAAAACCAGAGACACTGAGCCAGGAGTGTCTCTGGAGACACACGCCTGAGGCTGCAGCTCTAGCTGAAGAGTCCGCAGAATCATATGCGGCTCTGAGCACCTGGGTCCCCACATCCGAACCCGTGTGGAGGAGGTTCAAGATCTCCACCTTTTGGTCGCCATCGGGCATCTTCTCGACCAGGTCCTGTCCCTGTTCCCACAGTGAGTTCTGAAAATGAACCATGTGGGTGAGGTAATTCAGTGACCTGATGGCGCAAGTCGCAGCTGCGTACGTGCGCCTACCCAGGACATCCAATTGCTTGGATTCCGGGTCCGGTGGCCGTGTGCTCAAATGCTGAGGTCTCTGAGACCGGTCATGTGAGGCAGTGATGACCAGGGAGTCAGCCAGAGGATGGTTCGCCAGATACTGGTCCTATCTAGGGGCCTTGTATAGGTGGTCAGCCTTCTTCGGCACTGCCGGAGTAGAATGCAGCCTTGGTGACATCCGCAAAAATGTTCACCAAGGGTGGCACTACCACAGGCTTTGGGTCTTTCTGCCGAAGGTAGCGGGCAAGGCGTTGTCTCTCGGGGTCGAGCTCTTCAGCATCCCACCCCATATTCTCCTGGATGTGCCTCATGATCTCCGTGAAACAGGGATCACCCGGAGGAGACATAGGTAGGTCGTGTGGATCCGGAGAGGGAATGCTGATGGAAGGAGGAGATCTGGAGCACCCCGAGGTGTCAGATCTAGAATCCTCCCCAGACAGGGTGTACCGGCGTTGTCTGGGTCTCTTAGGACTGGGTGACCCGGAAGTGGATCTAGAGAGAGATCTTCTCCTGTCTGAGGATCTGCCCCGAGGTGGTGTTCGCTCCTTGGGGGTTGGTGACCATCCTACAGGCCCCTTGGGCGGAGGAGGGACCGTAGGTGGTGAAGGAGAGGGTGGAGGCGGAGCTGGAGTAGGAGGAGGGTATGTGGCGACCACAGCTTTCCTGATGGTGTCCCATCAGAAGGTAAAGAGCTCCTTTACCTCTGTCATGTTCAAGCCCGACGACGGGCCGGGCACCGGTGGCCTGTCGCCGGGGTTGGGCGTCGGGTCCCCGGGGGTCTCCCACTCTGGGGAAGGGTCCCGTGGGTGCCCAACATCTACGATGTTGCCCGCCTGGTCCTCGGGCTGGGTGGTATCCTCCTCCGATGAGACCTTTTGACTGACGTCAGCCGGTGACGGTGGTGCGGTCCTTCTCTCTGGGGCAGCTGATGTCGGTCCCCTGGCCGACGTCCACGGAGGCGAACGCCTGGCCGGTGATGGATGTTTCACTGTCGCTGGCTCCTGGGAGCACCGGTGATGCTTGGCAGACGTCGGGTGGGCCGATGTCGGGTCTGGCGTCCGTTTAAGGGACGTCAGGTCCTTGGTCTTACTAGGAACCGGGTCTGACCCACGCAGAGGCTGGGAAACCGACCTGGCGTCAGAGTCCTGACGGCGGAAGGAAGATTTGTGATGCTCCCCAGACTTAGATGAGGCCCTAGATGGAGTGGACGAAGCCAACGGCCTGGAAGTCTTGAGGGGCTGCAGAGAGGAGGAGCCGCTGAAGGATCTGACCTGAACCAGGGGAGGCTGCGATTGAGCCCTGGAGGGAGAGTGGTCTGATCACGAGCCGGAGCTTCAGGAGTCCGAGGCCCTCCCCGGGGACCTGGGTCTTTCCTTCTCCTGGTGTTTGTGGGTTTTTCCTGAAGACTCCCCCTGGAGGAAGGTTCCTTATCCATGGTCTTCAGTTTCTCTTCTAAGAGAAATGCTTGAAGGGCCTTCTGGCAGTGGATCCTGTGTGAATATTGAAGCCCTGGCAGAAGGAGCAGGCCTTGGTGCTGTGTTCCGGGTCTAGGCAGTGCACGCAGGCCGAATGAGGATCCTTGAAGGGGGATCTGTTTGCCACAGGCACACTTCAATTGGTGACCTTCCAGAGAAGTGTTTGGAGAGGACATCAGATGAATCCAAATCTGTGAAGAAAAACAAGAACGTCGTAGCTCTAAGTTCATTGCACGCTAGAACGGAACCGAGAGGCTGATGCTTGCGATGTCGATGGCGGGAAAAGAACTGGGGATTGTGGGGGGACTGCCTCCTTATGTACTGCGCCAGGTGTCGGGGGAGGGACCGATGTTGGAGGCGGTCACCGCTGAAGACTGCTAGCTAGAAAATTTCAGTGCGGTCCTGATGCCTGAGGGCTTCAGTCCTAATGGTGTAACCTGCTGCAAGAGCTGTATCTTGAAGTAAGATCAGGACAATCAGGAGCTTAAAGGGCACACAGGCAGAAAGTAAGGAGAGAGGGGAAAAAAAAAAAAAAAACAGAAGAAAGAGTAAGGATTGCAAACAGTTAAGGGGCCAGAAATAGGAGACGTTCTGGAGGATGCGGTGTTGTCCCATCTGCAGGCACCTCTCTGGGCTGAGAGAGGAGGCTGCTTATCTCCAGGCTGAGTTGGCCAGGATTTGTGGGACCTCCTCTTCCATCCAGGGACCACCAGTGCCACTGCCCCTGCCTCAGAGGTTGCCAAGAAAGAGGAGCGGTTGGACCACAGTGGGCTCAGGAAGGGTGAGGGTGGTGGAACAGAGGCGCATACCTCCAGCTGCATCTTTCCACAATTCCTATGCCCTTCTGGCAAAGTGTGGTTCCTCTATGGAGGCACCTGCAGTGGAGACCAAGGAGGATGCTGGGAACCTCCACAAAGGCAGGGATTTATTGAACTCTAAAACTTGATTAGCGTTTTGCTCATAAAAGTGTTAAATTTTTGTATAAATGCATAGCTCTTGCCTCACTGTGTTTAATAAACACAACACTTCTAGAAAATCTATAAAAATACTTTCTGTGCAGTTAGTATAGTGCCAAGAAAAAAACTGCTAATCAATTATTTAAAACCCTGACAAAGGAGACCCACAGGAGGGTGCCAGGGGACGGAGACAACTCCTGGTGGGGGACTCCATTGTTAGGAAGGCAGAACTGGGGGAGGAAGGGGAGAGGGAGGTAAGGTGCCTGCCTGGTGCCGTGGCTTGGAGGGACAGGGAGCGAATACTCAGGATTGCCGGAGCAGCTGCACAGGGAAGGGAGCTGGATGTCATTGTCCACCTAGGGACAAATGACCTGGCTAAGAAAGGGATTAGAGAAGTGCAGGAAGAGTTTATGGAAGCCTTAGACAAGTAGCACGCACGGTAACCTTCTTGGAGGTGCTGACCATCTATGGCGTAGGAGAGGTTAGGGTGTTCCGCACCATGGGATTCAATCAGTGGTTGAAAACCTGGTGTGGAGCTCAGGGATTTGGCTTCACTGGGGACTGGGGGTCCACCTGGAGTGATGCAAGCCTATACTGGTATGATGGGCTGCATCTGTCCAGGAGGGGAACCAGGATCCTAGGTGATAGGTTTAAATGCTTCATTGGCAAGCATTTAAATTAGCCAAGGGGAGGCACTGGAAAGGAGCAGGGAAATCCTAGCCCCCCCTAAAAAAACCCAGCAGTAAGTGCGGTAAACACCAACATAGAGGTGTTGATAGGGAGAAGGGCAGGGGTAAATGGAGAAAGTGACAAAGGCAAGAATAACAGGGATGGGGCAAAAAGGAGTAAGGCCATCAGGAAATGGAGGGTAATGAGTACCAATGCCCATAGTCTGGGCAACAAGCTTCCTGAGCTGGTGGCCTTGATGGAAGAGGGATGCCTGGATATCGTAGCAGTCACAGAAACATGGTACACAGAGAACCATGACTGGGAAGTTAACATACCAGGGTACATAACCTACAGGGGAGAAGAGGGGGAGAAGTAGCTCTCTATGTAAAGGAAGGGATAAAAGCAACTGAACAAAAGAGCAAACAGGGAGGAGAGGAGGCACTGTGGGTCACCTTGGAGACTGGAAAAGGCACCCCAATCCGCACAGGGGTTGTGTATGTCAGGGGGAAGAAATGGACAAGGATACGATAGAAGACATTCTTAGAATGGCAGAGAAAGGGGAGATACTGATGGTGGGAGACCTGAATGTGCCAGATGTTAACTGGAGTACATTTGCTGCAGCCACATCCAAGAGCAGGGCCATTCTTGATGCCCTACAGGTGGCAGGCCTCAGACAGCTAGTTTCGGAACCCACTTGTGAGGGAGCAATCTTAGACCTCATACTCTCAAACGGGGGCAGTGAGAGGATCTCAGATCTAGAAGTGGGTTGCCATCTGGGAACAAGTGACCATCAAACAGTGTAGTTCACGTTAAACTCAGCTAGAGAGTCAAGCCATGCAAAAGTGAGGGTACTGGACTTCAGGAGGGCTGACTTTGGCAAGATGGGAGAGTGCCTCAGAAAAGCACTAGCAAACAGGCTAGAAGGAGGTGTGGAGTAACAAAGGGGGATGATCAAAACTGCCATCATAGAGGCAACAGGCCTTTGTGTGAAGCAAATAAACAAATCAAAATGAAAGAAAAAGCCACTACGGTTCTCATAAGAGGTGGCTGTGAAAGTCAGGAAGAAATAGATAGCATTCCGGAAGTATAAGGAAACGCAGAAGAAGCAGGACAGAGAGCTGTACCAGTTAAGGCAGAAGGAAGCAGGGAGGGAAGTCAGAATAGCAAAGGCCCAAACTAAGGAAAAGGTAGCCGACTCGGTTAAGAAGGGGGGTAAAACCTTTAATAGGTACATCAACGAGCGCAGAAAGACAAAGGGAGGAATAGTGAGGCTGAACAGAATGAACGGTGGGTGGGCAGAGGGGGACAGTGAAAAAGCAGGGATACTGAATGAATATTTCTGCTCAGTATTCACAAAAGAGGAGGGAGAAGTGCCTAATCCAGTTAACAGAAGCACTCTTGATAGGGGTTGATCCCAGTCCTTTCACAGAAGAAAGGGTTCTGCAACAACTCCTAAAACTGAAGGTGGACAAAGCAATGGGGCCTGATGGAATTCACCCCAGAATTCTAAAAGAATTAAGGGGGGAACTAGTGAAACCACTGGCTACTCTTTTTAATAAATCATGGGAGAATGGTGTGGTACCCGAGGACTGGAGGAAGGCAGATGTGATTCCCCTTCACAAAAGTGGGACCAAGACAGAGGCAGGAAACTATAGATCTGTCAGTTTGACCTCTGTGGTAGTGAAAGTGAGGGAGTCACTTCTGAAGGAAAGAATAGTTGAGTACCTAGAGGTCAGTGGGGCACAGGACCCAAGGCAGCATGGGTTCACAGCGGGAAGGTCATATCAGACCTAATCTAATAGATTTTTGACTGTGTGACCAAAGTAGTAGACCAGGGAGGGCTGTGACATGGCCTACCTAGACTTTAGCAAGGCATTTGACACAGTCCCACACAAAGATTAATAGTCAAATTAACCAGCCTGGGAGTGGGTCCCCAGGGTGGTAGCCTGGGTAAACATTGGCTGGACAACAGGACACAGAAGGTAATTGTAATGGGAGTCCACTCTGAAGAAAGAGGGGTTACTAGTGGGTACCACAGGGTTCAGTATTGGGTCCAGTCCTTTTAATGTCTCTCATGTTTACATTGCAGAGGGACTGAAGGAAAAGTATGCCTCTTGCAGATGACACAAGATCTGCAACAGGGTTGATACACAAGGAGGCGTGGAAAGGATGAGAAGGACTTGGCTAGGTTGGAGGAATGGTGAGAAGTATAGCAGCTAGGATTCAACGAAAGAAGTGTAAATAATGCACCTGGGAAACAAGAACCCAGGGGAAGAATACACAATGGGGGAGGTAGTAACAACATCAAAAATGAAAGGGACCTGGGGGTAATCATATCCGATGAACTTAAGGTTAGCAAGCAATGTGAGAAGGCAGTAGGGAGGGCTGGGGGTATACTGGGATGCATAGGAAGAGGCATCAGCAGCAGAAAACAGGAAGTTGTTATCCCTCTGTACAGACAGTTGGTGAGACCCCATCTGGAGTACTGCGTCCAATTCTGGAGACCCCATCTTCGCAAGGACATAGACAGGATAGAGGCAGTCCAGAGGAGGGAAACTAAAATGGTGCAGGGTCTGCAAGTGAAGCCGTATGAAGAGAGACTAAAGGAGCTTAATATGTATACCTTTGAGGACAGAAGGGAGGGGGGGACATGATAGAAACTTTTAAGTACCTCAGTGGAATCAACAAAGTCCAAGAGGGGAGCATCTTTCAGAAAAAAAGATGTGCAAGAACAAGGGGACACAATTTAAAGATGGGGGGGGCGGTGTGAGGAAGTATTATTTCACAGAGAGGGTAGTGGATGCATGGAACAGCCTTCCTGAGGATGTGATGGGGTCTAAAACTGTGGGAGAATTCAAGAATGCATGGGACAGACATAAGGCAATTCTTGTGGGGGGTAGGAAGAAATAGGCTGTTGGTTAACTAGGATCTGCGGCCTATCCTGTAGGTAGGGAAATGGGCAGACTAGAGGGGCCAAGCGGTCCTTATCTGCCATCAAAGTCTATGTTTCTATGTATCATACATACTTCCATAATGCAATGCATCATGGGATATATGCAAATCACCATGCAATTTCTGGCTTAAGTTTACAACAATTTACATGCATTTTAAATAGCACAACTAGCTTAATTTCTATCATAAACACCTAGTACTTTTTACCATTACCAAAAACACCTAGTGCCATGGTATTTAACATTCACAGGTTTCATAAGCATAAGGTATATACATCAAGGTATTTTATAACATAGTGCTATTACATATTAAATCCAACAACAATAAACACAACTTATTTTACATACATCTGGAGGTCACCTCAATAACCTCCCTGTACGAGGACCTGAGAAGGAAAAGGAAAATTAAAGAGGACACTATAGCATCGTCAAGAGAGGGAGAAGGGGGTGCCCATAGGTGGCCAACCTTATGGACTAGAAATAGTAAAGGATAGATTAGGCTTAGAAATAGAAGAACTGTTGCAACAGATTTAAGAAAAGGTCGGTACTCAAGAGTGGCAGGAGCTCCCGGCCACAGGCACAAGAGATGAAGAACTTGTTGAAAGCATCGATTACCATAGCGGGGTCCGAGATAGGGGAGCTATCTATTTTAAGGACTGGGCAGGCATGTTGAAGGGGGGGGGGGGATCCAGGAGTGAGTGGATCACCTTCCAGAAAGGAGCAGGGGAGTGTTGGCTCTGTTCAAGCTAGAAGTTGAAATGGCAGGCCTTGGACCGGAGAATGGCCTTGGGACACCTGTTCCTTACTTGCTTGTGAGACAGTAAATCACTGGGCGCATGGGAAGCTTGGTAGAGTTTCCAGGCTTTGTCCCTGGTACAACACATGGCGATAAGATCAGGAGTAATCCAGGGGAGGTGGAATCGTTTCACCCTGGCTTTTCTAAGGGGAGCATGAAGGTCCCAGATACAATTAAAGACGCTGAGGAAGTCGGGCAGAGCAAGGTCAATGTCCTGGGCACAAAATACAGGTTCCCAGTCAGCATTAAGGAGATCGTGCTGCAGGGTGGTAGTGTCGAGGGAGTGGAGGGGGCAGGTCAAAATGAATTTTTGCGGGGGGGGGATTTTGGGAATACAGTAAGTTATACAATGATCACTGAGAGTATCATAAAGGATGCCCAAGGTGGGGATGGCAGGATAATATCCAATCAAGGAGGGAGAGGTTTTGGGACCGAGGATTAAGACAAGTAGTTTCCCAGATAAGTTGAGAGAGGTTGACAGCCTCAGTCATTAAGGTGGTAGGTTTGGCAGACGAAAAGAGCCAGTCAAGACTGAAGTCGCTTAAAAGTAAAAGTTCCTCCTACTCCTCACCAGAACCATCCTTCTAAATCCTGGTGCCAGAAACCCTGCCCCTTTCCTGGTTCATCCCACAATAATAAAGGGAAAAACATTAGCACAGTCCTTCTGAATATACAGTCTCCCCCAGCTAAAACAGATTCTTTCCAGGCCTGGGTAGCTGTAAACGACTGACGTTATTGCGCTCTCAGAACCCTGGCTCTCTCACAAAATCGCCGACAGGGAGATCGAACTCAGCGGATTCAGAATAAACAGATAGGGGAAAAAAAAAAGGAGCGGCTGCATGTTCTTGATTTCCAACAAGTTCTCTTTTATCAGTCATAATGTCAGCTCTGAGCTCATCCTGCTTGAGATCCTTTCCATTAACCTATTTCTCGGACAAAATAAAACCATCACCCTCACCACCGCCTATCTCCCCCCAGCAACCCTTCCCTCCAACCTGGAGTCCTTGCTAGCCCACAAACACTCCTTCCCTCTTAACAGGGAGTGGGTCCTTCTCGGGGACTTCAACATAAATTGGTTGTCCAGCCAAGTTGACACCGACAAATCCTGCATCGCCGACCTCGGCCTTCACCAGCTTATCTCCACACCCACTAAGACAAATTATAAGACACAGGTACTCAATCGCTAATTGACTGGGTCATCATCTCTAACCCCTACCGCATTACTGACTCCGGAGTATTGCCAGACTGCATCAGTGATCACTGCGCCACCTACTGTCTATGGTTGGCCCAGTGCCCCAACCCCCCAAGTTCATCTTCTCTAGACGTTGGACAAATAACTCCATGAAAATATTACATATGATCTCAGCCTAGTCGACTGGTCATTCACCACTGCACCAGGTAACCTTGACTTTATCCTTGACAGATTCTCTACCATCCTCAATACTGTGTGCGACAAATATGCCCCTCTCAAAAATAATCAGGGTTAGAGGACGTGTTAATAAATGGGTATCGTCTGACATCATTAAATTGATGAGGACCAGGGACAAGGCCTGGGCCCGTTACACCAAGCACAGAGACCCTGCCCAGCTCTCCCTCTACAAAGCACTCAGAAACAAGTGCAAATCAGTCATCAGAAAAGCCAAAATTGACTTTTTCCGTAATAAACAACTAGGGGAAACATCCAACCCCATCAACTTTGGGTTACACTAAACTCAATACTTGGGGAAACACAAGAATACCGAACCTATCACTCTAATCCATGGTGGCAAGCAGACCAATGACCCCTCAGAAGCAGCAAACATTTTCAACTCATCCTTTGGTGACCTTGATAAATATAATCCTTCCCCACCACCCCCATCCACCCCCCCCCGCCCACCTTCTAAGTCCGAGCCCAGTCCCAGATTCTATTTTAGGGTCCTAAAACCCTCGGACACCATAAAGCTCATCCAAAGTTACAACCCTAAACCCAGCAAAGGGGCAGATGGAATCAACTTTAAAATCCTTAAACTGGCCATTAATTCATTAGCAGTCCCAAATACCAATATACTAAACTGCTCACTCTGCTCCTGCTTTTTCCCTAGCACCTGGAAAACCACCACCGTCAAACCACTGTTCCAAGTCAGGGTCAAGGAATGAAGTAGGGAATTACTGACCTATTTCCCTCCTTGCTCCCCTCTCCAAAATCAATGAAAAAGTTGTTTATATCCAGCTCACCGCCTTCCTCAACCATCATGACTCGCTCTCTGTTGCTCATCATGGTTTCAGAACTGGTCATAGCACCAAAATCGCCCTGATCAGGTTCACTAGTGATATCCTCAAGGCAAGCAATAAGGGCCAGTACACAGGCTCTGTTTTCATGGACCTGACCATGACATTTGAACTGCTCGATCACTGCCTTCCCCTGGACACCCTCAAGGCTGGCACATATCTGAAAATGTCGTCAAATGGGTCAGAAGCTTCCTCTCTGGCAGACTGCAAAAAACTAATATCAACAGTCATTTTTCTGCTGAATGTTCCATTAAATATGGGGTACCCCAGGACTCCATCCCGGCCCGCTCCTGTTCTCGCTCTTCATCACCAAATACAAACTCCACTTTTTTGCTGACGACACAGTCTTGTACGCCTCTGGCTCAACTTTATCCGACATAAGAAATATACTACAAACTGACTTCACACAACTTGAACAGAACCTTGTAAATGCTAAACTCCTTCTCAATGCCAAAAAAATGAAGACAATCTTTACCCTGAAAAACTCCTCCTCCACCTTCCACCCTCCTAATGAGTTTATTTCTACCTCCCTAGATGAACCTCTTGAGGTTGTCCCAACATTCAATATCTGGGCATTTGGCTAGATAATAAAGTCACCTTCAACACCCACACTGACTATCTGATTGGTAAGTTGAAGTCTAGAATTGGCTTTTTTTTTTTTAGGAATAGGTCCCTTTTGTCAACTGAGACTAGAATTAGGCTCATCCAGGCTACATTCCTGCCCTTACAATGACTATGGCAACATAATCTACAATTCCTGCCTCACTGTGTATCTGAACAAGCTGGATGTCCTCTATCACCATGCCCTATGATTTAGAATCAGTTCCCCCTTACGTACTTATCACTGTGATCTATATGCAGCTGTTGGGTGGACCTCGCTCACCACCAGACATCTGATCCATTCAGGTACTTGGACACTCAAAATCCTCTTAAGCAAACTCTCAGAATATTTGTCCTCCCTTGTTCGCATCTCTCCCAGTTTTTATTCCCTTAGGAAGTTTAACCTCATCCTCTTAGAGGTGCCTAGGACTCGTACCTCTTTTGGTAAACGTGCCATCTCTTGTGCCCTCCCTGCTGCCTGGAATCAGCTTCAGTCTGTATTCAAATTCCCCGGCCTAGTCTCTGTCACCTCCTTTAAAACCTTAGCTACAACCACATTGAAAGAAACATGTTGCTGCCGCTAGTCTTCTTTGACCACTGTCTCACAATCAATATCCCCCTTCCCCTCGCTATTCCTCCTGCATACTCAACGTTTCTTTCCCCCTCCTCACATTCGCCTTGCTTGTCCATTCATGCCTTGCTGTCTGAACACTGTGTTCTCCCTTTTCCTGGACCTCTATCAACTGTCCTTCCCCTCTCTCCTTCTCACACTCTCTTCTGTTTTATTTCATTTGATATGTACTCATTTCCATGTCCTTGAATGTTGCTACCCTTCTTACTACAATGCAGTCAGTATGTTCTATTATCAAGCAGTACATTTGCTACATTTTTTCCGTGTCTTTTTGTTTATAGGTATCACATATTTTATCCTTGGAATCTGACAGGTTGTATATAATTTGCTTTGTCTGTATATTTAACTGTTTCATGTCCTCAGGACCTCCTTGTGAATGAGCTTGCCCAATGGAGTTATTCCTGCAAGAAAC